>OX419696.1:14546397-15195976 GCA_948474745.1 Oligia latruncula
GTTCTTGTGTTGTTAGTGTTCGCGGTAGAAACACGGATTATTAATTGTTTAAGTTACCCAATAAAATTTTAAAGAAAACTGTTATTTCAGTCTTTTTTTCGAACTTTTGTGTTAGTGGTTCAAATGTCAAAAATCCCTTTATTAGGAAAATGGCAAATTTCTTTATTAATGCAAAGGTGACTTGGTTTATCGTTACTGTGACAAACGAAAACACTTTATTTGATGAATCCTTAAAGAAAATTTTAATTAATATCAATCAGGAGAAAAGTTATTGCAAAAATATATGTTGATCCCTAGACACTTTTGATGTGTGTATATTGACCTGTGTTTCTTTCTTCCTTTAGATCTTTTAATTAAACGACAAAACATTTTTTTGTGTCCCACTGGGGGCAAAGACCTCCGCTTGTTCATTCTAAACTTTCCTGCCTAGTGCCATGTCTGAAAAAGAATGAATTAATGAAATTAATAAAATCGACGGTTGAAAGGCTAATTGGTCTAAGCGACATTTTTTTTTGCAATATTAGTTAAATACATATTTGGAATCAGCAAATTTTACTGATTCCGAATATGTATATAACTAATATTGCAAAAAAAAATGTCGCTTAGACCAATTAGCCTTTCAACCGTCGAAATAATCTGCCTAGCCTTTTCCCAAGTACGTTAGGGTCGGCTTCCAGTCTTACTGGATACAGCTGAATACCAGTATTTTACATAGAGCGACTGCCATCTATCCACCACAACCCAGTTACTGGGTAACAGGATACCCCCTGGCAAGACTGGTTGTCAGATTTTCGGGCTTCTGACTAACGACTGCCAAGAATCTACAAAATACAGCCGGGCCCAACTGCTTAATGTGCTTTCCGAGGCCTCGGTATGTTACGAATGGTTACCCATCCACGTACCGATCCGGCAAGCGTTGTTTAACTTTGAACATCGACCCGTGCGGCTGTTATTATCTAACCACGAGCCCCTACTGAAATTACCAAAGCAGCACGGTTGACGCGGTGGTTAAGCGATTGACTGCTGCGCTGCGTGTCGCGGGTTCGATTCCCGCACGGAACAAATATTTGTATGACCTACAAGTAGTTGTTCCGGGTCTGGCTGTTTGTGTATGTGAGTTTAAATGTTTGTAAACGCACCCACAATACACACAATAGGAGAAATTCCTAGTGGGGGGCAATGTTTAAAAAAAAAAATGATTGAAAACATTTATTTTTTCTAAACAACTAAAGTGTGCGAACAGCATGACTTCGATCCTTTTACAACAGGAGAGTGCTTGAGCCTTAACTTTTTCACCTGATGCTTGATATTGCTCAAATTATAGTTTTATCGTCTACAAGGTGTTGATTTGCATCCTAGTCAAATTCAACGACGTAATTATGCTAATGATTCTCGACCCAAATCAACAATAAAATGGGCAGGTTTTTTTTTTTTCTTTTTTACGGAAATCCGTAAGTGTGAACAAGCCTTATTTAAACGCGGCCCGTCTGTTACTAGCCCTATAACTGCGCTTTCACACACAAACAAACGCCTTTTACTTCACTAAGTACTAAAATACTAAAATGTCTTTTATGACAACCTCCTGAAATTTGACGAGGATGTAAATCAACACCTTGTATAGGGAATGTATTGTTGTGGGTATAATATGTATAGTTTTGGCTTTGGTGGTTTATTGTTTTTGTTCGCAGATATATTTTATCAATATGTGAAGACTCCTATTTGGCTGTCGGTCACATTTTCAATTTCTTAGTCTGTTTTAAACTAGACTACAGCTAAACAGACTTACAACTGTAAGTCTACCAAACGAAATTAATAAAAAAAAATAAAAAATTTGGTCTTCAGTAAGAATCCAGTTGATAATTCAGTTGAAATTTCATAGTTATAGGTATAATAAAATTCAAATAAAATCCAAAACATTATAAAAGTTAAGTATTTACAAATTATATTAGGTAGTTTAAATAATATTCAATTTAATAAACAAATGACACAATATACACCAACAAAAGAGAACATTTTACGCATATTATCCTCATTAAAAACCACAGCGTTGGCAACCGATACATTTTGCGGTGTAGGTAGATATATTTTAAACAAATCATTATCAAGGGGTAAAATGAGAGATTCAGTTGGTCGTGCCGTATCCTAGCAACCATTCGGTACTGAAGCTCTTAAAGCACCGAAGTGCCTTTGTTGAAAATATTTTCCAAAATTGGGATATTTTTAAAAACGAAGGGGTAAGATAAAAGGAAGAAGTATCCACTTATTTCAATAGGGGTGACGGGAATTTGGCCCAAAAAATGGAATAGGATACGCACTTTGACATCCTTTCTTGTTGTTTGTTAATTTGCTATTGTATTAAATTTTTTGCGGATGTGTGCATTATAATCTAATCTGCAGGATTATTGGTAAAACATTAACAACCTCTTAAGAGGTCATTGTACTCATAATTATGAACAACTTTTACTATGGGACCAAATCTGAAATCGCGAAAAAAAAATCAGCTGTTCCCTACATTTATGTTTGTATAACTCGTCAAAATGTAGGAACAGCTGATTTTTTTTCGCGATTTCAGGTTTAGTCCCATCGTAAAAGTTGTTCATAATGATGAGTACAATGACCTCTTAAGAGGTTGTTAATGTTTTACCAATAACCCTGTATACATAGTAGAAAACAAAGTCTCATTTCGTGTCTCTCTGTGTTACCGCTTAGTTCATAAACGACACACTGGATTTTGATGCGGTTTCCACTAGCATTTAGAGTATTTATTCAGGAATGTTTTTGTTTGTTATAAGTACTTTTATTTTAAACTTAATATGATAAATAGATGTAAGTAGATGCCTTGTAAATTGTTATAACCATGTGAATCAGGGGCGGGTCTCATTTAAATTGTAACTGTTGTACTTATCACGTTGTTAGGAAAATGAGGATTGATTTTACATAGTGCTGCTCGTCTGTTTCGAGGAGCAGGTCTATATAGGCATGAGGAACAGGGAGTAAAGTTCACTCATACTCTATAGAAACGGGAGGATCCTCCGACCAGACGGGTGTTGTGTCTGGCGGGCAACTGCCCGATGATTCATGTTGGGCCTTTGTATCTATGCTAGTTGCGCGGTAAACTCTGCTTGCGCGATGCAGGATTTTTGCGTGACGTAGTATGACGCGTTGTTCGCATGTGGCGTTGTAGATACCGCTACAGGTCCTTACATTTTCTCTTTAATTAGCTCAAAACAATTTGAGTTGCAACTTTCTGAAATAATTATTAATTAACTCAACGAGGAATAAACCCGCCCCTTCCAAAATGTTTCCCATTTAATTTTAACCCAGAGCTGTACATAATAATAATATAGTATTTACCTCATAAGCTCTAATAGTTCAAGTAATGGGCTTGTCGCGACGTTTTCCAGTATCTTTCTAACTAGCAAAAGCTTCATGCAACTGGTTTGGTGGCTAGCCAAGCGCTGTTGATAAAAACCAACTAATTTACACTCCTGATGAACCTTATTTTTAACGTGGTAAGGTTGATTTTTGAATGGTTGTTGTGATGGTTAAGTTTGTAAACTGTTTATGTATGATGCTGTAAATATAGAAGGAAGAGACGTTATTAATTAAATTAATGGATCGTGTATGAGTGGTGGGCGGTATCCTGTTTATTACTGTTTCGGATAGGCGTAGTATTAAGATCGTGTTAGACTTAGGTATGATAATATAATGAATGCTTTATTTGTCAATATAGGTACAGTCAACAGCAAAAGTATGATAAAGATGAACAAAATCAGAAATAATAATAATAATAAACCATTTATTATCAGGTAACAAAGACCCATAGATACATACCTTAACCTAAGTATACATAATAATATAGTAACAAAATTCAATAGGAGTCAAAACTGATCACGAATTATGGCAGCTGTACTAGTAGTAAATGTTTGGTATAATTTACAATCACATACTTTTGAATCACTTCGCCGCCACACAGTTCTGACGCGAACTCCGTTCATTAGTATTGAATTTCTGATTTTGATCATCTACTTTTGCTGTTGACTGTACAGTCACGAGCAAAAGTATGTACTTATACACTTGGCTTTATTCAAAGGCGATTTTCTCCTTTATTTTTGAATGAAATTTTATATTAGTAGAAACATAGTATTTTCGAACCCATAGGTATACGTAAAGTATCGTATTTCAACGTTGCATTCGTTATTTCGTGAAAAAATCGCAATTTAAAGTTGCCAAGTGTTGACTTAATGGTGCTCGTGACTGTAAATCGTTTATAGTAAAGTGACATAATTATGGTTTCACTATATTCGACTTTCTAGTCGTGCAAATTTTTAAGTGACATTGTAATAATAAATCGAAGCATATTAATAAATTAAAATTACTTACGGACTTCTTACATTATTAAAATACAAATATTACATTATTAATTAATTTTTAATCAAAACTACGATTATACTCGTACTGTTATACGATATACTAAAACTGCATGCTGAAAATGTTTTGTCTACAACTTGAAGATTGTCGGTAAATGTTTTTTTTTATTGTTTCAGGTACAAAATGGGTTATATTTACCTCAAGCACACCGGTTTGGTATGATTAAATGTTCAAAATGGATTTTTTTTCTTGCAAATTACGTTTTGATAATCGTATTGTTGATGCTAAAAGTCACCCAAAGGGCAATGGAGAGGGCTATGTTTGGAGTTTCCCTGCGTGATCGAATCAGGAATGAGGAGATCCGCAGGAGAACCCAGGTAACCGACATAGCCCGAAGAATTGCCAAACTTAAGTGGCAGTGGGCAGGGCACATTGCTCGCAGAACAGATGGCCGATGGGGCCGAAAGGTTCTGGAGTGGCGACCACGTACCGGAAGACGTAGCGTTGGAAGGCCTCCCACAAGGTGGACCGACGACCTTGTGAAGGCCGCAGGAACCCGTTGGATGCGAGAAGCACAGAACCGGTCGAAGTGGAAGTGCTTGGGGGAGGCCTATGTCCAGCAGTGGACGTCTTTCAGCTGAAATGATGATGATAATGATGATTGTTGATGCAACTAGACATAGTTTTAACTTTAACTGAACGGCATTGTTGCACTTTCTCTTCCATATTAAAACTATTGTACTTAGCTATTAATTACCTCCTTTATATTAGTAAAATCTTTAGTATTTACATATTTAAGTAATTCTAAATAGGACCTTAGTTTAGACAAGTCTGTCTGAGGTATTGTTCAAATATTTCTCTAAAACGGTCTATCGCATTGCGCTACACTCAAGGCCTCCGCCTAACAACCGGTCTGCGTAGGCGCATACGAACGTTCATTCATAGTTTACTCTCCTTACACACCTCCAAGCTGAAAGCAACCTTATTTTCAGGGCACTGAAGTACAAATCACTTTGTTTTAGTTTAGAGGTTAACGTCTGATTTTCATTAAATCGTGCAGTCTGATTTAAGTCTTGTGACTGTGATGTTAGGGTTTAAATTAGTATGTGTATGTTTAGAGGTTAATATGCCAATGTGCTTATTGGATAATAGCGTTGTAGGCGCTAGACACTTGCATTATTGCGTGAGTCAGTTGAATGGGAATGTAAAAATGGCGTAGCCGTGAACTTATGTAGGGAACCTTTTGTGTGACACACATTATGTGAGAAGAAGATTTTAGCAAACAGTAGCTGCGCCCCGCGGCTTAACCCGCATAAGTGTCGATCCCGTGGGAATATCGGGATAAAAGTAGCCTATATGTTAATCCAGGGTCACAGCTACCTCCATACAAAATTTCATCAAAATTAGTCCTGCCGTTTGAGCGTGAAGAAGTAACAAACATATAAACACACCCTCTCACAAACTTTCGCCTTTGTAATATTAGTGTGGTTATGTACCTAATAATAGTAATATTCGGCCCACACAACATTTGATTCGAGGATTTTTTGTTGTTAAGATTATGTTTTGAAGATAAAAGGAATTATATTAGACAACGTCAAATTAAATTAGCTAGCAAAACTACGCGGACGTGACGCTATCGATATTAAGCACGATAAAACAAAAAAAGAAATGAAGGGGAAAGTACCATGGTAGCCCGCGAAATATTTTTTTTTTTTACTTTTTTGCGTTTTGCTGGTCAGTATTAAGTTGTACGTTGATTGAAATATGATTCACGACCGTAACAAATATGTATTTACAGAATTATAATCATTAGGATCAGTAGGTAATACAACTTGTTAAGTTAGTATAAATTGTAAAAACCCAAAAAAAAATCTTCTTTGTTTTTAATTTACCATGTTTTGATATCGATACCCATCACGTGTGCAGAGTTTCGCTAGCTAATTTAATTTGACCATCAAGCTTCTACAATCTGTCAAATTTCTTTAATAGATTTTCAACTTTATCGCTCAACCATAAGGTTCAAAGTTGATTGGGAAAATTTGACAGTTTCGGGTAGCTTGATGTGCTGGCTGGCGTCTGTAATTGCTTTTCTAACTACATAGACATACTAATAATATAAAATCTTTAACAAAATTCCAAAATATATTTTCGTCTAACAGTTACATTATGAAAATTATGACTGATGATTTAAAACTGAAAGTTAATTATTACCTAATGTATATGAAATTATAGTTTTTTTTTTATATAATTAGCGGCCGGCCCAGTTTCGCTCCGCTCCAGTAATCAAGGGATTTTTTTATGTATCCCTAACCTATAAGTTACAATACTATAAAACATAAGAGACAAATTATTGTAAATAAAAGAAAGAAAATACATTTATTTTTAAAGCACTAAAAGACACACAATACGTCAGATAAAAACATTAAAAAAATCAAATAACAAGTGTAAAGTCCGATGTAAGAAATTAGCAGGCAAGTGTGCCTCACGGCTGCGACAAAAAGGCCCAGTTCATCAAAAATGCCAGATAACTAGTGCCTGACGCTGGTTTTCAACTGGACCTTGTTTTACTAATCTGATAATTAAGTCCACTACACGTAAAATAACAACATTTGACGAAACACTGGCCCCAATATTGGCCCACCACCACCATTACCAAACCCCTCACTTTCCTATTCATCTCAACCCTTTTGGCTCGGTAATGAATTTGGTACCAAATCTGTCGTCACCTACCGAACACTATTAGTGTATGATGTGCTAAGGTTAATGTTATGCCCGGCTGTGTATTAGGGTCCTAAGATATTGCGCAGTTAAGATACAGTAGGTTAGTTATTTTAGCGCACAGAGTGGGGACTCTGTCCGCCCACCAAGTGACCCCAGGGAAGATGGTGCCACAGTGGTCACGTGCTGCCGTGCATAGCGAGGCTCTGGGGAGGCCCCTTTACAGTCTCCCCAGGGATGTGCCTTACAGGCGTTGCACAGGGGGGTTCCGGAATTGGTCTTTTAATAGGCTGCTTTTGCGTCGCTTGCGTCTGGTCAAGGATCGCGCAGGTAGCGTTCTGTAGTTTCTGCCTAGCCCCATGGGGAGAAGGGATGTTATTAAATAATATTAATAATAGTAACTACAACAGTATCTCCTTAATGAAACACAGGATCATGTACTTCTATCATAGAGCTTTGTTCCGCCAGTTACTCAACTGAACCGAGCGCTCGGCGCATCTTGGACAGTCACACCTTATTTTTCTGGCCAATTCTTGCCTTGCGGTGGTAGGGCTAACGCCCGCCTGGTTTGCGACCACCGACCACCCTCCTCAAGCCCCAAGCAACCTGCTGTGTTTCGGGAATGCGTGGTAGTTCCAGTGCCTTAGGCATCCTCTGGGCACGCTCGTTCCATCATAGACCTCATCCATCGCTTTCCATCAGGCGTGATCGAGGTCAAGAGCGGGCCCATTCAGCAATAAAAAAAATCTTTAAATAATTAAAACCATATTTTATTGTTCATAGGTTAAGACCGGTCCGACCCTCTTTTTTAAAGTTCTTAATAGGGAAACTACTTATTTAAACAAACCATCACATGACCACATAGATAAGAATTTCAACACTACGATTCGTTTCAACTGACATCAAAACAGAAAAAGTTTATTTATTCAATGAATATTTACTTAGAATATCGAAAAATCAAATCTTTTCTCTTTATGTATATGTATAATATTAGTTTATAATTACATATTTTTAATAATTATAAAAAGAAACCACTATTTAAACCATCAAAGTGTTCATTCAAAACTAACCTACTGCGACACAAAGTACCAGGCACGCAGGCACTCATGATTAATGCAGAGCCAATCTGTCACCACATCTGAGCGTATCGCCCCAAGATTGAAGCTTTTCTGCCTGATTTGTGAATCGTTGTGAATCGCTACTAGATGTTTATCGTATATATTCAGATGATTTTGAGTATCGTGTTAATATTCTGTGAAATGGCGTGTCGTGGACGGAATATTTGTGGGTTGTGTAGAGTCCTAAACACGAGTAGAATTTCTTCGCAAGGGTGCAATGTACCGTTCTGGCAAAAATTGGAAGACATGTGTGACACATCCGCCAACCCGCACTGGGCCCACGTAGTGGCTCACAGTGAGGAGGCCTGTGTCCCAGCAGTGGGAACAAATGCTGATTATGTATAAAGCCTTACATAATTATGTTATAAAGCTTTCCAGAATGAATCCTCAATATGATGGTGAAAACCGCATTGAAAATTTTTATTTTATTTATTACTAGCTGACCCGGCAAACGTTGTTTTGCTCCTACACTACTCCTACCCTACTCCCACACTACTCCTACCCTACTCCTACACTACTCCTACCCTACTTCTACCCTACTCCTACCCTACTCCTACCCTACTCCTACACTACTCCTACCCTACTCCTACACTACTCCTACCCTACTCCTACACTACTCCTACCCTACTTCTACCCTACCCCTACCCTACCCTACTCCTACCCTACTCCTACACTACTCCTACCCTACTCCTACACTACTCCTACCCTACTCCTACACTACTCCTACCCTACTTCTACCCTACTCCTACCCTACTCCTAGTAAAAAAAAAAAAAAAAAAAAGTATCCTATGTCCGTCTCCTGGTCCTAAGCTACCTCCCCACCAATTTTCAGCCAAATCGGTTCAGCCGTTCTCGAGTTATAAGTGGTGTAACTAACAGACTTTCTTTTATATATATAGATGCGACAATAAACAGCTACATTAAAAAATCTTTACAAATAACAGTAATATAGTCTCATAAGTAGTATTAACAACATTAACATAGCTGTTCCCATTTTGACGAGTTATGCGAACACAAATGTAGGGAACAGCTGATTTTTTTTTCACAATTTCAGGTTTGGCCCCATAGTAACAGTTGTTCATAATGATGAGTACAATGACCCCTAAAGAGGATAACGGTGATTAAAATTACACCCAGTATTTAAATAATATAAATTTTTGGATAAGATTAAAAATTTGGGATTGTTCCTTAATATCACAAATAAAAATTAAGATTATAAAAAAAAGGAATTGAATTGTTTAGAAGTTCTAAGCGGTCACACAGACAGACCGAAAAGCGATTTCGTTTTATAATATGTTTCGGTTTCTCGTAATTGTGCAAACATTGTAAATCAAGACAAGCTTTCAAGGAGTTGTATTGTATTGCTGATTCTAATCATTATATAATCAAGCAGTGGTGGCCAGGTGGTAATGGCTGCGACTTACGAGTTGTAGGTCGCAGGTTCGAACCCAGACAGGCGCTTTACTTTGTGTAAATTGTTTCATCACCACTGCTCTCAAAACGGTGAAGGAAAACATCGTGAGGAAACCGGCATGTCCTAGAACCAAAAATTCGAAGACATGTGACATCTGCCTACCCGCACTGGGCCCGCGTGGTGGATTACGGCCCACTCCCTCTCACAGAGAGGAGGCCTGTGTCCCAGCAGTGGGAACATTATAGGCTGTTTATGAATCATTATAATTCTGTAAAGCCATATTTGTTACGGTTGCGAATCATATTTCAATCAACATACAACTGGACGCTGACCTACAAATTGTAAAAAATACATAAATAATTTTAATTCTGCGTTCTATCTTAACGCATCTCCCTTATTGTAACAAATTGTAAATAATAAACCGTTTTTTTTTTAATTTCGTTCTGTTGGTATATTGCCATCAATCAGAAATCAGCCGAAAGACGAAGTGCTGGATATAAGCCTTACTTACTAAATCATCGTCATTTATACGACCAGTCTTAGGACAAAACTACTAAGTACTGCAATCACTAGATTTTTTATACATACAAATAAATAAAATTGACGTGTCTGTTTGTAATGCCTTTAAAATACCTACTGTAATTTGAAAACATAGTTAAATCCAATTATTTTTAAAAGAGTAGGTAACCGTGGAGTTTCTTGCCGGCTGTCCTCCGGTATCGACCAATCGTTTCATAAGTGCCCATGTAGGTTTAGGTGAAATATTTTGATTTTTATTGAATGTCAAAATATCTTTTTAACGAATTCTTATGAAAGTATATAATTTTTGTCTATTTGTTCCCACTAATCTGCGAAACGGCTGTACCGATTTTGATGAAATGACGAACCCTGGCGAAGGACATAGGATTTTTTATCGACATACCATGCAGGCGAAGCCGGCGGAAACTAGTTTATTAATTAAAAAAAACAAATAAGTATTAATGTTAAGTTTTAAGTAAGGGGTTGTTTAATTTATAAGATCTAAATAACCATCATCCCAAAAATGTTCACTATTAATAACATCGGTCTTGACCCTTCTGTTCGTGACATTTGGACGTTTGAGTAAGTTATGTTTTCTATGGTCTCCTATTGTTACTTGAAACAATAGTATACCATAGAGAATCAAGCCTAAACTTGTAAAGTTCCCCTAAGTTTAATATTATGTATAAATACAACGAACTGTTCGGTTTCTATAAGTAAACAAACTGGAACATTTGGTAATTTCTGGATATTGATTTGTTTGAATTTACAGTATGCCTAAACTTGCTTTTCTATTTAAGTCTAGATCCAGGCCAAAACCAATTTAGCTAGAGTTTAACTGAAACGGCTTATCGTATTATTTATGCGGAATGGTATTTGAAATCCGGATAATTACAAGTTACACTTACGTAACTATCAAATACTTACTAATATATATGTTGCTAATATATAGGGAAAAACTCCGATTACAAAAAAAAAATCGAATTCAGTAATATTTATCCATATAATTATGTAACAATTAAAATCAGAACTACCACAACACAGCCCTACCAATTAACCCTACCAATTCAGTACCTATTCAATTTGCAAAATGCAAATTCTTTAAACCGGCAATATGCATAATAACGGACAATGTATCAACTTTTAGCATAAACCTTGCATTGTAAACGAAACATGACTTTGCACGTCCGCACAATCATATAGGCACGGCTACGGCGTAGCGGGTGCTACGGCTCGTAGCCGGCGGGTGCTATAGTAACCGTCTACGGGAGGTTCAGTTTGCGACGCGGCCGCCTACCGCGTAGACGCCTGTCGCGTGCTACGAAAACCCATGCTCCCGAGTCGCAGTGCAATTTTTTCCGCAAGAATTTTCCCCCTTTTTTCTGAAAATTCAAAGGTGGATTTTAATTAATGGTGTCGTGTTTCGGCTCGGATGTGATACTTGTGTGGTGTTAGCCGTGAATTTTTGAGTGTCAACGGTTTTTTTGAAGGAATTTTCGTGTGTTTACGCGTAGTGTAATTATGTTAGTGTAACTGTGAGATGTGAGTATGTACGGCTTTGTAGGGTCTGCTATGAAACACGTCGTTTCGGGTGTATGCAAAAAAATATTTAGGAGGAAAATAGCGGATTGTTTTTACGCCTCCTGCGCGTAATTGATGGTTCTTTAGATTTATCATTTGCAATGTTGTGATATGTAACTAAAGTCAATAGAAGAATGCTCCTGCAATTCATTTAGTTTATGAATCTGTACCTGACATATATGTCTGTAGTTGAAATTATTTCATTTCGAGGACAAATTAGATCATGCACATTTCATAATAACGATGAAACTTTTTGTTTTTCTGTTTGAAAAAAACAACAACATTTAGTATTATTTAGAATTCAAATATGCAACGTTATTAAGGTTTTAAGAGGTGCACTTGAAGCTGGAGAAACTGTCAACATTGCCGAAGAATAGGAACTGCAATGAACATATTAGATTATTATTTATGATGCTAGGTTTTCGAACATTTCTTTTTTACTGATGTTATCACTATTATGTTATCAAATATCTTACATTCATTCATTTACTGACATAGAACGCACAGTTAAAACTGCTGGATCCAGAAGCATACAATTTTGCACAAGATTTTCTTTTATAACGAAAGTGGGCACAAAATAAGAATTTTTGAAAATACATTCCCTAAAGGGTTTTAAAAGGGGACGAAGTTTGTATGGAAGTTCGTAACTTTTGCTGATGATAAATCGGCTTGCAATAATAATAATATCCAACTGCATTCTTCATTATGACATTCAATTGTTTGTCTAGTTCATTAAATCATCACTTCTGAATTCGTACTGTGAGTCTGCGATAATTCACTTTAAAAACAAATGAATTCGGTTTTGATTCGTGTACAGTCACTGCTACATGATTGTAATTCTGTAAGTAGGTTTTGTACAATCAGTTTTACACGTAAAAAATAATTTATCTTTTAAAACTAGATGACTTCAGAGTTTTCTATACGACTACTCTGAGAAGAAAGCCCGAAACAAACTCAAACTTCACAATATTCTGTCTCATTTAAAGTCCAGACATAATTTTGGTCAGCTAATAATATACGAGGACCATGTAGTTTAGTGTCTGAAATGGTCTTTTGAGATTTGAAGTGAACTTTACAGAATAATACTATTCAACACATGATACTTACATGGTGCGTGAAATCCTTTATCAATTAATTTGTACGCAATATTTAATATCGCGAAATTAAAATAGGGTAAAGTAAATAAATACCGCAACTGGGTTAGGCGAACCGCAAACAATGTATGTCACACAGATATTAGCATAGTTGAGTTGTTACAATTTTATGAGTAAGATTGGTGAGTTAGGTATTTCTATGATTTTTACTGAGGGTAGGCTTATTTTGTAATATTTTTTTAGTGACGACGCATAAAATAGATCTTTAAAAGAAAGAAGGAGGGGATAAATTTGACCCAGGTTCAGGTTTTTAATATAAAATACCTCATTTTCTAAAAATTTTGTAAGTAGTTTTTAACGTTCCACGATATTGTCGTTTGGATATAGTTTTATTATACTTTTCATGTGTTTATAGTGCTTAGTAATGATCCATAAAGTATTAATTCGTTTATAATTTAATATTCATTTATTTATTTTTACTTCAAGAAACAAACATCAGTGTAGCCCTGGCTCTTGGAGTTCTTGTATAACATAAGGACCCCTCAATTTACTATGATACAATTTGGAAATATTGTTAATATTATAATTTGCTTAATTTAATTCGAAGTAAAACATGAAAAAGTTATAGTTAAAAATGAATCATTGAATCAAAAAATATCATTAGGCATACCTACAGATTGACAAGTTCACCCTTAAAGATTCTGTCTTGTAGGTAATTGATCGTACACACACACCATTAAATCTATCGACAGATTACACCACTTCAGATTTAACACCCAACACAAACCCAAGTACACATTATACACAAAATATCGACTGCCACCACGATCTTAACATATAAAGCGGAGTACATAACAGACTGCCTTTGACACGGCACGGCCTCGCAATACAATGGTTGTACCTGTGTGTTCATAGGTTTATCGTGTCACTTGCATGAATGTGCCGCGGACTCAATTGATTGCTCTTTTGTTTTGAATTAATTTTGTGTGTGATGTTTATACAGTACCTACTTATATTATGTAAAACACAGTCCTTTCTTTAAGGTATCACTATGCTCTTCAATTATCTAAATGATTATAGAGGTAGTGTTACAATTCAACTCGAATCCTAGTTTATTATGTTCTTATTTATACCGGCTGACTTTTTTTGCAGTCTGGACAAAAAAGGGTATAAATGAAATGAAATGAAATGATGAAATGATTTAATTTTTTGTAAGTAGGTTTGTACAAACACTTTTACACGTCAATCATGGTTTTTTTTTAAACTAGATGAAGTCGGCGTTTCCTATCTGACTACTCTGAGAAGAAAGGCCGAAACAAACTCAGAGGTCACAGTCTCTTTTAAAGTCCAGACATAATCTTGGTCAGGTTATATGAAGACCATGTAGATCGATGTCTGAGGTGGTCTTTTGAGGAAAGAACCACACAGATTGAGAGGACCTGTCCAGTCAGTGCACGCATTTGTCAAAAATCGTGTAGCTCAACTCAAGACTTAAGGAGCTCAACGATTCGACGAACAATACCAAAGAAAGGACATTTGTGTAGGCCACATAAATTACTCAAACTGCCAGACCATGGAAAAAAAACTAACAGAACAGAGAGAATAATGAAAATATATATATGTAAAATGACCCACATCGTCTTCACATTCACAATGAAAAAATAATATAATACTTTACAAAGTAAGCAAATGTCATTGTTTTATAAAAAAAAAAAATCATCAATGTCAATGTGTATATAAAAAAGAAAAAAAAAAACATTCAAAATGCAGAAATTGGAAGCAGCTCAATCCCAAGCCTTTTTGTCTTCAATATAATCTTTAACGGTATAAAAGACTTTCTGGCACAACTTACGTTTAATGAAAGATTTGAATTTATTAAGGCTTAGATCTTGAACTAGGCTTGGTAGTTTATTGTAAAAGCGTATACATTGGCATCTGAACGAGCCACCTATTTTCTTGAGCCTGGTTGTAGGTATAAAAGGTGAACGGATTAGGAGCCTGAAACACACAGACACACACACAAATTTCTTACAAGACTTACTATACCTACTCTAATTTCTCACAGAAAAAAAAAATGCAACAAGTAATATTAAAATCCAACCAAAAGCACCCTTTTCAAAAATAAGTAAAAAAAGTAGTAAAAAATAAGATTTTTTATTTAATTTTTTGTGAAAAAAAAAGAAAAGTTCTGTGCCATAGGCTTCTACTCCGTTCCCCTTCACTTTTTATACCCTGTTTTTGTCCACACGGTGAAACAAGTCAGCCGGGTTAATCAATAAGTAATCATTTATTTACCAAAAAAACTTAGCCTGGATAACATCAATGTTGTTTAAATTCAAGATGGGTATAGCTATTACATAGGAGTAAGACCCCTTTCCTTCAAACTAGGAAAATGCTGTCTCGTCAAGGATCGTCATATCAGTGGCCTTAAGTGGGAGTAACATGTTTTTAGAAAATACTTATAATTACGAAACAATTCTGATGTTAACATATTAAACTATAAGCAACATAAAAGATTCAAAAGGTCTCATTCCTCCTTTATCACGTCTCTTCCAAGTACGTGCCTTCAAATTACTTCTATAATAAATTCAAATTATCTCATTTCAAAATTGTTTTTCGTCTGTAATTTTGCTCAATATTTTATATTTGGTCGAAGATTAAAAGCAAACAATTCCAAATAACCACCAATTTGGATTATCCATAATTATTTTTGCTAGAAGTAAACATTATTGTGGTGGTCGGCCAATATATCTACCTATCAAGAATTTTCAATCTTGGTTTTTGTTAAGAAACATAGCTTATTTTCTCAATCACAAATTCCAATAATTTATTTTCTCTTCACAAACACATCATATTATTTTAGACAAGCTTAAAAACGATGGCACTTTTTTGTTAGAGACTGGTGTCTGCATTAGAAAAAAAACATACAAACACCCGAACATAGTACCTCCTCCTTTTTGTGAAGTCGGTAAAAATATACTTGAATAGTACCTGTATAGCAGATCACCAGGGTCGCTTTACACGATATGTAAACATAATGAGTCACAATTTTTCCCTAAAACACACTGAAATCATTTATTATGAAGTTAAACTTGATGGTTTCATGATTTTTACAAGTATAGGTTCGAATGGGCACTCATTATAAGATTATAAATATGCTTGAAAATGATTCAAATTGATAGTAATAGTGTGTTACGTAATTAGGGTGCAGAGTTATTTTATTGCCAGCCTGCACTACATAAGGTCGACTTTATCATACAACCTTTACACTACCTACAATATGTTTATATTGTATATGGTAAACATCTCAGACATTGTGTTTCACTGATCAGTATGATAATTAGCACTGATTCGATAATTCAAACCAGTGATTTGGTCGTAACTTGCCATTAGGATGTTAGGTCGCCATTATCATCGTGTACGGATATACATAGTTAATTAATTATATATAATATAATTAATTCTTCACACAGGCGTGACAGATACATATCTGTCACGCCTGTGTGAAGAGTTACCTATTCAGTCAGGATATTTACATAGTCTAAACTAATTTAATAAAGAGAAAATATTTGATTTTTTGTCTTTTTGTTGGTTACGCTTTCACGTTAAAACGGCTGAACGGATTTGGATGAAATTTGGCTAATGGGTAGACCATGATCTAGCGAAGAACATAGGCTACTTTTCATGGATCTGGATCACAGTCAAAGTCGCGGGCAACAGCTCGTCCATACTAATATTATAAATGCGAAAGTGTGTTTGTCTGTTACTTCTTCATGCTTAAATCGATGAACCGATTTAGATGAAATTTGGATAGCTTGAAGCCGGGAAAGGACATAGGATAGTTTTTATCCCGATATCTCCTCGGCCGCTACTAGTATAAAATAAAGTTGTTTTTTTTTTTTCTAAACAGCACAATGGTTTTTGACACGGTTTTCACCGTCATATATAGCATTTATTTCAGAAGTTTTTTAATACATTGATTTTTGACTTAATTAAAACACACAAAACTCGATTTGTGACATGTCGCCATATCAGTAAATAAGTCCCTTGCGAAGCATGGGCGGGTCGCTAGTATGATAAATATGTGAAAGTGAGCGTAGGTATGTTACTCGTAGGTATGGTTAAAGAGAATTTTTCAGATTTTCTTGAAACGTAAAGATTGTGTATTAAAGAGTCAGCTCGGTATCTGAAGAAGAATACATAAACATTGGGAGACGCATTTGAGCCTTTCACATTCGAATGTTGATAAAAAATTAAAACGGATATGACGTCAATAGCGTGATAACTTGACATCGTGTTTTCTTTATCAGAACCAGTTTTGGTACTTTTATTAAAGTACTATAATATTGAAGGAAAAATAATAGATAAAGAAAATAATTTAATTGAACTTAAGAAAAGAAATACATACAATAACCTGTAGAACAAATTTTTTGAATGCAGGGGCCAGCATATACTGGTTGTGCTACCACTGATGTGACTGACGACTTACCGTACCACCTACCTTTAAACCAATAAAGACGGAAACCTCAGGTTCCCTCACAACAGCATAGCTTATTTATTTATACAGCATACAAACAGAAACCGGTGGTGCGTAAGCTAACGAGCGCTCAACCGGTCAGTAATCGTACCGGGCCGTGCGTCCGTGCCGTATTGCTTGCGGCATATTGCTCGAAACGGATGAAGAGGTTATGAAAACGGGCTGTTCGGGGTTAGAAAATTCTCTGAGGACTAAAGTGGGTTTGGAAGTTATGAGTACAGTATTACTTGAGTTTTCCTAATTAGAGACACATAAAGAATAACTTCACTAAATTACATAACATGATATCACGTCTGTTCTCAACGAAGGGAGATCAGAGCTGGTAGTTCCTGTTGATCACCCATATTTTGCCAATTATGTTATAATCCATAGCCGTTTTTAGCCGTGTTTTAGTTTATAGCCATCAACCGGGCTCAAATCCAGACTAAAGGCTGCTACTGAATAAATCCTGATGGTAAACTCAATAACACTATAATTTCAGCTGAAAGACGTCCACTGCTGGACATAGGAAATATATATTATAGTATAGCTCCCGTGTGTGGTAGCTTGCTATACTATAATATATATCTCGATATATTAATATATATTATAGCTACGTCTGTGACGGGCTTTAAACCGCCCTGAAATAGGCATACACCTACATTTAGGCACGTTTTCATTCAATATTATTTATTTATTTAGTACAGGCATTTTACAAAAAGCGGTCTAGACTAGGTCGTTAGGGCTCAAAGGTAATTAATCAGTAGCTAACAATGTTTGTATCGTTTTTATGGGACGTGACGTCATTTGTTTTGGAATGGTTAACTTTTTTTAAATTAAATGTTATTGGTAAGGGCGTTTATAAGCATCGAGATAGGCTCTCGGTCGTAATTAAACGTTGTAATGGCAATAATATCATTTGGTTTATAAAGGTTTTTATATTTTATTTAGGTTTTTATCTTTTTGATAGATTCTGTTATATTTTGTGAATGTGAGAACGTTGTAGACCATTTTCTATTTTATTAAGAACATTGTAAAAGTAAATTATTTTTAAAAGAGTAACCGTGAAGTTTTTGTCAGCTCTTCTCCTTAGGAAACGGCCAATTGCAACCGTGCACCTAGCGTCTGACGGTTCATGAGTGCCCATGTAGGTTTATGTGAAATAAAATATTAATTTTGACTTTTGTAAAGTTCTTAGTTTGATTCTAAGGCGGATCACACACTGTAACGTGCCACGCGACGGGGCGCGGGAAACGGAGTCAAATTCCCCGAACGGAAACTTGTTTTTATTAAATTTGTATGTAAAAAATCACGCGCCGGGCACGTTATCTACGTCCCGCTGCGTAATGCGGTGCAGTGTGTAAATCGCCTTAGATTGGGGAATTTCTTATTGAGTTTCTTTTGGGAAATTCGTAAGTATTTAAGGTCGTGAGTTCGGACATTAGGAGTTCTGCGAAGAGTGCAATTTTTATATATTTTATATTACTATTTTTATTTTTTTACTTTGCTCTCATGATTGTAGGAGTAAGTGATAAACAAATAACATACTGAAAATACATTCAAACACATTAACACTCTCAGTAATACCTTCTGGTAAAGATAAAGTATCTTTGTTGTTATTGTGTTGGGTTACTGGATACAATACAAAATTTCCGTGACCTCTATATTAAATAACATTTTATAGCCCGCATGTCTATACCAGTAGGTTAGGTACTAGGAGCTAATTTACACGTGAATATTCTATTACAATACGACTTTGTAAGCTAGGGACCTGAAAAAAAATTGACATAAAGCAAAAAACAAAAAAAATTAAGGTAAACAAACCGTAAAAGCTGTTCCAATAGATGACACTTTCTTGTTTACAAATACACTCACAAATTAAATTTATTTTAGGTCTTTACGATAGTTTCCTGTTTTATTAGTGTGTTAAACTTAATCATTAGATGTAACTGTTTAAGCACATTTTTTTTGTTAGATTTAAAATACTTGATAGAATAATATTTTGTAATGTCTATTGTAAAGAGCCCAAAAGGACAGGTTATAGGTTTAGTACCCATGAATCACGTGTTTTTTTTTGTTTACCTTTAGTTAAATACCTAAACCAACGGATTATAGATAAATACAAATTCTTATAAAATAAATTAAGTATTCAAGTGTATTTTCTGTCACAAAGTTATGGATTACCTAACATTGCCAAAAAACAGTCGGCTTTGGTTGGTAATAGCTAGCAAGCTACCTGAAACACAAATTTTCCCAATCAACATTGAACCTTATGCTTTAGCGATAAAGTTGAAAATCTATTTAAAAAAATGACAGTTGTAGTAGCTGGATGTGCTGGCGTCTGTACATTATTTTCAACTAGGTGCTCCGTTTTGAAAGTCGGCTAAAAACATAGCCGAAAAATTTGTCAAATTAGTTTTTGACTAACATCATTGTCAAAGAAATAAAATAACACGAATATTAATTAATTCCCTTCATAGAAAAACAAGATGAGTAAAACAATTTAGAATATCTACTTTAACATTTTTCGAAGGACGCTCTGTATGCTTTTTATTCCAAAATCTTACCAGGGACTATCCTCATGAAAAGGGCAAAGGAGTATGATAAAACAAAGGAGTATAATTTGAAAACACGCTCGTAATACCACAATCTAGGCTAAAATTACACAGTACAAGTCCTCATGTAACATCAATTAAAATAGGTATATAATAAAATACCTAATGGCATAGATATCAGCCATTCTTTGATGTAAACTAAATATTTCCTTATCGTTATAGACTTTTATCAGATATAAATTTTCTGATCTACTGCTACGCCTACGTAATCTATTGACGTCTGTACCTTGTGTAGGAGGATGATTCCATCCGTCGTCTTTTACGACACTCACCTCCCAATAGTCCTCATAGAATAGAATTTTTCTTTATTAAAGTGACCAAGACTCAAACTCAAACAAGATTGTTAGTAAAACTTACGACTATGTTAGTAAGCACAGACACTAAACAAAAACACAAGAAATAACGGTTGGTCACCTTTGCGACATCTCATGAGAGAGGGCACAACAGTGACCCACGTATACACATACACAGTCAAGGCGACTCGCAACCATGGTAAAGACACTGTTGGAGCCGTCCCACACCCTGCGCACCTACTAAGTAAATTATACAGGGTTATTTGTAAAACACCAGCAACCTCTTAAGAGGTCATTGTACTCATCATTATGAACAACTTTTACTATGGGACCAAACCTGAAATCGCGAAAAAAAAATCAGCTGTTCCCTACATTTTGACGAGTTATACGAACATAAATGTAGGGAACAGCTGATTTTTTTTTCGCGATTTCAGGTTTGGTCCCATAGTAAAAGTTGTTCATAATGATGAGTACAATGACCTCTTAAGAGGTTGCTGGTGTTTTACAAATAACCCTGTATAGGTACATTAAAAAATTGTACACAACAAACGAAACCACATCAACTACAACACAAAATCCCTACAATACCAACTCTATTTAATCAGTTTCACTAATTTAATTACATCCACATTTACCAAATGAAATGTCAACCGAAATTAAAACGATTTCCCGAACCCATAGTAGCTCTGTCGCCATCTTTTGTTCGGATTTCTTTGAAAATACCGACATTTTGCGTTCGACGATTTCAGGAATGGCGACTGCTATTGTGCGTCGTCTTTTGTTTCAGTCAATCTGAAAATGAGGGACTGTCAAATTGAAATAATTTGAGTAATCTGTTGAGAATTAAGGGAATTTGTGTAATTTCGTCGAAATACCCAACGCAAATACAATTATTATTTGTGAAAATAACTATGTTTTTTAAAGTCTAGGTATATTTTATGAATCATTTGCTATTTACGGTTTAAATATATAGTAGTGATAGTTTGTGGGCGTGAGTACAGACGCTATTGCTCATATAGCCAAACAAAAAAATAGACTTTGAAAAAATAAATTCAGGCAAAGGAATCGAGAACCTTCTCTTTTTTTAGTCTATTATAAAATACGAACTAAGTCAACAACAACCTACATCATCTGCCTAGCCATTTCCCAACTCTGTTGGGGTCAGCTTCCAGTCTAACCGGATGCAGCTGAATACCAGTATTTTACATGGAGCGACTGCCTATCTGACCTCCACAACCCAGTTACTGGGTAATACGATACCCCTTTGTAAGACAGGTTATCAGGCTTTCGGGCTTTTTGACTACCCGTAACGACTGTCAAAGATCCACGAATGATAGCCGGGACCAACGGCTTTACGTGCTTTCCGAGACACGGAGGGGTGGTCTCCCATCCACACACCAACAATCTACACTTTGTTTAAAATAAAAATAAAATATGCACGGCACATCAAACACACACCACCTAACCTTTATGAATAGGTTAAAGTGGACTAACATCTTGAAGAAACTAATGAAAAAAAAACAGTGCAGACTAACATTTTCAATTCCACTTGGTTTTCATTTCCATAACAATGTTTCTCTTCCATTTCATTTACTTCGGCATACTAATTATACATTTCTTACCCTGTAGCAGAGTAATGTTAATTGATCTTAGTTTTCATCTTGAGTGATTTGATTTTCTTTGAAAGACTTGTACGGGATTCTCAGCTATGCATTAGTATTCTCTATGTTAATGTTTCACAAATCAAAATAAATATATTCGTAACGACATCGCGAGAGAGAGAACATAAAAAAATAAATAGCAGCGTGTTTATATTTGAATAATTAGAGGATGTTACATTTTTGACAAATTTTTGACTTTGATTGTCGCTAAGATAAGATTGCGATTAGATTTTGAATTCAAATACTCACCACTACTCCCGTAAACATAATTACATTTAGGTAAGTACAGATATTTTTTTCTAAAATATCTAAATTAACAGAAAAATCCCTAGACGAATCCTACCTGAAACATAGGTAGGTAATATCGTTAGGCTACAGTTCTATACTTAGTTTCTATAACTAGTTTGTATTATTTCGCAAGTAGCAGGTACGGAACTTGCAACAAACTTCTCCTTACATTAATTGCTGCAAGTTTCCTGCGCTGCAAGTTTGCTGCTCGCCTATTTATTGTTATTCGCTGACGATTTTATTGTATTTCAACTTCAACTTGTTCATTAGGGCTATACTTGGTAGTTACTGTGTCTTGGGACCTGTGAGGTTTTCAATTGGATTCGTAAGTATTTGATGTCTTTTATCATCATAGATTTTCAGAGTTTTCGAAAGGTTGGTTCAAACTTGGCAAGGTAGTGTTAGACCAACGTTAGATACCTAGTTGGGGATAGTAGTTCCCATAAGCAAGAGCCTATCGTCATCAACTAGGCACACGTTCAGCTGCTATTGAGAATTACCTAACAGAAAGAGTCTATAAACGATTATTATGATTATGTAAAAAAGGTGGTCCACTATAAATTGTCCACTAATGGAGAGGGCTATGCTTGAAGTTTCCCTGCGTGATCGAATCAGAAATGAAGAGATCCGCAGGAGAACCAAGGTAACCGCCATAGCCCGAAAAATTGCCAAACTTAAGTGGCAGTGGGCAGGGCACGTTGCTCGCAGAACAGATGGCCGATGGGGCCGAAAGGTTCTGGAGTAGCACTCGCGTACCGGACGACGTAGCGTTAGAAGACCTCCCACAAGGTGGACCGACGACCTTGTGAAGGCCGCAGGAACCCGTTGGATGCGAGAAGCACGAAACCGGTCAAAGTGGAGGTGCTTGGGGGAGGCCTGTGTCCAGCAGTGGTCTTTCGGCTGAAATGATGATCATGATAAAAAAACTGATTCGTTGATCTAGTGTTCGCGAGCGCTAATGAGGTTCTCAGATACAGCCAGCCCGGAGTCCGGATTTATGGCCGGTTGTTGGCAACAGTCTCGCCTCCTATTACATGAGACTTAAAAAACATAACTTCTTCCTTAGCGTGTCGATGGAAAAATATAGATAAATAAATAAATAAAATATAAATAAATAAATTGATTTTTTAAGTGAAAACTTCTTTAGACGCGTTGGGCATTTTTTGAGATGGGAAAAACCATTGAACTCGCGACACTGTTACCGTAACCGACACTGCGCTACATTCAGATGTGTTCGGCTATCCTTGGGATGTACTCGGTTTTAATGTATATCCGATTTATCAGTGAGTGATGGCAAAGTATTCTGTTTGTGTTTTGTTTATAAGACGATTCAGAAAAATAGACACGTACCTAATTGTTCAAGTTTTCACTTCTGTCGGCACTCTGTCCCGCTCGTTTTTTTTTTACTTGCGAAATGTTGGTGTACTATAGTTACACGTCTCCCTAACATTACGGGGATTATAGGCGTGATGTTATGTTTACATACATACATACATAATCAGCCTATAATGTTGGACACTGCTGGGACACAGGCCTCCTCTCTGTGAGAGGGTGGGCCGTAATCCACCACGGGGGCCCAGTGCGGGTTGGTGGATGTCACATGTCTTCGAATTTTTGGTTCTAGGACATTCCGGTTTCCTCACGATGTTTTCCTTCACCGTTTTGAGAGCAGTGGTGATGAAATAATTTACAGAAAGTAAAGCGCCTGTCTGGGTTCGAACCTACGACCTACAACTCGTAAGTCGCGGCCGTTTCCACTTGGCCACCACTGCTCAACTTGGCCACCACTGCTCTGATGTTATGTTTATGTACATATATGTGTTGTATGAAAAACTTTGTATAATAAATCCTCCACTTGAAAATGAACGGTATTTCTCCTGTATTTAATATTTAAAGGCTCTTTCTAAAGCCGTCAGCGCAACTTCCGTAGCGGTTAGTTGCACACTCGTTATTACGAGGTTTCTCCATAAGACTTTACTCTTTACTTTGTTCAACTAAGAGTTAGCTGTGTAAACTGCATGCTTTTACGGTCGAGTAAGTTTTTAATTGAAATAATCTGTAGATATTTCTAGTACTTCTGAGAGTTTAAATTAGTTTGACTTTAGTACTACCGTAATCTTTCGACAACGACCTATTATACACATTTCAGTATAAACCGAATGTATGTTAATTTCATTACTTTATATAAACGAATAGCTGCGCCCCGCTGTTTCACACACGTAAATGTCGATACCGTGGGAATATCGGGATAAAAAGTAGCCTATATGTTAATCCAGGGTGTCAGCTACCTTCATACAAAATTTTATCAAAATTGGTTGAGCCGTTTGAGCGTGAAGAAGTAACAAACATATACACACCCCCACACACACTCACAAACTTTCGCCTGTATAATATTAGTGTGATATTAAAGAGTATTTATTCCATTCTATTCTACACTGTAATTCTTTCGTTGATCTAGCCAAAAACCTCTCACTCTTTTTCAATTGTATATTTCATTCTTACTTCACTTTAGGCATCTAATAGTTGACATTCAATTACACAAGCCTTCATAGTCTAAGGATCTCAGAACATTGTTCCTCTCAATAAGATAAAGATAAACCCACACTGGAGCAACAAACCGATCAATGAATAATGCTAATACGTTGCAACGGAAACGGCTACATAATATCCTGTGTCCGATGAGACTGTTAAACAGTTCATACACGATGTGAGAAGGTCAGAAGATCCGTTTACAATATGTGATTTAAAGGAAGATGACGTAACCGGTAATGTTTAGGAGTATCTCACTGATATTATAAAGGCAAAAGTTTGTGGGTGTGTGTGTGTGTTTATATATTTGTTACTTCTTCACGCTCAAACGGCTGAAGCAATTTTGATAAAATGTTGTGTGGAAGTAGTTGACACTCTGGATTAACATATAGGCTACTTTTTATCTCGATATTCACACGGGATCGATACTTATTCGGGTGAAACCGGGGGCGCAGCTAGTTATCTATAAATGTATGTCCAATCTTCTAGTGTCCCAATTGTCTGTTCCCTTGACGTTCTGAGCAACGCCTCTGACGCTGAACGATGGGAAATAGCGTTAATCAGCTACGACAATAAGTGCAAAGTGGCTCTGCATTACTCTGTAGTTATTATTTGCATGACTGCATGATATTCATTTTCTTCTGGCGGCTTTTCTTTTCTCTGCCTTTAAAAATCTGTGATTCTTTGGTGTTTTAGCTCCGTTCAACCTCGTATGCGTTCACTCAGAAAATCCTTGCCAAGAACTGCACTAAGTTGACCTACTGCTCGTATCTGGTTCGTGATCGTTGCATCGCAGTTGTCCACCGAATGATTAGCAATCGTCTGACGTAGTGCACGTGGATGATTTATTATAAATTAGTTTATTAATATATACTTTGTCTTAAATAGAGGAGCGTTAGAGTTATATTTAGCTTGACTGGCCGTTTGTTAGTGGGCGAAGGCTGTAGTGTGTAGCTATAAATATAAGATAGATTTATATCAGTGGAAATAGTATTCTATTTTTTATCTTATACTTCACACATTTATTTTTGAAAATTCACATACACATTGTAAGAATAAAAATTTATATTTAAACAAACCTAGATTGAAAATTTCTCTCCAAATGAATACCTTCTTAGACAAAATAAATGCTCGTGAGCAAATATTTTGGTAGTTATTTATTTAGTCCCTGAATTCGACTTTAGGTTTATTTTATTTTATTTGTAAGGGAAAACAAACAGTAGTATATTAAAAATAAATGGAAATAACTTAACAGTAAACATAACAAATATACTACCCATTTTCCACAGATTACAAATTAGATTTGCTGAAGGCAAGCGTGACTGTAGTCAGTGCGAAATTAATTATATGGACAAAAAAACTAAACGAAACAAAAAGGTTGATAAAATATAAAACTGTCGTTGCGGAAATGAGTTTTATGACCAACTTATGAGTAGTAGGAGCAGTGGTGGCCCAGTGGAGCAGTGGTGGCCCAGTGGTAACGGACACGACTTACGAGTAGTAGGTCGTAGGTTCGTTCCCAGACAGGCACTTTACTTTGTGTAAATTATTTCATCACCACTGCTCTCAAAACGGTGAAGGAAAACATCGTGAGGAAACCGGCATGTCCTAGAACCAAAAATTCGAAGACATGTGACATTCACCAACCCGCACTGGGCCCGCGTGGTGGATTACGGCGCACTTCCTCTCACTGAGAGGAGGCCTGTGTCCCAGCAGTGGGAACATTATAGGCTGATTATGATTATGAGTATATTCCGCATCCGAAAGTGACATAAATAATACATGATTACTTAATACTATCAGACGTTTAGTGCGCTTACAGAATGCCAATCGAAAGCGCGTTCGATGCCCGACCGTGACGACCTCGACAACAATGTGTCGAGCCTCCAATGGAAGCTACACTTTCGCTTAGCTCTCCAAACCAGCGAGGTAATTGCGTAAAACAATATTAGTAGCAGCGCGTTTCATTTTGACAGTTCAACAACATTCATTGCGTTGTTTACGTTGTTGAGTAGACACATTTTCCGATCATAAAAAGCAATGGATTAGCAATAAATCCTTCAAAATTATTCAGATTGAGATTGATAGTGTGTCAATAGGGCGCGGATATTGGGTCACATTGATTTCGTAATTCGATGTGAAAAGCTACTTTAATATTCAGGGAATTACTAGGACCGACTAGGGCATAAAGTTATTTGACGACTAAAAGCGCCCCGCGGTTTCACCCGCATAACTGTCGATCCTGTGGGATTATCGGGATAAAAACTATCCTGTCTTTTCCCGGGACTCAAACTATCTCTATACCAAATTTCATCTAAATCGGTTTAGCGGTTTAAGCGTGAAGAGGTAACAGACAGACACACTATCGCATTTTTAATATTAGTATGGATTGAAAAATTGACCCTGAAACGATTAAAAATAACAACAAAGGCTTCCGAAGCCCATAGCACAAGATATTTCAATATTGATGGTTAGTTTCACAATTTGGATAAGTTAAAAGTAAAACAGCAGTGATGATGAAGTTAAAAGCAAAAGAGTAGTGGTAGCCAAGTGGTGACGGCCGCGACTTACGAGTTGTAGGTCGTGGCTTCGAACCCAGCCAGGCGCTTTACTTTGTGTAAATTATATCATCACCACTGCTCTTAAAACGGTGAAGGAAAACATCGTGGGGAACCAAAAATTCGAAGACATGTGACATCTACCAACCCGCACTGGGCCCGCGTGGTGGATTACGGCCTACTCTCTCTCACAGAGAGGAGGCCCGTGTCCCAGCAGTGGGAACATTATAGGTTGATTATGTATGAAAAAAAAAATATCAGAAGACCTTATAGTATTACCCTTGGGAAAAAAATTCTACCTAAACTTCTTTAGTTTACAGGTTCACTTTCCGCGAAACAGACACAATAGTTATGGCTCACGAACAGGTAAACTAGAACTTATCAGAAGATGCTAAAGCAGATTTTTCAACATCCATCTTATTATACTCCTGGCAGAAAATTTTAACCTTAGACCAATGCCATTCGCAGTACAATGCCTTATACACGCACACGCTAATATTTACATTACTCGCCTAGCATTCAATAGACCATTAACCTAAAAACTGGTACCGTGGGTGTTGATGAATGGGTCGAGCCGCCTATGAATGGGCTACTCCACTGGGTTGACTAACAGACAGTTGCGATAACTGCTTACCATAATGCGTGGTAAGCCTTGGAGCCTTGTCCTAGTGTCTGATATTAGGTTTGCGCTTGCTTGCATTATTTGTTTTGCATATTAATGGCATAATACTGTCTTTGAGCGGTTCTCTTATGCTCGGTTCCTATAAACAAAAACGAATCGTTTACTTAACAATGATAGCATTTTTAGGGTTCTGTACCCAAAGGGTAAAAACGGGACCCTGTTACTAAGACTCACCAGGCTGTATCTCATGAACCGTGATAGCTAGACAGTTGAAATTTTCACAGATGATGTATTTCTGTTGCCGTTCAATAATACAAAATACAATAAATATTTAAGGGGGGCTTCCATACAACAAACGTGTTTTTTTTCGGCGTTTTTGCCTTGTGGTACGGAACCCTTCGTGTGCGAGTCTGACTCGCACTTGGCCAGTTTTTTATTACCAAACTGGGCATAATAAATAGATTCGTAAGCTAATTTTGCCTTTGATAGCTACTTCCATATGGGTCTACTATGGAAGTCTTTGGTTCAAGATTCTGAGTGCATTTGAGATTTGTACCAATCATGAGCCATGCAAGGAACCCTAGTACCCTAAGGAACTATAGCGCAGGACAACAATTTTTTTGTAAAATAAGAAATGACTGGCTGATGAAGATAAATAAATAAGAAGCTTATATACTTTTAAATTGATTGGTCTGATCCCCTAAACCCCCCTCCACCTCCTCTGGAACCCCTACTAGTTATTCTTCTGTTTTGATCTCTGTCTTATCCACTTTATCTAGGTTACTCTTTTTGACAGGTAAGTACAGTCAAGAGAAAATAAACGTTTTGATTTAATATTCTTCATATTTTTTTAAAGATAGTTGGATTTTTTAATAACTTAACATAACATTCACGCCTTTAATTTTTCGAAGGGTTAGTCAGTGATGTACCTATAGTACGGACGCTAGCACATCAAGCTACTACAAGCTGTCAAATTTCTTGAATAGAATTTCAACTTTATTGCTGCAGCATAAGGTTCAAAGTCGATTGGGAATTTTTGACAGTTTCGGGTAGCTTGATGTGCTGGCGTCTGTACATCCACATTTAGCCAGTTATGTGAACTTTTAATCCACCTCTTATTATCTAATAGATCTAGACTTAGACGTAAACAGACCGATACAGAATTACTTGTAAAATATGTAAATTGAGATGAGCTGCATTATCATAGACCAACGTAGGAGTTAGCCTGAATCTCAGGTGTTTACCTAGGATAATTGTGTTTGCTCTGTGTCTAACCTAACCGTAGCTCGGATGTTTGAGGAGGATAGGTAATACTCAGGTAACTATAAATATAGGAATATTGTTTCGAAGAATTGCTTTCGGTACAGCGTACAGTATTGAATTAAAACTTGATATTTGTTTATTTCAGGAATGTTGCCACTCGCTATGACAGTTCAGTTTTTAGTGTATTACATGTGGACATTTTTGGATTAAAATATGAAAGTATTTACGACATAAATTCTAGTCATCAATTTTTTTTCGATGGTTTGTCAGAATTTCAGAAGTCTGACAACTAGTCTTAGGTACTAAGAGGTAGCATATTACCTAGTAACTGGATTGTGGAGATCAGATAGGTAGTCGCGTAAATTACCTACTGGTATTCAGTATTCAGCTGCATCCAGTTAGACTGGAAGCTGACCCAAACATAGTTGGGAAAAGCAGTTGATGAAATAATATTTTGGATGCATGCCTTTATACGATGAAACTTTTTGACTATAATTTTCTCAACCATAAGGAAATACCTAGTCACTAGATAGACAAAGTAGATACTTTTTTAAGGTTATCAACATGATAAGGTAGGTAGGTATAAATTGAACACTGTCCATTTTAACTTAAAAATCAATTTAGCTTGTCGTCTGCGATGTGGCTCCATCGTAAGTAGATTAACTTTAAGTGTGTATTGACGTCGAGACGAGCTTAGGACAAGCTTTGTTATTTACTTTAATAACAGCTACTGTAGGAGGATACTTCAGAGCAGGCACTGTGACCCTGAACTAGAAGCAAAAGAAAAATGTTGTTTTAAAATCTTGCCAAAGTCAAAAGGCAAATCATTTATTTCTATTAGGCACTTTCGGACGTCAACATTTACATAAAACTAGAATTGATTCTAGTAGCCTCTCGTGGTGTCCGAATCTGAGCCTTTCCACTGGAATACTGAATCCCTCAATCCAAGACCTTTGACCTCTCGAGTTTGTTTCGGACTTTCTTCTCAGAGTAGTCAGATAGGAAACGCTGACCTCATCTAGCTTATTTTTTTATAATATGACGTGTATAAGTGATTCCTATATTCCATTTTACAGAATAATCAATTGAATTTAATCAAGGAATCCTTCATATTTTCAGTAAAAGAAGTAATTTGCTAAGAAATGGGTGAATAATAGAATCATTATTAATAGCTTAGGCCATATTGCTCTAATAATAAATTGGGATTGGAAATTGCATGTAAGATTATAAAACAACCCTTACACGAACTGGGGAGACTCCAGCTGCATTTTGAGCTGTTTCTATAATATCTAAATGAAAGACTATTCATGTAACTGTAAGAAAGAAAGTCAATACATAAAACTACACCAAAAGGATGGATTGTTGTAGATATTTTAGTTACAAAATTCACTTACCTACGTAACGAAACGTCACAATCTTCATACTTTAAATCTTGACTCGTAAGTATGATTCTGCTCACCCCATTACAGAAACTAATTTACAAAAGACACACACGGTACCAGGGCGGCATGTTCGCACAGGAGTCGTTATATAATGTTCTATACTTCTATGTATTAGTTCAGTGCGAGTCCCGCTGTGCTGCAATCTAGTGCCAAGTGTCAATGACCTCGCACTATTGCTGTTTATATTGAAACCATTGCCGTGGAATGTGTGGATATTATAGTTAGGGAATTTACTGAATTTCATGTGGATATTTTTGTGAATATTGTCGTGTTTATATTAAGTATCTTCTTGAATGCATGAGTTAATAAAATTCACTTGGTTACGCGCTAAGTTAGTTCACGAAATAGGAAATACTTACTCATGTTTTTTGCAATTCGTATTTTGATTAAAATATGATTCGCGACCGTAACAAATATGGCTTTACAGAATTATAATCATTAGAATAAGCAAAACAATACAGGGCCAAATAATATTAGTTAGCGAAACTCCGCAAACGTGATGGGTACTTATCGATATCTGAATTCTGAACATGATAAAACAAGAAAAATATTGAATTCATGTTTTTTTTTTTGTTAACTGCCGTAGCTACGTGACTGTGTAGGTTTCGCTAGCTAATATAATTTGATTTTGTAGATAGTTCCAATAAACAACTTTATCGAAAATTCGTCAATAAATTACAATCGACCTTTGGCCTGCAAAACATCAAACCGCAGCACTCTTTATGACATTTTCGTCTCCTCATTAGGATTCCTCCCTTTCACGCAAAAAAACATCACTAAGTATGCGGGCTATACCAAATTCAAACATAACAGATTTACCAACATTCCAAACAACTCAAAACAATTCATTTACCTTCAAGAACGTCCAACTTTGACCTTCCCACAAACCGACGGACTCACCGTCCAACGTTTTCAAACGAACCTGTACCTGCAGTTAAACGTCTGTGATAATACTTGTACTGCGAAAACCGCCTTTACACCTACGACATAAAGGCACTGACAATGTCAATTGTTACCATGGGCATGCGGTTGCCTGTACTCCGCCCACATTCCTACTGAATTCCGTCCCAGTGTCGAATAACGAGGAACGTGACACTTTTAACTATTGTCTAACAGTTCCTGTTTAAAGTACAATGTTAAATGGAGGTCAAATATTGTTCTTAGGATTTTATGTGTGAACTCACTACGCTGTTCCGTCATATTATAACGGACGGGACGTCATGAAAATATGTCATTTTCACCTGTATTTTTGACATGATGGTGTCAAAACGCTCTGCATTTGGACAACCTTTATTGTGTGACGGTTCACTGCTTTCTTAGGAAACCAAACCCATAACCAAACCTCTGTAATGTACGGTGTGTTTATGTCACCTGTCACTGTCAAGTTTTGGCGGGCTGTCACAGGAGTAGGATTGTCATCGCTGTCTTGAATAAACCGCGTTACTAGAGCAGCTACACATTGGTTTCACTTTGGGGTAATTTTTCAATCGACAGATAATTTTTATTCGTGGAATAAAATTGACGTCTGACAGTTTTTGTTAAATTATCTGGCGTTGAAAAAATCAGCACTTAAGTATAAGAAAATTTGAATTTTTCGGGCTACCTAGCGCATCCTCCATGCCCTAGGCAATTCGCGAAATTCAAGCTTTCCTACGTTTTTTGTAATTTGCAGATCAATAACGACTATCTCATGAAATATGAATAGGATCTTAGAGAGTTGTATTGATGACTTTGATCGTGCAGACTAGTCTAGCGTTTCTTCTTTAAAAACCTCAAATACATGCTCCATTGCTAATACTGTAGTGCCATGGTTAAATCAAGCAGTCTCGTTAATATTATCTCCTCTTTATAGAAGCTTTGTTTTCATACTTTTACCGTTACCAAGTCCCAGTACAGAACCAATAATTTATTTCAATCCTCAATAATGTCTTCTAATTTTACATGCCAACGTAATGAATTATGATGAATATGCAACGACAAAAAAATACAAAAAAATTCCATTCCCATTTTGCTTGCAGAATTGCAAATGACTTGCAACAATCTAACAGCATTTGTAGCGTCGTATAATAATATTCATGCAAAGTCCCAGCCTTTATCACACTAATATTATAAAGGCGAAAGTTTGTGTGTGCGTATTTATATGTTTGTTACTTCTTCACGCTCAAACGGCCGGACCAATTTTGATAAAATTTTGCACATGGAGGTAGCTGACACCCTGGATTAACATATAGGCTACTAATTTTTGTATCTCAATATTCCTACGGGATCGACATTTACGCGGGTGAAACCGCGGGGCGCAGCTAGTTATTTTAATAAAGCAAAGCCTTTTTTGTATGAAACTTCCGGCAGCAAGCGGACCCCCATTACCAAGAGATAAATCTTCAGCCATATTTCAAGCTAAGCTGTCTGCCTCATTAGGTTTACAGCTTATTTACACTGGCAATTAGCTCGGCTTTAGCTTAGCTTACTTCATTAGTTGCGTGTGATACATTGGTGAAATCTGCAGCTTAACACTTAGGTTGAGTACCTAAACGGCATAGTTTAGAGGAGGTATTGTTTTACCGTCTATTATGTAGAATATGTGGATTATTTATTTATTTATTTAATACTTCAAGCATATAAATGTACAGAGGCGGACTTAATGCCATAGGCATTTTCTACCAGTCAACCTTTGGGTAATGCAGAGACAAACAGTGGAACAGTAGTGGATTATATCATTTGGCTGAATTTATTTGTCTTTTTAGGCAGAGATAGGATAATTTTTTTTTATGTATGACCACGCATAACTTTTTACAGAGTAGTTCGATTTTTAATTAATTGAAATAAATGAGTTGACTTTAAGTAAACTTGAACGATTTTAGAATTGAAAATACTCGTTAGGCGTAAAAAGATACGTAACAGACAGACATATAGAGTAATTTAAAAAAAAAACAAGCGGCTAGAAAGCTGGAACTTGGACAAGGATGTAGAAATGTAGACTGCTTTCCATCCCAAAGTATAAAAAAATGATGAAATATAAAACGCACACCCACGAAGCAACAGCTAGTCAGAAATATTTATTAAAAAAAAACAACTACATTTCCAAAAATATTTTCTATGATGATATTAGCCATTCTCAATCTCAATGGCACCCACTTCAATTTCATTATCTAATACATCTAGACGATATATAGGCAGATATAAGTAATATTATTCAACCATCAATCTTCATCTCGAATGAGCAATCGTGTTTATTTAACACATTGGAGCTTGGAAACTTAATTAAAAGCTCCCATACTTCATTGTTTATTCGTTAACGATTCGATTTCTGAGCGGCTGATTGTTGGCAGGCTGATTTTCAGCGTGCAGTTGCTTACAATCTGAGATGAATTGCACACAATGTGCGTTTTTAACGAGTTAGTTGATGCTTATTTTGAGCAAAATTTACATTTTTAACACAAAATGGAAAGAATTGGTTCTCAACTCGTAGGTTGTCTAAACTACGCTGTTGAACAGAATAATGAAGTTTAGCAGAGAAATATCTCCGCGGGCATATTATATCTCATATCTTTGAGTCACTAAAATAAAATAAAAAAATTAACCAAATAGTCCAAAATATTTACCAATGATTAAAGCCCTTTCCTATCTTTAAACCCGTTATTAAAACTTGCACCCCTGCGGCAAATTTTTGTTTAATTTCAGCGCTTTAAAGGGGGAGATCTAAAGCGCTAAACGTATGCGTAGTCACACACTCCCAATAGTGGGATACTATCTCTGTTTGCACAGTAACCTGCAGGGGGATGAGTTGGGATAGAATGGTTGATTGTCATTTGTTTGACTTGGTGGATTTGTCATTTAGTGGGTGGATTGTTTTTTCGGATAAAGTTGCGAGTCATTTTCAAATTTTATGTAACTTTGTCGTTCAAAAAGTGCTGATTTTCGGCTTAGTTTAAATAAATGTCTTTTGATTTTGATTTGTATTCCAGTTTAATATTTTAATTTTGCTTTGAACTTTATTTCATGAAGCTTCCATCTAAGTTGATTTGCTTTTAAGTAATCATTAGGTAGCATTTCAGTTTATTAAACAAGTTTTGAAAAAATAAACTGTATTATCCTGTATTTCTGTATTTGCTGCCCCAACTCCAAAAAATCAATCGCGAAAAAAATCAGTTGTTCCTTACATTTATGATTATATAACTCGTCAAAATGTAAGGAACGCGATTTCAGGTTTGGTCCCTTAGTAAAAGTTGTTCATAATGATGAGTACAATGACCTCTTAACACGTTGTATGCCTTACGACCCACCGGTGGGCCTAGCGTAGTACACCGTTCGGGCCAAGCCAAAATCAGGAAATCGGTAATTTTTATCAACTTGAGATTTTCATTCCAAAGCTTATAAAATGCGGTAATTTGTATGGACAATAAAAATTTGCGACTTCTACCGTCTAGTTTTCAAGATATTGTAAAAGGCTCACAGGTGGGTCCCGTGGCCTGGTACTAAGGACTGTGTATTTTTCCGTTGGCGGGGGCCGCGGGGTCACGCCACGGCCCACCCGGCGCGAGTGCGCTTCTGGCGTAGTGATAAACGCCGGCGGATCAATATCGCGCGCTGCGTCGACAAGTGAGGATCGGTTACGCTTTTCCCGCCAAAAATGGATGATTTTAAACATTTTGAGTTAACGGAAGAGGAGATAACGCAGTTATCCAACATCGAGATAAATCTTCTGAACCATAGTTTCCAAATAGATTCAGATGAAGACTTAGTTCACCCAACGAAAAGAAGATGCCGCCGAATTGTATTGTCAGACAGTGAAGACCGAAGAGAATGAAACACCGTGTGTTGTACGTGAATACGTTTACGTAACGGGGTTGATCCGCTCGGCCGCATTCATTCTTTTACGTTCCCAGCACTGCTTGACTCGGTCCTAAGGTGTTATATTGGTACCATTCGAATGCACTTGAGAAGCTTTTTCCATTCATACATACATTCGATAGATTTTGACGAGAGCTGACGATAGAAACTTAAACGAACGTCATAGCTTTTCCAGAACAAAAGTTATACTAAGTGGAAGTCTCGATACGCAGCAAAATTACCTCAAAATTACGGCGCTTCCCCCTTCACCACGCCCGATGCGTCACAGTCCTCACTTGGCGTAATGAATTCTTTGATCCTTTAGGTATCTAATGGTATAATTGAATTTAGGATGGAGATGATAGATATGAAGCTGCAACACCAAACTATATCCCCCGAATTTGTTATCATTGGTTTTTTGACTTGCCTCCCACTATGGAAGGAATTTTAAAGACGTATTCACGTTAAAAAGTACACACATCAAAAGTGTCTAGGGATCAAGCATTTTTATGCGGATTTCTTGAGATTGAGATGTGGCTTTGTAATAAATTTATGATTTTATAAATTTATATGGATCCTTTTTGGTGCATTTCATAATTTGAATCAGGAACTGTGAATCAAATTCGAGTAAAAGATGAAAATCAGCTGTCAATATTTTCCCTATAAAAACATACAACGCATTGAAGACATTATTAGTGCTACTGTTTCCCTACTACTGATTAAAACCAACGTTATTATGGAGCGGCGACGTCATTTAAGCAGGGAAGAAATGCTCAGAGCCGTGGGAATGATAGAAGCTGGTTCCCGGCAACGTACTGTGGCTTTAGCTCTGAATACAAGTCAGAGTGTTATCAGTCGACTTTGGACACGTTACCGAAGCACTGGTACCGTGGCTGAGCGCCATGGAGGACGGTATCGCTGCACCACACGGAGACAAGACCGATACATTCAAATCTTAACTCGAAGAGCTCCAACAATAACCGCCATGATGTTAGCCGTGAGGCTTCATCACTTTTCAGGGAACTTAATTAGCGACCAAACAGTCAGAAACCGCTTGCATGAAGTGAACCTTCATTCCCGAAGACCGCTACGGGTACCACCTATAGCAATGCACAATCGTAGGATTCGATATCAATGGGCTCTTGAACACAGAAATTGGGCAGAAGAACAATGGCGTTTCGTGTGCTTTTCTGATGAGTCTCGTTTTGGTATGAGACCGGATACAAGACGTATACGACACTGGAGAACCCCTGGACGCCAACAGCGATTAAAATCCTGCCAGGAAGTCCATCCTTATAGTGGTGGAACCATCATGGTATGGGCGGGTATTTGGATCGGCGGAAGAACTGAGTTGATTTGGATCAGAGGCAACCTCAACGCTCAAATTTATGCTGAGACGATTGTATCAGACGTCATCGTTCCTCTACAAGTGCAAATCGGTCCCTTATTTCAGTTAATGCATGATAATGCACGACCGCACACCGCAAGAGTTGTAAGACAGACTCTCGCCGCAGCTAACATCAATGTCCTGCCCTGGCCTGCTCAGTCGCCAGACTTGAACCCATATGCTACAGAGAAGAGCTCTGCCGAATATGGAGGGTCGCAAGAAGACCTTTTTTTGTTGTTGCAACGAACATGGGCGGCCATTCCACAGCGTGATTTGGATGAACTCATTTTGAGTATGCCAAACCGATGTTCTTGTGTTGTTAGTGTTCGCGGTAGAAACACGGATTATTAATTGTTTAAGTTACCCAATAAAATTTTAAAGAAAACTGTTATTTCAGTCTTTTTTTCGAACTTTTGTGTTAGTGGTTCAAATGTCAAAAATCCCTTTATTAGGAAAATGGCAAATTTCTTTATTAATGCAAAGGTGACTTGGTTTATCGTTACTGTGACAAACGAAAACACTTTATTTGATGAATCCTTAAAGAAAATTTTAATTAATATCAATCAGGAGAAAAGTTATTGCAAAAATATATGTTGATCCCTAGACACTTTTGATGTGTGTATCCACTTATTGCCAAAGCTGTCCAACTAAACCTTACCTTTGTTTACCTTTTTTTAAATTAGATCCACCAATATAATTGTTTTATGCTTCAATGATGACTGAATATTTAATAATGTGATTTAAAAAAAAAGAAGTGCCCTATTTGTGATTGTTGAATGGTATTTTTGAATATTAATATTATTATATAGTTTTATTACCGCTTTTAAATATAATTTATATTTACTACCGTATCGTTACCCTAGCATCATTGCAATTACCTTGATAAAAACTACAAGTTTATGTTGGATTTGAAAACCACGCGGTCCGGTTCGGCTACAGGGCCACGCGGCTCACTTCCATACGCGTTTTGTTTGATAGCTGCAATCTGTGGCTTGTAGGAAGCGTTTCCGTAGTACCTTTCACGCGGCTCACGGGTGACCCCTATGGCTCGAATGGTTCAGTATGATAAGGCTCACCGGTGAGCCCCATGGCCTGAATGGAAATACCCGATTTTTCACATGGCGTTCAACGTGTTAAGAGGTTGTTAATGTTTTACCAATAACCCTGTATAGGACGACCATCAAATAACACAAAAGGTACACTACGTTTAAATCCACAAACGCTAAAATCACAGCAACAAAATATATTTTATTTAGCAACATGACTCCCAATGTTTGTCCAACACTACACTACATTGAGTAGAACTTGTTGACACGGGCGTAGCTCTAAATTATATAGTAGCCATTTGATTTTGCAACTTCTATCACAGATTAAATCAGGTATAGAAGATTCAGGGTGAACTTCACCAATGAACGCGAACGCGATCATGGCCCCCTTATGAATCATAAATACAGTCCGTGTTTTTCTTTTTTCGCTGCACTACGTAGGTATAATCAAAGAGATTGGGTTTGGATTTTGATTGGATTGATTTGTATTTTAGCACAGACAAAAAAAATAACTAAACAATCCTTCAGCAATGGGATTTGATACGATTAACTTAACAGTTAACTGTCGATTATGATTCATAATGTTATGCTGTTATGATTCTGCCAAAGTGGCCTTTTTAGGCCCTCAGTACATCTAAACCGCGTTCAAGAGCTGTCAGTGTCATTATTGTTGTGGAATATCGACACTGATTGATCTTGAACGCGGTTTAAATGTACTGATCGCGTTCAGTTTCATTGGTGAAGTTGGCCCTCAATGTATTATCGAGTTGTTAAAAAAATAATTACAAAAGATTCATAAAGTCTGGCTAGGACTTACGATCGCCCTAATCATTCTTAATAACCTAAATCTAGGCATTCGGTTTTTTCATTAGACATTAAAAACTATTACTTAAGAGCGTTTACGCCGAACGGCATTTCATACAAACTTTCAAGCCCTTGTTTTCCGAAATTAATGAACCGATTTTAATGAAACTTCATACGCATATGCAGGATACAAAGGAGGTCTAAAAAGTTAGTAGAGAACATTTTCGAAATGTCTTATTTAAAAAAAGATAACTGGAAATCTCTGTTTCTATGAAAAGCACTTCCTCTCTCCTTAAACGTCATCATCATAATTTATTTGCTCCTGTTTCATGTTTATTATTATATGTATATATTTATTTAAATTAGTATAATATACGTTATGTATGTTTTATTGTATTATGTAATAGGTACACCACAGACTACCTACAGTATTTGTCTGTCCTTCCCCTTTTTAATCCATCCAAAGGTTGTCTTTAAAAGATCGCTTTTAGCGATAAGACCGCCCATTGTGTCACCCTATGTACAGTTTCTATTTTTATGTCTGTAATTTATTTGGTGTACATAATAAAGAGTATTTCTATTCTATTCTATTCTATCGGTCTAATTTGGCTGTAACACTATTTTTCGAAAATGTTCTCTACTAACTTTTTAGACCTTTGTATCCTGCTTATGCGTATGAAGTTTCATTAAAATCGGTTCATTCATTTCGGAAAACAAGGGCTTGAAATTTTGTATGAAATGACGTTCGGCGTAAACGCTCTTAATCATATTAAATTCAACAGAATGTTCTGTTGGTAGGTAGTTAGTCAGAATTTCGCGTCACTAAAAGGTTACAAAGTGACAGCTCAGGTTAATTTATCATCGATTTGAATTAATTGATTTCGGATGCGGGGCGAATTTGCGTTCCCTCATTGATTTCAGTCGATGTATTCTCCAAAAATCTCACCGTGAAAACTGGAGTGACGTGAGCTGTCAATAGTGTCAATACCAGCTGGTCGATTCTGTAAAAATCTCACCGTGAAAACTTAGGTGAAGTGAGTTTGTTTTTGCTAGGAATTGACACTATTGACAGCTCACTCCACGCTCACATCACCTAAGTTTTCACGGTGAGATTTTTACAGAATAGCACCGCTGGTGGTAGTGCAGCTCACTTCACCTTAGTTATCACGGTGAGATTTTTACAAAATAGATCGGCTGTTCTTAAACTTTAATGACGTAAGTATGTTTGGTAATTTCAACTGCAGACGTCATTGTCAGGCACATTAACGATTATGATAAACTAAGTTTAAACTTACTTAATTTAAAATATTCTTACAGAAAAACAGTCTTCCTAACCCATTCTAGTCTAGAAACTAGTGCAATTTACATTTACTAGAAATAAACCAAACATTCCATAAACGTGTGATATTTCAAAAACATAAAGTGCGAACTATATGTGACGAATTTACAAACAAAAAAAAAGTGAACACGAAAATTCGGCGATAAAGTGGCGGTCTACATAAGTGTAATTCACATGTGCCGGTGTGTTGTTGAGCGGTGGGGTGCGGCTCACCTATGACGAACAACAATAACGGTGTGAACGGCAGCGCGGGCGGGGAGCCTGCCGCCTACGACATGGATTCGCTGGAGGAAATGCTTCGTAAGGTAAGGAAACTTATGTTAACTACATGTTTCGCGTTGTTTTCCGTGTCAGCACATTCGGAAATTCTCCACTAAGATATTACATGAACATTTCGGCGGACGCAGCCGGGAAACGGCACAAGTTTATGCTTCTGAAATTTTGTGTACTTTAAATTGTAGTTGAAATATTTTTGGGCGGGTTTTTAGTTAGTTAAATATTCCATTTGTATGCACTCGCTTCTCAGTTTTTTGTTCGTATTTTACACGTCATCATTTGCCTAGCCTTTTCCTAACTATGTTGAGGTCGGCTTCCAGTCTAACCAGATGCAGCTGAATACCAGAATTTTACATGGAGCGACTGCCTATCTGACCTCCACAACCCAGTTACTGGATAATACGATACCCCTTGGTAAGACTGGTGGTCAGACTTTCGAGCTTCTGACGACCCGTAAAGACTGTCAAAGATCTAAAAATGACAGCCGCGATTAACGTACTTTCCGAGGCACGGAGGGTATGTAAAGATGGTCACCAATCCACGAATCTACCGCGGCAAGCGTAGCTTAATCTGGTCGATCGACCCATGCGGCTGTTATCACTTAGCCACAAAACAAGTCCCTCTTCGTGTTTTACACGTATGAAATATTATTTGCGAGGTGTCATATATGAATTAATACACATTAAACACTATGTACTCGTTTGTCATGTGAAAATTATTTACATCATAATATTTGAAAGCTTCGCGTGATTTTTAATGGCTGTACATTCATAAAGTCTGTATCTGTTGACTGGTCTGACATGGTTCACAATTCAACATAACGTTACGTCATTTTCAGCAGTTCAATTAATTTTACTGCTTTTTAGCTTTTGGTGTAGGGTACAGTCGAGGAATAAATATGTTTTCACTTACACTTTATTATTTTTCAAACAGCGTCATTGCTAACATTTTGAACGAAAATGACAGTGCGAAAAGGTCACATGCGGCCGTCATGTTGGAAAGGAATTTGTTTAAAATTTGCGAAATCTATTCGCTCCTTGACTATCCCTACTCCTTAGAGTCTAAGGCTCAGACCATAAAAAAACAGGACAATAACCATGAAATTGTCCCTAACAAAACAACAACTTCTCTAATTCACTTCAGTGCCGACCTACCTACGTCGAATTAATTTAAACCAGTATATTTACTCGTTTATTAATTAGCGATACGCCAGCGAGGGGTGTTTGCGTTCTCGTTGGTCCTACCTTGAGTTATTTACCTAGGTCTTAGCTTAGGTCGATAGAGCACGTGAACTAACCTAATAACCTTTGCACTTTACTAAAGGACTTAAGTGCTAAATTTATATGCGGATTTTGTTTCTAAATCGAGTTTTAGGATAACGGATTTTATATCTTCATGAAAGGTGACGATTATCTCAATATTTTTAAACAAGGGTGTTTTGATTTACACTTTTTAATGACTTTCTCTACTTATTATTCCTTAGTTTTCGTCAGGAATGTGACCCATTTATCGTTAAATAAAAACATTACCTATTACAAAAAAAAACCGTCTTCCCAAAAAACCCTACAAAGTGAAAAATAACTTTGATTTCGAAAGTCTGTCTTCTATCTTTAGTTTTTTTTTTTAGCTACCGGCTTCCGAATTTGTAATGAAGTCTTTATGTTTTACTTTTTAATACCTAGTGGTACCTACACAAATTCAAATACCTTTACTTGCTAAGTAAATAATAATGACAGGAAATTAGTATAATATCATCAACATACACTAAGTGTGAAAAATAAGTATTAATGAAGCTAACTCAAAAACCACTTGTCAGAACTTGACCAAATTTATATAGGATCACCCTTTACGTATACCTTAAAAACCTCCTCTTTTTTTGAAGTCGGTTAAAAAAACCGTATGTACCTACGATAGTGTTCAGCAGTAGTAAAATACACTAATTGGTAGATTAAACACGAATAAATTGTTCTGACAAGTTTTGACTGTTAAATAATAAAAGAGCAAAAACTTTAACGAAAATCAAGCGGCCAGTAATCTACGACCGCGTTCCATATTCAATTTATTCGAAACCCACAGACACAAAAAGCAGTTTTCCTTTTTTGTTAATTTCAGATTTCGAACCGTACGACCAAACTTCCCGAATATTTTACCCCAAAAACTGGGCCCGACAATCTGGAGTTGTACATATCTATCAATAAATCCTTCACAAAACTCCGTTGAAATGAAAAACTGCACTGTGGGAAATGGAAAAATATCGTACGGTGACGAAAAGCGCTGTAGGCGTCGGTTCGCGTATTTCTTTTTTTTTTCTCTATGAAATCATGTAGCCATGCACTGTCTGGTGCACTCGCAGACGGATTACTATTCCTTTTTCAAAAGTTTAGTTATAGATCGGCGCTTGTTAGTGCCGTTTGAAGATCGAACAGAGCGTACAAGTTGTATTTACTTTTAAATTGGAAAGGAATACAGTCGAACGTGCCATTTATTTTGCAAATACAAAAAACTGTCTCTATTTTATACGTTTAAAAAGTCTACAGTGTTGACGCTAAAACCAAATCTGGGATTGCAATTAAATTCTCGAGACGTTGTAATGTACAGTCAACAAAAGAGATGAGTATGCAGGATCGTCAGATATAGTTGAAGTTTAGTAAGAAACCGATGGAAATTTCGAATAGAAAACAAACAGCTGCAGCTCACAGCTCACAGAGGTAGCTGACACCCTAGATTAACATATAGGCTACTTTTTATCCCGATATTCCTACGGGATCGAAACTTATGCGGGTGAAACCGCGGGGCGCAGCTAGTCGGCCATAAATTAGGTAGCTGACACACAATACTTTCTACCAGCTTTTCAGTAGATATTACTCCTCCGTAAACGAAGAAAAATCGAGCGTAAAAAAATGTCTAGATCTAGTCCTCAAGTTTTCCTTTATTATTTATTTAATTAATGCTCCAAAGGTTTTACCATCAAGCTCTTAGCTGATGGGAGTTCTCCTTTGTTTTTTCTGCTGCAATAGTTTTCTTAATAAACTCTGTTACGAAGCGACTTTAATTTGCATCCAGCTTGGTTTTTATTAAATATTTTCTTGAAGGTTTCTTGCTTGTGTTTTTATTGCTTTGGTTTTTCTAATTAGACTAATGCAGCAGGCAGGTAGTACTTTGATTGATGACGTTGAAAAATAAAACTTAAATTGTTGCATCTTGCTCGGATTTTTCCTTTTGGTGCAGTCAGAGAAACTCATAATTTATTAAATTGACACACTACGCTAATTTGTCGTGTTTATAACCATTTCATACAACTGCCAAATAATGACAGAGTGATTCGAACGGTTAATTTTATGTGATAAGCAATTAAACTCTCAGACTTTACATTGGCATTGCGGTAGCATTTTCAAACGTTCTGCTTCTAAATTAATTTGGGCAAAAAAATGTCAAGTGAAGTGCAGACAATAAACCAAAAATCGTACACAGAGAAGACTAAAACAGAAATGCTAACATCGATTCCTAAGAGCAAGTCTTTGAAATCCAGCAGTTACCATAGCCGATGCCATATACCCAGTCAACCAATGATATTATAAAGGAAAGATACGCTACATTCATACTGAGCGACGTTCTGTATTGTTGCGTTGTTAGTACAAAGTACCGACTGCGATAGATAATACGGTACGTATGAGACAGAAAGAGATAGCTATCTGTAGTGTGTTGCTCGCTGCTATTAGCGGACTAAATGAAACTACAACAATTGTCTGAATTTGTCTGCAACAATTTGCGCGCGCTAGTGATATCTACCTCTTTAATATAAGATCATTGCAGTCAACTTTAAAAAAATACAGTCCTTCTCAACAACATCAATCCCAAAATTACTAAAAGCAAATCCGTATCGTATAAAAATTTAAACAAAACGCGACGCCATTAAAAAAAAGTCGTAAAAACAAAATTAAAAATTAATAGCGGGCTGTTTTAACGTATGTAAGCTATGAGAGTGCTATGGGGTATTTGGGGACTACGGCATCTGTGGGAAAGGAGGAATTATGGGGGAAAGGTGTAAACAGTCACGCGTCTGAAATTTTTTTTGGGTAACAAATGGGTGCTTTTTATTGACTTGAATCGGTGTGTTTGGTGTGTCGCTCCATGTAAAATACTGGTATTCAGCTGCATCCGGTTAGACTGGATGCCGATCCTAACAAAAAAAAATCAGCTGTTCCCTACATTTATGTTCGTATAACTCGTCAAAATGTAGGGAACAGCTGATTTTTTTTCGCGATTTCAGGTTTGGTCCCTTAGTAAAAGTTGTTCATAATGATGAGTACAATGACCTCTTAAGAGGTTGTTGCTAATGTTTTACCAATGACCCTGTATATTTGGAACTAGCTTCTGCCCGCGACTTCGTACGCGGATCCTGTTGGTTATGCCAGCGACAACGGGGTAGTCAAAATCGAAGATCTGAAACGTCTGATGTCGAATTCTAAGAACCCGGGGACTGGATAACAACGGGATGCGCGAGACGATTCGAGACGTCATTTTCAGGCAATAATGAACCAATAGGATGGTAAACTTGGCCTTGCACTTTGAATGTTGGCATAAATGGGCCTTCTGAAATCTGTTTCGCAACAAAAGATGTCATTTGAAAGGCATTATTGTAAGAACGTATGTTGTCCAAGAAATGTTTTAACTGTGATGGTCACCGATTAGCAGTGATCTTAATATTTCTGGAGGATTTTGTAATATTTCAATATGTACTTTCCCACCTGAGCAACACATACCGTTTGTTTCTTTTTGCTATTTAACAGCTTCACAAAAAGTAAAATTTTTAACCATACCTCCGATGGCGGAATATGTGGCGTAGTCAATCATAGGTATATCAATCCAAGGAAGGTTGCCATGCCCTACGGCTATATCTTGAGACACATCCGATTCTTCAGATGATATCGACATTCTGTTCAGAGAATGTCGAAGTCGATCAGAATTCAAACGTTCGTTGCGCTCTTCTTAATCTGTCTCTTCATGCCGTACTCCAGCAATTCTTTCTTTCTCACTTTCTGATTATGAATATTTTGTTGTGTGCGTGTTCGGAACAATGTATGATAATCTCACCGTATCAGCGGTCAGTCGCGCATCATATTCTTCACTGGTCTCTAGAGATCTGGATGTAGATGCGTAAATAAGCTGAGAATGCAGGCGTGCTTCGCGATCCGAAGAGGTGTCCACGGAGCGAGTTGCAGCCTGATGTTCTCAAACAGCATCAAGTCTCTCCTGACGCTCTTCGGTAGATTCTTGGGATCTTATGATCCTCAATATTTTAGCTCCTTTGGAACATTGGGAAAGATTTGACCTCTTTCTAGGCATGGTTATAGTTTTATTATGAAGATACCTGATCAATTAAAATCTAAGTGACTGCTCCCCTACCAAGGGTGCCCAGACACGGGATCGTCTGACCCATGTGCTGGTTTGGTCCCTGGGGTGGTCACGGCGTGCTATGTGTTCTGGTGCGCCGGTGATGGGGAGTACTCCCCAGCGGAGGGTCCGGTGACGGACAGCCGCGGCGGGTTCACGGATGAGTGCTAACGCGTGCCCATGTTCCCGCCGTAAGCGGCAGAGGAGGACATAGTGGAGTTTTAGTGGGTTAGAGTCCCACATAACTGCACTATCTCCCCGTGGTAGTGCAGAATGCATGAGCATTTCTTCACGTTAAAAAAAAAAAATGGGAGTTTTGGCCAGTAGAGTCAAATTTTCCATGATATACCATCGTCATCGAAAATCAGTCCTAAACTGTTACCGCCTTCACCGCGTGGAGGTGAAATTAGTGATAGCTTAGATTTCCACATCAGATGTTTCTGATCTTCGATTTTTATAAGTCAACAGGAAATGCCCATCAGACCGAATAACTTTTACTAAGACGTCATTCCTATATGTATTATGGTGTAGCTGGGCTCTTGGAGTTCCCCATGAGGTGTTCCAGATCTTCAAATTTATTCTCTCAGCAGAAAATCCTCATCACGTGGAACAATTTTTGCTATGGTATGTACCATTTTTGTATCTCTTATAGTTAAGCTGGTCTGTTTCGGTTCTGCATCAGGTGTTCAAGTTTCCAAGAAAAATTATAGCCTGAATGTTGTCCAGCCATAATAACTATACAACAAAAAAAAAATCATTCAAATCCGTCCAGTAGTTCCGAAGATCGAACGCGCAGGCCCGAGGCGTGTACGTACTCTGATAGAATACCTTAACAAATGTTCGCCGTGATTCTTTAAATTGACATAACTTTTTTATTTATGAACCGATTGACATGAAATAAACACTAAATGTTAAGTGAAGCCTACTACAATATATTAGTGAAAACCGCATCTAAATCGAATAAGCCGTTTCTGATATTAGCGTGCACAAACAAACAGACAAACAGACAAACAGACAAACAGACAAACAGACAAAAAAAAAATTAATTACATTTTCGGGTTCGGCATCGATATAATAACAACCCCTGCTACTTTTTTTTTATATATTTCCAATGTACAGACACCACTTTTCTACAAATTTATTATATGTATATAGATTTTGCCTCTCACTAGCATTTCTCTAGTATCGCAAATGCACATATCTACCTTAATTTTTGCCAAAACTGCAATATAGCAGTCCACAAAATATTAAAAATCCATTGAATTACCATAAATCAGGGCATTTATTACAATCAATTTCGTCGTAGGTAGCTAACAGGCGGCACAATATGGCCGATTTAAATATTCAATTTATTCGTTGACAAAACCTATTAATTCTTTGTTAATTAATAATTAAAATCCGTTCGGTTGGATTGTCGCCTCATTAATAATGTCACTAGTTAATTGATATTTGGCTCGATTTAATATCGTGGTCACCGTTTTGTAAAACTGTTTTGTAGTTGCTTGTGGGGCAGTTTTAATAGCTGATTCCTATAATTACTGAACCGTTACTGGTTACAACCACCAAGGGATTAAACTACTGTTAAATAATAACCTGGCGACACCATAAAACATGGTATAGATAGACCATATGGTTTAAAATTACTGCCTAGCAGGGGAATTATAACATATGTATGGTTATGGTTATTTTGATGTAGGATAATCTAAAAAAATTAAGAGTAACATAATCAGTGTACTCAAGACATGCATTTGATGTAATATTCTGCAGTCAATATTGGGTGCAAAAATAACGAGGCAAATTAAATATTCATACATTTATGTAGGACACACGAAGCAGGGAAGCGCAATCACCCTCATTTCACTTTCACACACGGGATGCCTCTCAGCTGATAAACAACCACTTCCCTCTCATCCAGAGGTCATGTAAATTATACAAACAAACTTCAACCCTAAACTGCATTGTTCTACGGAACTCGTACCACAACACATTTGTATTAAAAGTTGGCAACCCCAGGAGTAAACCCGCTATATTATTTATTGCCAGCATAATAAGTTTCACCGACCGGCCTTTATTTGTTTTCTCAACTCGTTACGTCAAAGATTTGGGCCAAATTCGAAAAGTCTATTATTTATTCATTTACGTAACGTCTGTTGTGCTAAACGTCACCTGTTCTGTCGCTTTTAGGGTTAGCTTTGAATTTTTAAAGGATGTTTGATGAAATGAGCGTTTTAAAGGTTTTCTATGATGGATTGGGTTTGTCTTTTGTGGGAGATAAATTAAATTGTTGGTTGTGTATGTTTAGGGTTCCGTACCCAAAGGGTAAAACGTCGAAAAAACAGGTTTGTTGTATGGGAGCCCCCCTTAAATATTTATTTTATTCTGTTTATTTGTTGTTATAGCGGCAACAGAAATACATCAGCTGTGAAAATTTCAACTGTCTAGCTATCACAGTTCATGAGATACAACCTGGTGACAGACGGACAGTGGAGTCTTAGTAATAGGGTCCCGTTTTTACCTTTTGGGTACGGAACCCTAAAAACTAATACCACCCATATTGGAATTCCCCAACAGCTAAGCTCTATACTACTTTATTTTGTTTACCTAGATGTAAAGAATCACCGAAACCGAATGTTCACTGATGTACAATCAGCCAATACACAAACACAGATACGCAACTTCGTAATTCAATACAATCTAAAACATTTTCAAGCACCATTTCACTTTGCCATAAAAGATAGCCCCCGCTTTCCAAACGTGCAACCGGTACAACACATAGCCAACGTAATCACGCAATCTATTTTGTTTTAAAACCTAATAAAAACAACTTTTTAATTGTTTAGAGACTGACGTACGAGTAAAAACTTACTAAATACAACACGACACAAATTAAAGGTTACATCTATGTACACCCACGGCACGAAAAGTTTAAGCAAATTTTCAAACACATTCTTATCCCGTATTACACGAATCGCACTTGTCACTTTTTTGAATAGTCACTCTCATTCCTGATAAGCGTACAGTAGATACGTAAAACCAGTATAAGCTGGTCCTTTATTCTATTGCAACTCCGTTCTACGCTAGGCCAGCTCAAGGTGAAACTGTTACCACCGACATGCAGCCTACTGTTCATATAAGCCTCATGCCCGGTGCTTATAATGTTTTACGGCACAGTACAAAATGATCTGAAGGTGCTTAGCCTTTTCATTTCTCGACTGTACACACGGTGACATATCAAGCTATACATTTCCAGTTTAAGCTGACCTCGCATTGTATAGGTTTTTCGTACAATGAGAAGTCAGTTTATACTGGAAATGTATAGATTGATATGTCGTCGTGTGTACCTAATCGAATGATCAAAATCAGTAATATTATCAATCATTCATTATCAATTTCTGCCTGAATTCCTCTAAACTTGAAAGTTATCGTGTTTGACGAATTTGACCGATGTAACTCCTAAGTTGTGTCAAGTTCTCCCTGTTTTTTATTTAAAGACTAACGAAGATTTTAAGCTGGAAGGTTGTAAAAACTTAAGACAACGTCCTCGGAGCCACTTTGGGGCTTAAATTAAAGCTGGTTGCTGAAGTTGGGCTTATTCCGTGCTTAGTTGATAGGATCATAGATTTCGTTCTAAATAGGTTGGTATAGTAAAGGGAGATGGTTATTTTTACTTGTTACAGTACAGTTTGTGGTTATGGTTATGTAACTTTATTTTTGAGTGGATTTTGGTATTCATAGCTTATTATAGCTAACTGTTGGTTTAGTGTATCTTTTAGCACGGTAAACGAAAACACCAAATTTATTTTTTCAAGTACCTATAAGAAAGTAGGTGCGAAATATCAGTATTTGCCCGTAGCCCGTGATGCCATTTATCTAGACTGTCATTTGTAGATCTTTGACATTCGTTACGGTTACTCAGAAGCCCGAAAGTCTGACAACCAGACTTACCATGGCGTATCGTGTTACCCAGTAACGGGGATATGAAGGTCAGGTAGCCAGTCCACACTCCATATTAAATAATGGGCTAGAAAGATAAAGATGATACTTTTGTAAGGAAATAAATACTAGCACAGTAAAGATATGAACAGTACGGAAACTACGTACTAACGTTAGAAACGGCACACTCACACAGACGCGCGCATCTACGGTACCCCTAAGCGGCACCTGTGACTGAGCCCACCGCTAGGGGTACCGTAGATGCGCTCGTCTGTGTGAGTGTGCCGTTTCGAACGTTAGTACGTAGTTTCCGTACAGCCGGTCGATTCTGTAAAAATCTCACCGTGAAAACTTAGGTGAACTGAGTTTGTTTTTGCTAGGAATTGACACTAATTGACAGCTCACTCCACGCTCACTTCACCTAAGTTTTCACGGTGAGATGGTTACAGAATCGCACTGCTGTTCATATCTTTACTATGCAGCTGTGGTATTAGCATGTTCTGCTCAAAATATTCCAAAAAAATGTTTAGCTGTAACCACATTGCTACAGCATGCTTCCCAGCTATATTCAGACATCTAAGCCATCCGGCGGTACTTAAATTGTATAATATACAACCCTGCAATGCAGTTCTTATAGGGGGATGAATAAATGCTCGGCTGGCGTTAAAACCGATTAATGTCTTCTTCCCACGCAACATTGCAGTTAGAAAGAAAAAATATATAAGTATCTTTGTTCCTATACCTTATACAAAAACTACGTAACTCCATAATGTTTGGGTGGGTTATTAAATAGTTTAACTTGGGAAGGTTTTTCGTTTGTTGGGTTTTTCTGTAAGGAATGCATTTTGTCCACTAGGGGAATTTTGTTGAGCGTAGGAATTAAGTGCTTAGTTACCCGGAATTTGAACTGTTACTGTTGGTTTAAGAATGTATAGAACTAGGAGAATTGTACAGAGCTAAGGATTTGGTCTAGTCTAGTTTTAAAGCACAAAAATACATGGCAGCATTTCGACGCGTTTACTGTAATCATGAATTCAGCACATGATTCTAGACGCCCTAGGGTAGAAATTTTTAGTCGGTTATAAATAAAATATGTAAACAAACAAAAACATACTATCGGTCTAGCCTTTTCCCAACTATGTTGGGTTCGGCTTCCAGTCTAACCGGATGCAGCTGAATACCAGTATTTTACATGGAGCGACTGCCTATCTGACTTCCACAACCCAGTTACCGGGTAATACGATACCCTTGGTTAAACTGGTCGTCAGACATTCGGGCTTCTGACTACCCGTAACGACTGTCAAAGATCCACGAATGACAGCCGGGACCAACGGAATAACATGATTTCCGAGGCACAGAGGGGTCTCGGTATGTAAATATAGTCACCCATCCACAGACCAACCGCGGCAAGCGTAGCTTAACCTGATCGATCGACCTGTGCGGGTGTTATTATTTGGCCACGGGCTAACTTACAGAGTAATAAAACAATAACACTATCTGTGCCAACAACCTATACGTACTTAGTTATTTGTTCGTACCCACTAAACATTTGGAGCCCGTCCAAACCGACAATTTGATATTGTACGGCGGACATCAAAATTGCATTGATAACTAGTATTTACGTTAATGATTGGCTCACTAATCATCGTTTAAATTACTTCGGTAAACAGTGCGGGGAGTTGTGTAGACGGATTGGTAATGAGTGTTGCAGTAATAAATGTTCCACTGTCGAACCAATACAATGTTGGTTCGACAGTGGGACATTTTTCGGTTGAGCTCCTAAGTTCTGAGTTGAGCTGTATATAGTAGTTTATTTCCAGAAAACTCAAAAAAAACGGCCCTGAAATGCATACTTCGAAGTCACGAGCATCAATATGTCAACACTTGGCAACTTTAAATTGCAATTTTTTCACGAAATAACGAATGCAACGTTGAAATACGACACTTTACATACACCCTATGGGTTCGAAAATACTATGTTCCTACTAATATAAAATTTCATTAAAAAATAAAGGAGAAAATCGACTTTGAATAAAGCCAAGTGTATAAATACTTTTGCTCGTGACTGTACATCTGAGGCGTCGGTGCGCTATCTTCGACAAGACTCCATGGCTTGTCTGCGCGAAGTGGCGCAACTCTATGCCACTAGAAAATCTTCGTACCTACAGCATTTGTAGATCGTGATGCAAGGGCAGCAACAACCACCGCAGCAGCCACCGCAAATGACAAATTATATATTACTGACAAATGCGTGCACTGACTGGACAGGTCCACTCAACCTGTGTGGTTCTTTCCTCTAAAGACCATTTCGTACACCAATCTACATGGTCTTCGCATGATCTGACCAAGTTTATGTCTGGACTATAAAAACTGTGATCTCTGAGTTTGTTTTGGCCTTTCTTCTCAGAGTAGTCAGATAGGAAAGTCATCTAGTTTAAAAAAAAAATATAATAGGCTATTTGACAATGTAAAAAATAAGGTCATAATTATTGACACTCGTATAGATTATCGCTTTTAAAATCGATTTGCATTAATTTTACTACAAAACAATGTATTATTTATTAAAAAAATCCCGAAAAAACTTCATCTTTTTAAATCTGGCGCCACGTAATCGAAAACGGTCTGGATTGGCTGAACTTATGATGACGTCATGATATAGTCAATTTCTGTCTATCGTTGACAGAACAGATGACTTTTGTCTAGTATCTCGACCGTTTCAACGTTTGTTTACGTGTATTGTGACGTCACGACGCCATATTGTTAAAGATAGCGTTTTGGCGGCTTATTTAAACAGTACATTTTTATTTACTATTTTCTAAAAGAAATACATTATGCAATTTGAAGTAATAGGTTTTTGTGGGCTCGTTAGACACCATTAAATAATCTGAGATGTTTATCAGAAACCAGTCAAATAGCCTATTGACGTGTTAAAGTTTTTGTACAAACCTACTTACAGAAATAAAAACATAGGACATGCGATTTAATTTATGGAACTGCCGATTGAGTGATCCAACGAATTCAACCAATTTTGTTGTAGGTAAGCATTGTTGTAACTAAGCTTAATATTATGCTTGTTCCTTGCACTTTTCCATAAGAGAATAGAATACTCTTTATTATGTACCTACAACTACACCATATAAATTACAGACATAATTATAGAAACTGTACAAAGGGTGACACAATGAGCGGTCTTATCGCTAAAAGCGATCTTTTAAAGGCAACCTGTAAGAGATTTGTTCTTATGGTACAAATCTAGCTTGAATGATTACAATTCTGTAAATACGTATCTGTTATAGTCGCAAATCATATTTTGATCAAGATACAACCTGACACTGACCTGCAAATTGCAAAAAAATTAAGAAAATTTGAATTTCGCAGTCTACCACTGCGCATTTACCTTATGCCCAACTGATTCCTAAAGCTAGAAATCATCCCTCTAAACATAAAAGTACAAAGTACATGGTGCAATCTAACATTTTATCGTTCCCAGTCTCTCGTCTCAAATGATGGCGGCCGGAATAGCGCTCACATGTCGTAAGCAATAAGTTCACTCGTAAACATTTAATAGGCACATCGATTTGTTGCTCTGCTCGGGAAATGGAAGAATTGCATCCCTAGTAAGTGTTCTATTAAGTTGTCGGTTGTAAAGCATCTAGTTACATAGAAGTTATAAGTATCACGAATTTCTTTGGGTTTTTAAAACAAGTTGTTTAGCATAATCAGCCAATAATGTTCCCACTGCTGAGGCCTGAGACACAGGCCTCCTATCTCCGAGAGGGAGTGGGCTGCAATCTTCCACGTGGGCCCAGTGTGGTAGATATCGCAGTCTTCGAATTTTTGGTTCTCGCGATGTTTTCCTTCACCATTTTGAGAGTAGTGATTATGAAATTATATATACAAAATAAAGCGCGCGGTTCGATCCCACGACCTTCGACTTGTAAGTCTACCATTACCACTGGGCTACCACTAACTAAACAAGATGTTTATAAAATAAAATATAATGTGATAATTAACTTGCTACCTACCTACGTAACCTCCTCCAAGCACCTCCACTTCGAACGGTTCTATGCTTCTCGAATCCAACGGGTTCCTGCGGCCTTCACAAGGTCGCCGGCCCACCTTGTGGGGGGCCTTCCAACGCAACGTCTTCCGGTACGCGGTCGCCACTCCAGAACCTTTCGCCACATCGGCCATCAGTTTAACTACAACAGCACAATAACAACACTGCCACATATGTTTGACAATTCTTCGGGCTATGTTGGTTACCTTGGCCTTGGCCCTATATGTATAATAACTGAATTTTTCGTATAATAAACCTTTCTTGAACTTCTTAATCACCGTTAATGAGACACAATTGATTTTCTATTGTACTGGGCCGATGTCGGCCCACACTGGGCTGGAGTAGTTACCATATTCACCTACACTTAAACTCCACGAACGAAACTGTCTCATTCCATTTAAATAGGGAACGCTATTCCGAACTATATTCAATTCTGAAAACTGTACCTTAGTCTAGTTTCAGACTAACCCAATTTTCTTGCTTATTTAACCGGGGAGAACCGGTTTTGTACCGTTATTGTGTCAGAATGAGACGGGTTATGTTTAGTTTTATCTGATTCTTGACTCATATAACTTAACTAATGCCTATCTGAATAATCATAATTATAGCTTTTTCCGTTATAGGCTTTATAGTGGTCATTGCACCCATACGCACATAACTTTTATTGTACGTAGGCACAACTGCGGAGTGGAATTTCCTGCCGGAGTCTATGTCTTCTGAAAGCTGTAGGTCACCATGGAGTTTTTTTTTAAATAAACGTATATTTTACAGTTAGTACCATTGGATGAACTGGGGGCCTAAAAAGTCCACTTTGGCAGAATCTTGAAAGGATAACATTATGAATTATAATATGGCGAAGACAGTCCGTGTTTTTCTTTTTTTTGCTGCACTACGTAGGTATAATCAAAGAGGATTGGATTTGAATTGGATTGATTGGTATTTTAGCACAGACAAAAAAAAATAACTGAAAAATCCTTCAACAATGGGATTAGATACGATTTACTTAACAGTTAACTGTCCATTATGATTAATAATGTTATCCTTTTATGATTCTGCGAAAGTGGCCTTTTTAGCCCCCTGATCTTGATCAGGATTATAATTAGACATTTACATTTTTCTTAAGCCTTTGAGCCAATCTTCTCTTTCATGAATCTCACAGCTGCATCACACAGCAAACTCTTTATAGGTATTTAAAAATAAAACCTATATTATCTTCACATCCAGGCAGTAAGCTACCTACTTAAAGACATTTCACTTAAGACTTAAGCACTTAACTTTATGTCATGAGACGTTAGCTTAAAGCTAAGATCTTAATCTTAGTTTAACGACAACATCAATTACTGTGTTCACATAAAATGAATAATATATCTCTTAAATGTTTTGGCACTGAAGTGAGGGTATTAACTGTGTGGCATTAATTTATTGACCCTTTGGAAAATGTTCTTGAGAATTTACTAAGAAAAGAACAAAAACATTTTTTTTTTTTATTCTTTGTTAATTTAGGGACATTTATAATCACAATGCGTATGTCAGTCCCATCGTACCCTAAATACACATTTCTCATATCTGGGCCATGAACCTAAACAGACTCTTCGCATCATCGCCATTTGGTTCTGCCAGGATTTTATGGAATGTGCCTACTTCAAGTCTGTTCAACCTCAAGACCCTAAACAAATCATTTCTACCAGACTCGTACCGAACACAGTCCATCAATAAGTGGTGTAAGTCTTCAACAACTCCACACTCCACACAGTTAGGCGAGTTCGTTTTCCTCATCATGAACGCAAACTTATTACATGGAATGTGTCCAGATCTGAGTCTATGAGCCGTAACAACTAATTTTCGAAAATTATTTGAAGATATATCATTTACTTACCTTTTAATAAAGCATTTTCCCACACTTCAGGAATTCGTTTGTATCTTACTCATCATCTGCCTAGCCTTTTCCCAACTATGTTGGGGCCGGCTTTCAGTCTAACCGGATGCCGCTGAATACCAGTATTTTACATGGAGCGACTGCCTATCTGACCTCTACAACCCAGTTACTGGGTAATACGATACCCCTTGGTAAGACTGCAGGTTGTCAGACTTTCGGGCTTCTGACCACTCGTAACGACTGTCAAAGATCCCCGAATGACAGCCGGGACCAACGGCTTAACGTGCTTTCCGAGGCACGGAGAGTTCTCGGTGTGTAAAGATGGTCACCCATTCACAAACCAACCGCGGCAAGCGTAGCTTAACCTGATCGATCGACCTGTGCAGCTGTTATTATTTAGCCACGGGCCCCTTGTTTGTATCTTACTACTAGCATTAAAGCAATTGGCAGCTTTTTGCCCACAGTTTCAGGAATTGATTGTGCAGTTGGTGAAATTGGTAAGATTTGAAGTTACCGCTAAAACTCTGTGCATGCCTTGGATTGAAAATCTGATTCATGAATAGCAATCGGCTCCTCTGAAACAAATACAGATGAACACCTTAAAATTTCAGCATCATCAAAAGCCTACAATCTACATTTTATTCTGTACTAGCGATCCACCCCTGCTTCGAACCGTTTTGGCGACTCAACCAAACATCAAGATTTGTTTATGATGTGTAACTTTAATATTAATGCATTATACAATATATCTTCTGGATTCAATTCTCTAAATAAAGTTGAAAACCGCATCAAAATCCGTTACGGAGTTTAGAAGAACAACGCGATCACTCAGACAGACACATAAAGCAACTTCTGTGTATAATATGAAAAGATTTTCCAACAAAACAAGCTTTTCAAACATTCTTACACACTCAAAAGTATGAAGCCATGGAACAGAACAAACTCCGCACGTGCACCAAATCAAATGCGAAAGAATCAGAATGTGGGAGATTCTGATTCTTTCTCTCTTCAAGCAACTTCAACGCCGAGCCAATCGTAGTGCAGCAAAGTATTTACCATACCAAACTATTTTATCCACTTCCGATGGGGCAGTAAAACGTTTTCGAGTTAAATTTTACACTTGTCGACGAAGGAACACATATAAATCGGCCGATTTAGACGCTCTAGTTCGTAGCTAGCCGACGAAAGGCGCACCTTGGGACGTGGTGCGAGATACGGGAGAATGGCGGTTTTGGAAAAAATATGGTAAATTAGTAGTAGCATAGTTTTGACTTTCAAGAATAGAGTTCATTTTTATGTAGGGATTGCCGTAATGTGTAAGCCTAAGTGAATCCGGTAGCAGCGGAAGTATAGACTATGAACTGGGTCCTTTCCTATTGCACGATAGGAGTAAGTATGCTTTCTACTAACATGCAATTCGAAAGGATCAGTTTCAGCCAGCTAGATGTCACAGACGGTGCCTTTTCTTTTTCAATGAACGCAAACTTGCTAAAATACATCAGAAGGACTAGCTAATTACGCAGTTGTGGACTTCAATGGGTAAATTTGTTATAGTAGTACCGAGCACTCACGAAAATCTACCTATAAGATCACAACATCAACCACAAAACAGTGTAAATAACCCAGAATAAATCTCCAAAATCAGATTATCCCTTGCACCGTACCACCTGAACGGGTGGTCCTGGAATCCCCAACAATATTTTACTGCTAGCAACCCCGGACGGTGAACGTTAGCTCCAAGAATACCCTGATTGCTGGCTTTAACAGCAATCATTTAGATGGAAGAATACCAGGGTAAAGACTTTCAGTTCCCTTAGCTGAAGTGGAAAAGGATTATTTAGTAATACTTCGTCTTGTTTTCTAAGTTGGAAGTGTTCAGGAATAAAAGGATTTCTTATTAGAGTGATTAATTTTGGATAATTTGTGATTGTCTTTTGTTTCTTTGTCTTGGTAGGTATTGTGATTTGTTGATGGGATTGGGAAGAAAATCTGCCATCCATACTATAATACAATAACCATACTAATATCTGGGGGCTAATATCTTTGGCAGAATCATAAAAGGATAACATTATGAATCATAATGGACAGTTAACTGTTAAGTTAATAGTATCAAATCCCATTGGTGAAGGATTTTTCAGTTATTGTTTTTTGTCTGTTTTAAAATACCAATCAATCCCATCCAAATCTCTTTGATTATACATAGTGCAGCGAAAAAAAGAAAAACACGGACTGTCTTCTTTTGTGATTCTGCCAAAATGGCCTTTTTACGCCCCCTGATCTGTGTATCTATTTTAGTGTATTGTATACATAATATATGCATCAACGACAGCACCATTTTTCCAAGGTTGCCTGGAAGAGATCGCAGAAGTGGCCGCCCATTGTATATTTTTTTGTGTTTGACGTATTTTTTTGTTATGTATGTTTGTGGTGTAGAATAAAGTATACAGGGTGTAAAAAGACCCATTATATAGCCGTCAACTATATACGCATTCTGTACATCAAACTAAGTAACATTGCACTGAACTAATTGCTGGGAAACGACTGTTATTTTTGGTGTGATGTTTGTTTTTTCTGTGCGCAATGTAGCACACGCAAACCAGGGTGTATGCAACGGTACAGGTGTCGTGGGGGTATTTAAAGTTGTGTTATAATACCAAAAACTTATTTTCGTAAAAAAAGTCAGTAAAAAAAGTTGGAATTTTGACCTTGAATATCTCCGTAACCAGAAAGTTACCAGGTATGGTTCAGTATAAAAAAATGATTACAATGACGGGGAGTACAAGTGGCTCTCGGCTTCGTTAAGTGTATTTTTACACCCGTTATATAAATAAATAAACTATATTAATAATGCGAAAGCAACTCTGTCTGTCAGTCCGTCTGTTACCTTTTCTGACCACTTAACCGATCGTTATCAAAATTTCACAGAAAGTTAGCCGACAATTTGGAGAAGGACATAGGCTGCCTTTTAACCTGGATAGTACTTACGTTAACTTTGACCTAACACAAGTGTTTGAATTACGTTTGAGAATACAGTCGACAAGCTTTACGTAATCGGGTAAATACTATCTCTCCCCTTATCACTATTGTCAAAGACAGATTTATGTACAAAAGCGACCACATTGTAAATAATAGATCAATTCAATAGATTTAACCAAATACAATCCGCGGCAAACACAGACCAAGCCCGATTCGATGTTGGTACATAACAAGTCATATATTATGTACTGTATTCTGTATTATGTATGTACGTGTGTATTGATACTCCTGGCCGTGCGTTACGCAGAACTGTACGTGACTGTACAAGACACTTGTGCTTGCGAGTGTACGTTGAGTCTCTGATTTTGCGAGGAGTGTACTTGTGTGTACCTATAGTCGTCAGTGCAGGAGTATGATTGTGCTGTGAAGATGGAGGAGTATATTTTACTCTAGCCTCGTATTATTGGTATGTCTCAATAGGTATGAACAAGTGCAGATTTTTCAATAAAGAGACAACCTTTATTTGAAGACACACAATAATGATATTAATATAATAATTATTAATAATAATTATATTTTGATAAAATATTTTTTTTCTCTAAAATAAACTTAACTATAAGTTATATACCTAAAACTAAACCTTTTGTATTTAAATATCTCTTAATCTGTAATCCGTTCGCATGTTTTATACATATCCTAGTTATACAGGGAAACCTATTATTAGCCATACAATACTGTAATACACATACTCTGTAACATATTATTTGTATCGCTGCCTAAATAAATAAAATAAAATAATACACCGTGTTCTTCACGTCCTCCATAAACTTTGTCAAACGCTTCTATAGCTTTTACAAATTAAATCTAACAAAGGAAGTAGCACTTAAAAAGGCTTCGTTGCAAAGATATTTGTTATTTTAATTTAATGAAATTTAATTGAGATATGCAGTAAGAAAGGGTCCTACTAACTTTTGACAAGTTTCAGCCCACCAAATCTTATGAATGAAAATACGTCGCGTCGTTGTCAATTCGGATAAAGAGGCATGCATATCGGGTGATTTACGTCAAGGTATTTAATTTGTATGAAAATTAACAAAAAATAATAATTCATTAATGTGTCCATAAAGGACTGGCCTGTTGGTCTAGTGGTCAGTGACTATGACTGCTATGCCGGAGGTCGTGGGTTCGATTCCCACCCAGGACAAATGTTTGTGTGATGAGCATGATCATTTGTTCTGTGTCTGGGTGTAATTTATCTATATATGTATGTATTTAGAAATATATAAGTATGTTTATCAGTTGTCTAGTACTCATAACACAAGCTCTGCTTAGCTTGAGACTAGACGGCGTTGTGTGATAGTTGTGGAATATTATTATTAATATTATTATTATTAATGAAAAATGCATATTTCCATGGTCTCAACATCTGGTCGAAGTTTGTGTATATCGTCCGGAACACGGTGTATATGACAGTTTGCAATATATTATGTTCTAAACAAAACAGCATTTGTCTAGAAAATATTGCAAAATATCAAACCGCAATATGTATAAAAATTTATCTGACTATTCATTTTAAAAAAAACCGCCGATAATATAGAATAGAGCAGAATATTTTTCAACCAAAATATGAAGTTTTTTTAAGTTGTAAAAAATATCTCGTTGATGTAGCCATGCTTCATACTCCCAAAATGTTCTTACAATACGAGTTGATGGTTATTGTAAATTGTAATTATGAGAAGTACTTACCCTGTTGTTCTTCTCGAGTTCTCAAGTGTTTGATCGTACACTTCTGTACACAAGCGTACATTTACTTCGCCCACTTTCGCACGGACGTAAAAATATCGCGTCGGGATTTTGGAATTTCAACTCTCGGTGTTAAACCGAGCGTTGAGAATCCAACGGAGCGCATCAAAAAAAAACACCGTTGGATTCTCAACTCTCGGCGCTAAGCAGTGAGTTGAACATCCAGTGCGGGAAAAAAATTGCTGCGGGAAAAACGCGCACGTGCGTACCTGGGCTTACGTTACGTACTACCTGTGTTTGTCAATTTCACCAGGAGTGTATTTGTCTAGTGTTTGATATACTTAAATATTGATAGAATGCATGATTATTGTACAGACTCAGCACATCAAACTACTTCAATCTGTCAAATTTCTTTATTAGATTTTCAACTTTATTGCTAAAGCATAAGGTTTAAGGTTGATTGGGAAAATTTTACAGTTTCGGAAAGCTTGATGTGCTGGCGTCTGTACTTATAGGCGATGGCGAGACACTAGTGTTCATAAGTGTACGCTGCCTCTGTTGCAAGCTTCTACTTAGGTAGATACTATATATATTTACTAGCTGCGCCCCGCGGTTTTACCCGCGTAAATGTCGATCCCGTGGGAATATCGGGATAAAAAGTATCCTATATGTTAATCCAGGGTGTCAGCTTCCTCCATACAAAATTTCATCAAAATTGGTCCAGCCGTTTGAGCGTGAAGAAGTAACAAACATATAAACACACCCCCACACACACACACACACACTCACAAACTTTCGCCTTTATAATATTAGTGTGATGTGATAATGTGACAGGCTATGTAATTTAACTAAGGGCTGATTTTTCCAAAGCCAGATAATTTCATCCGAGGAATAATTTTGAATTTTTGACAGTTCACGGCGTAAACCGATAGTTACCTATACGGTATAAACCGTACGGAAAGAAAAACGTGTGTGTACAAACGGCACGCACAGTAATCTTAGAGATCCACATCCTAATTGCGTAACACACTATCATTCTCAATTTGAGTCATTTTGAAAGATATTGCTAATCCATTGCTTTATACGTTCGAAAAATGTATCTGCTTAGCAACGTAAATAACGCAATGAATGCTGATGCACTGTCAAAATGAAACCCATTGCTACTGATAGTATGTTACGCAAATGCCTAGCTGGTCGCAAATGACGGATCGAAACTGCCAGCAGTCTGGATGCAAATCAAACCAAATACCGGTCTGAAATGTTAATACTACCTAACTGTTCGGAAAATGTCCAATTAACGCCCTCTAGCTCAGTTTTACTAGTTTTTAGACGAAATTCCGATTCGTATTTGCGTGACCGTTTGCGTCAAAGAGATTTAGTTAGGTTTTTTTTTTTAAATTTTAGTGCACATTCTGAAATTGGTGCGGTTTATTTTTAATCGATTTATGAAAATGGGCTACACATACATAGGTACAGACTAAAAAAGATCAGCTGTTCCATACGTTTATGTTCGTATAACTCGTCAAAATGTATGGAATAGCTGATTTTTTTTTCGCGATTTCTGGTTTGGTCCCATAGTAAAAGTTGTTCATAATGATGAGTACAATGACCTCTTAAGAGGTTGTTAATGTTTTACCAATAACCCTGTCTATGTATCTATGGTCGGGAGGCTATTATTATTTATTGCATTTTTTATTTACAAAACAGGTTATGGAATTTTAAAACACTTTTCTGCTTTACGAGTATTATTCAATATCCTTGCATTAAAGCTTATTCATTAAAACCTGCCATATTCATGTTGATTAAACCTTTACGTAAATTAATAGCCCTCTCCTTTTTTTCCAAAAGCACACAGTACCTAAACCGATTGATTAATCAAAAAGATTAAAAACGTTACGCGATCAAATTACGAAGTAACCGTCAAACGCGGATGATCATGCGCGCGGATATCCGGATGAAACTCCGCCCGGAAACGGAAACAGCCGCTAATGTATTCGTGGCACGTCGAACGACACCCGGTTAAATCCGGTTAAGGTGAAGATATGCCCGGGTTAATCTTTCCACCGTTTAATTTATGACCGTGACATTCTTTTGTTTTATTTCGAGATGATAATTAATTTTGGCGATTAATCATTTGGGTGCTAAATTAAAACATCCCCCGTTGATCTAAAGGCTTCGTCTCACTGAAGGTTCGTAATTTCATAATCCCGTCACATTTGAATGTTTAATTAATTTTCTCAATTTGTATTGAAGCCGTAATTAAGGATTTATGAGGAAAATACTCATTATGTTGCAAAAGCTTGTGTTTATCAATTTGACTGATGAAATACAAAAAGATTAAGAATATTTTTGAGTAGAAATCATAAAGACATGTATCAAGTACTAGTAATTAAAATACCAATACTAGCTTCTGCCCACGACTTCAATCCCATGGATGTCGAAAATTTTATGTTTTTTTTTTGTGCGGAACCCTAATTCTTTTTCTAAAATAAACGTAAAGCCTAAGTTTCTCATTATAACACCAGTAATCTGCCAGTGAAAGTTCCTTCAAAAGGCCCACCCGTTTCGGAGATTAACCAGAACAAACAGACAGAAATTAAAAACAATTTTTTTTCGTTACCAGTCGTAGGTAGGTATACTTTCATAATTCAGCATTTAGTTTTTTTTTTTTTGCTAGCCTCTGCTGTCCCACTGCTGGGCAAAGGCCTCCCCCAATTCCTTCCAGGAACTCTTTTCCCGCGCCACCTCGAACCAGCCCTCGCGGTACGCGTCCAGGTCATCTCGCCATCTCTTTCTGGGCCGGCCTCGGCGGCTCCGTCCATCTTCAGGCACCCATTGTGTGGATTTAGATTTAGTTAAAAGAGAGTTAAAACAGACCCATTTAGTTAAAAGCTGTTATTTTGACATTACAAACTGACATATTTGAGTCTTGTTTACTACACATATAAAGCTCAGTAAACCAAAGGAATCAAGAAACCGCAACAAATATTTTCCCTTCAATCCATTCACCATTCAGAATATTGACTAAACGACGGAACCAAAACACGCTTCGAAGATAGTTGTAAACAAAATAACACATGTTGAACCGTCGATCCTATGACTTTGGCCTCAGTTTGGCCTACTTTTCGGGCGGGGCCCGCCTTACCTACGTCACGAATAGTCCCTGATTTGCATATTGCAATTAAGTCCTGTGACATATTTTGTGCAACTACACGTGTAAGATTTTTTGAGAATTAATTGCGGTTTTAGGCAAGAAAAGCACTCTTAAAGTTGCCTTTTCATTTTTTTCATTTGTCTGTCTACTGTTCTTGTTCTAGATTCGCAGTATATTAAAGATTATATTATGAGAACAAAGTAACGCTTTCATGCTTCTTAATGCTTTATGCGTAAATAAAAATAATCATGATTGTGTAAAGTCCGGTATTTATTTGTAAGTATAGTATAATTATAATCTGAATATAAAATTTACTATATTGAGGAGATGTATGCTAAACAATGCTGTTTATAGACTAATTTTTATTAGACTTCCTTATTTGTACTGTCCCAAATGGGTAAATTGCGAGTAAAATGATGGCCTGAATAATAGGTTTGATTGAATAAACGTAGATCGGGTAGGTCGCTAACCAAAAATTAATATTAGGTACTGTTGTAGTTATTTATAGGCACCGATAAACCACTGTATAAGAAAATATTACTCTATGGCTAAATGTACAAGTTTTGTAAATAATTTTAAATAATAATTATTATCATCTAAATACCAAAAATCAGCGTTTCATTTAATTCCACAGCAGGATATTTTATCACAATTCCACCATTTGCGGTATTCCATACATCAGGGTATGCCCGGATCACACCCGGGTGCCGTAATGACCGGGAGTATTGATTTATTGGCGTTTAGCTCGTATTAGCGGCACGCCATTTATCTTTGTTGGCAGTCAGCGCCTAAACTGATGCAGCACGCTAAATACCATGGAGGTTAGCTAAGGTTTTTTATTCATGAGTTTTTTTTTCATGATATTCTGGTTAATTATTCTTTGATTTGTTGGTTGATGACAATAGGCTCGCCCCCTATTAAATGGAACCTATACCAGCGAAATGTGGGTGTACTTAGGTAGGTACAGCTCTGCCTAATATCAAAAACTAGAACAGAGAGAATCAGTTCCTTGCCTACAACCATAATGAGTACCGATACATACCAAACAAAAATGTTACCTACCTTTAGTGCTGATTTGTAATTTAGTTTAATTGTGCAAGGTTGTGACATTGATTTGGCAAATAAAGATGTTTTTTTTTATGTGTCTCGTATTACAGGCGTGATGTTTTGTTATATGTATGTGCTGTGTCTATTCAACGATCAGTCTTATTATGACAACACTTAGGTTGAAACAGGTTTGTAGCTACATGTCGTCTCTCGCATGACTAAAATTCTCATTTTTAGGGTTCTGTACCCAAAGGGTTAAAACGGGTCCCTATTACTAAGACTTCGCTGTCTCTCCGTCTGTCTGTCACCAGGCTGTATCTCAAGAACCGCGATAGCTAGACAGTTGAAATTTTCACAAATTATGTATTTCTGTTGCCGCTTTAACAACACATACTAAAAAAAAACAAAATAAAATAAATATTTAAATATTTAAAAAAAAACACGTTTGTTGTATGGAAGCCATACAACAAACGTGTTTTTTTTTTCGGTGTTTTTGCCTTGTGGAACGGAACCCTTCATGTGCGAGTGCGACTCGCACTTGGCCAGTTTTTTTCTAATTTTTTTGTCTGATTTGGATTGGGACAAATATATTTTTCTATTCGTGATTCTTTACACTTTTAACTAACCGTCGTACCTCTATGTTATTTGGATCTCATAATATAACCATTTTGAAAGACTACAAAATGTAAAGAATCACGAATGGAAGAGTGTAGTTGTCCTGGCTCAAATCGGCAAAAAAATTAGATAAGACTTTCCGTCGGAAAATGAGATAGGACTTTTAGTAGAAAAGCGGTCGGCCTATATATAGGCATAAAGAATAAAAAGAAAGAAAGAAAATACATTTATTTAGCACAGACTAAAAGACACACAGTTCACCAGATAGTCAGATAATAGTCGTACATCAGAAAAAAACAAAAAAAAAATAAATAAAAAGTGCAGTCCGATGTAAGAAATTAGCAGGAAATTGTGCCTCACGGCTGCGCTAAAAGGCCCAGTTCAGCAAAAAGCATCGTCATCGGCATCGTCTTTCCTTACATTATTAGGTAATTTATTACAGAAGACATATACATACAAACTCACGCCTTCTTTCTTCTCATGGGGATAGGCAGAATCTACAGAACGCCACCTGCTCTACTTTAATTCCCTTTGTTCCTTTTGCTTCGTCGTCTACGTTCTTAAGAATACCCAAAAAAAAAACTTGGAAGGTTTAGCATTAAAGACTGTGCTTAAAACTTTAACCAAGCAACTATAGGCCGACCGTCGCGGTGCGGGAGGGGTGATAGTTGTCACAAGTAGACGAATCACTGAGCTTTCGCATCACGTCACTACACCCCTCCCGCACCGCGCTGCTACCTCAGACAACGTCTCTTTTATATATTTTTTCTCTTATTTTGGTGCCAGATAAAAAAAAATACCATTGTATCAACGAAACCTAAATCAATCGCGAAAACCACATACAACCAATACATCCATTATACCGTCAAACTACGGGTAAAACATCAAACGCAAGATGCAAAGCTTACCCGGTTACAAGGTAAGCCGGGTAGCGCCGAACCGGGTCGCCGGCGTGCCACGCATAATATTAGCTATGCCCGGATTAAAGACTTAGGTAACGTTTTGCAGTGCTGTTTGCGTCGTATTATTTGTCGTCATCAGTGTCGCAGCGGGGTTATGGTAACAAGTGACAAAAAGGTGTCGTGTTATAGCGTCAACGTTCCTGTATGTTGCTTATACTTACCTACTTACATTGCAACAGGAGGTTTTATTTTAGTTTTTATTCAATGTAATAAATATAATAATATTCTGGTAAATTGCCACACATAAATTAACAGAAAAGTGTAAAATCAAATGTAATCATTTTTTATTTATTTATTTAACCCTTAGTATGCCGGAACGTATATACACGCGAGACACAATGGGTTTTTAATTGTTTCTGTAATTCCGGCATTCAACCGGTTAATACTTCAAGCACATAAATGTACAGAGGCGGACTTAATGCCATACGCATTTTCTACCAGTCAACCTTTGGATGATGCAGAGACAAACAGCCTTAGCCGCCGCCGGGTATTTGGTATTTCTGGTAACAATTTTATTCATATCTTATTGAGCGGCTGCGGCTAAGTATAACAGCCGCACGGGGAGATCGCTTAGGTTAAGCTACGCTTGCCGCGGTTATTTCGTGGATGGATGACGACCATCTTTACATATTGAGATCCCTCCGTGCCACGTTAAGCCGTTGATCCTGGCTGTCATTCGAGGATCTGTGACAGTCATTACGGGTCGGCAGAAGCTCGAAAGTCTGACAACCACTTTTATTAAGAGGTATCTTATTATTACCCAGAAACTGGGTTGTGTAGTTCTGATAGGCAGTCGCTTCATGTAAAATACTAGTAGTTGCATTCGGTAAGACTGGAAGCTGACCCTAACGTAGTTGGGAAAAGGCTAAGCAGATTATGATGAATTTATATCTTATTGACCTTCATACGGTAACATTATATTTTTGTTAATTATTTCATCCTATCAATATACCTATTTCATCCTATATGAGTAATTTCATGTAACCACTTTGACTAATAGAATTATATTAGAACCAGACATAAATTTTATACTTATCGTCGGTAATTTTCAAATTCGATTAAGTATAATGAAAGTCAAACTTTCATCAATCAATCAGAAACTTCTAGCCAAACAAAACCCTGTTTTGACGTCTAAATAAGAAATCAATTTAGGATACGAACAAAAACAACGTTCGTTGTAGCGCCAGAAGATTCTTTTGACGCGTGGTCGAAATCGGAACTAACGACGCCATCTTGTTTTTTGAATACATTCCAAGTGACATTTCACATATCTTTACCAACTCCCTGTCAACGTCATTCGAGCGCCAAAAGATCCAGGTACAATCCATTCACAGTTATTTAAAAGCACAATGATCTTTATTGTCGTTGCAATAAGGTTGCTGTTGGGTTGCTGCTGACAGAGGTAAAATAACTGTGACGGACTGTAGCAGTGTATGTAGTGTATGTACAGATGCCAGCACATCAAGCTACTACAATCTGTCAAATTGATTTAATAGATTTGCAACTTTATCGCTAAAGTATAAGGTTCAAAGTTGATTGGGAAAATTTGACAGTTTCGGGTAGCTTGATGTGCTGGCGTCTGTACATTTGTTCTTACAAATGACTTTTGACATGTATGAAAGCTCATGAATTATTTCAGCCAGGGACTAATGTTTTCTGCCACAAAGGATCACTATAACACTAACAATTTAGGCATGAGTACATAGACAAACGGATGCTTTGGACATTACTGGGCCCTAAGGGACATCCTTATGTGCCTAAACCGGGACTTAAATCTATTAACGGAAGGGATAATGGATTTAGGAAGCAATTTAAAAAGGCACTAGTAGAACTAAATAGTTTGGGGGATGGTCATGAAGCAGTAACTACTAAAAGAGCTCATTGATTTAAAAAGTCACAGTTTAACGTTACATATAAAAACTAGTGAGGCTTATAAATCAGTCGACTCACCCCGCATTAGCCACATTTATTCCTATTGTCCTATTTGTAATATTTCGCATGAGTAGGTACACATAAGCCGACTCAAAATATATGGGTCACAGTGAACTGATAAAAACAAATGGAAAGTAAGGCACCAGCTATTTATTTTTATGTTAAACAATGCTATTCAGGTTAATCCATGAGGTTACTGAGCCAAATGGCATTTTAATCCTCGTGAAGAAAAGCCTGACAAAAAATAAATGGATTAAGCGCAAATTCCCGCGTCGAAATTTCTTTTGACCAATTTAACAAGTTACGACTTGTTTCAAACCAGATTTAACCGGTTACGAACCGGATCAGGGAACATCAGTCAACGTAAACAATTTCCTGGAAGAAATACACTTTATTAAAGCTTTGAAGACGCAAATGGATTACAACATAATGAAGTAAAAAGTAAAATAAAATAAATTTAAGTTCTCGCCTGCAGGAGAAGATTCAATTTCGCCCCTCCCCAGTTCTTTGATCATGAAATTGGCTAATGTTTTTAAAATAAAGCGAATATTTAAGTACTTTAAACTTAGAAAATTGAGGAGGATTTGTAAAAACATGTAGGTATCTTTGATCGCATTCGTTTTTTCAACATTTTATTTTTGATATAAATATAAGTAGGTTGAATCTTTTTTTTATCTATAAATAATTGAAAATGAAACTGTTCACTGTGAGATTTAATTGGGATGAAAATAAAATGTAAAGAGCATATCTTTTTATTGTAGAGAAGAAACTTCAGTAAATATATACAGGGTGGCGGCATGGACATCAACGTTCCTATAGTAATCCCACATTACGCCAAAAAAAAAAAAATACATACAAATCCTAAAATAACCTATCCTCAAAGAAAGTATTTACATACATTCACCCAATCTACTAGTATCGAAATCCCAAATTAAAATGTTCAATTAACCCAAAAACGCGGTACGAAAAACTTCGACACGTAATTTATCTGAAACTTTTCATTAAATTAATCCTTTATTCAAACGAATCCCGCTACGTGTATGTAATCAGCTTGCAGGACGTGTAGGGTTGCGTCGCGGGGATTTTTGTCGGAATCTGTGTTCTTTTTTTAAAGGATTTTGGGGAGGTGAGGTGGATTTTTATTTGCATCTGATCTTTTACAATAGGTATGATATTCATTAATAACTGGCTGTCTGAAAGTATTAAACCAAACTTGGGACTAATTAATATCGTCGTCGGAACGTTTTGAGTTTCGTAACAACACATTGGCTTTTTCAAAAAATACACTATTTGAAAATTCTGCTGACCCTCTAGATTTTCCGAAACTGTAAACACCTTCTTCTTGTTATTTTTTTCAAGGTTTTCCTAATTTTCCCACAGTTAAAACTTCAGTTTTTTTCTATTTTACGAGTACCGTGATATGTTGATATTTAATTAAGGGTGAATTCCACCAAACTTTTATACCTAGAATAAGATTTATTTTTTAAAGAATTTCTGATTTTTTTTTCCATTCTAATACCTGCCTTCTGTAAGACGTCAATTTAATTCCACGGATAAAAGATATCTGACTGGAAAACAGCCCTAAGAAAGAATGTTTTTAAACTAGAATCAAGCCAACCCTGTCTAACTCCACGGAGATTATAGAGGAAATTGCACCGAGTACATGTGTCCCCGTGTAGTGACAGGATTAATTAACTGCAGTGTTCATGGTAGAAGAATTTTAGTTCATTGTTTGCGAGAAGATTCATATTTATGACGTGGTTTGGCGAGTGATCGAGTCAGCCATTTTTTGTGGCCAACATAATCGGCCTATATGTTGCCACTGCTGGGACACAGGCCTCCTCTCGGTGAGAGGGAGTGGATCGTAATTCACCACGCGGGCCCAGTGTGAGTTGGTAAATGTCACATGTCTTCGAATTTTTGGTTTGGACATACTGGTTTCCTCACGATGTTTTCGTTCACCGTTTTGAGAGCAGTGGTGATGAAATAATTTACATAAAGTAAAGCGCCTGTCAGGTTTCGAACCTACGACCTACCTACAACTCGTAAGTCGCGGCCGTTACCACTGGGCCTCACTGTTGCACATTGTACCTGTAATTTTATGTAATTGAAAATTGATTGAATTAATTAATTTTTCTTTGTATTACCTTTTCTATGTGAAAATGGATAAGAGTAGCACCTAGATGATGTCTCATAAATACCTACGAGTACAAGGTGTGGCAGAAAGTCAGGTTAAAACATTTCTTTAGATCTACACAGTAACCAAATTAAAATGCAAAACAAATACGCAGGTCTACTAATTAAAGTAAATACGTTATTCTCTTACGTTTCACGTAAAATGCTGCTCTATGCTGAGCTTTCAGCGCTCAGACTCGAATTGTACCTAATTAAGCTTGTTCATGAATAAATAAAGTACATATTAAGTACTATTTACTTAACCCGAGACAATAGGTAGCTTATTACATTCGCGAGCAATGATGAATTAAGGTCACATATAGATACGAAAGCGGTTTCGAAGCATTGTGTGGACCAAGTATCGATCTTCTCGTGCTTTGGTACACCTGGCCGTGCCTGTTCCTGGTCTGCGTAGGGTAGAGCCGGTTTCCTCGTAACGTCGGAGAACTCGTTGTACAGTTGACAGCGACACACGAACTGTACCTTGCTGTATCACACTGAATCCGGCCGATTTCCAGCATTGTAAGAATTCTGGTGCATTCTTCAGGTGGAAGCGACATTATAGCAGCTTCAATAATGAATATTGAACATCAGAAACGCTGTTTACATACCTTTTTATATGACAGAATAGAAATAAAAGCAAAAACAGATGCAGAAAATGCGTAGTTCCATTTACAAAAGTCCCATTTTATATTTTGTCATTTTTAATCATTGATATACATACACTAGATTAGCAATTACCGCGCCAAGGCGTTGCCAGTGGGATCAAGGCCACAGTCTCAATCGTAGCTAATGTCAGTTCAGTGCTCTGTGTGACGCCAACTGAAGTTAGCCGAGTGAAAATTACCGCCAAAATGGGAAAATGCGTAGTGAAAGAGTGCGATTCGAGGTCACAAAAACACAATAAATTAACCGGAATTACTTTCCACGCGTAAGTTTATTGTTTCTGTGTCTAGATCAACGTAAAAACACAATAAAAATAAATAAAATGTAGAATTTTGTAAATTAGGTTCAATGTTGCCATTAAAAACTTAGTTTTAGTTTCCCACATTATGTGGGAGTTTTTAATTTATAGAGTATGTGATTTAAAATATTTTATAAAACTAAATGTGTGACAATGTGTAACAAAAAAATAACATTGTAACATAAAGATAACTGTTTTTAAATATTTAAATACATAATTCAAAAATAACGTTTAATGTTTTTTATGGCTTAAAAAGTTGGGTAAAATTTCGCATGGCTAGGCAACACCCTCCCGCCATTGCATGTTTATATTGCGGTCTTTGTCTAATCTAAGCGACGGTATTATTCTTGCGACTTGTGTAAGTGAGACAGATATATGTTTACTTTTAAATGTGTAGTGGTTTCAAAGCTACGTCGTCGCGTTTAAATAGTGGTTACATTTTTTTGAAACATTTTAATGAGGTTTGCTTCTCTAGTTATTTAGCTCAATGTTTTTAATAGCATAACTTTACAGTAACTAAGAAGTTTTATTACTTTCATTTAAGGAACATTTAATTGTCTTTAAACACAATTTCTTTCATTAATCTAGCATTCAGAGCCTGTCCAGATGAGGCGTTTTACGCGCGAGCGCAATCTCGCGTTCCTTTGTAGCTCTAGTATCTCGGGAACGCGCGAGTGTCTACGCGCGAGTCGACTCGCGCGTAAAATGCCTCATCTGGACAGGCTCTTAGTTTCCGAGACTTTCAGGTATCTTTATGTGACCCTAATTCATTGCTCTAGAGTATATTTTGAGTTTATCTCTTCGTTATTAAATATTTAACATAACATAACTTCACGCCTGGATTCCCCGAAAGGTTAGGCAGATCTGTACCTATAGTACACTCATTTTTCGCCAGTTATGTTTAACTCCCACGTAATAAGGAGCGCACCAATGGGCACAAATTCAGACTCCGGGCTGCTACTGAGAAATTCCAAGTGGAAAAACCTAATAACACTTTAACCGACCCGGGAAACAAACCCAGGACCTCGTGCTCGGCAGTAACGCTTGCAGCGGCCGCAAACGTGACTGCTAAGTGTAGGGTCCTGGGATCGATCCCTGTGATTGGGAAAAGTGTTATTGATTTTTACTTTAGGCATTTCTCAGCCCGGAGTCTAGGTTTGTGTCTCGTATGACCTATAAACTCGCCCCATATTATAAGGGACCTAAGCATAACTGATCACTACTGCTCTCAAAATAGTGAAGGAAAGCATCATGAGGAAATCGGCATGTCCTAATAGAACCAAAAGTTCGAAGACATGTGACATCCACCAAACTGCACTGGGCCTGCGTGGTGGATTACGGCCCACTCCCTCTCACAGAGAGGAGGCCTATGCCCAGGGCTGTATCAAAATTCTAAAATATTTCTAAAATTATTTTTATTTCTTTACACTTACAGTCACAATAAATGAATAGATACTTAATTGTTATATTTGGGAAAGTAACTCTTAGCATTCACAGATTAATGCTTAAAATTCGCACTGCCAATCAATTATTTTGTCATTGAATCCGGGGCCCCCGCCGGACGCGGGGCCCTGAGCACCCAATGCAGAGTGCCCAATGGAAAAGAGGGGCCTGCCTATGCCTCAGCAGTGGGAACACTGTAGGCTGATTATGCAAGTATTACTGGGAAATTTTTGTTGTAAGACACACTACCTAACCGTCCTACCTTCTACCTAAGCTTGATGTTTTTAAATTACGTAACGTTAAATTCTTAATAACGTTATCAGTCAAAACAGACGAGCAATGTTATAACATTGATGAATGGCCATCTTGGCCCCAGGTGCTGGGATAAAGTTGTCGAGTTAGCTCATACTGGATAGTGCTCTCAAACTTAATTATAACAAGTTGGAAAGAAAATTAATTTGTGGATTTAGTGTCGCAGGTGTTTTAAAATGTTTTAACTATTTTCAACATGATTACATGTTTGGTAAAGGTTTTTGTTTATGTGACTGCAAAGTAGGGTAAGATGGATTTAATTTTTTTTTGCAAGATAATTCCTTAAGTTTCAATGGTTGGTTCTGTACCACAAACGATGGGACATTAATATCATGTCCTGCGTGTCCTGTCCTGTCAGGTGCACGTTACAGGAACTGACGGGCCAAACACGTAGCCTAATTCTGGGCAAAGTTCATTTAAGTTGCCATCGATAGTTACGCTAATAAGAAATAGAGGGAAATTGGATTTGACAATAATATACTTTTGGCTAAACTATTTATGTTTTGTTATTATTTGTCGAGGTCTAATTAAGTAGGTAACTCTTGTTACGAAAACTTGTAAGATATTGAGACGCATCGTTTTATAATGTTCCCACTGCTGGGACACAGGCCTCCTCTCTTCGAGAAGGAGTAGGCTGTAATCCACCACGCGGGCCTAAAGTGGGTAGATGTCACATGTCTTCGTATTTTTGGTTTTAGGATATACCGGTTTCCTCATGGTGTTTCCTTTCATCGTTTTGAGACCAGTGGTGATGAAATTATTTACTTAATGTGTAGGGAACAGCTGATTTTTTTTCGCGTTTTCAGGTTTTGGTCCCATTTATTGAAAGTTGTTCATAATGATGAGTACAATGATCTCTTAAGAGTAATGTGGTAACCTAATCGCCACACTGTATATACTCGTGTTCCTTTTATGCATTGCTTTGTGTTATAAACCTCTAATTTTTTGTACAGACGCCAGCACATCAAGCTACTGCAATATGTCGAAATTCTTTAATAAATTTTCAACTTTATCGCTAAAGCATAACGTTCAAAGTTCATTGGGAAAATTTAACAGGTTTGGGTAGCTTCATGTGCTGGCGTCTGTACCTTCTGAATATAACCTGATTCTCTTTTAAATCCCCTTATATTTCTACTCTACAAAGCCTGTCACCTGCAATTTCTTCCAACCATATTATATTTCGCCTCCTTTGATCTCAACTCCATCCAACCATCAAAGCTTCACCGCCATATTGAATTTACTACAACCATTACGTCACAGGTCATTAGGCATCTCAGCCCAATAAATTTCCGACTACCCGCCAAACAACAATACAATCAATTCCTTTGAATTACGCAAAAGATTGGTGACTTTCAAGTTGGAAAGTTATGAAACTTCAGCTTACTTAATAATAAAGTTTGTCGACGGGAAATTCAATTAATTTATCGACACCGAACGAATAATGGGGCTTAAATAAAGTTTTTAATGGCTGCCGTCACAAAGCTCCGGTGATTGAAAATGGAGCTTAAGAACGTACATGCGTAATTTTATGTTCATTAGTGATTATTATACGTATATTCATCAGCAGCGTGTTTGTAAATTTTTCGCGATTACATTGTTGGTCCCATAGAATAAGTTGTTCAGTTTGATGGTCTGTAGGTACCCATAGGGCCATTCAAGTATTACGTAAGTACTACAGGAGGCACAGGGTTTTTTGATAACATGGGGGTGGGGGCGTCTGGATGGTGATTCCGTCAGCAGTATTTATTTTTTTACTTTTTCGGATTTTCAACAAAATTTATTCGATTTTGGTTTGAACACATGGCAACCCTACTTGTCTATATGCTTGAAAACGAAATGCTTATAACTTTTGCTCATCTAAATATATAAAACTCAAAGGTGACTGACTGACATAGTGATCTATCAACGCACAGCCCAAACCACTGGAGGGATCGGGCTGAAATTTGGCATGCAGGTAGATGTTATGACGTAGGCATCCGCTAAGAAAGGATTTTTCGAAATTCCACCCCTAAGAGGGTGAATGGGGGGAGGGTGAAATTTTACGCGGACGAAGTCGCGGGCGGAAGCTAGTGGATCAATAAAGGAAGCTCACATTAAAAAATGCATATTGTCCAATGTTTACGTAACCATAGAAGAGGGGGGGGGGGGCTGAGAGCTTTGCTTACTTTTGCTGGCGAGGGGGAGGGGGGGTTAATAATTGCAAAAAATCTGCTTACGTAGTACTTGACCGGCCCCTTAGCACGTATGTAGGGGTTAATCTTCGGAACTTCATTTCCAAATTCTTTCACTGTTGGGAAGCTACAGTTTTACCGAGTACCTATCATAGGATATATATTTTATGTTAACACAAGGACTTCAACGCGGACGAAATTGCCGACAGAAGCTAGTCAATTAAGTATGTAAAAGGTAAAATTAACTGTCACTGTGATTGCTTAGAAGAGGAAACATTTTTGATTATGCTCTGAGTGATAGTAGGCATCGCATATCCAATTATTTAATTTTATAATTATAAATATCCTAGGTATCACACTAATTTTATAAAGGCAAAAGTTTGTGAGTGTGTGTGTGTTTATTTATTTTTTTATTACTAAACTACTACTATTTATATGTTTGTTACTTCTTCATGCTCAAACGGCTGGACCAATTTTGATAAAATTTTGTATGGAGGTAGCTGACGCCCTGGTTTAACATATAGGCTACTTTTTATCCCGATATTCCCACGGGATCGACACTTACGCGGGTAAAACCGCGGGGCGCAGCTAGTATGTTATAAAGGGAAGCAAAACAAATACCATTCACAATTTTCTTTACCGTGCATGTCTGTTTTCCTCTCTCCCTGAAACACAGTCTGGCTCCAGATTTCTCATAAAAAATGAAGTAAGATCGTTCGTGACCCACATTTCCAAAGTTTTTAGCTGACCAAAAGAATAAAAAATATGGCTTCTACCGCTTGCCAAGTTTGTCGAAAAGTTTTACAAACATATGAAGATATGAATGGTCTAAGTTAGCGGCAAACGGAGATTATTATGAAAAAGTTTTGTTTTTACCACTTGTAGGACAAATAATATAAAAGACGTAATCAATTGCTTTTATGATTCTGGTCAAATCCAGGTGGTGGTGGTTTTCATGACATCGTCATTCATCGGTCTAGTTTTCCTTAACTGTTGTGGTCAGCTTCCGTTTCATCTATAAACACCAAAATTATTTGTTGAAATCGGCTGGTTAGCACCTTAATCTTGAAAGACACACTTATAAGGTCTATAGGTCATCATTTCAGGACCTGCTGGACCCATCAACACGGAAAGAGAGACTTGTAAGATGGAAGTGAGTGAGAATGACATTGACGTCTCGTTTTAGCGCAAGATAATGCGGTGGCAATGGCTACTGCAGCCCTATTCAAACTTGAAACTATGGCGACTCTGAAGTGCGCGCCTCCCCAAAGCATCGCCACTTACTTGTGTTTTTCGTATTTAGCGGGTTCCTGCAACCTACACAAGGTCCACCTTGGACTCTTCCATGGTGGACCCTTGGAAGAGGCCTTGGTGAGGCCTTCCAACGCTACATCTTCCAGTACGCGTCCGTCACTACAGAACCTTTCGGCCTCAGCGACTATCTATTCTGCGAGCAACATGCCCTGCCCACTGGCACTTAGTTTGGCAATTCTTCGGCCTATGTCGGTTACCTTGTTTCTCTTGCGGATCGCGTCATTTCTGATTCGATCACGTAGGGAAGGACGAAACCTCCAAACATGGCTTATTATAGGTATTCGTTTAAATTCGAAACCAATGGCTATTTCCAACCAAAAGGTCCTAAAGACCAACTGACACTTCTAACCTACAAAATGCACACACGTTTAATTACTCAAACAGCTATTACAACACACCTCGCAGAGTCCAAAGCATGTCCAATTACCAACTTCCCAATTGTCACAGACCAAATACAGTCCACGCACATTAAATCACGGACCATTCGAAAATCTAACTCCAGTCCAAACTGGGTTTCACAGTCAAATGAAAGCGGACGTCCGCGCCAGTGGAATTACATTATGTCCTCAATTACATGTTTTAACGGAATAACCTCTATTATTCTATCGTGCCTGCATTACGTGTTTTGTAATCGCCATCGCTATTAAATTGTTTGATGGCTGTTATTATTGTATTGCTTCTCTATTATGAGTGGTTATTGTTATTCATGACTTTTTATGGGATTGTTTTTGTTTTTTTTTAAATTAATTAGGTAGGTAGATATACCTCGCCTACCTAGTTTAGGGGGTAAAGCATCTTCTGTTATGTAACTGAATGGAAAGGATAAGGTAGTGGAAACGTACAAAAACATGACTTTTCAAGAAAAAATCTGCTATGAAAACAAAGGAAATGAAAAATAATAAAAAGCAAACCATTCTGTTTTATTAGATATATAAATTACATTTGGGCTAGACGTTCACCCCGATCGGCCGCTATATTTCAAATGAGACTGACTGCATAGGATATTGGAACGGAAATTGACCACGTGACACGACCGGACATGGCGTCATCGAACGTGATATGAACTAGCCAATCAGAACACATTCAATTACAGGGCTGTCCGCAACTCGACTTTGAAATACTTCAAGTAAATGTTTGGTGAAACATTTTTGTGCAAAAACTAGGAGACATGACGTCTTCCTTTTTTTTTTTTTTTTAATTTATTTTGGTTCACCAACAATTATTTTTTCCTTTCGTTCTGTCTTTCGAATTTGAATGTGGAAATAACACATGTTTTATTTTATATTTTGCAGGTACGATCATTATGGCAGTGTGGCTTCTATTGGTAAGATCTCTTGAATATTGATAACTGCAGGAAATAGCCCAATTCATTAGATTTTACCTTAAATATTGTGTTCGCTCTAAAGATTTTGGTAAAGAAAAAAGGTGTTAAAGCCTTTAATTTTATCACTCATGATACTCACAATACGTAAAATTATTATTAACAGTGAACATGGACGGCATCCTGTAAAAATAATGCTCATTCTGCTGTCTTTTAAAATACTAAAGTGCATCGTGCACTATCCAAAACGCGGTAACCCTCATCACATCATTCGGTTATTTAATTAAGGACACCTTAGAAGCACTTTTTCAGAAAGAAAGGTGGCGTATTGAGTTATTATTGAATTTACACTCACACACGTTTCACTGAGTGGTTCAATTGACTCTCTTATGTAATTTCCGGTACCTTTCGGAGATATTTTTTTACTTTATAGGTTATATTTTTGGCGGGTTTGAGGGTTAGTTCGATGGGATTCGAATGAAAAGATCCATTAGCGATATGGGTGTTTTGGGTTAAAGTAGTTTGGTTTTAAAATGGTTTATTTACTTATATTGGCGTGACGTTTGAATTCACTGGGCATTCGTGTGAGCGAGCTTTTTACCGACTTCAAAAATGGAGGTTATTAGTTTTATATTTGTATGAGGTAAGGGATAGTGAAGTTTGAAGCTAGGAGGGAGGATTGTTTCTTTCTGAAGACTGAGTCATGAAAGGGCCATTGTCAAATTTGTTAGAGTTTGATGTCCGTCGCTGCGTTTGTACTGAAAACTTTCGTAGAAGTACACACAATAGAATCAATAGATAGTAACTGCATCCGTCTGCTTACAGACGAAAGTTGTCGACACTATTTATACATATTTTGTACTGGAATGAAGATGTTCAAAAAGCAACATAAACTGGATGATTAAAATTTTCATTAATTTCGACGAATTTTTTTGAATTTTTATATTTATAATCCCACTAGCTTTAACCCGCGGCATCGCCCGTGTGGATGACGGGAACGTGCTACCGGGATTAAAACTATATAAAGTATGTGTTAAACAAGGTTATAAATTATATGTGTGCCAAATCCCTTCAGCCGTTTTTGCATGATTGAATAACAAACATTCAATCTTTCACATATATAATATTTGTTCGATATAGTTTCGAGTGTTTTTCATAGTCTTAACACCAACATCTCCCCCAAACATTCCAAAAATGTAATGTAACCCCATTACTATTAGTAAACGTAGCCACAAATGGACCAGTAAGTAACCCAAAGTTGTTTGTCTTCAGGACTCCCCCAGAAAATCTATTTTCTAGAAAACGGGTGAAAATTTTCAAGCGTTGGGTGTGCTTTGAATTCACAATCGCCTGGGGTTTGTTTATTAGCAAAGTTGCTGGACCTGAGAGGTTTTTAAGTTCCACATTTCAGGGATTGTTGAATATGTTTTTTGTGAGGGAATTTGATGGGATTTACGTTAGCAAATGTGGTGGGAATAGTGATTTTTGGATATGACAAAAAAATATGTGACAGATAATGCTTATCTTTATTTGAATAATTATGTCATATCATGTTATGTCATCTACATAGTCCTCACAAGTTCTGACCATGATTATGTCTGGACTTTAAAAGAGACCGTGACCTCTGAGGTTGCTTCGGTCTTACTTCTCAGTCCATTTATTTTTGATGTGTAAAAGTGCTTTACAAACATACTTCTAAAAATAAAATAATGTATAATTATCATTTATCGTTATTGAGTCATCTACTATCTTGCTAATATGACAGACAACAAGATTCTATAACAAAAATTTTTATTGCATTAAAGGGTATTTGTGGTACATACATATTAAAGTTATCATGTAAGCGTAGAACTTATAGTAACAAATATTTGTAGGGGTGAACTATTGTTCTCCTAGCTAGGTAGCAGAGCAACCTGTATTAAGGAGAAACAGTTTGCCTCCCCAGATAAAGACAGTAAAAAAATAAAAAAATTTAGCATAGTGATACGTGCTCAATTTATTCTCTAGAAAGTATTCTCTCCGCTCCGTCATATATTGACATCAAGGTTCTAACTCAAATATCATAAGCTTTTAAGATCGACTGCAATACGGTCTTAACAAAAAAAAATTTGAATTAAAAACTCTGGGCTCAAGAATTTTCTTCAAGAATTAATTTCTAATGCACTCCATCGTCACTTCAAAACTTTGAACCCTAGGGAGCCGACCATCAAGCAAATGTATCTTATAACCAAATCCTAAGAGACACCAACTTATAACTTTCCTTAGTTGAAGTTCAACTTGAATCCGTGGCTAAGTGGCTATCTGGAGTTTAATAAAAGTGCATTAGAGCCGTGAATCAACGTCTGGTCGAACCACTTTGTGTTAGATTGGTAGTTTATTACGTTAAATACTGGGCAGCGTCTGAGGTTGATGCAGACGGTAGTCAGTCATATGTAGGCAAGCTTTTGGCTCTCTAGACCAGCTGGGACGCTATATAGGATGCTATAGTTGTCGCGTTTTAGCATGACAATAATGGTCAATGCCCTTTCCCTAATATCTCTCCTTAAAAACCAAACGATAAACTATTTATGGTGTTTCGTTATTGGAACGTGTTGAAGATAATGATAGATATTGATTTCGCACGATAACGGATTTTATTTCAGATTTTGTAATAAAAAGTGCTAGAAAATGTAGGTGTTGAAAATGGAGTGGGCCATTATCCACCACGCGGGCCCAGTGCGTGTTGGTAGATGTCACATGTCTTCGAATTTTTCGTTCTAGGATATGGTTTCCTCACGATGTTTCCTTCACTGTTTTGAGAGCAGCGCTGATGAAATAATTTACACAAAGAAATCGTCTGTCTGGGTTCGAACCTATAACCCGTGAGTCGCGGCCGTTACAACTGGGCCACCACTGATCTCTTTTACATCCCTAATAACCAGTGATCGAAATAGGCAGACTATACTCGTATTTACCTAAACATCGGAGAACAGAGACAGAAAGTGGAGACTAGTGGGGTTTAGTGAATATTCCTAAGATTTGTTAATTGCAAGTTTAGTTAATAATAGCCTTCACACATAAATAATAAAGCTTATTTTAGAATAGAATAGAATAGAATACTCTTTATTATGTACAACATATAAATTACAGACATAATTATAGAAACTGTACAAAGGGTGACACAATGGGCGGTCTTATCGCTAAAAGCAACACTTATTCAACTTATTCTTCTTCTTTCTTTCAACTTATTTAAGATTTTTCCAGAATTCCGTGAAAAAAAAATGTCGTCGAAGCAAGTCTCCACTTTCTGTCTCTGTTCTCCGAAATTTAGGTAAATATAGTCTGCCTATTCCGATCACTGGTAAAAATAAAAACACTTAACCATACTGACAATTCAATACAACTATTATAAAAGGCGAAACCATTACAATTCCTAGACAACAATCTAGCAGTAATCCAGCTACTAATGCAATACCCATGCCGAATGTTCAATACCGATGTTATCACCGACATAAAGGGTGTTTTATCGCATCTGGTTATAAAAATACGCCATTATTCTATGCTTTATGCCATCATAAACTTTATAATAAACGAGCGATAGTAAAAAGTGCAGTAAAACCTTCATATCGCATGCTGGTAAGTGCCACTTATGATTTTTATCTAGATGATCTTTTACGCGATTTTTTTGATTAGGCGATAATTATTTGGCTTTGGATTAATTATCTCTATTAATTATCAATAATATTAGTTGACGGGTTTTTTTTGGGCAGTTTTCTATTTATTTAATTATTTGTGTACGCAAATTAAATTCGTTAAATTTAAAACTCTTTACGGGATATATTATTATTTGTTTGTTTGAAAGTTTATATATGTAGGGTGTAATCTCTGGAACTACCAGTCGGATGTGAAAATTTATTTTTTCATTTGATAGCCCAATTCTTGAGGAAGGCTATTTAATTAACATCACGCTATGACCCTCAGGAGCTGAGCCGAAGGAAAACAGTACGTTTTCAAATACGGAATTAATTTATTCGAAACAAATAAATTAATTAACAATTTTGACAATTTGACTTGACACAATTGATTTGACACTCAATTTAACCCTGCTGAATCCGCGTCAATTCACGAATAAAAAATCAAAGTTCACAACCATAAATAGAAGAAAACAACGAGAAAATAAAATATTTCAAAAAGCCTTTTCTTAGACCCATCACAAAAGCAAATGTATATAAAAGGTTTACATGTCCCGGCTGAGTTGAGATGAAAAATTCATAGGTGAATAATCTTCAGTTCGCCCGGACCTGTACCGATTCAAATTCTCCGAGGATTATACGCCGGTCTACAGATTTTTATATCTCAGCTAACGGTTTTCTATTGTTGGGGATTTTCATATTTTGGTTGGGTATTAATTTTTAGAATTTTTATGTAAGAGCGATTGAAAGAATTTGGCAGTACAACATGAGTCATCTTGTCGGTGATTTTCGTTTTGTTTGTTTTTTAAGAAAGAATAGAAAAATAAATTTCTTGGAAGGTCAGCTAATTCTTTATAATGTACTTTTGGTGGCATCGTTCATTATGTTCAATTATAATGAACCTAGTTAAATATCTGCTTAAACGTTTTATGTAATTTTTTTCACAATACCCATTTATTCACCGCAAATTGAATTTTAAAAGCATAATTTGTAAATGATTAAATCTACAAGTACATAGACTAGACTCGCGACGAATACTAATTGACCAAACTTTTGACTATACAATAGTACATTATACACTAACACGTTCGGCGCGGACGATACTCAAGAATCGCTTATTCCAAGTATCGACACGCATTTTGCATTATAAAAATATTTGTGATGATCGGAAGCGCAAGCAAAATTGATCTTTATCGTGAAGTGAATCAAAATTAATCGGAAAAGAAGTTCGTTAAATAGGTCAGTAGGTAATATTTACAGTGTTAGTAAGAAGTTTTTATTTTTTTTAAACATGTCGCAAAATAATCCATACTAATATTATAAATTCGAAAGTAACTCTGTCTGTCCGTCTGTCTGTATGTTACCTTTTCACGCCTAAACCACTGAACGGATTTCGATCAAATTTGGCAGAGAGATAGATTGCATCCCGGGGAAGGTCATAGGATAGTTTTTATCGACATACCTTGCGGACGAAGCCGCGGGCGGAAGCTAGTAGATATTTATATAAATAAAAAATTAAATTGTGACCCTATCATCATTATCATAAGCAGCCTTAGTCCAACCACTGCTGAGTACCTCCCGTTTGAACCATGCTACCCTGGTCCGTGCTAGTCTCATCCAGGTCTTCCCCTCGATCCTAACTAATATTATAAATGCGAAAGTAAGTTTATTTGTTTGTGTGTTACCTTTTCACACCCAAACCACCTATCATCTTGAAATTTTGCATATATTTACGTTGTCAGGTGTACAGAAACGGACGGGTACCTATCATCCAGAAAAAAGTACTGTTCCCAAGGAAAACAACAATAACGTTGTTATGATAATAGATGGCGCCACGTCACCACGTGTCTTTCGAATCATAAACAGGACAACGTCTGTCGAGTCAGCTAGTTTTCTGTAGGTCGCCACGTGTCTTTCGAATCATAAACAGGAAAACGTCTGTTGGGTGAGCTAGTCTTCTGTAGGTCGTCTATCCACCTGGCTAGTGACTCTATAAAAACGAATTATTCTGTACGTCTTACGAATAAATTTATAGGGCACATACGTATAAAATCACATTTTCCACAAATCCTACCGAATAGCTATCATTTTTATACGTCTAATATAACTCGTGTCACCTATGCATTAACAATATGTCTGCAATAAAAGCGGTAGCTAAGACGTTATTAAAATGCATATCCTATTCCAAAGCACACGGCCACGTCTCCCGTATAAATCTAAGCAGCTCTAATTCTTTGTGCAGCCACAAAGAATTTACCGCCATTTTTAAAGAAAGATTTGTTACCGCGAAAATTAGGCGAGTGGGGAAACAGGTGAACATTTCATGCGAGAAATTGTATAGTGTTTTTTTCTTGTAGCGGTGAAAGGGTTAATGTTTTTTTTTTTAATGTTGAAAAGTTAATGAAGTGTGTGTAACTTTCAAGGTTTCTTGGGCTAGAACAGTGGGTAAGCAAGCATATTGAATTTTGGAAAAATTCTTTTGAAATAACGTGTGCGAATCTTACCAATGCAAATCGAATACACTCCACTTTTACTCGTAAATTGCATTCATGTGAAGATTTGATCAACTCACATTAAATTAATGTTAAATTATGGAAAATGTATATACAGAAATTCTACATTCATTCACTGCTGAAGCTTGTTCGAAATTGACGAGACGGGGACCCAATTTGTCTTCAAGAGTACCTACTGTATGCAACTCTTCAGTATGTAGGTACTTTTATTGGCACAAATACAGCATAACAGCACGCCTGCATTACCTGAAGGGTTAGGCAGGAGTGTAACTGCGTGCATTTTGCCCTTAATGCAATAGGGTGGCGAACCTACTGCCATCAACTGCACAGAAATCCAGACTCCTGACTGCTACTGAGAAATTCCTGATTGAAAAACCCAATAACACTGTCCGACCTGGGAATCGAACCCGGACTTCACGAGTTATGAGAATAGCCTATACTGTGGTGAAAATATTAGTCAGTCTATAATATTGTTTCTCACACATGCACTATATTTCAAATTGCCACTAATATATCCACCCATATTAGAGATTAGGCAGGAGATATGTATTATAGTGCACAAGTGTGTGCGTAAACACAGGTAGGTGCACTCTCTGTTCCTTTAGGTACTCTCATAGGCCGATGGGACGGCAATCCGACACGACCGGAGAAAGATCAGGCGCAGGACCAACGGCTTTACGTGCTTTGCGAGACACGGGGTATTAAACCGCCAACTTCGAAACTCCGGACTAAGACATTCCTAATGGAAAACCCAATAACACCTTGTCCGACCTGGGAATCGAACCGAGGACCCCACGCTCAGCAGTCGCGCTTGTAACCACGAGACCAACGGGGTAGTCAAAGTCACACCCAACCATATACAACACACTCATATGGCTACCTACATTTTATTTAAACCTTAGGTACATAACCTGTACAATCAATTTGGCAGAGCTTAACCTTATCCAACATGGATTTGTTTTAACGTATCAGCTATAGCGATCATTGTAAATTTAAATCGGAGATTATGTACGGAACCGACTGCTATTTGCATGTATTCTACTGATCCCTGGTTTTAGTATTGATTAATTAAAGTTTATGGCAATGTTTACTGTTGGAGGTAGGTACCCCACATAATTCATTATTCCATGGTGAACATGGAATAATGAATAAGTATGGCGATGGGATTTGTGGGCCGGGGATTCGGTTTTGTCCAATCCTAAGAGCAGGCTAGAGCCAATTAAAAACAGATTGAGGTTCTCTTGCTGTTTGTGAATTATCTCTGAACACTGCATTGAAATTTGTCGAAGGATATTAAAAAAAAAATCTGCTGTTCTATACATTTTGACAGGTATTGGAGTTTTCTATGAAACGTCAGATTTTTTTTTATAACTGTCGATTTTTTTTTAAATAAAGCGCTAATGCTGATTAGATATCTACTACGATCACAGAGTTTGTACTGTCATAGCCTTATACTTACTTCTCTATGCGGTTACAAATATAAATCTCCAATTCACAAACATTCAGATCTGGAGGACCAACTATCTGTGCCTACAAATAGGTGGTCTTGGTCCACACTGAACCAATATTTTATGGCCTGCTACAGTGTTGGCCATACAAGTCTTAAAATAAAACTCACTATGTTGAATCGAGTGTAGTTCCCGTAAAACATTTTTATTTTCCAATAATTTCTTCAGCAATCAATGACCTTATTGCCATCTTACTAAAAAATTCATAACACGAGCATTTGTATTTGTCTTGAGTGGAAAGGATCCATAATACCTACTTATTATGACAAGAAAAAATTACAGCCTCCTTTAAAAAAAGGCAATTTCTGTTGTTAAAATTGACTGTAGGTATGCAAAATTATTCCTGATACTATTTTATCAGCTTAAGGATTAATTAAGGATTACAGAAAAACAGCTCCGGGCTACAAACATTTTCACCAGACCGGTACCAGTAATTGAGTTTCCTTGATGGAAAAATCCTCGGTCAAAACTGCCGCCAATAGTCCCCTTTGCTGTGAGGGCCTAATTTCGTTATTAGCTGTACCTACATTATGTATACCGTATGCCAAAATAGTGGACACATCTCTGGTTTTCCGTTTAATCCTTCTGAATTGCAAGTCTGATGAATTGAATCGAGAGGAGTTTTTGTAAGTCTAATGAGTAGGTGCAAAAATCAATCTGCCCTTTACCAAACTTGGGGTCGGCATCCAGTCTAACCGGATGCAACTGAATACCAGTATTGAGCAAATACTGTCAAGGGATACATATGCTAAGCACCGAAGAATCGCTGACATCTAAGACACAGGCACCTACACCTAGTTTAGGGAGTCAGAGTATTACATTATTGTGACCTAGTTATAAGCCTTTACGCTCTCTGTCTTTGGATATTGTAATGAAATGGCTTTTGGTGAAATAAAGAATTTATTTATTTTATTTTTATTTACCGTAAAGTTAATTTTTACTTGGACTTTATTATTTTTCCGAGTACGTTACAGCCAACATTTTTATTTAAATGACAGTGAGAACTGACTGAGGACATGCACCCGCCATGTCGGAATTCGTTTGAAAATGTCATAACGTTTTCGCTTCATGACTGTGCTCCTTCAGGATTTATTCGTTACGTAATTGAAACTTGGTTTATTTGGTTAGTAGGTTTCGCGTAGTTCGCATGTGGCCTTTGTAGATACCGCTACATCACTCCGGATTATGCGTCGCCAGTATGACGCGTAGTTTGCATGTAGCGTTTGTAGATACTGCTGTAATGTACCTTTTAATTTGATGTGTTACTGCGACTTTGAAAAGAGCTTACTTTATTATTTTTTTTTAAATTTGCTGTCTCACTTTGAAAAGAGACAAAGTATTTTTTTTTTATTTAAACATTTTTGTTGTCCGCTAGTTACATGTGGACTAATTCTCCACTCTAACCCGTGTTTAAGTAATCCACATTTCAAAAGACGACATCTTAATCATTTCGCCATTTCTTCTGAGGTATTTCATGACCTCTCTCTACATGTAACGACCACAAACACCATGATTGTAGTAGAAACACATGATACCACAACACTTTAAAGGAAACCTATCATTAAACGTTATTTAATCTCATTAAACAGTTAAATTTGCGCAGCTGCGTGGCGAACCGGTGATAAAGTAATTATCGCCTTCTGTACGCCAATTAAGGCTGTATGCATCAATCATAATGCCTATCAGACCGTCTAATTACTGTCTCAAATGATAGTGTTCTGGCGTTTGTTATATGTGAGTGGTAAGTAAGGATTATGTCTAAAACGGTGAAGGAAAAACATCGTGAGGAAACCGGCATGTCATTAAACCAGAAATTCGAAGACATGTGACATCTACTTACCAACCCGCACTGGGCCCGTGTGGTAGATTACGGCCCTCTCCCTCTCGAAGAAAATCTGTAGAAAGAAAGATAAGTAAATATGCGCCTAATATAACACAAACCAAAACCGTTTTAGCACATCCCTCCAATAGCTAAATTGATAAGACAATCTCAACAACCGAGCCAAATAGCCATTCTCAACAATTTACCTTCAAACATCTTAGTGTCCGCAATAAACGCTCACAACGACCGCAAGACGTTCGCCCGGTGCGGTGGCCGAGCGATAAATGATCCCCGCTGTGCAACGAGACACGGAGCGATCAAATATTAACAAACTACCCTACCTTACGGCGATTCAAATGTACTCGTTTATTGCTACTATTGCGAGATTCAAGTGAATTATTGTACTATTTTGAAATAGCTTCTCAGATTCAATTTTAGGTGCGGTAGGATGGGTGTTGGAATTGTGTTTTACCACACTTTCGGGGGTAATTTCGTTTACAGGTGCATGTTTGAACGATGGCATTATGAAACATCTGCATGTAACATATTATTTATTACGTTTAGTATGTCATAAATATGTACAAATTTTGGTGATCGCATAATAATTAAACAGCTAAATAAAATAGCTACATTTATTTACTCTTTAAAATCCTTTTATGATCATCGAATGTAAACTGCCTTTAAAATTAGAATCTACGGCCGATAGAAACATTTTAAAACAGCTCATCTTGGAATAAGCTAAGATCGATTTTCTTATAGTCTTGTAAAAAGTAGTTTGGTCCTTCGAGCCGGCCGGCAAGTTTGACTAAAACGAGGTTTCAACGAGGACCAACTTTCTATTTTAAAGTCCATCTAAATCTTATGAGACTTCAAAGTTTTGATGGGAATTGACTTCCTGAAAGTTGGCCGTAATGTTTTCTATAATGTTGGCTATAAAAGTTGGAGCATACAATGTATTTTCGCTAAGTTTTGGAGCCAATATCATGTTTCAAAATGCGGTTAACGCCATAAACAAGTATTGTTTCAACAAAAAATATACAGGAAATTTCCATACTAGAATGCTGGTAACCAAATAACAAACCAAAAAGGGGTTTCACACAACACAATAAAGTTACTCCACACTGTCTATGAAACTACAATACACACATTTTCCCCAGATCGTTTAGATCTCAAAACTAGATTTTAGAAGTTAGGAGCCGCTGTGTGAAACTTAGTCTAGTCACAAAAGGGTTTTCTAGAAAAAAATACTAGCAGGGTATTTAAACAACAGTCTCGGGAACGGAACTTTTTATACAGCAGTGTCTCCGAAATGATTTTATTTTTATTTTACGCGTACACCGAGACCAAGTTCCGCAAACTTTTAAAGTTGGCAAACTTCTTTGTGATTAAGTTACAAAAAGAAATGGATCTATTTCCTAAGTTGGAACTTGCGAGCGGAATTCCTGGATTTTTGGTTATTCGACGATTTTAAAAGAGCAGTTTGTGACGAAACGGTTTTCGCTAACTTTGTTCAGTTGGTAATAGAATTTAATTTATGGTTCGCCCTCGGGCTCTTTCGTGACACTACCTGCTGATGTCGTAACAATTTGTAAAATAAATTGCTCTTTCTGTTTTTTTTTTTTGTTTTAACTGTGTATTTTTATCGGGAAATGGGTCGTTCGGGAGTTTCTTCTTTTTGTTACTTTTCGTGTGTATATTTATGGCAGATCTTGGCCGGACCGTGGGTGGCAACAACCGTACTCTAAAAATATTTTTACTCTTTTCTATCAGCTATACAATGTAACAGACCATTTCTACTCTGCTGCCAGATTATTTGCCTACTAGCAGGACTTTTTTCAATGTGTTTTCGTTTTTGTCAAAATCAGTTTACGAAATTACAGTCATAGTTCATACATTTTAACTAAATACTCGTGCATGGGATCTTAATCAACTCTAACAGAACTACACACCGAAACTTCAGCAAATTAAATTCAAACCGAACAAACTCGAAATGAGTTACATCTGTAGCTGTTCCAGCAGCTAAATGCAGCTAAGCAGAGTACCGCAGGGAAATGAAGCGCGATTCGTAGTCGTCAGTGCACACATAACGTATGTAATTAGACGTAACAAAGAGCGCTTCGCCCGCTCCGCTCACCCCGATCGCCCCGCTCGCCCCGCTCGCCCCGCTCCGCTCCGCTCGAGTGTCGGACTGCGCTAAATGGAATTTACTTTTTGAATTTATAAAGTTGGTATTTCGAGTTGGAAATATACGTATTGTGTTTCACTGGGTAGGTAATTGAAACGTCGCATTTATTTAGAATTGTGTTTTTTGGTGCCAGGTTTGTTATTTTTTCTTGTTTATTTATTTTCTTTTGTTAAGATACCAGCTCTAAGCAATTTCGTACCTAGCAGCAGAATTAAAATGGAAAACATTAAAAGATTTTTGTCTTTTGCTCATCGAAGCACACCTATTAACCCCCACTTGTCCCAGTTTCACCCCCAATAAGGGGTTGATTTGAAAGGAACTTTATAAAGTGAAACGTCAGCTGGCGGGTTGACATGCCGACAGCGTTACAAAAGGAAAAAGTTATCTAATTAATTGAAAAAATAAAATAAAGATATCAAGGAAGAAATAAATCTTTAGAATTTGTATATTAATACAACTTTATTATAATTACCTGCCTACCTTAGCAGTATAGTAGTCGCAAGTGAGACTACTGAAGTGCTGAGTATGGAGTCCTGGGTTTAATCCCCAACCAAGACGAAATGGTATGGGGATTTTTCATTAGGAATTTCTCAATAGCTGCCCTGAGCCCCGGATTTGTGCATGGTTAATGGCAATAAGCTCGCACTCTATTATTTGGACCTTACAGGCGAAGTGGGTTATAAAGTAATTGTATATCTAATAAAATCAGTAATATCTTAAATGATAAATGATTTTATTTTGTAAGTAGGTTTGCACAAACACTTTCACACATCAATCATGTTTTTTAAAACAAGATGAGGTCGGCGGTCTTACATAACATAACCTCAACCAACCAACCAACTAAACATAACCCTACCCAGTTCCACAATCACTGACACTACCCAACTTTACCAAAAGTTATATGAAAGCGCAACTGGAAGCGATGCAACTGACACTATAACCCGGCTAAGTTCAGAACCCGAGATTATATTAGAAGCACTATTAACGGTACCCCCCTACTGAACTCGATAAGTTATAGGAGAGTTCAGAAGGTTAATCTTATGGATAAGAAACTTTCAAATTAAAGCCACTTTGCTATAATGCCCGATAGAACATGCCTGTAACTTTAACAAAATGTGTAATTAACAACAGTATGAAATTCCAAAAAAATTGTTGAGACTACGTTGAGAGAGAAATGGTCACCAACTTTCTAAAAATGGGTAAAGCACTGGACGTTGTTTGAATTTATCTGCCAGAATATTTAACTCGAACTTATCCGGATGCGGTGAAACAGTCAGCTCGTTCGAAAACTGTATTGAGTGAACTTTCTGTATCTACTCTGTGTCCCACTTGTCAGAGTCAGCCAGCGGTATCACAAAGTTTATATTTTAAAATCAGTTTAGTGTCCTATACACCTGTGTCGTGGTAGTATAGTCACAGAATAATATACAGAAGGTCAGCTCCAGCGAGAGAAAAGGCACACATACATAGACACGTTTCACTGACGCTACTCGTCTTCACACACACATTCACAGCGTGTTTTTACACTTGGTAATCGCAAGTAAAGCGTGTCTCGCTTCGTGAGATAAAAATATTGTACAGCGAGTATAAGGCCTGCGCATTCAGATCTAGACCCTAGCACAAACGCGCGAAATAAACATAACGTAAGTAAATTAGAACGATTTGGAGTACTTTCAAACCCAAATAACAGCCAGGGGGTTAATCGCAGATCTATGTTGAGTAATAGTTAAAACATGTTTGGAATGTCATATTTAATTAAAAGTTGGTATTTTTTTATGTTATGCATGAAACACTTCGTATTTTTATAAAAATATGTTGGTATTTTCATTCTCAAATAGCAGCCATGGGGTTAATTGTAGAGTTTAGAACAGTACTTTTTTTTTCTGGCGACTTTATATTTTGGGTATAAAATGATACACTTGAATGATGTTCTTTAAAATACTTAGTTTGAATTTTCTTTACGTCTAGGAAGTGACCACACTTATCGACGAGCATTAAGTTCGACGCGGCGTAGAGTCAGGTCGTCCGAACCAAAACGAGACGATGATGTCTTTTTCGCTTTTATTTCATGGACATAAAACTCTTTCTGACCGGCTCAAGCTGATTCTGCGTCGATAATGTGGTCACGTCTATGTGTGCGTACCCCTGCATTCGTTTGAAGTATAGAACTGGCCTTCTGTATATCTCTACTCTGTGGCACAGTAGTTCAGGTAATATGCGTTTGAATGCTCCTCTGTTAATACTTGTATTCAGGTTAAATGAGGTTATGTTGAACTCTAGGTTAAGTGTTAACTTTACAGTTTTCATCGTGTTTTGTTACACATATTATAATTGCCTTGAGGTAAGGCTTGGTAATTACTGTTATAATGTTTGATAGCGTAGCCAAGTAAAAATAATTGCATAATCAGACTATAATGTTCCCACTGCTGGGACACAGGCCTCCTCTTTCTGTGACAGTGGGCCATAATCCACCACGCGGGCCCAGTGCGGGTCGGTAAGAATTGATTTTACCTAAAGACAACAAAAAAAAACTAGGTTATCTTTTTATCATCATCATCAATGGCTGCCTTGTCCCACGGCTGAGTGGCCTCCTCTATTTAGTGTCATGCTTGCCTGGTCACTTTGGATCGTGACGTGGGTAAAGATTGCTTAGTCAGTAATACTACCGTAACTGTAATAACTGGTACTACCGTGCTATTCTGTAAAAATCTCACCGTGAAAACTTATGTGAAGTGAGCGTGGAGTGAGCTGTTAATAGTCTCATTTCCTAGCAAAACAAACTCACATCACCTCAGTTTTCACGGTGAGATTTTTACAGAATCGACCGGCTGTACTGTAGTAACTGGTCATTTTCCTATCTAGGTTTTTACTACTAGACCAAAACGTACTAAGTTAAAATTTCCATTTACCATTTATATTATTGCATTTATGATATTCCATTTACCATATAAATTACCATTTATGTAGTACACACATGTACTACATAAATGGTAAAATAAAATTAACAAAAAAAAAACCGACTTCCAAAAAAAACACTACAAACTGAAAAAAAAAAACACTACAAACTGAAAAATAACTTTAATTTCGGAAGTCGGTGTCTTAGGGATCAGTATTTTAGTTTTTGCCACCGACTTCCGAAATTAAAGTTATTTTTCAGTTTGTAGTGTTTTTTTTTTTCAGTTTGTAGTGTTTTTTTTGGAAGTCGGTTTTTTTTTTTGTTAAAAAGTTTTTATTTCTCGCTTTTTAGTGGGTCTATTTATAATTTATCTAAGTTACAATAGCCTAATGTCAACTTGCCCATCGTCTTTTTATAAAATATTCCTTTTCTCGATGCAGGGACGTTAATTGTTGAGGAGTTCTCCTTTTATTAGTTTTTAGATTAGATGCTGATAATCCTGGCTGCAGCATCAGGCCAGACTTATGTCAACATTGCATTGAACTTAAAATTAGTCCTGTTTAAAATGAGCCCAAACACGACTACGGTGCTGTAATTTAAAGGTTTGTACTTTTTCTGATACTCCTGGCTTCAGCTTCAGGTCTTCGGTGTTCCTCAGTAACAGTACGTTTATCCACACATCGAGCCCTTTTCAATGAGCCTAAACACGATATATCTGCTGTTAGTTGTCGAGGAGTTAGGTACTCTGCAGACTATCCTGACTGCAGCATCAGGTCATGACTTGATGATCATGAGACCAAATGTGGCAAATCCTATCAAACATCAAACAATTTACTAAAACAGTCCTTGCCTGTTCGAGTAACTTCTTACTGTTAAGGAGTTGTACCTTCATCAGCCCAGCTACCTGAGATGGTGACAACCATACACAAATACACAAGATACTTCATAAAATATGCGAAAAACAATAAGTGAGCCTATAAAATTTGAGGGTTGCCCTCGATTTCTCTAAGATCCCATCATCAGATCCTAACTTGGTAACAATGGGACCGCCTTAGAACTATCTACTTTCTAACAAAAAAAGAATTTTGAAAATCCGTCGACAATTGGCGGCGTATTCGATGAACAAACATACAAAAAAAAAAAAAACATACAAACACCCGAACATAGTACCTCCTCCTTTTTGTAAAGTCGGTAATAAATAAGAATCATCAAAATCGGTTCTGCAGTTTGCGAGCTACGATGGCACAGACAGGCACACAGATACACAGATAAGTTAAACTTATAACACCTCTCTGTTTCTGTCGGGGGTTAAAAATAAAGTTTAATCCAAACAAACTAACCTAAAATATGTATGTAGGTATCAGTCGAATTATGGGTATCGTTTGCCCAAATTCATACATGAAAGAGCTTCCCGACATGCTAAGCAACAAAGGGGGTATACACCTACATATTTATATGTATAGGTACATACAGAGATATATGGTTTTCATTCGGCCGGAACATTAGCGCGAAATATGTTTATGACAGTTGTTCAAACTCCACGGATGTGTAATGTGCTTGCTCACTTGATTTAGAACATAGTTTAGTTTTGGTATACGTTGAGTTAGTTTTGGGGTAACTTCGAATAAAGCTGTTTATTAAAATTCTGGAGCTTTTGACAAAATCTAGGTACTCTTAAAAGTATTACTTGTTCAAGTTTAAATATCATAATCATAATCAGCCTATAATGTTCCCACTGCTGGGACACAGGCTTCTCTGTGAGAGGGAGTGGGCCGTAATCCACCACGCGGGCCCAGTGCGGGTTGGTAAATGTCACATGTCTTCGAATTTTTGGTTTTAGGAAATGTCGGTTTCCGCACGATATTTTCCTTCACCGTTTTGAGATCAGTGGTGATCAAATTATTTACACAAAGTAAAGCAACTGGTTGGGTTCGAACCTACGACCTACAAGTCGTAAGTCGGGGCCGCTACCACTGGGCCACCACTGCTCTCTATTAGTGCATCATACATATACCTACATATTTGGGGAGAGTGGACCCCCTTAAGGGTTTTGTACGAACGATGATTAAAAACAGATTAAAGCTGATGATCATTTAATTCTGCGGTCATTATAATGACCATGTACAGACGCCAGTACATTAAGCTACCCGAAACTGTCAAATTTTCCCAATCAACTTTGAACCTTATGCTTTAGCGATAAAGTTAAAAATCTATTAAATTGTTGAACTTATAATATACCAGCTAAGAAACGAAGTCTTTTTTTTTAGGGTTCCGTACCCAAAGAGTAAAAACGGGACCCTATTACTAAGACTCCACTGTCCGTCTGTCTGTCACCAGGCTGTATCTCATGAACCGTGGTAGCTAGACTGTTGAAATTTTCACAGACGATGTATTTCTGTTGCCGCTATTACAACAAATACTAAAAACAATAAAAAATCGCACTATTTTTTTTTTGTTTTCTTTTCGGGTAACCACTGAAACTCAGCGCTGTGCTGGAGGTCTGCTGAGTGAAAGTCTTCTTGTCACAGACGTGCAGCTGTCGACTATTTCTGTTTTGTGGTCGTGATTATAGATAAATTTTGTTTTTATTATTTGGGTTACCTAATTATCTTTTTGTATGCACGTATTTCTCTGAGAAATAAACCTATTTTTCTTTTCTATTTCCCCTACATACATCTCACAAGCAAATTTTCATTAAATCAAAGATAATATTGACGCAACAAAAATCCAAATATTTTCCCAAAAACGAGCATGTTTACCAAAAATCTCTCGGTACTAACACAATGAATAATTTAGAATGTATTAAAATACAAAATATGTGCCGTAAGCTTGAGAGTTCGAGAGCATATTCAATGAGTTTCGAAACCAAGTTAACTCTCCTCTAAGAGTGGGAAAACATCTTTCATATTTTCAATGCCTTTGTGTAGTCAGTACTTGAGATACCTGTGTCAAGTGTGTCTGTGAATGTGGATAAATAAAGACCTGAAAAATATCCAGCGTTAAAAGTGGAAGGAGTTTTTTGTTAATATTAAAAAGCGTTGCCCCGCACTAGGATTTTCTCCTGTATTGTACCCACAATACAGGAGAAATTCCTAGTGCGGGGCAACGTTTAAAATGTTTGTAAACGCACCCGCGTTTATAAACATTTAAACTCACATACACAAACGGGCAGACCCGGAACAACTACTTATAGGTCATACAAATTTGTTTGATGACTTTTACCGATGTACTTTATAGATGTATAACGGACCCACAGTAGATTCAGCAAGCAAGAGCAATCCAAAACTGTCCCATTCTTATAGTTTAAATGGAACTAGCGATTGCGACTTTGGGAAAAGACCCAAGTAAGTATTTCTTATTAACATGTTTTCTAAAATACTATTTTAGTAACACCATACAATTTCTGTCAATACTTTAGGAGAAAACAGCGTTTATATAAAAGAAAGAAACCACCAGAAGAACCAGATATATACATCAGATAAAAACAAAAAATCGATCAAATAAAAAGTGTAAATTCCGATGTAAGAAATTAGCAGGTAAGTGTGCCTCACGGCTGCGCCAAAAAGGCCCAGTTCAGCAAAAATGCCAGACAACTAGTAAGTACCTGACGCTGGCTTTCAACTGGACCTATATATTGCGTAAGCGACTGTGTCTACGTCAGCAAGATGCATTTTATAGAGCAATCTGTCAATTTAACACCCAATAGAACAAAACTACTCAAATAGGCCGTTTGATAATGATAAAGGGTGATTATGACGGTATTGTGACGCGACGGGTGCTGTTAGCAGCGTGTGTCGCCGTCGCCACGGCCGCCATCTTTGCATGATTGATGCTCCGTGACACGCCGGCCAAGCAGGGTTGACAACCAAGCAATTTAGTTTTTTTTTTTGCAGTCTTGTTTCTTGTGCACTGGTGGACCACAAAATAATTAGAAAGATGGTGCCTTTTATACTACCCCATTAGGTGTTCATGCGACCAAAATATAGGTTTTTATGTCCTGGAGTCAATCAATCAATCAGCCTATCTCAGTCCACTGCAGGGCTAGCATGGCCGGAGACATTTTATCCACGGGGAGAGGACAAAATACTATTCCCCTCTGTCAATTTTGTCCACCCTCCGAGCATGGCGACATGGGTGGATAAACTATTCACGGTGGACAAACCAGCAGGGCTAGCATGGCCGGAGACATTTTATCCACGGGGAGAGGACAAAATACTATACTGTCAATTTTGCTCGAATCGCGAATTGAACGCCGGTGTATTTTTCGCTCGATTTTCTCCCTTTCCGACGACAACACTAAGCTCCAGTAAGCACGAGACTTTTTTATATTACAATTAATTATATTTTCTCCAAGAGATATACTTAAACCCACCATCTAAAGACGAGGACAAATTTCTCCCTTTGTTATGTCAAAATATCTGTAATTTTTCTCTTCCACTAGTCGCCATGCTATAGGCGGGGGGCGAGTATCCACGTCTAATGTCAAAAAGTGATATAATTCTCTTTCCGTGCTTTGGCAGGTGGATAAAATGAATTTTATCCCTTGTCAGTGGAAATAACCGGTGGACAAAAGTTTTATCCCCAGCCCATGCTAGCCCTGCTGCTGGACATATGCCTCTCCCAGGCTGCGCCACAACACCCTGTCCTCCGCCTTCCGCATCCAGTCTGTCTAAGCCACTTTGTTAAAGTTGTCGGTCCATCTAGCTTGGGGGAGCCCCACGCTACGCGATCTCCTCCAATCCAGGACTTCGTCTTCTCCATCGGCCATCGGTCCTGGAGTAATTTTTCATAATTATACATTTTTACAATTATATTTCTACTTCTTGCAGCAGAAAGTCACTCATATTAAAAAATACCTCCTGCTTGTTTCATTAATAAAGGAAAAATCTATACACTGCTACTTGCAAATAAATAAAAACGAGTTTGATTTCAAACGAACTACAAATTCGACACACAATACAAGTCGAAAATGCTCGTATCTCCGAAGTAGCAACCCTAACCGGCGGCGTTCAACAAAAGCAGCAACGGGCTTTTAATAAATTATTCCGCGGAACCCACTGCAGCTTTCAGAGCGGGTTTGAGCGAATTTAGCTCCGTAACCATTTATTACGGGACCCTTTCGAGATTCATCCGGCACAACTGATTTTTGACGAAAATACTAAAGTCGATAGCTTTGACGTCTTTCGAGAGTTGATTAAACGAATTTGTTGGTTGTTCCATTCAGAAAGCTGATTGTTTCCGGTTTTTTTTCGATATTATAAATTGGCGTTTTTTGAATAATGGCTTGGTGGAAGCTTTTTATGGGGTGTTCAAAATGATGAACACTTTTTTAGTATCATAAGTTAGCGTAATATTCTTGTAAGAAAAACGATCCCGCTTACTTTTGTTGAAATCTGTGTTTCGCCGTTGAATGAGGCGTGAATCATAATCGTCCCAGTTTTAATATTTTAGAATGTGATTGTAGCTGATTAATCTTTAACAGTAAATAAGTAGTAATTATTACGTAATAGAGTCTACACTTAGCAACTTTAATAATCAACTTATGTAGGTACACCTTTTCGCTACGTTATCTTCCGCATGATATTCAATATTGCTTCATGGGCAATACTGAAAATATTGCACATTATTGCTTGCACTTCCCGCCCGTTCACAGAAAAAAGAAGCCTCTTTCCCTTGCCTATACAGCTCTCTCCGTTCGCAGACTCAATTCTGTCATATTGCTAGTTTCTTTTATTGTTAAACTAACGACCCGCCCCTACTTCAAGGGTCCTTCAAACAGGCGCGACATGCGATAAAATCGTACGCGACACAAAGGCACCGCAAGGCATGGCGCCCACTATCGGCATCGGCACGGCTGAGGATTTTTATGCGACGAATAAAAATGTAACTTAAATGTATGACAATAAATTTAAATTTCAATGACACGGTATGTCGGATACCCTATCTTTATTTTTGCACCTACGATGATTATTATCATTGAAATTTCAATTTTATCGTCATACAATTAAGTTACATTTTTATTCGTCGCATAAAAATCCTGAGCCGTGCCAATGCCGATAGTGGGCGCGCCGGGCCCAAGTCGCGCAACGAGCGGTGCCTTTGTGTCGCGCCTATTTGTAGGAGCCTTCACACGGTTTTAACGTCTTGATAAACATCGAGCCTTGTAATTTTAATATAAATCTAGTATACACATAAACGTTATTCTTTCTTCCTTTCTTTTTACATAAACCTTCCGGAGTAAATTCTCGAGATGATGGTGAAATCTCATCGAAAGCCGTTACGGAGTTAAGAAGAACAATGTGGTCATACAGACAGACACGAAAAGTGACTTTACTTTATAATTATGTATGTATAGCTGGAACAAATTACATGACAGAGGTAGGTAATGTATGTAACATTTTAGAATGAATTTGAGTTTGTTTGTTAGTCATGGTGTTGCATCATTATAACAATGCAACTTTGCGATTGTGTATTCCTTTTGTCCTTAGGTCTATCTTCTTGAATGCATGAGCTTGTCCAACGCATGAGATTTAGACGAATCCTATAAACTTGGTCAGCTTAGCCTTTGTAAATCCACCGAACTAAATATCATGGAAATTATTGAAATCATTAACTATTATATTCTGTAAAATGGTGTCGCCTCAAAAGTTAGTGAGTCGTTAGTTGGTTAGACTGGAAGCCGACTTCAACATGGTTGAGAAAAGGCTCGGCAGATGATGAATGTCGCCTCAAAAGCTAAATATGATTCCCTATAAAAAACAGTAGATACTCCTCAAAACATATTTTCAATTAAAACCATTCCATCTCAGCCTTTGATTCAAACTCACATACAATTCACTCCAACTGCAACATTTCAAACTGCATTTCACCGTGCTGACCACATTCCTAATAAAAAAAAAGCTCCAATAGCCAACCGCCAATCAACTGGATGACGGCCATCCATCCATCCATCTATCCATCATGGCGACCGCCTCCAATTTTCAGCAGAACTTCTCTATTCGTTGAGTTTTTTTCTAACAATTAAAATGGCGGACAGATCATTTATCATTCACTGATCGTTGAGACTTGGGTAAAAGATTAATTAGTGATTTTAGAAAAGTGGATTTGTGGTTGAGGAGTTAAAAAGTTAAGTGAAGTTTATTATCCGTGTGTTTTTCTACTATAACAACGACAACCTGTTAACTAGCAACATCTTATCATAAAGACATTGATTGTTGTTGATACGAGTAACTTGGATTCTTTTGTAAATTATGCGTTCAGTACACTAACAACTTCGTAACTCTTATAATTAACCTCCTTCAAAATAAGAAGGAGGTTAAAACGAAAAAAAAAAATTCAGTTCCTGCAGATTCATTTTGAAATGTTACATAGTACATTACCTCTATCATGCGGGCTGCGGCGAGTATTTTTTTCCCGGTTTTTAGTTTTATTTTTTTATTTTACCTTCTTAACGATAGTGGAAAAAGACCCCATATACATAATGGTAGCAAATCCAGACTGAGTTTGGTAATACATAATTTTCTGTACTAAATTAATGTAAGGACCAATTGCATCAAACTCAGTTTGTCATTGAATGGCAAGTCTATCATTCTGGCGGATATTTTTGCACCTCCTTAAGCGCGTCAAAATGCTTAACGGGACGTTTGGTGAAACTGGCCCTAAAACTGTTTAAAAGTAAAGGAGATTATACAACATACGAGCCGGAACAAGCCATAATTACGTCCAAACGCGAAACAAAAGCAATCATTTTGTGTGGGGGGGCTGTAAAATTCTTCTTGTAACCACCATTGCCATATATTGTGGCCCCATGGGCGTAGTGCGGCAGTTCTCAAGAAATACTGATAAGTGTCGCTTTATCTTGAAAGTTAAACGATTTAAACGTACTATGTGCAGTGGGTAGAAAGGTTAAGAAGGTTAACAAACAAAGAAGAAGAAGAAGGTTAAAAAAAATCGTTGAGCTCCTTAAGTCTTGAGTTGAGCTGCATGATTTTTGACAAATGCGTGCACTGACTGGACAGGTCCTCTCAATCTGTGTGGTTCTTTCCTCAAAAGACCACCTCAGACATCGATCTACATGGTCTTCATATAACCTGACCAAGATTATGTCTGGACTTTAAAAGAGACTGTAACCTCTGAGTTTGTTTCGGCCTTTCTTCTCAGAGTAGTCAGATAGGAAACGCCGACTTCATCTAGTTTTAAAAAAAAACATGATTGACGTGTAAAAGTGTTTGTACAAACCTACTTACAAAAAATAAAATCATTTCAAATCATTTCATTTCATTTCAAACGTACCTTCTTAGACGAGGAAGCAAAATCAAATGAAACGTTTTGACGTGACAACGTCTTAAATTAGGTTGCGGCTGGGAGTCACTTATGAAAAAGTGTAACGCTCGGTAACGTTACGATGAGTCACCGAACGAGAGAGAGAAAGACGTTGTCACGTAAAATCTTCGCCCGTAAAACCGACTTTACAGGCAACCATTTTTTTTAATGTCAACCTTCAGACGGTGCAAAATTAGGTATGATCTACAATTTACCAATACACATTTTTGATCGACATAATTGATGAAAATAATGGATACTGGCCATTGATTGTAAATCATTATCACGTAAAGTGCACCTTCTTGTCTTAATTCGTGCTATATCCCAGTGGCACGAGCGCGGTTCGTTCAGAAGATGTACGTCTGTGTAATGACGCTTGAAGTTAAGCAAGTGAACGGGCCAGTAGTTTTGATGCTAGCTCTCTGTACTTTGTGTGTGTTTGGTCCAAGTGTTCGGTTGAGCGTTTGCAAGGAAAAAGTGCAACAAACGAATTAAATTTCATCGGTTTTAAAATTTTTGCGCGGAACCCTAATTATTTTTCTAAAATAAAATTAGTCTAGCTTACTCCTTAGGGGGAATTCACGTAATTTTAAGAAAGTTCACAGTCTGATCTCAGTCTCAATCTGTCAAAAATACCTCTAATTTTCCCACAAGTTTTTGACATTTGTTTGTCGCCGAGATGAGACTGCGACTAGATTTTGAACGTTTTTAATTACGGAAATTGGCCAGTAAAAGTCAATGACAGTGTCCCGTCAAAATCGGTCCAACCGTTCCGGAGATTAGCCGGAACAAATAGACAGACAAAAATGTTGAAATAGTTTTTTTTGTTAAGTACCTTATATACTTCCATATGCATTTAGTAAAAAGCTGTTGTTTGACATTACAAACAGACACTTCAATTTTATTTGTCTAGAATTCCAGCATTACTGTAACTTCACATTCATATCTTATTAATATTCAAACCGCTATCACTCATGACTTGATAACGCAAATCGAACTATTCATCTGGATTCCATGGATATATAGTGGAAATGTTTTTAAAGAAAATTGCATTTTTTGCTGTAAAATATGACATAGCAAACTTTAAGTAAATTCTGAAAGAGCTGGAAAACATGTAGAGTGCTGAGATTTCAGATAGCTATGCGAATGGGAATCTCGATATGAGGTCTGAAGAATGTCGCTAGCGTTATGGAATTTGTAATAACTCATGTATACAATGGTCCAGGGTTCACTTTTCTGATACCGTTTGCTTGAGGGTAAAAGGACACGCTTCTTAAGGCGACTACATGACCTAAAGCGCGGTCCTTATCGAACTGCATAGAAAAGAAAAAGAAGCGCGATGAGACAACGCTGGTAATTTGTTGCAAAATATGAAGAAATTATCTATTTTCAAAAAATATATTGTTTGGACTAAAAAATTAAAACACTAGTGTTTTAATTAGTATATTGCTTGTAGAATTATCTGACAAAAAATCGGAGTGATTATATTTATATTAGTACGGTTTTTATTGTAAAAAGAAAGTTTTAGAGGTATCTTCACGATTTTTTTCTATCGTATCAAACTAGTTGTATTATGTTTTCAACACACTAACTACCTAGCGTAATTATATCCTGAAGAATATCATATATTTTTCTGATTTTGTTTACTGTAGTCGAACATATACTTTTATTGTTTCTTAAACTTACATTTTTTGTGTTTAGGTCCTGTAAGCCCCTTATGTGCCCCCAGTGCAGGTTCGAAACCTAGAAACTGACAATGTGACTTTTACTTTACTTTCGTTTTTTTTTTGTTCTAATGTGCTTGGGTGTTTCGCAATGATAATTTGAGAAAAATAAGCAAGTGAAAAACATGCTTCCTTTTATAATTAAAGTTTTTATACCATATCCTGTCATCGCAAAAATCTGTATTGATATTTTGCATTTAACGTATGAATTCCATGATAATTATTCTACTCGTGGATCAAATCTGTGTCGATATTAATTTATATATTAGAGCACGAAGCTCCGATATTTAAATTTAGAACAATGGTGTAATCCCTAGTTTGAAGTGCCTTCATATATTTCAATAGAATAACTAAGCTTTAAATATACCCAGACACTGTTCCACCTAGAATATATTAGAATGTTCACTAATCCGCTAAAATACTTCGGTTTTAACAATATCGTGTGCTACGAGTCTACGACCCATAAAATCTTGCTACGTCGTCGTAGACTTCGTAGAGCATCTACGAGATTTCGTAGCACACTAGATGTTAATGCCAGAACGGTTTCATTTTAATATTGTTATGAATAAGTGTTTCAAACGATATGTGAAGTTTGCTTTAGAGAATAGGATAGTTGGAAATTCTAGGTACTCTAGGTATTCTAGGTATTCTACTGGGGTTAACTTTACCTTTGATTCCGCAAGAGGTTTTAGTTTTTTATGAGCCGTTTTACGTTGAAGTTTGAGTAAAATGTTCACTTCACTTCCTTTCGATTCACTTCGAGGAAAAGTGGCCGTAGCCATGGTCAGTTCTCCTAGAACTACTCCTACTCCTACGGACTCCTAGAACTAACCGTGGCTGCTTGACCATGTGCCACTGTACATCGAAGGATTACATTGAAGAGGAAATCAATCAAATATTTATGACAATAACAAGTAATCAGTCGCCTTAAAAATCGACCTTAGGATGTCGATTTTAAAAAGTGATCATTCCAGTCGATCTATCCGGTGACGTGAGCTGTCATTCCACGTAATTCTAGGAATGGACACTACTTTTTTTTTTTTTTTTAATAATAATAAATATTTATTTTCGCACCACAATAAACATTACAGACATTGTTACACAATATGATAGATTATTTGGTTTAGTTTACTGTGGGAGACTGGTGCCTAAGATAGGCTTTAAGGGCCTGTGTTTCAGGTCACCAAACTGACAGCACACTTCGAGCTAACCACACCTAAGTTTTCACTGTAAGATTTTTACAGAATCAATTAATAAGAAAATCGATTGATACTCATATTACTCATTTATTATTAGGTAGTTCCTAGGATGGCTTCATAAAAAGGTAACAAATATGTTCATAACATCCCGAATTTCTACCATCATGGGATCAGACATAAAATTTACTCCATCCTTAGCACTTACCCAAAACATTCATACCCACTTTAGCAAACACGAAAACTTCAAGAAAAAATACAGGAACGCGTATTAAACCACAATTAGGCGGACTGAAAAAAATACATTTCAAGTTTAGTGCGGCGGGGATACATTTTGCACTTATTTTAATCTGCAACAACAATGCGCGCTAAAATAACAGGAGGGTGGAATGTACTGGGGCAGTAGGTAGGTGCACCAGAAGGTTCAGTAGTGATAATGTTCCCACTGCTTGGACACAGGCCTCCTCTCAGTGAGAGGGTGTGGGCCGTAATCCACCACGTGGACCTAGTGCGGGTTGGTAGATGTCGCACGTCTTCGAATTTCTGGTTCTAGAATCGTGAGGAAACCGCATGCCGGTTTCCTCACGATGTTTTCCTTCACCGTTTTGAGAGCATTGGTGATGAAATAATATACACAAAGTAAAGCGCCTGCTTGGGTTCGAATCCATGACCTACAACTCGTAAGTCGCGACCGTTACCACTGGGCCACCACAGCCCTCAATAATAAATAACAAGCATTCGTATTAATATTTGGACATCTTGAGAGAAAAAGATCATAGTCTCAAGCTTCATAAATGCGTATTTAGAAAGGAATCTGTTAAAGAGATGAAAAAGAAATAAAGTTGAAACAAATACATAGTAACATAGAGTCAGTTAGAGGTATAGCACTTAAATATTTTTCTATTTTTCTTTGATTTGAGGTGCAATGTTACATAGTGAGATTTGATCTCGAAGGTTGACCCTTAAAATGGTGTCAAAAAATAGAAGATGTTCTTTATTTTGAAATGCATTTGAGTTGGTTCAATTTCCGGATCAGGCATTTAAAGGGAGAGAATAAAAAAAATGTGAGCATTGTTTTGCTCACTTGTGAAATAAAATGGGATATGAATGAAAATTGGTCACAGCAGGGTCCGCTCCAACTTTCTAGCCTGTGTAATTATCACGTTTATTATTTTAACGTGTGAGTTTCCTGTATATCGTTGAGAAAGAGACTTCTGTCTAATCTTATTTAGTGACAGTCCTGTGCAAATACCAAAATTTAACACGGAAATTCAGTGGAGCGAGGAATCTGCCCTAGCCTTTACAGTAGCTATGAACCGGCTTATCTTTGCTAAATATATTGGGTGTTACCTATGTAAAAGTAAAGTAGGTAGGTTTGTGAAATTAGACGAAGCCGAAATAGTCTTGTTTTAGCCGAAATAGTCTTGGAGCAGTGGTGGCCAAGTGGTATCGGCCGCGACTTACGAGTTGTAGGTCGTAGGTTCGAACCCAGTCAGGCGCTTTACTTTGTGTAAATTATTTCATCACCACTGCTCTCAAAACGGTGAAGGAAAACATCGTGAGGAAACCGGCATGTCCTAGAACCAAAAATTCGAAGACATGTGAAATCTGCCAATCCGCACTGGGCCCGCGCGGTGGATTACGGCCCACTCCCTCTCACCGAGAGGAGGCCTGTGTCCCAGCAGTGGGAACATTATAGGCTGATTATGATGAGTCTTGGAAAATGAATTTTACAAAACAAATTAAAATTAAATGCATTATTTTCTGATTTTATTCGTTGTCTTCATCCACAACCCGACTGATAAAACATAATTAGTTATAGAAACATTATAAAAACAAAGTCTTAGAAAAAACATGGCCATGCTACTAGTATTTTAGCACTTTTTCCATTGACAGTTACGTAGATGAATTTCTATTTTCTTGATGCCATATTCAACTGTTGTAAAATCGATTTATAACAATAGAAATTCAATTGTCTCTTTAGCCACAGTTGAACAAATATGTCTTTCGCAACGCGTTATTTATGGGAAAATATTTCTATAACAGTCAAGAATATAAATAAATCTGCTTTAAATCGGACGATAGGAGCACTGCCTACGTCATTAGGGACAATGTCGTCATCAATAGTGGTCTGTGGGTGTATGACAAAACCAGTACTGGAATCTCGAAGGATAACAAGAATGACGTCACTTACGCCATATTTTATTATTCCTACTTTAATTTATATACTCAGTGAAAGGGACTTCGAGACACAGATTTTTATCACGAATTCAGTACATGATTCTAGACAAGCAGTGAAAATTTCGAAGGTTTTTAAAGAAAACTGCTGTTCCATATTGGTAGGTATTACACTTTTGTATGGAACTGCAGATATGTTTTTATTACCGGCGAAAAATTTCAGAATTGTGTGGTCGTACTGGCAGACTATAACTTTAACTACCCAATCCATTTAACAAAACAAACCAAACGGCCTTTGTCCAATATGTTATTTGCTGTGACCACTGATGCCCTAACTGAATAAAGCCGCCCAAAAAGTCAACAAAAATGGCTTCCGAATACAATCCATCCCGGAGTTTTAAAATTCCGTTTTTTAATCTAGACACAAATGGGTTTTTAACCAGTCGGTGCGCAAACACCAGACAATCGCATACGTTATGTGTCCCGACATTTTTGAATGCCATTTCTGTGCGGGGCTCATATGGTGCGATTTTTTTTTTGCGACATTTTTTCCCCATTCGCGGCTAGGACCACGACAATTTATTCACTGAGACGTATCTTGCCCTGCCGGGTTTGCCCTAAAGCTGTGTTAAATAATCGTTTGTCCTTTGTTTTTTGTTTTGTATAACTGCACATTTGTTAGTGGTGATCGGTGGATGTTTTTGGACGCCTATGATAATGATGGCGGCTCCTGTATGACGGTGCGCGACAGTTTCAAGTTTTTTCTTCGGTAATATTTACTGCTATATGAGCAAACAAATGTAAAACTACATTGTTATACGGGCCGCAATAATATTTATTTATACATATTATGTCGCATCCGGTCATTCATTTGACTATTCGGAATGCTAGCGCCATCTGGTGGTGCTTGACACAGTCTAGCCTGAGTTAGTGGGGAGTCGACGACAGCTCGACAGAACGGTGTGGACCTTGGACATTGGACATCATACGAACAACATGTGCTCAGAAACTGTCCCGCGTTCCGTATCTGGTTGTGTCGTGTACCTACAATGTGTTATTCGCTGGTGTGATTAATTTGTTCGTGAAATTATAATCTGCTTTGAACTGCAAACGGTTTTTCTATTACGCAATAACCAACACTACCCAACAGTACGCCCACACTAGTTAAAATATGGCTGATAATAACGAGACACAATTATTATAAGTAACGAAGAATCAGGATCATTTTAAACTTAATATCTGTAACTTGTACCTACTTTCTGTGCAAATAAAGAACTATTCTATTCTAACAAATAAAAACCTATCACAGGCACCATCATACAGTCACGTGCCCCAGTAGTAGTTCTAGTTTCATTAACGGTATATAAATCTACAGTTCAAGCCATGTATATTTTGTTGTAATTTCAAAGTAGACCGTTGAATATTTACAAGGGGTGAAATGAAAGAAAAATGTGTCAGCTGGATGAAATCCCACATAATTTGTTCGCTACTCAGGAAAATGAGTGTATTAAGGAATATAACATAATGAAACGTACTTTTTATCTCAATCCAATGTTTAGATAACTCTCTTTGAGTATCCACCATCTTTGCTCTTACTTATATTTATTCCTTTAGAATCTACTATTTCATTTTATTTTCTGCGCATAACACATAATGAAATTATTCTGTACGCACGAAGTGCACATGCTTAATTATTATAATTATTTATTTTATTCAAAAGAACCAGGTTAACCTATTAAATAATTACAATCTAGCCTTTATGACTAATAGATAAGCAATTTTAATCTCTATTTTCAAACTATTTTTTTTTATTGTACTTTACAGAAGTCCAAGAATATAATTATTATGAAGTATTTTATAGAAAAAAACTACATAACATTCTAAAAAAATACACAAAAATCATCCCACGAAACACAAAAACGTCACAATTGCAAACATGACACAGGCGTTACCATTTTATTTTTCAAAAAAGGTTTACCTTCTAACAAAATGAATTAGTTGAGAAGTGGGTCAAAGAGTGTTCGCCTACCCGCGTCACTCACCTAAATATTTTTGGCATAACGTAATTTTTATCATGAAGTTTGAAGACGATATTAAGTTGTTTTTGAGGTAATCTCGTTTATATTTTAGACGTTCGCAGGCTGTTTCTGTAATGTTTATTTTTGGGACGGTGAAATATACAGGTTGTTTCATTTGAGATGTTCAACTTCGACTTTTATTTAAAGCATTTTGTTTTCTCTGACAGTTATAGATACGTTTTTGATTAATGATTTAATTTGATTTTTGTGGAAAACCACAAAGCACTTAGATAAATAATGATTTGTAATAGTAGCAGAAATAGTAATTATAATCTTACGGTAAATATTATAAACGCTGATAGTCGAGGTAGCGTACCCAGTATTTTCTTATAACAAATTGCGTAGCGTTTATACTTAATTAAAGTGGGCGAAAGCGTGGGCACAGCTGATGAATAAATAAACTTGACTAACTCACAAAGAAAAACTACCCATCCTACGTAGGTATTCACAAAAGAAAAAACGTCACACTTCCAACCACAATTTCCTTTAGCAGATTATTCAAAAAACTTCTAACAAAATCCGCCGGAAAGCGGTTTAATCCGGTCGAATCCAGAAAGTGCGGACATGGCAGAGGCGTGGCGACCGTCGGTGACAAATGGTCAGCCGGGATGATGGTATTGACAGTAATAGAGGCTTAATGGCACGTTGCGGTCTTGCCATCCACTATGGGATAGTTTTTGGGGATATCTTATTGGTTGGAATTGGGTGATCTTGATACGCAATATTTTATTATTAAAGGCGCGTTAAGAAGAAAATTATAAGGTACTTAAATGATAATAGCGCATTGCGGCAACATATAAGGTTGAAAACAGCGGTGTGTTTGATGTTAGTTGAATCGAATGTCCATTATAATAAACGTTTATTAATTAACGCTAATACTGCTCCAAATAAGTGTTCCAAATAGTGTTGCAGAGTAAGCAAACTGAAGTGGCAGTGGGCTGGCTGGCCATGTCTGTCGGTGGCTGGGGTAGACCGGATGCGGAAGGCGGAGGACAGGGTGTTGTGGCGCAGTCTGGGAGACGCCTATGTCCAGCAGTGGACTGCGATAGGCTGAGTCGATTGATTGATTAACTGTTCCAAATAAGGCCGCAGGAATCCGCTGGCTGCGAGTAGCACAGAACCGGTCCAAGTGGCGGTGCTTGGGGGAGGCCTATGTCCAGCAGTGAACGTTTTTCTGCTGCACTGATGACTGTTACAAATTGAAACAATCGTCATCACTCTGGACCATAGTATTATTTAACGTTGTGAAGCTCTCTGTCCGTACCTACATGTCTCTGGGTGGAACAGTTGGGTAAAAACAATTCGATTTAATTTAGAGCTGCGATAAATTGTACCGGTCTTGGACTATTTTAGTGTAAACCAGTAACATTATTTATACGTTTTGCGAAATGCCATTCGTAATACTAATAGGCTATTCATTAACTTCAAAATAGAAAACAAGCTTTGGGTAATATAATTATAATCAGTCACTAGCTTCAAATCTCACGAATTTTGTGTATTGTGAAAGCAAAAATGTCGCAATTTTTTGTGGGAACTTGAATTTAATATGACAACTCAGTGTCTCTATCTACTAGTACTAGTAGGATTTTACTGCAAACTAAACTACCTATCTTTTGACGAGCTGGAGAAAATAATGAGTGGTTCATTTTACACTTGGAACGAAAGAGCTGGAAGTCGTGGGGCGTTTGCTCAGCAGTGGGACGATGCAAGCTAACTGTAACCTAGATTTTTTAAAAGTAGCTCTAAAAGTAGTCCTCATTTTCTTCTCTAGTACCAATATTGGGTAGTCAGCTATCATGGCAACGAGGCTGACTGTAAAAGATGCTTCGGAAAACTGAAATATTGACCATAATAATCTACTACTGTTTGCCCGGAGCTCCTCTTGAAGGCACTTTCAATCCACATTGTAAACGTAGTAAAGTACGAGTAAGTTAATAAGATACTAGTTCCATATATAAAAAATAAAGTCCTCCAGACCGTATTCCGGCCAGGGCGGCCAATCTCAATGGAGACTAGCCTTCGGCGCGGGAGATATTATAGTGCACAAGTGTGCGCGCAGACACAGTTGCACTCCCTGTTCCCTCACTCTCATAGTCCGATGGGACGGCAATCCGACAGGACCGGAGAGAGATCAGGAGCAGGACCAACGGCTTAACGTGCTTTCCGAGGCACGGGGGTATCACACCGGCAACTTCCAAACTCCGGGTTGTTACTAAGAAATTCCTAATAGAAAAAACACTTTGCCCGACCTGGGAATCGAACCCAGGATCCCACGCTCAGCAGTCGCGCTTGCGACCACGAGACCAACGGCGCAGTTCCATATATACTAAAGTAGGATAAGCTGCTAAAGCTATTGAACTATGCAGTCATAAATAGCTAAAACTAACGATAATATCTAGTAAAAAGAAACTGAAAAGTAGCCAGCAAGCTAACTACTCCAGTCAATTTTCTTACTTCAGCAGGAAGTGCCACCTGCGTCCAAGTTTCTAAGCTATTAGCTTTTTCTACAATCATTATTTATAGCATTAAAAAACTTGAGCTACTGTTATATAAGATAAGAATATTATAAGATGGTAGAGTAGCTAGTAGTATTGCTTAGCTCTGTGAAGATTTAATTCAGAGATAGTGTTTTATCATCCAATCAAATATAACAGTAAGCGTTGGGGCTGTGTTGTTTTAATCCTATAGTACTTCATCATTATTATGCTGAGCGACGTTTTAATTACCTAGCTGTCAGTCAGACTGTCCATCATCTGCCTAGCCTTTTTCCAACTAAGGGTCAGCTTCGACATTCCAGTCAAAACTGATGCAGATACCAGCTACTAGTAGTATTAATCAGAATGGAAATAACCGTGTTATTAGCAAACAGAAGGATACGTTGTCTAGCCTCTTAAACACTTTTATATTCGACACTAAAGTTCCCGTCACGAGAAGCTATAAATTTTGTAAACACACATTCAGGGGTTCGCAACCTATGGTTCAAATAAAAAAAAACGGTTTTGTAATGATTTTTAATAAACAATAACGACCAATATAACCTAGTCCACGAAAACAACACAAACAAACTGAAACGCATTCGAAACTCGAATGACATTTGCATGAGCATTGACAGTGTCAGTGTGAACTTACTTCAAAATTGCGGCCCAAATGTTTACGTTCCATGAGTCAGACGCGTTCCAGTACCACAAAACATTAGACGACAGCGCATTATCTCGTTTTACTCGACCAAGTGAAATTGCTTGTTAGTTTGTATGTTACTTTGAGTTGATTGAATTTGGGATTATTTGTTGTTGATTGAATTGTCGCTGCGTAACTTAGTAGAAGTTATTTATTTACAAAATTTATAGCTTCTCGTGACGGGGAATTTAATTAATAATGTGATTAGAAACGCCGGGTGGAGACGCCCAAGGAGGACTTATAGTGACCTTATTGGTGAAAGGAAAGAAAGGAAGAAAGGTCAGGTACGTAGTACTCGCAACCGGCGTGCCTGTATGATCTGAAGGCCAATTCTTGTAATTAAAAACGTTCAAAATCTAGTCGCAATCTCATTTCAACGACTGTCAATGTCAAAAACTTGTCAAAAATGTAGGAAAGTAGAGGTATTTTTGACAGATTGAGACTGAGATGAGATCAGACTGTGAATGTTCTTAAAATGACGAAAATTGCCTCTCAGATGTATGAACGTAAACGAGGTAAAAGGAATATGTAAGGATCGTAGAAAGTGGCGTTTTATAGTTTCTGCCTGCCCTCGTGGAAAGGAGGCGTGATTTTATGTATGTATGTAATAATTAATAAAGAGTCAGAAACTTTCCACAGAAAAAAATATCTTATAATGAACCTAATCTATAATATTTATTTACTAAAAATCAGTAAATAAATACGATATATTACGGAAGTACCCATCTACTCAAGTTCATATAAAAATATGCATCGTACCAGTGCCGTAATTAGCCTTTTATGCGCCCGGTGCGAGCTGCTATATCCGCGCCCTTTTTTTTTTTTCGGATAGGAGATCATCAAATGACCCGCTCTGGGTGGAGCGGAAGGGAGTGTCAGACTCTTACTGACTAAAACCCACCCGTGTTCCTTCCTTAGCCCTTTATCCCGCTGACCCGGCAGGCTTCGGTCCTAAGGGGCCCATTCCTCGATGCTGACATCTCTTTAAGGCGCGCGTGGAACACGTACGCGCCGTCCGGCACGGGCCTGGTCCTGATCGGACGGTGAGCTACCCATTACTCTCCGCCCGCAGGTCCACGCCTACGGAGGCCGGGAGTCGTCACGCGGCTCCCGTAGCCCCGAGCTTCTCCCGCGGCGGCTGGGACGGGAGGCTCTCTCCCTGAGCCGTCCCGCCACCTCCTTTGCTAGCATGACTGCTTCGCAGAAGAAGGTGACTGCCTCCCACTCCCTCTCGCCCCGGACCATGGCTTACACCAGGGCCGGACGCGAGAGGTCGCCGCCGCTGCCGATCGCCTCTACAAGGAAACGGCGCCCGGCGGTGCTCCGCCCAAGCGGGGCAGACCTCCAGGATTGCCAGGATCGCCCAGAGGACACGGTGGACCGTGTCCTCTGGGCGATCCTGGCAATGGTGACACCCGGGCGTTTCTTCCCGCCTCTCTAGCCACTCCTCAAAGAGGGGTCTTATCGCCACTGTCGTGACGTGCCCTGCGCTGGGTTGCGACAGTCGCTCTTTCCATGTCGCCATGAGGTCACGCCGGAGATCCGTCCGCTCCGCCGCGATTTGCCGCGGAAGCGGATTTTCCCCCCGGCGTAGTGCCTCCGCGCGCCACTAATACAGGCGCGCGAGGACTATCTAGATCCCATGGCGGCAGTCCGGCAAGGAGGCTTGCCACCTCGCCCGAGATCGTGCGGTAGCCCCGGATAAGCCTTCTGGGGCGCGTTCAGGTAGTGGGCGGCTCGCCGCCGCAGTGAACGCGGCCGCACCGGGGCCCCGTATAGGGCCATGGACTGCACGACCCCCGCGTAAAGCCTCTGGCAGGAGGCGTTTGGCTCCTCAGGTTGGGCAAGAGCCGCTTGAAGGCGGTCCCGGCCCGTTCTAGTTTGGGGGCCAAACGTCGGAAGTGCTCGACGAAGTTCCACCGGCTGTCGAGGACGAGACCCAGGTACCTCATCGTTGTCTCGACGCCGATGTGAACCCCTCCTACCGTTAGTTGGGATCCCGATGGTGGCGCGTTCCGGGGCCCATGAAACGACATGGCCTCGGACTTATGCAATGCCACCTCGAGGCCCAACTGCCGGATCCTCTCCACGACTATCGCAACCCCGCGTGTCATCGCGTCGGCCGCGCCTGATGCGACCTCCCCTGCGCCAGGACCAGCGCGTCATCAGCGTAGCAAACCACGTTGACGCCATCAGGGAGGTCGGCCCACAGCACCCAGTCGTAGTCGATGTCCCACAGGAACGACCACAGAACGCACGACATCTCTCGCCGGTTCCACTCCCCGTCGCGACCGGGGTAGATGACGGCTCTGTCCGTCAAATACGCCTCGACTATTCGACGGAGGTAGGTCGGCACCCGGTGATACCGGAGTGCCTCCACAATGCAGCTCCAGGGCAGGGTGTTAAACGCGATGGCGATGTCGAGTGACACCGCCACGACGACCCCACCCCGGGACACCGCTTCCCCCGTCGTGAGGGCTCTCACGCGCATGATGGCGTCCACCGTCGAGCGCCCCTTGCGGAAGCCAAACTGGCTGTCCGCCAGATCCGGCCCCGTCCTCACCAGGTGCCAGACGAGGTGGCCCGCAATCAATCTCTCAAAGAGCTTGCCGACCTCTTTACGCGAGTAAAGACGCTTTTTACGCTTTTCAGGAAAATCGTCTTTGATATCACATTCTTCACAAACTTTTAGGTACGATTATTATTTATTTGTAAGAAGAATATACGCGGACGACGCGAATCCACACGTATAAATAAATAAATAATAGGTATTGTTAGTGACCCAGGTTTGGTCATTTCTGCGCCCCTCCAGGGTCTGCGCCCTGTGCCTGGGCACCGCTGGCACCGCCCTATTTACGGCACTGCATCGTACACAATTCCTTTCGCGCGATTCTGTCAGGTGTGTAAGAAAAATCGGCCCTTGTCTTTCTCGGTAACGTCGACAAAGTTTTCCTGAAGAAAATTGAAAAGTACATACATTGTTAGCACTTTATAACAGCCATCAATTTAAAGTTCTGTTGTTGATTGTCGCTCTCTTAAAAATATAAGTTGGGAACGATAGAAACATTATAAAACGTTTTTAAGTAACAAGTAAGCTTACTTGGAGATGTTTAATTAAATAATATATATTGCATCGTGGGAAATTCCTCAAAAACAAAAAATATTTTAGTATCTTCTGATATTGAATGGGTTGTTTGGGCCGACTTTTTGCCGTGATATTAAAGATAGAACAAGTTTAACTTTATTAAAGAAAGAAAGAAATATATTTTATTTGCGACAGGAAATACAAACAGTAAAAAAGGAGCATCTAAAACATACAAAGTTACATTAAAAATAATTGTTCATTAATTTACTTGCATCGCTCAACTATAAGACAATTTATGCGCAAACTTACCTATTAGGTCCAATGTTATCCATAAGAATTACAGATACATACGTAGAAATTTTACATAGGGCGACACAATGTGCGTTCCTATCGCTAAAAGCTATTTTTTAAAGACAATTTTTGGATGGTTTAAAGGAGAAGAAAAGACAATACTATAATTTACACCCACCTTAAACCTACACAGGAACTTTTTTATCTGAATGACACTATTAATCTTACAAAAAATACTATTTTTATGACATCATAGGATATCGTCATATCCGTCTACAAAAAGATAAAATAAATATTTAACGAAATTGATTTCCTGGAGGGTAAGAGTCACCCTCCTGCTGCATGATTGAGTTTATTTTGTTGGATCATAACAAAAATATGTTTTCAAAAGCAAGTGGGGTAAGAAGGGTACTCTTCAGCATTTTGTCGGCGATTTACAAAGTACCTACTGCGAGGTAAAAATTATGAATAGAAATTCGTTTAAGATGAGGAGTGGAAAAGGTAACGATATTTTGGACGTTAGGGACGTCCTTACTCTTGTTGATACAGTGTTTTATGCCCATTTTCACGAACACTAACTATAACAACACTTAAATTAATGCATAAATAAAAGCCCGCTGTTGGATGTTCAACGTTCGGCTCAACCCCGAAAGTTGGAAATCCAACAGCGCGCTTTTATTTCGCATTAAAGAAACAAAATAGGAACGATATGAGGATATGTCACAGAAACACGTGCTTCTAAAAAAGATAAGATAACTCGAATAAAAAATCAAAACATCATTAGAGACACACATCTACAATTACCCATCTTTAGGGCATACAATTGTTAGGTAAGTATTTAACTCATAGATAGCCACATTAAACCAGCCAAGTCGATGATTTCTTTTGATTCCCCTTGTATTTTCCAGATGTTTGTTATAATCCAAAGATAGATGCGTTGATTACCATCAAGTCCAGGCTAGCTCATCACTGTTTGTGTCTGGAGGCACGAGCAAAAACTTCCTTCTGGACTTAATTAATAATTTTCACACTTCGTCTCACCAACCAACAGCAAACGGACTTCAAAAGCATTTAAAACCACGCTCTAACTGTTCATAATCACATTAAACACACTACCAAAAACTATCAAAGTAGCGGCCGGAGTAAAGCGCTCCTTCCGAGCCAAAGAACGGCATCAAAGGTTCCCAAGTCCGGCGGAAAATTTCACAATTCACAGTTGAAATCTTTAGCAAGTGATGCGATGCAGAAAATTGGTACGTTCTAGTTTTACTTGAGAGAACTGGTTGGGTTTGCTACAAGGGTAAGAGAGAGAAATAGCGGCAGAAATTGTGATACAAATTACATTATTTTTTCATGAAGTATCTACCTATTCCCAACTATGTTTGGGGTCGGCTTCTAGTCTACCCGGATACGCCTGGATAACAGTTCCAGTAGTTTACATAGAGCGACTGGCTATCTAACCTCCACAACAAAGTTACAGGGTGACACGATACTCCTTGGCCAGACTGGTGGTCAGACTTTCGGGCTTCTGACTACCCGTAACGTCTGTCAAAGATCTACGAATGTCATTTTTTGACGAAGTAGGTAAGGTAAAGAGCAGAAAAGGGATTGACACAACTATCAGGAAAAATAGAGATGAAATATGTTTGGATAGGATCAATATGTAGGCAAACATACAATAAAATAGTGTATCATAATACGTGGAAAAAGAAAAGTTTGACACTACATCAAGATTCACTAAGTGTTGGTACATCTCTGTGTGATTTTTCACACAATTCCGATTTTTAACCATAAATACCTAACTTACAATAGATTCCAAAGCGATTTTGTCCAAAATTATTCATAGACATTTTCTGGTACTACGAACATAGTCTTTTCGAAATGAGCTGTCTAATCGAAATAAATTGCCAATACAGACCCTCGTTAAAATCTGTGATGCTTGTAATTTCGAAGACTATCCATCTAAACACACTCAAACTCCTAACTAAACAGACAAACATCTAATTCCCCTAAGAACTCTTAAGTTCCCACCCCCAAACTTCGATTTCCAACATAACGTCACTTTGATTTGATGCATCAGTGGCCACCTTAACATGCCATTTGATGTCAAAGCCCATAAGTTTGCAGCAAAGACTTCCTTTTGGGAGCCTTCGAGCAAGAAATTGCTGTACGAACCTACATTTGGTGAAATATGAAATTGGAGGATGTTTCTTGTTTGACTTAGATGGTCCTTTGACTTTTTGGGTATTTGCTATGTCGAAATTGTCTCTGAAATCTGTTTCTACAGCTTTAGCAAAGTTAAAATCACCTTAGATGATAATTCTTCAGCTTTTGTTTCATATTCTATGACCAAACTATCAATTATACTTCTTGCAGAAATTGATCTATAAGTAGATTTACACGTCAATCATATTAAAAAAAAACTAGATGAGGTCGGCGTTTCCTATCTGACTACTCTGTAAAGAAAGGCCGAAACAAACTCAGAGGTCACAGTCTCTTTTAAAGTCCAGGCATAATCTTGGTCAGATCATGTGAGGACCATGTAGATTGGTGTCTGAAATGGTGTAATTAAACATCATAAAGTTAATAAGAGACACATAGAAGAGAAAGATGAAAATGAAATGAATCAACAACTTCAAACAGTTCGCACAGACGCACACCACACAAATGATTTATGTCTCCCAAACAAAATCAATTAGTAACACCCTCGTAACTTCACAAACTCACAAACACATTTCAACAAGATATCAAGACAAGACCGAAAGTCAAAACTCATATAAACACTCCGATACGCAGAGATATGAAGCATACGTCAATAAAATTGACATTACTCCTCAAGAGGACTTGTCAGAAGTCTGACCCAAATGTGTCATATTATTGAGCTATAAATACACATTGTCCAAATTATTAGGACCCTGGGGCTCAATGATGAGATAAGGAATTGAGAGGTCATTGTTGTGTGGTCGTGTGTAAGCGTGGTACACTATTATGTCGATTTAGTGGTGATATGTGACCCGGGGCAGAGGCACGTGTTATGCCTAGTGGAGTCATAAAGCTTATGAACATCAAGTTGAAGGAAGAGGACGGTACGCATTGATATAATCTATACCAAACCCAGGAATTAGAGAATTATGATTTTTTTTAATAATTCCAAATGTATTTCATTACCTCCTCAAAATATTGTACTTTCCATTTTCTTTGCTAATTTCAAAACTGACGTTAAGCTTCCCCTAACTTCCTGCAGCATTGCATTCTGCGGCTAAGAGTACAGTCGCTATATCACCTAAATTCCTGCTTGAAATACCAGCAGTGCTTAGAACTCTCATACTATAGCGATGTTTTCACATTATCAAGATATCTAACCGGCCTTGTTTTCAACTGATTCACTTGTGAGCTAATTAAAACAAGTAAATCAGTTATTATTTGTACAAATCCAGAATCGTTGATGGCGATAGGCTGAACTGAAAAAAATAATTTCTTACTACATTTCATTACGACTTATCTACTGACCTTATACAGTAAGAAGAAATGTTTGTAAAACAGTAAAAGACAAAACAGTAACTTTTAATTACTGAACATACTATACTGAAAAAAAAAGGAAAACCAGCATTAGATACTGTAATGTAAATAAATTTCAATGGTTTGAACGATATCACCAAATGAATAAAACAGTTAATTTTGTGAGCTTTTACCTACAAAAACGTTAAAGCTTACTGTCATGACGGTAACATTTTGCCTCAAGCTTTAACTGTTTTCAGATCAGTACGAAATACTGTTTTGAACGTTAGGCTCGTATTCAGATCGATGTTGTTTTCATTTTTATTCACTGCTTATTTCTTTCAGTGTATCCCCCATATTATTTATTTATTCAATTGGTCTTACGAGCTAACAGATTTGACATCCAAAACACTCATACGATTACATGGGACTTAAACATAACTGGCGAAATGTGGGTCATAGTGTACTACAGTTGCACCTCTGACTAATCCTTTGCTGAATACAAGCGTAATGTTATGTTCTGTGTGTAGTTTTAATTATCCTTGGCGTTGTCAGAATCATCTTTTACACAATATAACCACTAAACTGCACCTTGCGTAACACACTATCAATCGGAAACTGAATCATTTTGAAGCAAATTGCTAATCCATTGCTTCATAAGTTCGAAAAAATTGTCTAAAAACACGTAAATGACGCAATGAATGTTGTTGAACTGTCAAAATGAAACAGATTCCGATAGGTATGTGTTACGCAATTGCCCCGATGGTAAAATTGCATTGAAATACAACACAGAACGGTGAAACCTTCTCCAACCAGCAAAAGTTTCAGACTATCATAAAGCTTCCTTACAATGAAATTCCCATCATTTTCTACACAAACATTAATATTTCTAAAGCGAAGTTATCACGACAATATTTTGAAAACACAAAATAATGGCGGTAGCGCAGAATTTCCTTTGAAAAGCTAAAAGTTCGGTTCGAATTTGATTTATTGCATATTCGCCGGCTCTTCCTTTGACAGTCGAGTTGCGCTCGCAATCTCAATGCACACACATTTTTATTTGCCCCTTCGTTACTAGAACTAAATTTGTGTTTATTTAGAGAAAGAAGTAAAGGATATTTTGCTTTGATTGTATTTACGTTGGAAATTGGAAGTGCATGCACTGCACTGTAGTTATATATAGTTTGAGTATTTCTTCGCCATTTCCGCTGCTATAACATCCTCTTATAACCAGACTAGCAACGCCCCACCACGGTTTCACCCGCATAAGTCTCAATTCCGTGGAAATATCGAGATAGAAAGTATCCTATGTGTTAATCCATGTTATAAAGTATTTGTATGCCAAATTTTATCCAAATCCGTTCAGCCGTTTTTGCGTAATTGAGTAACAAACAAGCAGACATAAAAACTTTTACATTTATAATATAGGTAGGAATGAAGACGTCGCGTCGTTAGAAATATGTATGACTAGCTGAGCCCCGCGGTTTCACCCGCATAAGTGTCGATCCCGTGGGAATATCGGGATAAAAAGTAGCCTATATGTTAATCCAGGGTGTCAGCTACCTCCATACAAAATTTTATCAAAATTGGTCCAGCCGTTTGAGCGTGAAGAAGTAACAAACATATAAACACACACACACTCACAAACTTTCGCTTTTATAATATTAGTGTGATTAGCGTGATTAAATAGGTACGAGTGCCGTTATAATCATTGGTGCTTGACTTTATCGAGGATTCATTTAGAGAATTAAATAAGTAATGATAAACAGCACACTTGTAAAAGTAACTCTTTACACATATTTGAAACTAGCTGTACCCCGCTTATACGTAAAAGTGTTCAGTATTTTTTTAAAGGAGTAGTCCCCATTTTGTTATCATTTTACGGGTTTGATAAATATTTCAGAAACGAAGGAATCATTTGTTTTAAGTCATGTCATGTGTACTAGAGGACCAGAGTTGTGCTAATTAAAAGTTTTGTTAACAATTTTGTAAAATTATTTCTACTTGACGCACTTGCTTAAATATTCGTAGGGTGGCTTAAATTCTTCATAATTGGGGGCAAACAGGCGTGTACGTAAAAAAATAGAGCAATGTAAATCTTCCAGACTATCTCTGTCTGTCACATATACTTAGGATAATACAACAACAGTACCTATTACACCAACTTACTTGCATGTAGGCAGCTGCGAGCATGTTAGTCGGATTAGGGATAACATCCTGACTAATCTTACTAGGTAGTCAACACTTAGATATGCTTGTAGATGACTGACAATTATTCTGGGTATTAACCCGGAATAATTGTCAAGAAGAACACCAAAGGAAAGACCGTTCTAAGGATTTCAATAATACGTTTATTAATCCTTATATTTTTATATATTGGAAGGTGTGTTTACTAATATTATGTTCAATGAGACGTGTGATCCCACACAAGGCTACTAGAGTAGTACAGTCACTATGCGAAAGTAAGGATTTTGGTCAATAATAGTTACATGCATATTATTATGAAGCGGATATTGGAAATATTTGCATCATGTTAACATTGCTGTTATTGCGAAGGTCTTTGGTGAATTCCTGTTTGAACATTTCTGGGTAGGATATATCTGTGTAGACAGACTGCCTCATATTATCACTAAATTAAATTATAACATTTCAATGATTTCAAAAGTAAGGATACGCCCGTCTGAACATTTTACATAGAAGTTCTTCGTTCGAATTTCGAAGTTCGCGCGCACCACTGTCAACTGAGTCGCGTTGGCCCTAAAACCGTCATTTTAGGGCCAGCGCGTTGGTGCCATTTAGTCGCGCCGTTAGCCCGGTCCTTACGCTAGTAATATATATGTCAATGTAACATTTACATTACTTCACGTAACAGCGATCATTAACATTCAACATTAATATCCCAGCTCGCAAAATCACCTACAGACCTAGGGCGCTAAAACGGCCACTTTGGCAGAATCATAAAAGGATAACATTATGAATACCATGCCAACCAAACAAGCCAGAGGCATAGGCTTGAGGACCAAGCCTTATGCATTGCGGGAACCTACAAGTTGCACATATCACATTTTCCGTTGTGGAATTTATAGCGGTAATGTCATACAGGAAAATCCAGTCTTTCAGTTAAGACGCCAGCTAACTTTATAATTAAGTATCGAAATTCGATACTAAAATTTAAATCCGAATCCCAGTGCGCATAAAAGGGATTGCCCGTCGTTACACCGAAATAAACCTTTCAAATACAATCTAACTCGTGTCTTACGGACATAATATATCACTGCTATAACATTTTGCAAGTAACATACACCCTTTCACGAGCCGATTCCGCCCCCCGCCTCAGAAACCGCACGAATACTCGCTCTTACATAACAATAATACCTTTTCTACAGCCTCCCTGATAAATAGCTGGATGTACGAACTTATATTTCGCAACCTACACCACGTGGTTCAATCAAGTAGTTTTGTGGCGACAGCGCCATCTAGCGGGTGGCGCTGGCACTGCTTAGGGAGTGGGTGGTCTAAAATGGTTCGGGAAAGTGTTCGACTCTCCCGGTTCGCTGTTTCCGGAGAGTTGGAGTACGCTTGCACATAGATGGCGCTACGGGTTGCGTTTCAGAACATCTCGCGAGTGTTATGTTTTACTTGATACAGGTGTCTAATGTAAGGTTTTTCTTTGTTTCAGCTCTCAGAGCTCGAGCAGCGAGTCCTGGAAGCCGAAGGCAGGGCGGAAGAAGCGGAAGACAAGGTAATTTATATATATTTTTATGGAACACAATTGTTTGTTTGAAATTACGGATTTCAGGCAGTAGATAAGTAACTTATTTTTTGCAAAAGTATGCAGTTTTAAAACTAGTTTTAAATCGTCACAAAACGTTGCAATATAAATCCAACAAACCGTTTCATTCAATCACGCACAAATTGCAATTCCTTTACAAATCCTAGCTCTCAGATTTCCAATAAGACCGTATTTTTTCCCGCCAATGGATTCCCCCACGCGCATACGATGTGCAAGTCACTACGGTCTGCAAAAAGGTTTCATTAATACCCTTGCGGACTGACAGCTTTTGTTTGACAGAACCTTCGTCACTGTTTGGATGCCATTAGAGTCTGAAGATTAATAAAGTTTGTTGATTTTGTTTTGGGGAGAAAATAATGGAAAGGACCATGGGCACTTTTGAATGAACACTGGGCCCACTTTTCAAAGATGTGCAACAGTGATAAAACCTATGTCATATGACAGCTCTTGGCGTGTACTTTATTTCATTCTATGGCAGCTAAGTTCAAATCCAGCGCGAAAACGGTTTTTTTATGCGTTTTTTAAAAATGTTCAACATTGTTCAACAGTGATGAAACCTATGTCATATGACAACTCTTGGCGTGTACTTTATTTCATTCTATGGCAGCTAAGTTCAAATCCAGCGCGAAAACTGTTTTTTTATGCGTTTTTTAAAAATGTTCAGCATTGTGCAACAGTGATCAAATCTATGTCATATGACAGCTCTTGGCGTGTACTTTATTTCATTCTATGGCAGCCAAGTTCAAATCCAGCGCGAAAACGGTTTTTTTATGAGTTTTTTTTTAATGTTCAACATTGTGCAACAGTGATGAAACCTATGTCATATGACAGCTCTCAAAGTGTACTTTATTTTATTCTATGGCAGCTAAGTTAAAGTCCAGCGCGAAAACGGTTCTTTCGTGCCTTTGTTTTTAATGTTCAACATTGTGCAACAGTGATGAAACCTATGTCATATGACAGCTCTTGGCCTGTACTTTATTTCATTCTATCGCAGCTAAGTTCAAATCCAGCGCGAAAATGGTTTGTTTTTGCGTTTAAAAAAAATATTTTACATAGTTCAACAGTGATGAATTAAAATATGTCATTTCATTTCATTTCAGGTTCATTTTTTCAACATTGTTCAACAGTGATGAGTTATATGTCATATGAAAGCTCTAGAAGTGTACTTTATTTCATTCTATGGCAGCTAAGTTCAAATCAGCCCTAAAAAATACGGCAATATACGGCCTATATGATGATCTTTTAGTGTATTTTTAGTCAAACAAGAGCTATTTATAATCCTAGCTACTGACTGACAGCTAATTATAATTTAATATCAAAACAAAACAGATTTTAAAAAAATCATAAAAAAAAACGTTTTTGCGCTGGGTTTGAACTTAGCTGCCATAGAATGAAATAAAGTACACGCCAAAAGCTGTCATATGACATAGGTTTCATCACTGTTGCACAATGTTGAACATTTTAAAAAAACGCATAAAAAAACCGTTTTCGCGCTGGATTTGAACTTAGCTGCCATAGAATGAAATAAAGTACACGCCAAGAGCTTTCATATGACATATAACTCATCACTGTTGAACAATGTTGAAAAAATGAACCCAAAATGACGCATTTAAAAAACGCATATAAAACCGTTTTCGCGCTGGATTTGAACTTAGCTGCCATAGAATGAAATAAAGTACACTTTAAGAGCTTTCATATTACATAGGTTTCATCACTGTTGCACAATGTTGAACATTTTTAAAAATACGCATAAAAAAACCGTTTTCGCGCTGGATTTGAACTTAGCTGCCATAGAATGAAATAAAGTACACGCCAAGAGCTTTCATATGACATATAACTCATCACTGTTGAACAATTTTGAAAAAATTAACCCAAAATGACGCATTTAAAAAACGCATATAAAACCGTTTTCGCGCTGGATTTGAACTTAGCTGTCATAGAATGAAATAAAGTACACGCCAAGAGCTTTCATATGACATATAACTCATCACTGTTGAACAATTTTGAAAAAATGAACCCAAAATGACGCATTTAAAAAACGCATATAAAACCGTTTTCGCGCTGGATTTGAACTTAGCTGCCATAGAATGAAATAAAGAACACTTTAAGAGCTTTCATATGACATAGGTTTCATCACTGTTGCACAATGTTGAACATTTTTAAAGAACGCATAAAAAAACCGTTTTCGCGCTGGATTTGAACTTAGCTGCCATAGAATGAAATAACGTACACTTTAAGAGCTTTCATATGACATATAATTTATCACTGTTGAACAATGTTGAAAAAGTGGGCCCAAAATGACGCATGGTCCTTTGTTAGCGATGTAAGTTTACGATTTTATTTTTGCCCCCTATTACATGGGTCTTTAACATAATTGGGGAAACGTGGGTGTCCTTACCCCTTACTAATAAAAGTTGTATAGCGTCTTTAGAGTTACACAACGCTTTGTCTTTCTGTTTCGAAAGTCAAATTACTGACGACTGAAAGAGAGAAATCGGTGTGTAAATATTCATCTGATACAATGCCGACGTTTATTAGTAAGGGGGATAATCTGCCCAATCCTTCGGGGAAATTCTATGTTGTTGTTTAGTTTTTAACAAAAAATCCTAATAAATGTATGGTTCTAAGCACAGATTTTAAGCTACAGCGTTGAAGGGACACAATGTTGTTCTTGCATCTTAATTATAAGTCGTATTGTGAAGTAATAAACTAAATTAGGTAATCCGTTCATAACCCCTACGGTAGTTGACTAATAGGATATTTGTTCGTACAAATGTCCTATTAGCTAGGGTACTAATTACGAAATTAGAGCAGCTGCTGCTGCTGTCACCAATCTATCACAACCACTGACCTCTATAATATAAGTTGTATTATAGAGGTCAGTGATCACAACCCACAACGATAGGAAATTACTGTCAATCCATATAGGTAGGTACTTACACCTATCTATTACGTAATCTACCATAGATTGAAATTTAATATGACAGCAGAAGCCACACAAAAGACTACTTAGTCCCAAAGCCCAAATTATTAAGAAACTTCAACAAACAGCAACCATACAGATTAATACTTATCCCACTTTAAAAATTTAATTTACTTTCCCCGTACTTAAAATTATACATAATGCGTGCTCTAACTGGACAGATCCACCCAAATCTTTGCGGTTCTTTCCTCAAAACCTTCCTTCCTTTTGACCGCCACAGTCATGTAGGTATAGGTGACAAGCCAAAATGTGCCCAGCACGCCACGGTTCGACTACGTGACAGACTTTGACGCCGAGGGCACGTTTTTGATTTTTTGACCTGTGGCGGTCAAAAGGTTAAAATAAAAGAGACTGTGATCTCTGAGTTTGTTTCAGTCTTTCATCTCAGAGTAGTCATAAAGGAAATACCGAATTCATTTAGTTTTAAAACTAAATCATTGACGTGTAAATTGTTTTTTGAACCAATTTACAGAAATATATTAAATGTATTAAGTACTGTGTGATAAATTTTATCATTTACTTAAAGCCCTTTTATTAATGAATCAATACAAAAATGGCTGCACGTCCGCAACTCCGTAATACGGTGGAAGATTTAATGAAATGTCCCTGGAACTCTATAAATTAATTAAGAACGGTCTCGAGCGGACACATTACGGACTCCGGCTGTAATTACTGTTGCGTTGGTTCAATAAATGGGTTATTGTCTATTAATATTTCGAGTATTTATGAAAGGGTAAATTCTTGAATTGGCTCAAATAACGTTAATTTAATTTTCAGCATTAAAATCTTCTAGTTCATTTTGTTTGGCTGATAATATTAGACAGCATAAATAATTAATAAAAAACACTGTGAACACGCGGTTATTGCGTAACACTGTAACGATTGCAATGCCTTTCATTTTGACAATTCAGCAACATTCAATGCGTTATTTACTGTGTCCAGCAGACGATTCTTTTTTAAATATATGCAGGAATGGATTCGATTTTAAGTGTGTTATAAATGCTATTAGGGTGCAGATCAGGGGGACTGAAAAGGCCACCTTGGAGAATCATAAAAGGATAACATTATGACTCATCCGAAGACAGTCCGTGTTTTTCTTTTTTTCGCTGCACTACGTAGGTATAAACAAAGTGATTGGGTTTGGATTTGGATTGGATTGATTGGTATTTTAGCACAGACAAAAAAAAATACTGAAAAATGCTTCACCAATGGGATTTGATACGATTAACTTAACAGATAACTGTCCATTATGTTATCCTTTTATGATTCTGCCAAAGTGGCCTTTTTAGACCCCCCCAGCACCTTGGATAGTCCAGTTCTTTTCGAAGAAGTTTTATAAGACACGAGATCATTTCTAATTATTTCAGTCCATTTAACTAAGTATTTATAAATATAATACCTAGAGCACGCCCACATAAATACATTTCAGTAATCAAAAATACTCAGTTAATAACCCTCCTTATGGCGCAGTCAGGTTAAAACATGGCTTTCCTTCTGGAGCAGTCGGAAACAAAGAGATAGAGTCGTATCTCCAGAAAGCGATTTTTATCGGACATAACATAAAATCTAACACACCACTAATCTTGACCAACCAGCTTTCAAACAACGCTTTCATAAAAATATATCACCAATAATCTATAATATAAAAAAGACTACCTATTTTTATTTCTGCAGGACATTTTCCCGATCTTTTTTCCTAGGGCTATAATATAATATGAAATGGATAAATGACGTCATTTTACGTAACAAGTGAATGGCTACGTCATAAAATGAATCCCCTGTCCCGGACATTTGTCGGAGTACTCACTGACAACTGAGGGATGGGGGATCGGAGGATTATGTGGGGGACGCGTACTGTGAGCATGGTAGGTCGTATGGATGTGATGGTTCTATTGAATAAGGAATACTGTTTGTTTTGTTGGAGTAATAAAATGTTTTGTAAAACTTGGTGTGGAGATTTTTGCAGTGTATTCCTTTTCTTAATAAAAAAATTTTGAGGGACCCGTGGCTAATTAATGAGAGCTGCACAGGTCGATCGATCACGTTAAGCTACGCATGGTCGGTTGGTCTGTGAATGGGTGACCATCTTTACATACCGAGACCCGGACAGCGCGTTAAGCCGTTGGTTGGTCCCGGCTGTCATTCGTGGATCATTGACAGTCGTTACGGGTAGTCAGATGCCCGAAAGTCTGACAACTAGTCTTACCAAGAGGTATCGTATTACCTAGTAACTGGGTTATGGAGGATAGGCAGTCGCTCCATGTAAAATACTGGTATTCATCTGCATTTGGTTAGACTGGAAGCCGACCCCAACATACTTGGGAAAACGCTAGGCCAGGGGTCGGCAACCTGCGGCTCGCGAGCCACGTGCGGCTCTTTGGATGTGAAGCTGCAGCTCTTTAGTTCCATACGCAAATATTATTTATTTTATTAAAGAAACACACGAATTATTTCAGCACAGTTATGAACCAAATTTTTTTTGTAATACAAAATTAATTCTAAACTTAATTGGGACAAACCATTATGAGAGAAAATAAATATTTTTGATATTATTATTATTATTAATTCTCCGCTTCGTTTTTGCTAACGCTACGTTCAATACGAGAGCCTTGTACACAAGCGAGTACAGATCGGCATGGGGGATGGACGCTATTGATTTTCACAATTGCAGGATTATGACTCACTCCGCCTTTGTTTGTTTTACATATTTACATGCGTAGCTTTTTAATTAATTTTGGATTTACAATGTTCAAAGGGACCGATGAATAGGGCTGGGTTAAAAAGGTACTTTGTGGGACTTGTAACGGATATTTTATTTTTTAAATAATGATGATGGAATATCATTTTTTGAATATTAGGTACCATTTGTCAGAAGAAACTCTTGCTTTTGGGGGTTTAGTCATAATCAAAAGTCATTTATTCAAACTAGGCTGAGAATCAGCACTTTTTAGTATTCAAAAATACATATGACAGTCTCCTAAACCGCCCGCCCTTCACCACTTCCTAGTGCTTTCGCTGGGAAGAAGTGGCGCAACAATCTCCCCAGCAGCACAGCTGTCTGTTTACTTAGAAGAACTTGATTTTAAACAATAGTAAGTAATTAACATTACGAAACTCAAAACATTAAATTAAATTATTTGCCATATGTCAGCTAGTACACGCCCATATACCAACTAAATATACAAGCAATTAGGTTCTGTATCGAAATGATAATTCAATTTATATATCCTAAACAAGCTTTGACCAGAAGTCGGCCATTTCGACAGTGTTAGCGTTGACCTTGCAAAGGACTTCCGTAGTGCAGACAGTCTACACGATATTTAGGGCCCCATATTTAGGTGATATGTTTTTTAAACATTTTTTTTTAAATACTCTTCCTCCCTTACTCTTATTACACCATTTCAATTTAGGGAAACGGTCCCTGAAAATTGCGTAGTGTAATAAAGCCTTAAAAGCATGTACGTGCAGCGGCTTACCTGACTTCTAAGTCGGTTAAGAGAAGTCCAGTTGGTGGCCCGCTGGGAGCTTTTCTGCAGGCTCAACATAGTTAGCTGAAGGGGGGTGTTGGTAATAAGCCACAGTTTTAATCTTGCTGCACTAGAACTGCAATTAGGTACTTTCAGTTAGTAACATTTCCGAGGAAGACCACAAGGTTATATGTATATGAACGACCTGTCACCCAAAACAGGTCAGGCATAACATTAAAAGTAAAGACGACAAGTAAACCTTACGACATAATGAAAATAATAATTAAATATATCCTCATTCTTGATAGGAACTGAATTCCAAGCGGGATTAAATTCCACTTTACGTGTGACTTTCCCATTACAGCGAGCAGTTCCCGCCTTTATCACGACGCCATTTTCTGTTTTCCATTTTCAGAACTGAAAATAAAGAAACAAAAGTTTTGCTGTTATGAAACCAAGTTGTTTTGTTTGCTAGTATGTACCTACAATAGCATTGAGATGTAAAAAAATTGGATTGTATTTACTTCATGCCACTGATGAAAATCATAATTAGGTGTATTCCTTCTCCCAACCCCTACGTAGTAGATTAATAACAATAGTTGGTAATCCATCAATACAGTTTGAAGTGTTATTAACATCTGTCGTTGATAACGTCGTGGAAGTGTCGAGGTTTTGGTGCGACAAAATTTCAACCACTGTCGTGCCTGCGACACAAAGAGGAAGAAGAACCCATAAAATATTGCACATCATACAATAATATTTGTTTCTGTCCAAAAGCAATAAGAAAATTATTAGTTACAATTCAGTTTAAAATCTTAATAGGAAAGCTCTTTGACCTAAAAACGGCAGCGCTTCAAATCAACCCTAAATAAAAACACACTACATGACATCCTCAAAAACCAAGAGCCACTACAATAAGCAGTCTTTAGGGAAACCCAACGCTTAACAGCAAATTTAAGATCTTTTATTTAATATGAAATGGGAGTGTTTGTTCGCTGTAACTTGCATTTATTTGAAAAACTGCGCTCTCGCCGTTATCTGAATACCATTCATGTTACCTCTCCTCATATACCTAACCGCTTTTTTCCGCAAATGTGTGCTGCTAGGTATAGCCCCAAAAATATATAATAGTATACCAGCAGCTATCAGAAATAAAGAGTGTCTGGGATCCTTTAAGAGGTATTTGCTTAAATTCCTTTTAGATAGATGTTACTACTTCATCACTGAGTTTACTATTGAAAACAGAAGTATGACGATTCCGACTTGCCAATTAAACATTTATGATTTTGTTTATTAGTAAAGTAAAACATATTGTAAAAAAAATATGTAAAATTGTAATGACCTGCCATAGCTAACTGACATATTTTAAATTGAATTATTTTTAATTGTAATTGCTTATGTTAATTTTGTACGCAATATATAGTTAAAAAATAGTGCACATATTTTAGACAATAATACTACCTATCTGTAGCCATACCTATGTTTAGCAAAATAAATGATTGATTGATTGATTAATCTTACAATATTTTGTTTCTGTCCAAAAGCAATAAGAAAATCATAAGCTATTTATCATAAACCGATATAAGAAAAAACTCTCTTTGACCTAAAAATGGCAACACTTCAAATCAACATAAAGACTTCCTCAAAAACCAGTACCATAAGGGAACCCAACCCTATCACAAATTCATTCAACAGTCATAAAGTGCTGCACAATAATTTATATCATCCTAAAACAGTGTCAACAACTCCAGCTTACTGCACGAACGTGATCACAATTTGAAGGAAGAACTTCCCAACGACGAGAGCCAAGGGACCCAACGCAACGTTCAAAATGGCTCGTAGCGACATTTTATCGCCCCGACATAGGATTGCATAGTCGCACGTGATAAAAGATGGAGGACTATACCTACACGTATTTTCCTTTGATGGCCTCTTTCAGGTTTATTTCGATTGTCTTAAAATGGAGTGGCTGGGGATTTTATTAGGCTGAAGTTTATGATGTGGAAAAAATATATGGTGCTCTTTTTTGGCTAGAAAACAGTCATATTATTATAATGGGCTAAGGAAACTTTTAAAAGGCATATACTTAAGCAAAGCTTCAAGCTAAAAAAAGACCTGAAAATTACAAAAACAAAATTACAAACTTTCAAGTCCTTGTTTTCGAAATGAATGAACCTATTTTAATAAAACTTCATACGCTTAAGCAGGCACAAAGGTCTAAAAAGTTATTTAAGAACATTTTCGAAAAATAGTGTTACAACAGTGTTTTTTTTTAAATAGAAAACAAAGAGCTCATTTATCAAATTAAATTTCAGTCGACAACGTCCATCGTTTCTTACTAAACTTCAACTACATATATCTGACGGTCCTGCATACTCATCTCTTGTGTTGACTGTACTAAGCATTTGGTCCTAATACTACGTTTGTCGTTAAAGCGCCACTTCCCAGCATTTATTTACCGGTAAAAGATTGTCTCCCTTGAGAACGTGATACAAAGCATGTTCTTACGCTATATATTTCCTTTCTTATAATAAAGTAGTTCCTTTTGTTAGAGCACTTGCTCGACCGGTTCAATAAACTGTAGTACTTATCTGGTCTGACTTAAGGGGTCCGTGGCTAAATAATAACAGCCGCACAGGTCGATCAATCAGGTTAAGCAAAGCTTGCCGCGGTTGGTCTGTGGATAGGTGACCATCTTTAGTTGTTTACAAAACACTAAAGTGTGATAAATCTATTAGGACTTACATTATAAGTAATCAAATAATACAAGAATAATTGTCGTAAACAAACAATGAACATTTCACAAAGTAAATCATTATAAAATCAAAGTAACAGGTCATGAATTGTTTTGAACAAATCCACCGGTTACAATTATCGAGATAAGTGGCCAAATATTGCCTACATCGAGTACTCAATAAATTATGTTCCAATTTATTAGACAATAATTGATAGTAAATTCACTTAATAAGAACAACAAAATCATAACAAATTATGTGGGTTACCCACAATTGTAATAATTGAGAACCAACTCCGACATCGGTATATATAAAATTTGGAAATTAAATTAACTTCTTTTGAGACTTTTTGCATTGTTTAATAATTATTTATCGTTCAATATTCGTTTTAAAATATGTATCACACTAATATTATAAAGGCGAAAGTTTGTGAGTGTGTGGGGGGGTGTGTGTGTGTTTATATGTTTGTTAGTTCTTCACGCTCAAACTGCTGGACCAATTTTGATAAAATTTGGTATAGAGGTAGCTGACACCCTGGATTAACATATAGGTTACTTTTTATCCCGATATTCCCACAGGATCGAAACTTATGCGGGTGAAACCGCGGGGCGCAGCTAGTTTTGCCGAATACCAAAAACGACAACTGCCCTTTTATTTATTTTTCAAAACACCTCGGAAAAGCAAACCGTTCCGTTTCGATTAAGAAAAAGAAGTAGGCAATCAATAGATTTCTTGGTCCTTCGGTCCTGGGAATTTATTTCTTGTGTTAGGGTTTGCCGTTATGCAATTTATAACAGTCGATCCATCAAAACCTTATCGAAAGAATTATCAAATGAGTTCGATACAAATCTCTATACTTACGCAGAACATGAGCTATGACATAATAACCCTACCGATAGACACCCCATGCGGTCCGCACCCTAATAACATTAGCTTTTTAACTTCACACCCTATCAAGTAATATTAAACTTTATACCTATCGCCATAAAATACATATTGATATACAACATACATACCAATTCTATAGAACTTTTTTACATCGAAAGTCTGGCTATGGCAACAATAGAAAAGTCTTCAATGGCGACCCTTCCGCGCATGCGTGCTGTTAAGCAACTAACTTCACTACAATACACCAAGCCACGGTACTCCACAACTTCGTCCCGATACCTGTATATACATCATAACAATTTCTCCATATTATTTAACAGTTTAATAATACACTAAACGTAAATTAAATCCGTCTTGAAACCGCGACTTTTCAGTCAACGTCTTATTTATAAGACACGGTGATCGCCTTTCAGTAACGCGCGCGTTAACGTTACGATTGCGTATAGAAAATACTTTTGATCAATAGGAGCTCTTTATTAATTTATTTGTGTTCTAGATAAGAAAGCATCGCTTTTCGCTGCTGAAATGTGTTCTGGTATATCGTATTAATTGTGATATATACGTATTCAAGCCTAAGTGTGACAACGAACGAGTAAATAAGCTTTACTGTGTATTTTAAGTAAAAGTGTTTATTTTTGAGGTCAAAGCGTCAATTTTGATAGGAACTCGGTGTTTTGTCGGGTTAGTGAATAGTGTAATATGTCGAAACCTAACACGCTGAAGGCTCACAGACTAAGTGCAGAGTTCGCGGAGAAACGAGCACAGTCGATGAAGAAAACAGATCCATCGAACTTATAGCAACCAGCCGTAAGTACAGCATGTTATTGTCACTTGAATCGATCCTCTATGCCTTTAATAACCTATAAAAAATTAAGCATTTCACTTCATCTTGCCAAAAAGAAGTCGGATTTCTGTTGCCTGAGCAATATTCAACCACTGTAAAGTTTTCTCCTAATTTTATACGTGCTGTGCTACTAGTAATTCTATAGAAGTCGTAGATTAGTACAACGAAAACTTGTATACAGCTACAAGTAGATAGCCTGGCCACTTAAACAAATTAGAAATCGAAAATCGATTGTTCTTCAATTTATAATGAGGCTGAGCCTTACCTACATTCCGGCCAATTAGATGATTAGATTAGTATTATTAGTACAGCCATTCGACCAAGTAAATTATTTCCTTTAATTTAGATTATTATTTCCTATAATTTAAAGTAGAGATTCAAACATTTTATATTCCATACATATTTATCTCATGCTTGATGAACCTAAGTATATTTTGTTCTTGGTGTAGATTTGTGGTGCTACATGAATTAAAGTCATTTCCAAAATGTGAAGGTAACTAACAAGAATCTGTTCTAATATTGCTTTATATCGCGGATATTAAAACCAACAACGTGAAATAAAAAAGGTCAGTTGTAAGCAATAGTATGCCAAGCACATGATGTCTACAAACCAATATGGCTGCCACTCAGCTGTTCGGTACGATACGCATGCGCGGTGGGTTTCCCGCCATCTTTGAACTTTGCCCTACTATGCGAGACGCCAGTAAAATGCTGCTTGGAATGTAATAAAAATCGGGCGGATTTCCTGAGAATTGTTGTTGAGAATGGAGTAATTGTAAAACGTGTATATACGTTAACCGTTTAAACCTAAATACCAGCACATTCTGTGTTAAATAATTGGTAAAGGTTTCACCTGTAGCTATGCAAATGAGAATTTTGAAGTGCCCCATTACTTTGTACCCAATGTTCCTTTTAGTTAAAATGTATCGATAACTCCCTATTTTTTAAAGGACTTCATTCAGTATGAAAATGTAGAAAATGGATGTGGAGCTTTGTCGCAAACCATGCTTCACCTCCTATCCTGCCCTCTGTGTCCCAAAACATGCAGTCAAAGTGACCTCTGCGCTGCCACAGACGAGGAAGTGGCGAAGTGTTGGCCTAACAAGATCTGAAATACAGTCGTGCCAGCAGCGACACGAAAAAAAAAGAAGAGTGTAAAAAATATAATGAAACTATAATACTTGCTCCAAGACACTAAGTCCCTAGTACTAAGTCTCTTGTATAACAAGCCTTATTAAAAACCACCGATTTTTTTAAATCGTTTTTTTTAATCTATATAAACTTTTCGCACAAAAAGGTACAAACGCGGACTTAATGTCTTAGGCATTCTCTACCAGTCAAGCAAGGGTGATGAAGAGAATTAGATGAATTTTATTAAATTTTATTTTCCCACTTTAAAATAGTCTTAGATTTAAAATATTTGACGAACGTTTCCAAGCACATTGCCTGTCTGCGCATAACTAAGTAGATATGCAAATTAATTGTTAAAACACGCAGAATTTCGGTCACGCAATGTCACCAGGTTTTTGGGAGTTTCAACTAAAAATGTCAGCCTTTTTATGTAAAATAGCAACAGTTGATAAGGTTATAAATACTTAAATTACGATAAAAATAATACTGAATTAAGAAGCACATCACCACCCAAAATGTAGGTTCCAATGGTATGAATAACTTTTAAAGATTCGAAATCGTAACACAGTTAGCCAACATACCAGGCTCGAGGGTAAATAATAACAGCCGCAGAGGTCGATCGAAGGTTAAGCTTGCCGCGGTCGGTTCGTGGATGGGTGACCATCCATTACATAACGAGACCCCTCCGTGCCTCGGAAAGAACGTTAAGCCAGTTATCAACTGAACGTCATGCCAGTTGTCCAGGCTGTCATTAGTAGATTTTTGACAGTCGTTACGGGTAGTCAGAAGCCCGAAAGGACAACCAAGGGATATCGTGTTACCCAGTAACTGGATCGCGGAGGTCAGATAGGCAGTCGCTCCATGTAAAATACTGGTATTCAGCTGCATCCAGTTAAACTGGAAGGAGTTTGATTTTAGCCAACAGACCACATACTATATCGCGTTTTTTTTAATATCTATACGATTCTAAAACTCTAAACAATAAAAATGAGAACAACAAACTATTCTTCCAAAGCTAAATTTATGCATTATCTTATAAATACAGCTGGCATAAGATACTGTGTAATTATGTCATCATCTGCCTAGCTTTCCCAACTATGTTGGGGTCGGCTTCCAGTCTAAGACTTTCGGGCTTCTGACTACCCGTAACGACTGTCAAAGATCCACGAATGACAGCCGGGACCAACGGCTTAACATGCTTCTCGAGGCACGGAGGGGTCACGGTATGTAAAGATGGTCACCCATTCACAGATCAAACGCGGCAAGCGTAGCTTGCGTGTAATTATGTATACTAAACAATTATTTCAAAAACCACATACCATCTTCTCCATCAACAAGAAAGCATACTTATATGTACAACCATTGTTTGGCAAGAATTATAGGCAATCCATCTATGCCAGACGTATATCGTACAAAACAATGGAAACAGTACCTACGCCTCGTAAGTGATATTGGAAAAACACGAATGAGGAAGTGTCGAGATACCCATTTGCTTTTACTTTTCTACCACCACTAAATATTTAAGTTTGAAAGTTTTCTTGTCTATGGGATAAACTTTGTTGTTGTCGTCGGAGTAAACTTTTGTTTACGACTACAATTTTTGTTTATCTTTTATAGTTGACCCAACTTTGGAAAAGATTGTGCCCAGTAGAATTGGATAAAGTATTAAGAGCAACATTGAAACATAAACCAATGATTACAATTGGAACTCTCGATCATTTATCTTAATTAATAACGGATGCCGTATGTGAAAACAAATTTCAATTAAATAATTATTAATCAAGAAGGTCGGAACCCTTTCATTGCTAATACATTCAGAATGGTGATCTCTAACCCGACACGTTACAGCTGTAAATGTCTTTGAGCCGTGCCGACGCACTTAATGTAAGTCCTATGGGGATACTGCACTTGAAGTGTGATGGCAGTAAATAGACAAGGCAACCTAAACTAACCGTGTTATAATGGAATATATATTTGTGTTATAATGGAAATTGAAATAAATCGTTAAATCGTCAGGCCGTAAAGAACTTCAGCTACTGTCAGATTTGAAAATATAAGAACTAGGTTGATTAAGAAAGAATATAAGCGGTCGAGTTTCGATGTTACTTCACACCTTTCATTCTGCTGAAAGAATACCTGCACCCTATTTGCGTAACACACTATCAATAACAATCTGAATCATTTCCAAGGATATTGCGAATCCATTCCTTCATAAGTTCCAAAAATTTGTCTGCTCAACAACTTAAATAACGCAATGAATATTGTGGAGCTGTCAAAATGAAAGCCATTCCAAGTTTTAGTGTGTAAAGGCTCCTACAAACAGGCGCGACACGCGATATAATTGCGCGCGACACAAAGGCACCGCTCGTTGCGCGACATGCGGTGCCTTTGTATCGCGCGCGATTTTATCGCGTATCGCGCCTGTTTGTTTGAAGGAGCCTTTACGCAATTACCCCTCTGGTACAATCTACAAGGCAGTGAATTTTATCGATAAGAAGACAAGACAAAATCAGGACTAAAACTTGGTACCCCTGCAGCCCTGCCATGTTCAATACCTCAATAAAAACGTGAGAAAACAGTGTTCTTACTCGTAAAGCGTGAGTTATGTATGTTTATCAACCTCGCGAGTAAATCTCAGCTCAACCCATAAACTCACAAGCAAATCACATACGCGAAAACCATAACTAAGGTTCATAGTAGTTGCAAACGGCCATGAGTCAGAGGGTGCAATAACCCTGCCCAGACGTACCGTTGTGGATCAGTTGCTAGATTAGTCCGCGGATCTAAGCCTCAAAGAAAGCGCTGAAGGAACGATAAAAGAATTTTATTTAGCGCTTTAGCTCACAAATCTAATTGAGGCTGGTGAGCCTTGATTTTATAGTGGCTTGAAGCGATTGAAGCGAAGAAATGGCATTGTTCGCAGCGAAAGCCCGGCTTTAAATTCAAAGGTTAGGGTTAATTGAACAACTTTTTGTCTGAAGTTTCTGTAGTTTATGGAGTACATTAGTCTTTATTGCGGACTTTGCAGTAATGGGAAACACACGGATTAGTGTCTTACATGTTTTTTTTTTGCCTTAAAAGTATATTCGGAACATAGGACCAAAAACACAGTCAACAAAATGTATCCACATGCCAAAATAGTTCCCATAAGCGATATTAAGTGGTAGGAGGCTAAGGTACTATTGAAGAAGTGATCCCTGGTGACTTAATAAGTCTCCACGTGCTAAGCTGAATTATTCCTTTGAGGCTGTAAAAGTTTGTGAGGGCCATCTCCGTGTGACCGGGTCAGTGGGACAGGTCTTTGTTTAATAATTCGCTACCTACTGATGCTTGTGAATTTATTTCTAAGTAAACCTTTCTTCTTCTTTGTCAATGGCAATCTATAAGAGTCAGCCCAGAAGTAAATCATTGAATATTAACGATTTTATTTAATGAAGTCGATAGTTGTGTTGAAATTCGTTACTCTTGAGAAGAAACAAGAAAACAAAATCACAGTAATATTATAGTTTGTGAGTGCGTGTGTTTATATGTTTGTTACTTCTTCACGCTCAAACGGCTTGACAACATTTTATATGGAGGTAGCTGACACCCTGGAAAAACATAGGCTTCTTTTACACTTATGCGGGTGAAACCGCGGGGAGCACCTAGTTGTTATATAAAAAAGATCTGGTCATAATATAATCTGGATCAGTCATAATTGTAAACTTGTCAATTAAACATAACATCTCGCCAGTAATCCTCAAAGAGTTAGGCAGGAGTGTACTTATAGTACACCCACATTTCGCCAATTATGTGCAATTATTCCCATGCCATCAACTGGACAGAAATCCAGACTCCTTGCTGCTACTATGAAATTCCTGATGGAAAAATCCAATAACACTTGGCCTGGCCTGGGCATCGAACCCAGGGCCTCAGGGTCAGCAATAGAGCTTGCTAATACAAGATCAACGAGGCAATTAAAATATGTAATTTATTTCGACAACGTCGTCGTTGCCGAGGCAGGCCTAAGAAACGCTGGCGTGACGATTTGGACTCGTTCCTAACCGATTGGACGGAGAAGGCACAGCACAAGGAAATGTGGAAGAAAATGGGCGAAGCCTTTGCCCAGCGGTGGGACAGTATAGGCTAAGTCGGACTCGCACACGTAGGTTTCCGTACCACAAGGCAAAAACGCCGAAAAAAACACATTTGTCGTACCTATGGGAGCCCCCTTAAATATTTATTTTATTCTGTTTTTAGTATTTGTTGTTATAACGGCGGAAATACATCATCTGTGAAAATTTCAACTGTCTAGTTATCCCGGTTCATGAGATACAGCCTGGTGACAGACAGACGGACAGTGGAGTCTTAGTAATAGGGTCCCGTTTTTACCCTTTGGGTAGGGAAACCTAAAAACGGAAAAAAAAATCGACAACATAGAGCTACTGAAGTTGTCTTCCAATGCATTGCATTAAACATGCAACAATGCACACCGCAGCATGACACAGTGTGTATGAATAAAAGCTACACGATACACATTATTTACATCAACCTAGAAATTGCATTACACCATCCACGTAGCGTAAAGTTGAGCCGATAAAGCTTTCGCGCCACAAAGCATAAAAGCGTAAATTTTAATACAAGCACTAACTTTGTTTGCTGAAACTGTACCTAGTTATTACACTGATATTACTAAAACTAGACGTTTTATTATTATATTTAAGCTATAGCGTAGAATATACAGGATGTATATTTGCATGAAGGTTTATCGTACATATCGCATGCGTACATGTGCGGCTCACAGGTCGATCGACCACGTTAAGCTACGCTTGCCACGGTTGGACTGTGGATGGGTTACCATCTTTACACCTCCGTGCCTCGCAAAGCACGTTAAGCCGTTGGTCCCGGCTGTCATTCGTAGATCTTTGACAGTCGTTACGGGTAGAATCCCGAAAGTCTGACAACCAAAAGGGGTATCGTATTACCCAAGGGGTATCGTAGTAACTGGGTTGTGGAGGTCAAATAGGTAGTCGCTCCATGTAAAATACTGGTATTCAGCTGCATCCGGTTAGACTGGAATCCGACCCCAACATAGTTGGGAAAAGGCTAGGCAGATGATGATGATTTATTGTGTACATATCGCCGCCATGTCGCAAAGCGCATTTTAATGCATTTTAGTTCCTCGTTGCAGTGTTACCAACCCATAACAAAATTTGCCCCCAAGATTTTTTAAAAATCCCCCTAAAAAAACCCTAAGTACCTTCACATAAGGTAAATTTCTTTGATGCAGTGCCCAACTCCCTAAGTCGTTCGTAACTCACAAAATAAAACGCATAGGTACAGTTTGTAAAAAAAAAAGACTAGGTACCTAAATACCTATTGCTAAACTAATAACTAAATTGTAATATTGTTGATCAGTTCCAGTATGGCATCATCATCATCGCCAGCGGTGCTAGGTACTGTTCAAGGTCGATGTATTTTTGAAATCATACATTCGTACGCTAATGGCTTTTAACATACATATTTGCCGTTGGTTCAAACTTAACGCAAGACCCATATTCTCTGATCAGGTAAAATCTTATCATCATTATGCTCTGAAGCATATTCAGGGTTAAACGATTCTTAAGTATTTTTAAATAATGGCATAAATAGAAAAGGCACGCTCCACGGAGGCGTTGGATACGGGCAGCGTCAATAACGCCACAGCACCTTTTAGAGTTAGGTACTTTACTCTTTGCCTTTCAGCAAGCCCCTAAAAATAACCCCAAAAAAAGTCTGTCCCTAAAAATACCCCTTGTAAGACTTCTTCCCCCTAAATTTAGGGGGAAAACCCCAAAGTTGGCACCACTGCCTCGTTGGTCTAGTGGTCGCAAGCGCTATTGCTGAGCATCCCAGGGTGCAGCAGGGTGCAGGGTGCAGGGTGGGGTCCAGGGTGCGATTTCCAGGTAGGAAAAAATGTTATTGGATTTTTCCATCTAGAATTTTTCAATAGCATTCAGAGTCTGGATTTGTACCCGGTTGATGGCACTAAAATAATATACACTACTTACTAACTTTTGCCCGCGACTTCGTCCGCGTGAAATTTCACTCTCCTCCCATTCACCCTCTCAACAGTGGAATTTCGAAAAAACCTTCTTAGTCGACACCTACTTTTCACAAAGAACACACCTTTCAAATTGCATGTCTCTAGGACCAGCGGTTTAGGCTGTGCGTTGATATATCAGTCAGTCAGGACTTTGAATTTTATATATATATAGATAGAATCGGCGCCACGAAGTACCTTTACCTATAATAGGCTATTTGACTGGTTTCTGATAAACATCTCAGATTATTTAATGGTGTCTAACGAGCCCACAAAAACCTATTACTTCAAATTGCATAATGTATTACTTTTAAAAAATAGTAAATAAAAATGTACTGTTTAAATAAGCCCCCAAAACGCTATCTTTAACAATATGGCGTCGTGACGTCACGATTTACGTAAACAAACGTTGAAACGGTCGAGATACTAGAAAAAAGTCATCTGTTCTGTCAACGATAGACAGAAATTTACTAAATCATGACGTCATCTTAAGTTCAGCCAATCCAGACCGTTTTCGATTACGTGGCGCCAGATTTAAAAAGATGAAGTATTTTCGGGATTTTTTTTTATAAATAGTACATTGTTTTGTAGTAAAATTAATGCAAATCGATTTTAGAAGCGATAATCTATACGAGTGTCAATAATTATGACCTTATTTTTACCGACTTCAAAAAAAAGGAGGTTATCAATTCGATACGTATGTATGTAATTGTATGTAATATTATTGTAATTGCATTATATTCACATATGATGATCTATTAGGGCTTCCAAACAAATATACAAAATTTCATAGACGTATGTATGTATGTATGTATGTATGTATGCATGTATGTATGTATGTATGTTTGTCCACGCATATCTCCGGAACTATTAATCGGATCGTGACCATTTTTTTTTATTGGCTTACATTTTCTTCAACTTAGGGAACAGTGTAAGTTTCATCAAGATCGATCCAGTAATTTTCAAGATATGGACTAATACGTGTAAGTGTGACGGCCTGGCTTATTGATAAGAGCTACGGGTGTAGTGTCAAAGGGAAAACATCTTAAAACCTTGGTCAAATACTAGTGCAAAAACTAAAAATTACGAAATAAAAAATAATTTAAAAAAATTAAACCGACTTCAAAAAGAAATTAACTCAAAATTATGAAATAACTTTTATTTCGGAAGTCGGTGGCATAAAACTAAAATACAGATCCCAAGACACCGACTTCCGAAATTAAAGTTATTTCATAATTTTGAGTTAATTTCTTTTTGAAGTCGGTTTAATTTTTTTAAATTACTTTTTATTTACATTGTCAAATAGCCTATTCCATAGTGCTCCAGAGTCTCCACCAATGTTACTTTAATCTTCTAAAGCCTTAGGACCAAAACTATTCTGGTCCTCCGGTGCACTATCGAGAGAGACATTATTCGTATAGTTTGGCTATTATCTATGGCCTAACTCGGCGCTACCATAATGCATGCTTTCGGAACGGCACCCACATGGATTAATCAGCGGTTTATTATCTTACCTTAAATTTAATTTATGTGGTATTCTAATGGAAATCCTATTATATTAATAAAAGCTATGAACCTTAAATCTAGTAAAGTGATTTTTAAGAAGTTATTTAATTTGAGTTGTCTTATCTCACATCAAGTGAAGTGAAGTGATTTGATTGTTGCCGGGTCAGCGGGATTGTCCGAAAGGGTTACCGCTGGCCCGGAACGTAAAGGGCTAAGGAAGGAACACGGGTGGATATTTAGTCAGTAAGAGTCTGACACTCCTTTCCGCTCCACCCAGAGCGGGAGGTGACCCAAGATTGGGTGATTTCCCAGCCTCAAAAAAAAAAAGTGATTTGATTGGCTGTTGTAATTTCGGCTAGCCAGTCACAGAAAGAAAGAAGGAACATTTAACCCTGATTAAGGCACACAATACAGGGTGCGCAAACTGTAACCATGAATTCAGCGCATGATTAAAGACGTATAAAATTTTCGTCGGGAATCAAAATATAAGCAGATGTTTCGTGGAAAAGTGCAATACCTACGAGGACAAAATGTATGGAGCAGCAATTTTTTTTCTTTAAATTTTTCGTGGGTTCACGAAAAATTTCAACAACACTGGGGGATCAGAATCAAGTACTGAATCTATGGTAACAGGTTACGCGTCGATGCTGTCAGACGCCAGCACATCAAGCTACCCGAAACTGTCAAATTTTCCCAATCAACTTTGTACTTTATGCTTCAGCGATAAAGTTGAAAATCTATTCAAGAAATTTGACAGATTGTAGTAGCTTGATGTACTGGCGTCTGCACAACACGACTCATGTGTTATGTTTTGTGTAGATCTTTTGCTTTTCTGCAACCGAGCGTGCCGAGTCAGTGAAGTTCAATCAAAAATGCTCACGACCTAGTTTTGCTAATTAAACAGCTAGGTCACCTAACAATCAAACTTCTTCAATCTTGTAGACAACCAATTTCTTTAAGCATAAACCGATCATGAGTTAGCACAAAGTTGTGGGTAACTGTATCTTGAACAGACCCTTTCAAAGGATAGGGTTGTCGACATCTATTTGAACTTTCAACCCGGGACTAAAGAACCAGACGATACACGTCCTGATCTAAAGGCCGTAGATGTATATCATACATAGCATTGTTTTGAGTGAAATAAGCATTTATATAAAATTTATACTACCCAAGTACCCACACTTGATACCTAATTGTTAATTGGCAGTTGACACGGTGACTAAAAGAGTGATGAATATAAATGTTGATGGATGGAGAGGAGGAGAAGGTCAGAGAGATGCATTGTGAGAGGAATAATATGAAACAGAATGGAGTGAACGATAGCGTGACGGTTGACAGGGGAGTATGAAAGAAGAAAACATCTAGCGCCGACCACAAGTAACATGGGACGAGGGAAGGAAGACAATGAGACGGTGATGAACGACGAAGATATCTGATGATTCCCCCAATTTTAAATTGTCGGCTTTTATGAGAGTACCAGTTCTATAGCTACTATATACTCGGACCTTCTTGCCTCTATGAGACTTGCAACTGGGTTATTGTATCGCAACGTTCAAGCCAGTAGCATAACAAGAGCTGCAAAAGAGCACTGTTATACTAGTAAGCTGAAACAGAAAATATCCTCCACAAATGCGAGAAGTCAAGAGTTTCCCTTAAACCCAGAAGCACATCGTATACGAGACAACATCCGGCCTCATGAAGTTTTTATTATTCCGTATCACCTCCAGCAAATATTCGCAGCATATAAACGAATCCGTTCCTCCGCTCATCGTATCATATTTATCGCCACAATTCCGATACTGACGTAAAATATTTATATGAAAATTCTTTATTGTGTCGAAGATCTGCAGCCCTGAGGTGGAATCTCCATAATTCATGAGTCTGCATGGCATAACGCATTGCGCATTTACATAGATTCCCAAACACACCCGCCCATTGGCCACAGCTGTGCCAGTAATACATTTTTTATTATTTTCTCTTTTACTGAAAATAGTTTTTGCATTAGAAGAGATTCTAAACCGATATCCAAGTGTCCAGCATCTTGAAATATTTCTCGTGCGGATCTGAAAATGGAATATTGATAACGGCCATTTTTGTATGACCAGACTAGTGACCGTTGTTCCACAATGGCCGGTAAGGTTGCAAATGGATATAAAAATTCGGCAAGTCCAAACCTTACTATGTTTTTTCTTCCTCTAAGAGTCCTCTTTGATCTACAAATGAGTTTCTTGCCCGTTCTTCTCTATAGGTACCTACTACGCTTTGGAATGGGCAACCAGCTTCACATTTCTGACTGACCGACTTCTTGACAATTCAAAAGTACCTTGTAAATAATTTGATTGAAATAAATGCTTTGAATTTGATACAATACGATAAAAAGGAACTGCTAATATGAAGGATCTGGGTAAATCATTCCCGATCAACGATGAAAAAAGACCAAGCATCTAACTAAATGCTAGCTTCGACATATGGAGTCATGCAGACATAAACTTCCTTCTTTCCTTTTCATTGTCTCCCATGGATGCAGAAGCTACAGAACCCTCAAATGCTGCGAAAATTTCTCGACAAGTCATCAACATCATCATTCTCCTGCCCTTATCCCAATGTCTATAGTATCGGCGCAACATGTATTTTTCTCCGATACTTCTCTATTCGTCTTCTTTTATTTTATTCTTCTTTTTTTATCTCGGTAGTCACCCCCTTTCTGACCATATCTTTCACACAGTCAATCCATCGTTTCTTTGGTCTTCCCCTACTCTTATTCCAATCGACTTCATACTCAAAACTTCAATTTCTCGACAAGTGCAGTACTTAATTACATATGACCGAGATTTTCGGTTTTTCAATTACGGAGGGTATTTGAAAAACACCCTGAACAATGAAATGCTATAACAATCAACCTAAACCATTTTCTATCCATAGGTATATCACATTCCTGTATCTGTAACAAACTGCGTTTAGCCGTCAATTACTCGGTACTCTTGACGAGGGTTAGCACGTTGTAGCAAAGTTTTGATGATAGCTCGACAGGTTGAAACAAATACCTGACACTATGTACAGTCAACAGCAAAAATAGATGATCAAAATCAGAAATTCAATAGGAGTCAAAACTGATCACACATATATATGGCAGCTGTACTAGTAGTAAATGTTTGGTATAATTTACAATCACATACTTTTGAATCACTTCGACGCCACACAGTTCTGACGAGAACTCCGTTCATTAGTATTGAATTTCAGATTTTGATCATCTACTTTTGCTGTTGACTGTACCTGTCTGGCGAGGGAGGTATTGTAGAACTGTCTGGGTTTTTTTCAAAGTCAAAGTCAAATCATTTATTTCGAATAGGCACATTAAAGGCACTTTTGAACGTCATAAATTACAACTAGGTAAATAGAATTGATTCTAGTTGTCAAAACAACATAAAAATGAATAAATTTTTTTTTCCGTACCTCAAAAGGAAAAACGGAACCCTTTTAAGATCACTTCGTTGTCCGTCTGTCTGGTCATCTGTCAAAACCCTTTTTCTCAGGAACGCGTGGAGTTATCAAGTTGAAATTTATATCAAGTACTCAGAGCTGCAATACCTTGAAGCAGGGAAAAAATCTAATTTCTAAGTCAACGCAATCAAAAGATACGGGTGTATATGTTTCGTTTATGCCGCATATTTTGACACTCGCAAGGGAATCAAAACGTACCTATAGGGTACTTTTCGTTGACCTAGAATCATGAAATTTGGCAAGAAACAATATCATATAACACAAATAAAGGAAAAAATCCGAAAACCGTAAATTTGTAGTTATATACCTACAAATTTGTACGGAACCCTCTGTACGCGAGTCCGACTCGCACTTGACCAGTTTTTTTTTTTTTTTTGTTAAGCTACCCAGTTCTTTTAGATGCCAGAAAATTAGTATCGGAGATATTACGACACAACTAATTTCGGCCTGTTTTATTATAGGCATAAACCAATCTACCAGCAAATCAAATGGAACCTCCTTGAAGGTGGGCGGACTATACATTAAATAATCAGAACATCACGCCTGTAATTCCCGAGGGGTTAAGCAGAGCTGTACGTATAGTACAAGCGCATTTCGCTAGTTATATTTCAGTCCCATGTAAATAGAAGGCGAGCCTATTGTCATCAACCGGGCACAAAAACACATTCCGAGCTACTAAATTAAATATATCTCTTAATAGTAGGTACTAAAAAAAAGACTTTTACTAACTATATAAATAAATACAAAAACAAAAGGATATTTAGGCGTCCAAGTGCTCGTCTGCATCACTGTCATCCGGAAACGTGCCCAAAAGGGTGGCAGCAATGCCACGTTGAATGGCAATGGTTGTTGTTGTTGTTGTTTCATCCAAAGTTTGTCTTTAAAAGATCGCTTTCAGCGATAAGACCGCCCATTGTGTCACCCTATGTACAGTTTCTATTTTTATGTCTGTCATTTATATGGTGTACATAATAAAGAGTATTTCTATTCTATTCTATTCAATGCTAATTCTTTGGCCACAGAACGACCCAGCCCTTTGGTCATGTGAAAAAAAAAAAAGTGTCGATTAATTATTTGTCTGATATTTACTCGATTTAAAAGAACTCTTTTTTAAATTAAACAACGACCAAAATGAGCTCATGTTGAGTGAGTTGTCTTAACATCGTCTTAAAATATCCATCTTTTGTTTACAGTATCTAAACAAAAGAATCCATAAACTCCTAATATGTATCCAAACTAAAACTTACGCAACGTTACAGCAGGAAATCACGTCCAAAAATGTCACAGGAAGTTGTTCGTAAAGTTTCCTTTATAGTGGGCAACACTGACAACAGGGACACTGGCAACATCGGCTACATGTTTATTATGCGCCGGTCGTTCGTCCATCAGTCTCGTAGATACGGCTGTAATAGACAACGCGACTTGTCCTGTCCAAATATTGTGCTGTAAAGGGGCTTGCATGAGGAAGTACTTACACAAATTTAAAATTAGAAGAAGATTAAATTTTTTTCTGAGGTAGACTGGTAGAAAATGCCCAAGGCATTAAGTCCGCCTTTGTACAGTTTTTACTTGTGCATAAAGTTTAATAAAATAAAAAATAATATTTTTTAGTGGTGTCTAGACTAATTAATGTTGGTCTTTATGTCTTTATATAAATTTTCTTTTGAAAATATTAACAATTAGTTGTCACTGTTAAATTACGTACCGTCCAGATAGAGACAAAACTTGAATCTGTGCATTGCCATTAATTTCCAATTTATTATTAGATCTACGTATAACATTACTTATGCCAAGTAAAAAAAAAAACTTATGTTGTTGGATGAACTGCGCTGTTGGATTTTACAACTTTCGGCGCTGGGCCGAGCGCTGAAAATCCAACAACAACGCCCTTCTATTTAGGTATTCATTTAGGTGTAGCGTAGTGTTCGTGAAAACGGGCATTAAAATAAGGACCGCTTCGTGACGTTATTTTTATAGATGAATTAATATTGTTCCTAACCATCTTTTGTTAGTTTTAATACTCTTTATTGCCGTTACCAGTTTATACACCCTTACACGAGTCTTGTTTAACAAAAAGTCGTTGGTGTGCCTGCGTCCTTATTTAGACTGATTGGACAAAACACATGTGATTGCCGTCCATATGTGGTACAATGGATTTGGACAGATCGTTAATTACATATTGACAGGCTAAACGTATGTACTTAAGTTAGGGAGGGGTAAACGGTCGTCGGTCATTGTAAGTGGCATTTGGGGAAATTGTGGATGTAAATTCGGGCCAGGTTTAATTCTTCCAATTTCAAAAACAAATAAGGTCATTTGGGCCTGTAGGTAAATGTAAAAACTAAACATAGCTTCGGAAAATTATACAGTATTTGCTAGCAGTGTCTTGTACTATCTACCTATTGAGTCAAAGTTGTCATTTGTCTATTAGTTTAATTACCTACTTACTTATATTTATGATGAAATTATGTAAATGTGTTTCCCAGAAATACATAAATTCAGTAATTTTCACAAGACATTTAAGGGTAAATCATCTTAAATCCTTTAATACGTATTTTAGACTATTTCCCAGAAATATTATAACAATCGAGTATTTTTTTTATAAATTCCTAATCTAATATAACTAGCCTGTACTGTCCCACTGCAGGGCAAGATATTTTAGAATTTCCGTATACTTACATATTTTACCTTTAACTGCTTTAACTAGTTTACTTAATTACTTGTCAGAAATGTCAATACTTGCCCCGAAAGCTGAAAAGCTTGCTACTGATTGAGTCAGGCCGTCTCATTCAGTGTCTTGACTACTGAAAACCCAAACCCATGATGAAAGCCTAAACTCTTCTGTGTAGATACTTTAAAACTTCGATACCATTACTTAATAAATAATCAAGAAACAACAATAAACATTAATTTCGCTAAACGAAAGCTTTCCAAACGATACTTATATACTCAGAGCAATAATTTATCATTTCATTTTACACTTTTCTTCCATTTTGACAAATGAGGTGTCATGGCGTCTTTGGAATTTCCCGCGCTGTCACTTGAAGTGTTGTCAACAGTGCGGAAAGACGGATGCTGTAAATATTTCTTGAAAAATGCATCCGTCTTACTATTTCTCCCATAATGTACTGTAAGTATTGGGCCATCGTCAGCCGCTGCTTATATAATACTATCGAAGCCAACTACCGCATAATACCTACATATCTTGACGATGCTTATGCAATATCTATTGAAAGATCCACATAACTGTCAAAATATTTATACTCCCGTTCTACGCTATGCGAATAAACAACAACAATAATTATCCTGTTTATATAATTATCATAGTTTAGAAACAGTACTATTGTCTAGATTTCAATTTTCATACGTTTCGGTCTAGGCATTCACGTTGGATAAGTCAATCAATGTGGACTGCTGTTACCTACGTTTTAAGGAAAACGATTTTGTACAACCACAATGAATTGATAATTAGCGTTCAAATCGTTTATTGTGTTTTGAAAATGCTTTATAGTGCTTTTAGCATAGGAGTATGCTTCAAGAACCAGGTAAGTAAATGCCGAATTTAATTTTATATAAAACTAGTTGTGCCCGCCGCGACTTCCGTTTGCGTGGTTGTCAGAAAACAATAATGTGTTTCTTTACTATTATATACTTTTTAGTATACTATAAATATATGTGTTTAATCCTTAAAACATCAGCTATCGGCCAGTGAAAGTCCCGTCATAATCGATTCAGCCCTTTCGGAGATTAGCCGGAATAAACAGAGAGACAAAAATTTAAAATTTGTTTTATTGTTATATTATGTAAATTTATACTTTCATATGCATTTAGTAAAAATATGTTATTTTGATATTGCAAACGAGCATACTGTGTGTCTTCAAACTTTTTCTTACTAAATTACCTATCATTTTGGACCGGAACAGCTTCAATTCTCATCTCACGATTATCAGATGTAATGAAACTTCTTTCGAAGTTCTTCTTTTCGAGTCGAATTCAGTGCCGCATTGAGTTCAGAAAACATTGTATACAGAATTTCCCCAACCCTTTCGATAAAGAACTTACCACTAATGACTTTATAACGGTTATCCTCCCTTTAAACTCGACAAGAAACACCAACAATTTAGTCCTACATACTCGCATAATACAGTGTGAGTCTTCATAAAGTGCACATATCGAAATAAGGGTAACTAAGCTTAATTTTATCGACGAAAAAAATATTTAAAAAAATATTTTAAAAAATCTAAAAAAGAAATATTGCAGAATTTTTATTAAAATTCTTGTTCGCTGCTGTGACCCCTGTGTAAACAATCGCCCTCAATTGAGAATTATGGTTTTTTTCTAACAAAAATCAGATATTTTTTCATCAATTTTTACAATAATTGTAAAATTATTCAATAAAAGCCCCGATTACCTACTCTTTTTTATTACTTTAAATTATTCTCCATCGTATCAGATATCTAAACGTAAAATACCATGTTTATAACTCAATCACAACATTTCCTATCAACTGTTAAAGAAAGTCCTTGCAATCACCATACTTTAGCAGGTAAAGATCCTTTTAAATATTTTTTTATTTTTTCAAATATTTTTTCCGTCGATAAAATTAAGCTATGTTTCCCTCATTTCGTTATGTGCACATTATGAAGACTCACATTGTATAATATATCTCGCTCGGTATCTGGCTGTGAACTATGACTGTATTTGGACACGCGCCAGACCGTGGCTCCGGTCGCCACTTGCGTTTTTTTTTTACTTTTTAATACTAGTACACAGACACATTGCTCTTTTTGTTCGTAGATATCCGTAATGGTAGCTGTGTTCGAGAGATTTATTCGTCGGATGTGACTGTGAAATTAATTTTATAAGAGTGAATAAGGATCGTAAAACGTCTTGGTGTATGTAGTCATTATCAAACCATTTGTTAGGATAATTATGAAATGATGTATCAAAAGTATGAGCGTTATCATGGGGCCAAAATTATATTTCATCTTCCTTTTGAGCATTCTTCCTGACATCATTAGTGTATTTAAAAAAATCGTTTAATTCAGACTATTTAGATGTCCATATTTTGTTAGTATTACATTATCTTATAACTATGTTAGTAATTTAATTAAAATATGTACCTAAATTAAAATTTAATTGGAATAAAATAAAATTTAAACAAATTCATCGTCTGCCATCATCTTCCTTTTCCCAACTATCTTGGGGTCGGCTTCCAGTCTAACCGGATGCAGCTGAATACCAGTATTTTTTTTTATACTTGCTGTGCGGCCGCGACTTCTTTTGCGTGGTTGTCAGAAAACAATAATATGTTTCTTTACTATTATTATACTTTTTATTATATAAATATATGTGTTTACTCCTGTAGTCTCAGTATTCTGTGTCCTCAGTATTTTACATGGAGCGACTGCCTATCTGACCTCCACAACCCATTACTGGGTAATACGATACCCCTTGGTAAGACTGGTTGTCAGACCTGTGGTAACAAACCACAGTGTAGTTGTGGTTGTGTGGTTTCCTTATCTTTATGATGTAAACTTTGTTTAGGTTCACAGAGGTCAGAAAACTGAAATGGAAATACGAGGAGTTTAACTGTGACTCTTTAACTGGCCAAAATGTAGTAAGTGCGCCACGCACATCGAATCGCTTTAACTTTGCTTTGCGTAGCACGGTGTTAAAGTTAGTGTCGGCTGTAAAAACAGACTGTTACTATGAAACACTAGGTTTATTTAGTTAGGTATCTGACTGGCTTATGCTACCCTACACTTGGTCAATTATAGTTCCCTCCATTTACACACTTCTTGCAACCCTGCGCTATATCTTTAACATTTGAGAGTGTTTAGCGAATACAAGGTCTCTGATCCTGTCAGAGGGACACTCGGCAAGGTTGGAGTGGGTTTTAGCCGGTAGGTGTCCGGCACTGCCTTGTCTGGCTCATTAGTTTGGCAGTCAGGCCCTCCTTGAGAATTTACCAGTCCTGCCAAAATAAAATTGTGTTTAGCGTGTGACCCCGAAAATATCGAAAAGAAAAGACGTAAAAATAGTAAGCAGTAGTAGTACTTTCAGTAATGGGGAATCTGTAATTATATCTACTATTAAAAACGCTTTTATACGATTTCTTGTCATTATATGTCCATATTCCTCAAATAAAAAATACCAATCTGCCTTCACCAAACAACGTGTAGTTAATTTGTACCACAGGAGTTTTAACAACTTTTTAACTAAAACCAGCCGTGCTGACCTGAGTATTGGCTGAATGCCAGTGACCATTTTGTTTTTCATTTTATCTGATTCTGTACCTGTTGTCGTGTGTCGCGACCCTTAATGTCATGTTGATAGTTTTATTTGTCAATTAAAGTTAATTATTGTCATTACTAACCGAGTGCTAGACTCTGATTTCTTCATTTATTTTGGATCTATCTAAAGCTCGTATTCTAGGACGATACTCAGCCTAGAGGGGCCCGTGGCTAAATAATAACAGCCGCACAGGTCGATCGACCAGGTTAAGCTACGCTTGCCGTGGTTGGTCTGTGGATGGGTGACCATCTTTACATACCGTGACCCCTCCGTGCCTCGGAAAGCACGTTAAGCCGTTGGTCCCGGCTGTCATTCGTGGATCTTTGACAGTCGTTACGGGTCGTCAAAAGCCCGAAAGTCTGACAACCAGTCTTACCAAGGGGTATCGTATTACCCAGTAACTGGGTTGTGGAGGTCAGATAGGCAGTCGCTCCATGTAAAATACTGGTATTCAGCTGCATCCGGTTAGACTGGAAGCCGACCCCAACATAGTTGGGAAAAGGCTAGGCAGATGATGATGATGATTCAGCCTAGATTTACAGGCTTACGTTTATACGATGTGGCTCCTAAAGCATCGTCTGATTCTGTAAAGTATCGCAATACATGGACTGCTTAAAGGCTCCAGCATATCGGAGCGATACGACTCTACTAGAACAATTTATTTGAAAACTTCATGGAAATTGTTCTTCAAAAGTAGCGTGGCGCCTATCTCCAGGAGCCTTTAAGCATATATTGCGATAATTGACAGAATCAGACGATGATTTATGAGCTGAATCTCCAGGGTACCGTAAAGTATCATTGACATGTCTGCTACAATTTCCTCTCTGTAATTATCTTCATGGAATAAATGAAGTACTTTTTAACGCAGTTTTCAGGCAAACCGAGCCAAGTTTTTAAGAATTTCTGTCTTACAATGACTTGAAATGGTGAAAAGGAGAGATGATGGCCAATAAAAATAAATGGAAGAATGATGAATAGGATGATGAAAGATCTTCAGCAAACCGTAAAGCTAATTTCGAGTAACGGTACAGCTACTTGTCCAGCCAAGATTAAAATCACACCCCCTAAAGGACATAAACTAGCTCTTTACAAAAATCCTATATCCCTCAACATGCTCTTATTAAAACTAATAACTAAACTGAGCTGAGACTCAAGCAGTCGTGAAGCGAGTGGACGTGTCTCCAAAGTTTGCCAAACGTGTTTACCCTTCAGCAAAATATTTCATGCTCAGATGTGTTTAGGGTGTTATAGAGATGTGTTAAGACAATCAGCACTATAGGATACTGCTAGGATATCTTGGGTTCCATAATGTTTTCTACGGAGATATTCTCAGCTGTGGACCGTATTTTCATAGTAGGTAGTATTAAAACCCTGAATTTGTGAAGATTTTGGGATTTTAATATGTCGTGGTTCAACCGGTATTAAAAACCTCACTTTGTGAAGATTTTGGGATATCAATATGTCGTGGTAAAAAAAAATATTGGCTAGATAATTGTAGCTAGTGCTTTTTTTTCCAATGTATTGTGAAGTTTCTGTATGACACAAGCTCTCATAAATTTTAATGGTGGCAGTGTCGCCTTTTTTATTGGTCCCGTTTCTTATTGATATACCTTCATCATGATCATCATCATCCACAGCCCGAATTCATCTACTACTGAACATAGACCTCTCTTTCCTTGATATACCTTACCTCTATATTTTTAATTTTCTCTCTAGCCAATGCGCCAATCATGACAACGTGTGGCTATGGCTATATTTTGGCGCCTTTTCGTTTTACTTTCAGGATACACCTACCAAAAAGTATCACTAATAAGTAGCTTAAATTTGTACTCACACTGAGACAACAAACGCTGAAGTTAATAACTTCTAAGCCCCGACTGAAGCGACGTGCCTGTAAAGTTACCTAAACGTGTTTATCCTTTTCCATTGAAAGTTTTAAATCCTCTAGAGTGTTTGTTGTAATGTTATTTTAGTGTTTCTTCTGGTTTAGAAGTGAAAATACATTAAAAACAGTCTGATTGAATAAGGCCTAATTCAGTGTCTTGATTGACCAAACCTGTTGACATTTTGATTTTCAATTAAAACTTTGATAAATAGTCTTTCTTGTTCTTGTAAACTTTTCATCCATTAATCCATTCTGACAAATGAGGTGTCATGGCGTCTTTGTAATTTCCCGCGCTGTCACTGAATTGTTGTCTATGATGCGGAATCAAGGCATCACTATCCAGAAGGGATAACTGTGTCACGAATGTTGGAACAACATTTTGTCTGTCCAACAACAAAGAGCCTTTCATGTTCCGCTTCATCTGGCAATATCACGCGCTATTGTGCAACTTTGTAAAATATTCACGCATCCCACCACGAACCCATGAAGAAATTTATTATGACCACTAGCTTCTGCCCGCGACTTCGTCGGCGTGAAATTTATATTTTTAATACAAAATATCACTCGGCAATACTGTAGCTTGCCGTTAGTGAATCAATTCTCGGGATCGGATCAGTAGTTCTGTATATTACCCCTTACATACAAACCCACAAAGGAGATGGAAAACGGTAGGCCCAAATGTAATACGTTGAGATATGATCTCTGAGATATGATATGATATGAAAAAAAAAAAAAAAATAACCTCCTTTTTTTGAAGTCGGTAAAAATTAGTCATATTTTTTAATCTTAGAATATGAAAAATCACCTCAGCTCTCAATCTGGCAGCGGAGAAATATTACCTATTATGAGAAATATAGTTTTCGTGAGATTATCGATTGAGTAATCGATTAGGACACAGTCACGAAAATAAAACCTTTGCACTAAATAATTAACTCAAAGTAATTAAATGCACTATTATATGCTATTCTGTATATGCACTTCGTGTATATGCACACTTATGTCATTTTGGCGTTCAAAAGGTGCTGATTCTTTGCATATTTTGAATAAATGGCTTTTGATAAGATTTTTTCCTACATAGACAGAAGAGCTTCTCAATATAATGTTCTAGTTCGATCTATCCTTTACGTAGATAGCCACAAACCAGACGTGTCTCTAAACTCGGCGCAACATATTTATGCCTCGTTAGTTCCCGTTTGTTATCCTCAACCGTGATATTATTTACGACGGTACTGGATGGCCGCCTGGCCGCCAACTCATCATTTTAGAATGTATGCTTTTGCCTCAAGTTTGAGTATTCAAATAAATATAACCTCAAAGGAAAGACGTTAAAGTTAAGTTTTAGTTGTAGGATGTGTAAATGTATGTTTATTTATATTTGTAGATCTGAGATTTCGGTAGTAGTAGAGTTTCTTGTGAAAGGGTTCTTCTAGGAAAGTACCACCACCAAAATTGTCCTGCTACCAGCACTCTTATAGCATAACACACTTTCGATCTCAATCTGAATCATTTTGAAGGATATCACTAATCCACTGCTTCATATGTTGGAAATATTTGTCTGTTCAACAACGTAAATAACGCAATGAATGTTGTTGAACTGTCAAATCAATAGCCATTGCTACCGATAGTGTTACGCAATTACCCCGCTGGTATCATTCCTGGCGACTTGCAATAAAGGAGGATGTGTGGAATTAAACACGAAACTTGAAGTTTCTTAAAGAATTAGAGGAGAGATGGAATGCCTAGGTCTCTTTCCCAATTCATCAATAGTTTATTGACTCATTCCTGTTGAACATGAAAGGACAATAAAATACCCGATTAATTCGATCGATTCTAAAGAACAATGGATTGGACTCCAGCAATTGTTCTCCATAACACGACGCGCTCTGATTATTTGCTCATGACCGCACAGGACAATAAAAGTATATTATTTTATGTTTACTGACACATCTCACTATAGGCACGTACAGACGCCCACACATCAAGCTACAACAATCTGTCAAATTTCTTTAATCGATTTTCAACTTTATCGCTAAGCATAAGGTTCAAAGTTGATTAGGAAAATTTTACAGTTTCGGGTAAGCTTGATGTGCTGGCATCTGTACAGTGGCCTCCAAAAGTTAGTTGACATTTTTCCACTTCAGCTGTGATACCACAATATAATTTTAAATAAATAATAATACTTGAATATCACACTAATATTATAAAGGCGGAAGTTTGTGAGTGTGTGTGTGTTTATATGTTTGTTACTTCTTCACGTTCAAACGGCTGGACCAATTTTGATAAAATTTGTATGATGGTAGCTGACACCCTGGATTAACATATAGGCTATTTTTTATCCCGATATTCCCACGAGATCGAGACTTATGCGGGTGAAACCGCGGGGCGCGGTCAAAGTTGAATTAGTCAATAAAAACGATAGCAGTTCAAAAATTTGGATCACTAGAATTTTAAATCATAATGTGTGTTAAAGCTGAAGTGGAAAAATGTGAACTAACTTTTGGATGCCACTGTATGTGCGATAAACGAAGAAATAATCTTCGTCGCATGTCGATACATTTTCCACAGGCATTTTTCATTCCGATTTCAAAACTGTCAAACGATTGTTACGGATCGATTCAGCATCGTAGCACATCGATTTAAAAGCACTCGGCTTTACACTCGCGTTGAATGGAACTGCATGCCATATTTTCGCTCTAAAAGGCCAGTATTATAACCCAGCAAGGCATAAAGGCTTCAGGATTGACTGACGCTGAATACTTTTTACATTGAATACCTATTCGATTTTTAAATCGTTGTCAGCTGTTGGCAGTCTTTCTGATAATCTTGCCCAATTTTAAAATCCTGGCCACTCAAAATAAAAAACTCAATATTTAAAATTAGAATTCCGTTAAATATTTTTAAAGCTCCAGTTAACTTCAGTCAAGTCGGATACGACAAAAGCAAACGAACCATACGATGGCTGTTTCGCCTCAAGTCAACCCATAAAAAGAAAAGACTTTCCGTCCGCGATTTTAAGTCCAGATAATCTTGCGCTTAATCTCAAAGAAGCTCCATATATGGAAAGTGAAACATAACACATTAAACTCTTTCTAATATTAAAAGCTGTTCGCCTAGCCGGCGCCATAGATGCGTGGGTTAAAGGACGCGTAATGTCTTCGCAAACGCTACTCATGCATGGAACCAGGGCTGACAAGGTACTGTTCAAAAGAAGACGTGTTTTGTTGTTAAGGTATTGTTAAGTTCTTTTGCTGTGGGAGTCGGTGGAGATCTTGATGTCCTGTTTTTAGTTTCACCTAGATTTTTGTACGTCAAAGTAAGAAAGAATAACGTTTATTTGGACACAGCTCGGGAAACACAAAATACATGTAGGTAACTTAATAATAAAAAAACTGGCCAAGTGCGAGTCGGACTCGCACATGAAGGGTTCCGTACCACAAGGCAAAAACGCCGAAAAAAACACGTTTATTGTATGGGAGCCCCCCTTAAATATTTATTTTATTTTAATTTTATTATTTATTATTAAAGTAAAAATACAACTGAGTATTTTGTGAATATTTCAAGTGCCTACCTGTTGCCATTATTGATATCGAGCAAAACAGGGCAAAAAAATCGCGTTTGTTGTATGAGCCCCCCTTAAATATTTATTTTGTTTTTAGTATTTGTTGTTATAGCGGCAACAGAAATACATAATTTGTGAAAATTTCAACTGTCAAGCTACCGCGGTTCTTGAGATACAGCCTGGTGACAGACAGACGGACGGACGGACAGCGAAGTCTTAGTAATAGGGTTCCGTTTTTACCCTTTGGGTACGGAACCCTAAAAAGTGATAATAATGTTTGCTAAAACCTCACTAGTTTTCTTATGACTCTTGCTGATGATAGCCACGCTTACTTTTTTTATTCTACACTCAAGAGCTTATAATTTTGATTGTCCTTTTGCATATCAAGGTCTTCTTTTGAAGCCGTAAATCATTTTGTACAATGGCCTCTTGAGCCACTTGAGCTCTTTCATAAAGATCTGAAAATTGATATTCATATAAAAAAAAATATTGGGGAACGGTGAAAGCAAAATATAACAACAAAAAATCGCCATGTATGTTCTTGTGAAGTTGTCTTCTCTTATGTAATTCGGCTTATTTCCTGAACATAGATAAATCTTCGCTGTCCTGTTCGCTGTGCTGTATCTGTGCTGCTGTTCGGGGTCCTTTCTTAATTCACATTTTTTATTTAATTTTAAAATTTCTACGTGTTGCGAATGAGCCCTGCCAGCCCTGCCCATCAGCCGGGCGTCGCCGCTCGGCAGTTTGTCTTAATATGGCTCCTTTGACTTCAACGTCAAGATTGTGTTGATTAAACGCGTTTTAATATGAAAGGAAACCATATTTTTATTATTTTGTATGCCCTCCACTCTTTGGGTGTTCGTGTGGAGAAGGGTCCTCCCCTGTGTGTAATTTTCGTTCATTACTTATTAACAGGTGAACAATTCGCACGGCGGCTGTGACACATAGCCGCCGTGCGAATTGTTTCGGTTGAATTTTTTTTATGGCGACGTGTTCGGTTATTTTCTCTACTAAGTTATTATCAAAAGGTGTTTCGGTGCCGTGGTGACCCAGTGGTACCGAGACTTATGAGTTGTAGGGCGTGGGTTCGAACTCAAGCAGGCACTTTACTTTGTGTAAATTATTTCAACACCACTGCTCTCAAAACGGTGAAGGAAAACATCGTGAGGAAACCGGCATGTCCTAAAAACAAACATTTTAAAACATGTGACATCCGCGAATACGCCTGTGGTCCGCGTGGTGGATTATGGCCCACTTCCTCTCACAGAGAGGATTCCTGTGTCCCAGCAGTGGGAACATTATTGGCTGAATATGTTACCTGTTTCATTTATTAGAACTTGACCTTGGCTCCGGTCTTCATGAAGCATGGTCTCATCAAATGAAATAAACCTGTTATGAGTGCAGTATACTTCCTCTTCCCAGCTAAACCATTAGGAAGTGGTGAAGGGCGGGCGTTTTGGGGACTGTCTTGTGTAATTTTGACGTTCGAAAAGTGCTGATTCTCAATCTAATTTGGATAAATGACTTTTGAGAGGCAGCCAAGTCGCACTAGCTAATCTCTATACATAATTATTGGTAGGTAATAATTAATTCATTATAATGTATAATATCTAATACAGTACAGTCACGAGCAAAAGTATGTATACACTTGGCTTTATTCGAAGTCGATTTTCTCCTTTATTTTTGAATGAAATTTTATATTAGTAGGAACATAGTATTTTCGAACCCATAGGTATATGTTAAGTGTCGTATTTCAACGCTGCATTCGTTATTTCGTGAAAAAATCGCAATTTAAAGTTGCCTAGTGTTGACATATTGGTGCTCGTGACTGTACACTGTTGAAAAGACGTCGCAAAGCAATGTTTATACCTACCAAGTATATTCATCAATTGTTGTCGTTGGGACTCATCGAATGCTTTAAAAAATGCTCGTCATGCTGCTGAAATGTCAGCGTTGCGACTCGTAACCTATTTCCCCCGTGACCTTATCAAGCTACATGAGTTAACATAATTAGTATGGAATAGATTAATCGGCTTCCGATCTTTATGGTAAGGCTTTAAAAGAAGCGAAATTTCCCTTGGAGACGGAAAATGTTTCCCAAAGGAACAATTGTATTAAGTAATTGCCGGTATGTAGTAACTAGCTGCGTCCCGCGGTTTCACTTACATAAGTCTCGATCCCTTGTGAATATTGTGATAAAATATATCCTGTGTCCTAATCCAAGTCATGGTCTACCCATATGCCAAATTTCATTCAAATCCGTTCAGCCATTTTAGCGTGAAGACGTAACAAACAAACATACAAAAAATCTATCCTTTTCTCTTTATAATATTATAGTTTAGATGTAGGTACTAGATTGGCAAGATTATTTAATCAATTAGGAAGGTTCCAGACAAAAGGCAAAACGACCGCACGTGAAACCACACCAACCACTCACTATAATGACAACCTCTCTCTTATTTTCTAGAGCATGAAAATTATTTTCAATTTTCTCACAAAGGACTTCTAACAAAATATTTTCCTCGTTTTCTTTAACATTTTCCGTTCCTTAGCATTTCATAGCCACAACTTAGAACGCGAGATGCGAGTACACAGAGAACTTACTTACAGAAGGTCTCGGATGCATACAAACAATGAACGACAATGGACGCACACATAGACACACGGTGACAGTTCAACAACATTCATTGCGTTATTTACGTTGTTAAGCAGACAAATTGTTCGATCGTATGAAGCAATATCCTTCAAATGGTTCCGATAACATAACACACTATCAATCACAATTGACAGTGTGTAACGCTATTAGGGTGCTGTATACGTTGACACATACAGCGAGTGCTAGCTTGTGCACTTGCGACTGGCATTCGTTTTGACATAATTATGTAGTTTTAATTGCGTTCGCCTTACGTATGCGCCTGTATGTGTGTAAGGAGCCGGCCTTCTGTACCTATATATTCTGTGCCGAGTGCGCCGGGAAAGGCGGTAGTTTTAATTAAATTTCTCCAGTGGTCGCTTCAGGGTTGTTTACTGGAGCTTCGCAAACGAAGTCTTTGTGAAACTTGACCACTCTACCAGGTGTTATTTGGTTTTAATCTAGAATTTTCCAAGAGTGCAGGTACTTACTTCTTGAGGGTGCTACAACATTAGACTGCAGAGTTTATTTCATAGGGCTTGGAAAAGTAGCAGTAGTAGTGTAGTAGTAGTAGCTGTTAAATGAAATGAAATTGTTTATTCTTTAATTAAGATATCGGACTCATTTTTTGCATGTCATATAAAAGCAATAAAATAGATGGGTTCGACATTTCCGATCTGACTACGAAGAAATGGCGAAACTAAGTAAGGGTCAAAGCTCTTTTAAATTCCAGACATAATCTTAGTGAGATCATGTGAGAACAATGACGGTTATTGCATGAAATGGTCTTTTTAGGAAAGAACCACACAAATTTGAGTGGGCCAGTTCAGTCAGTGAAAGTATTTTCAGCCTTAAAATTGCATTTTAATCTATAAGAATGAACGAGCTATCTGCTTCTACTTCTCGTCTATGAGTTTCTTGGTAGGCTAAAAATACGATGGATGTACGTAGAGGTCCCATATATTTCTGTTCCCTATTTCATTAACCTGGACATTTTCCTTGGCCATTAATTACTCAGCCGTCGCCGTTAATAAAATCACAAGAACATTTTATTTCATCAAGCTAATGGCCAAATATTTGGCCACCTTTTGCCTATAATAAAACAGCATGCATTCGCAAGCCGTCCTAAAAATCTTATCCCAAAGACATAAAGTTCAAAATCCTTTAACAAATATTTATAGTTTAATAAGATCCCTTCACATGAGTCAGCTCTGTAACAGAGGGTGCTACATCTACCCTACTTTTTAGGGTTGACTTTGACTCACTAATCGATATTTTTGCCCCAAATATTATAATGAGTTGGTCCTATGTGGGTCGTAGACAAAAACTAGAGCCAAATATGGTTTTGGAAATACTCCAGGGAAACCCTGACCTTACTTTTATAGAAATGTTCGCAGCCATTTCGTCGGAGAAGTTGAAATATTTTTTCTAACGGATGCTTTATGAAATCAGTTCTCTTAGTTTTGCTCCAAAAATATGTCACAGTCTGTGTTATAGATTTCTACAGTCCATTAGTTCTAGAACATTGTTTCAGCTAGTGATCTTTGTAAGTACCTTACTACTCCACAACTAAGCTAGAGAATATTGATCATCCCCACTATCCAGTGTATTTCCGTAACTAACTTTCGGAGCTATAAAATATTCAGTTAGAGTTTCACTACAGTTAGATTGTGGTAGAACAAATCACGTTCCCAATTGCATTGGTTGCAAATTGAAATGGTAATAGCTTCGCCCCTGACACATGGGTCTTAATTTCGCCATCGGCGAAATGTTGCATGGCATTCTACCTACACCCTTCTGTTAGTACCCATGGCGTTTATTTTTATTATTTTCAGTCAGTGTTGCCGTACTGTGAACTGCTTTCTTTGTGTTTTGTAGTTGCTTACCTATCCTTTCATCCTCTTTGCATTCAACTGGTCATGTCCATTGCCCATTCATTTGAGCTAATCCCACAGCCCTTTAGTTATCGATTCAAATACGACCCGCTAGCGCGTCAGTAATTACTGGTTTTATTATTGTTTAGTGGTTAAAATGTACCATTAATGTCTTTGATACTTCATTATTAAGTAGTAATTTATGTTTATGGTTATTACCTGTTAGGTTTTGGCTAGCTTTCAGTATGAGTGCTTTTAAGGACAGTCAGGTAACTTTAATACCTTTCTTTTTCCCAAAATTTTCAGTTACATATTTGACATAAAATTTTTATGTTATTCAATTTTGTAAGCCTAATACTGAAATACAAACTAAAGCTCAAACATTTCATAAACGTCTACAATGTAGTAATCACGATAGGCAACACGCCAATCACGAAACTACTCCAAGCAAGAATTTTACAACATCCATAAAAATGAAAATTTCAAATTCAAAAGACTATCATCTCTTTGGAACGTATATGTTTGAGCCGTTTGGGGTTGAAACTCTAGGGCCATGGGGCCCGAGTGCCCACGTGGTATTTCGAGACATCGCCAAGCGGTTGGTCGACTCTTCACGTGACCAGAGGGCTGGCCTATTTTTTGCCCAAAGAATCAGCATTGCCATACAACGTGGCAATGCTGCCAGTCTTTTGGGCACGTTTTCTGTTGACAGCGATGCGGATGAATTTTTTGATGCCCTTTGATTCTTTCCTTTCCTTTTTATATACTTGTACATATTCTTATTATTATTTTAATACTGTACATAAAGTAATGATTTACTAAATAATAAAAAAAACCACACTCGAAAAAAAAAAAAAAAAAAAAAAAAAAAAAAAGACTTGGAAGTTAACAGCATACTACATCTCGGTGCATCGAAGGAAACTGTCGCAATGACGACGTGCTCTAGATTAGCTATTCTGGAAACTTTCCAGCAAGCAATTGATATCGACTGAAGTCTGAAATATACCTTACATCGAGGTTTTCTATAATCTTCCAACTTTGTGCTGCGAGATTTTCAATTTGAGTTGGGGCGGAAGTGTGTGGTTATGCAATACTGAATAAGAAGGTCCCATTCTTAAGACAAAGTTGTAGAATACCTAAAGTAGTGTTGGAAATATTGTTGCTGGTGTAATGATGACTGATAAATTTTCGACAGGTTTCGTACAAACGCCTTTGCTCTAGTCTATAGCTTCATTACCTGGTAATCAAGTTGAATTAACGAAGGTAATTTATATTATTCTTCTTCAGTAAACATTCTGATACAGCCGAGCTATCTTTAGGTAAATTAGTATATAAATAATATAAATATATATAATATTAATAGTATTATACAGTTTTGATTTTTACTTTGTTTTCCAATAAAGTAGGTACCAGTAGATTGCTGACCAGTCTCGCCGGAAACATAAAGACACAATCCCATCTAACATATTGTTACGAAACCAACAACAAATACATGCCTCTTCCCAATTCCGTGTTTGGCACGGAAATCTATTGGTGTTTTCAAGGCGTATTTAGCCTTGAAGACTTGTCCTCGAGATTCTGGACCATATCCAAGATTCGTCATGGTGTTCCTATATATTCTAGCTTCAATATCATCTATAGTTTCCTAGACTAGTCTAGTTTTATATCCGGGATATATATCCCGGATATAAAACTAGACTTGCTGGCGCGACGTAGTGCAATAAAAATGGTAGAACTTTTGTTGTGGCCATTCTTATGTCTTCCTTTTTAATCTTCTTTGATTTATGATTTTGGAACGTTTAGCTTATTGAGTTTCGTCTTCATGGTACGCTATAAAATGACACTACCCCTTACATTAGACATTTACAATTACGGATTTAGGTTTGTTATATTAAATCTTTAGGAGGACTGAGAAATAAGATTCTCTTTTACCTTTTCCCATGTTTTGGTGTCGGCGATCACCGAAAACGCTATGCTTTTGTTTTCAGACTATCCCTAATTACTAACAGTCTTTTTTATCCCGACTTGGTGAGACAGTGATTTATCTGCCTCCATTATAATGGCTCCCTAGCATACATGAAATTTGATTCCAATTAAGTGAAGACATGTGCAATGAATCATGTCCTTATTTACATACTAAAAGGTCTATTAAACTCAAAGACGTTGTTTATTTCACATACATACATAATGAGGTTTTTACATAAAACGGCGTGGAGAGAGTTAGCAGTTACGAAACGCTTGTACATATAATTTAGCCTGAACATTAATAGTGATGAAATGATAACGCTTTGTTAATGTTAATAAGCTCATATGAGCTAATTGGGACACGTTTGCGTACAATCAAAGGAGACCAAATGTACTCGTAGTGGTTACAATTTTCAGCTTGTTAATTCCATAAAAAATGCTGTATTCGTTTTTATTTGAGGTTGACTTGAGTAACACTAATGCTTATATACTGTATTATACAAACGTTGTGATCATTATACTGATTCTTAGGATCTATTTTACATTGTTCATTACAATACCAATATTTCATTTCAATTTGTATTTTTTCTTATTATCATATTTAACACTTTTCTTTTACCATTACTACTTCTACGTATCATTGCTGCATTCGATTTCCACAGATTTTTATTTATTAGGACTGATTTTTTCCTTTTCTTACAAAAGTTTTCAGGCTATTTGTTTAATATTTCTTCTTTTTCTGTTGCTTCTCCATTAACTGAAGGCTGACCATCAATTCCTAATATTTCTCCTTGTCCTTTGCTCGTATTTGTCATGTTAAAGTTACTGCTTTATGATCATATTTAGCTCTCCAAATGAAGACCGATAAAACCCTTTCACTAAATTGAAAATTATGTCTTATTTTTTATCCCAACGTCATTGTCTTCGCTCATTCCATGTTCAATTTACTTCCCATCGATAACATTTGAACTCAATTGCTCGCGGTTCACGTAACCTCACCAATTTCATTCATTGTTTGAACGTCAGCCAATTAGGTTGATTGTCGGTGCCCAATTACTTATACCGATTGTAATTATGTTGTACTAATCTATCTTGAAACTATCTCTTTAGAAGCTCTCTCTATATCTCCCAAAATTATTTTCTTTGTTAAACTTTTGGTTGTATTTGGTTGTATCATGGAAGCTTTTGGAGTTTTTACGATGCTCTGCTTCGTTTGGCTTTAGCGATAAACGTAAATCGTGTTCACACGTGTAAATACATGCCCAAGTATATACCTGAACGTACGAAATTGCGTTCCCGTTCGAAATCGTTCCTCTGATCTATGAACCGAAACATTTCAGATTTATAACCCATCTATCTATATGCTTACATATACAATCTCTTTTGTAAATCGTAAAGCTGAAACACTATTTCGTACGATATACGTAGAATAATATTATTCGGAATTCAAATTAGAAATTCATAGGACGCGGATTACGATTCTCTGTCGGGAGTTATTGGTATGCAAGTTCGCTCGTTCCCGTCTAACTTGGGAGTTCTTTGACGGAGTTACTCACTTGATTCAGGCGAGTATTTATAAATGGCGTAAAAATAGAGCGGGACATTGATGCTTGACATTATTTGACACTGGGATCAAGTAAACAAAGGGCTAAGTAGTGGGGAAACCGAGATGTTATGTTGTTCATAAAAACTTTTTAAGACACGGCAAAGTTTGGTTTGTATGTTTCTACTGTTTTATACCGCACATAAAACATATTTTTCCCGACTTATTAAAAAACTACAAGTCTTACATAATAAAAAGGAAAATTCATATTTGATTTTGTTTTTCACAAATAAAAAATAACAACTGTCGCTATATTTGACCACGCAATATTTTATACCAACCTAATTAAAATTTCACCGGCACACCACACCGGATACACAGTACATCCAATAATTAGTAGTTAGTTAACAACTTTACATTTGAATATTAAAAGCACTATGTAAATATCGATCCTCATAACGTAAACGTGGCACGTCCTGTAGGATATCCTCAGTTCAGTTAGTTCTCTTCCGCACCGCACGGAGCGCGCACGTCGCGTCCCAAATACCAATTATAAAATAAACCGTAAATGAGCATTCCGCGCAGCCAGTCCGTATGAGTGTGCCCTTACCTTTATAATACGTTTATTATTGTGAATTTGTGTGTGTGGTTTTTAAATAATTATTTACTGTTTGTGTATTTAAGAAGATGGAAATTTTTGTCGGAATGTTGTTCGACGAATTCAACATGCTTTGTGGTGGGTAGTGTGGAGTTTATTTTGATCCTTATTTAATTTTATTGTGACAAATTGGAAATAGGTTTCCCATATTTTTTCCTGTACCTACTTAAAATTGACATTGAACTTATTGAACGTCGTGTAAAAGAAAGTCAGAGCTGTTGTAGAGTGTCAATTAAGTTGTTAATAAAATGGTAAGCAGGTATAGGTAGATAAGTGGAGTTAAACTTTATTTAAATTCTCGGTTCATAAGTAGGTAGATCATTTCGATGCCAAGAAATTGCGTAGATATTGGATTTTTAAGTTTTGAAAGGTCAGTAATAAATAAGTCAACTGTCAAACCAGTACCTACATTTTTTTATACCTAAGTATCTTTATCCTTCTTAGGGCGAATTTTACCAAACTTTTATACCTAGAATATAAGTCTTATCCTGAGAATAAATTTTGAATTTTTGATACCTAATCTTTCCATACTAGAACTGTCAGACGACAATTTTATTCCACGGATAAAAGATAACTGGCTCCGGTAAAATCGGCCCATAGTAAGTTTTTACTTTTACTCATAAAGATCACTTTCCTATCTAAGTGCGCATTCACACCCACTTCACCAATTAGAGTGTAAGTGATACGATTATCTACTAGCTGGCCCTTTTTGCTGGATGCACTATCAACAACGTTAATACCTACTTAACACCTACTCTGTTCCTGATTGGTAGGAATGGCGAAGTGACGTGATGATTGGCCGCGGTGTTGAAATTAATGTTAGTCTGACAACCAGTCTTACCAGTAACTGGGTTGTGGAGGTCAGATAGGCAGTCTCTCCGTGTAAAATACTGATATTCTAGCTGCATCCTGTTAGACTGGAAGGCGACCCCAATATAGTTGGGAAAAGGCTAGGCAGATGATGATGAGCAATAATATGTTAGTGTGATTGTATCTTGTTGTCTCAGGGTAAGATACAGAGACAAAACTTAACGTATAAGTACCCTTTTAAGCCCGTAATACACATGCCTGTAGCTTGTACAAAACTATGCAAGTAACTTGCATGCCAATGTACAGACGCCAGCAGGTCAACCTACCCGAAACTGTCAGATTTTCCCAATCAACTTGAACCTTATGTTGTAGGAATAAAGTCGAAAATCTATTAAAGAAATCTGACAGATTGTAGTAACTTGATATGCTGGCGTCTGTACTATAATAGCTTCTGATTAGTGAATGTCACAATGGCATGCACGCTACTTGCATAGTTTTGTGCAAGCTACAGGATTGTGTATTACGGGCTTTACGCGACGATCTGTCAAAATGTATGCAATTTGGTGTGATTTTGACGGAACGAAGCATTTTTTTCGCTAAGTTTTCCTCCCCATTAGAGCGGGTCGAGTAATTATTATTCGTTCACACTGGTTCAAACTCAGTGGTCCAGTGACCATAAAAAAATACCTTAAAAATTGTTAAAGTTATTTGCAAAGATATTTGATTGCTTTTTAAATTAAGCTGCTAATAATACCTCAAGAAATAAACACATCACTCAATTAATTTTTATTAATACCTAATTATCTTACAATTTAACTCTAAAATATACATATTATATAGTATATACAAGTATATAAAAAAAGAAGGGAAAAGAAAAAGAGAGGAGCTCATTGGGCATCAAAAAATTCGTCCGCATCGCTGTCAATGGCATAAGTGCCCAAAAGGCTGGCAGCATTACCACGTTGGATGGCAATGCTTATTCTTTGGGCTAAAAATAGGCCAGCCCTCTGGTCACGTGATGAGTCAACCAACCGCTTGGCGATGTCCCGATATATTTGATGAGCACTCGGACCCCAAGGCCCTAGTGTTTCAACCCCAAACGGCTCAAACATATAGCTCCCAATAAGGTTGTTCTCAATTAATCATAAAACAATCATAGGTTAGGTAATTATTTTTACCCAACTGGCGATAGCGTGGCGGTGAATCTCTTATGAGTACTTATTTATTTCAAATATACCTACTTCAAGTTTTTAAACATATTATACGACTAGCACCCGCATAAGTCCTGATCCCGTGAGATTATCGGGAAAAAAAGTATCCTATGTGTTATTCTGTTGTATAAGCTATACTTAATACTGTAAAGCTTCATCAAAATCCGTTCAGTAGTTTTTCGTTGAAAGTGTAAAAAACATCCATCCATCCTCACAAACGTTCGCGTAAATAATATTAGTAGGACATAGTTTAGACTAGACGTGTAATACCAGCTTTACTTTGTACCTAATTCCTTTATTAATTTCTACCCTCTTCGTTATTTCTAACGTCAAACAAGCAGACTTACCTAGTTATGTTGAACCAAGTTCTAAGTCATTTCCCGGCTCTTCCTAATGCAGAAAGCCTGTCATGCCGTTAGATTTATGTGGCCAGTATTGCTAATTTATTATTAGACTGCAGTGCGGTGTCGCAGAACTCCCCACAGTACATATTATGTGCAGCTAATTAGCTGTGCTTAGACTTGAGATGTCTCTCAGTGAGTGCGAGACATCCCTTATAAGAAGCTTCGGTAGTACCTTTTTTTTTTTTGTGGTCGTGGTGAAACCTTCTTTAAAGGGTTGTGTGTGTGTAAAAAAGGATGATGAACTAAGGATCATCATACGTTTTTTTAGGGGTCCTTACTGGATATCTGGTATGGTCTTATCGAATTTCTAAACAATCTACCTAGCCTTTTTCCCAACTATGTTGGGGTCGGCTCCCAGTCTAACCAGTAGGGTTGCCACCAACCACTTCTTGGTTACTAGCATCAAAAATAAAGGTTTTAGTATTTTGTACGGGAGACAATATTGAAACAGCATTGTTTATTGACGATTTTTTAAATTTATATTTGCTGGTTGAAGAGACAGCTTTGAATAACTAGCTGTTCATTTTGTGAAGGAAATTTATAAAAATCTTTAGATTTGCCCCGTAAATTATTAAAAATAATACTGGTTCCTATTTTAGTAAAACCGGAAAAGGGGGTAACCCGTAAAATACGGGACTTCTGCCAAGGGTACTAACCGCGTGCAGCTTAATACCAGTATTTTACATTGAGCAACTGCCTATCTGGCCTTCACAACCTAGTTACTGGATAACACGATACCCTAGGAACTATAACGTACCTACGTTTATTATATATGAAGATAGTTTTTTGTACTGGAGTACTGTCGGATTTCTTACCAACAACAAAAATAAAATATGCAAGATACACGAACGAATAGTAATCACAGTGCATCTGTCTTCTCTCCTATTTCCCTTGAGATCTAGATAAACTAAAAACATGAGCATAGGTTTTGAACATTCTAGTTTGTATAGAAGAAAATTAAATGTAGTTAAGTACCTACTTTATCTTTGAATGAAAGTCGTGGTAATCCTGTAGGCAAGTAGACAAAGCTGCACTCTATTTGCGTAACATTTTGAAGTATATTGCGTATTTATAAGAATAATTTGTCTGCTCAACAACGTAAATAACGCAATGAAAATTGTTGAACTGTCAATATGAAAGCCATTGCTACTGTTAGTGTGTTACGAAAAACTGCTTATTGCTTGCCAATTTTCAGTTTTCATAGTTAAGTTGTAGTTAAGTATATAAGTTGTCGTGGACGATAATGGTTATGGACAGAGTGCTCATTTCATTCCAATAAGCAAAGGAATCAGTGGAGAGCAGTGGTGGCCGTGTAGTTACGGCCGCGACTTTCCAGTTGTACGTCATAAGATAGAACCCAGACAGATTACTTTGTGTAAATTATTTCATCACCGCTGCTCTCAAAACGGAAAATGAAAGCATCGTGAGGAAACCGGCATGTCCTAGAACCAAAAATTCAAAGACATGTGTGTGACATCTGCCAACCCCCACTGGGCCCGCGGGCACTCCCTCTCACCGAGAAGAGGCCCGTGTGCCAACAGTGGAAACATTATAGGCTGAATATGCTAAACAATGGAATTAAGAAAACACTGAGACCACCACACATTTTTTTGAACGAACCTTATCCAAATACATCCAGACGGAATTAAAATGTATTCTAAACGTCAATCAGAGACAGTTTGTCCAGTGATTGAAGAGGGGCGAACCCACTTTCACGGTTGACAATTCTTGGAATAAAATGTAACAGACAAACCAATGTAGCTTTAGGAGTGAGCCTAATGTAGGTAAGTAGGTTGTTAGGATTAGCATACGGATATATTTTAATCTTGAAACGAAACGAGAGAAAATGTATGGATTGGTCACTACTGTAGCAGAAACTACTTTTCGAACTATCTGGTCAAGGGTTGTTATTAGAATTTTGGACCGAAATATCTCTAGAGGACATGTCAAGTAGGACTATGGACGATTACCTAGGTAGTGAAATTAATGTACAGCAATTATTGTTATACATTTATTATAATCGCCGTATGATAAACGATGTCAATAAGTTTCAGGAGTCAAGAACTTGCCGTAACTGGTCAAAATAGGTTTTATATGCCCGGATTTTAGTTAGTTTTTTTTATATTTCATTAATTTGCGATCATTCTATAGAATAGAAGCATAATACCCGTGGATTTTAGGTGTCTCATATTTTTATACCCAATTTAATTTATCGTCGTACAATCTACGCTCTAGTAGGACAGCGAACACTGCAGTCGCTTCGCGCAACACACGGCCCAATGCACAAAAAGCAGGGCTTATACAAACAAGTTCCAGCCAGATAAGCACTAGACCAAGTGTCGCCAATAGTCTTATTTAGGAAAAACTAGCAAAGAAACAAAGTACAGTGAACAAAGTTAGATTAGATCTAGTTCCAGAGAGGCTCCGTACGAGAGAGACTTCTTAAACTATCTGGATTCCATTTAGCTAAGTTGTATTTAAGTTCTGTGAGACAAACAGTTTCCTACAATTTCCTCCTTTAATTCCTTTTTTTTCTATAATGAATTTTGATGACCGCGGCGATGGTGGTGTGCAAAATATGTTTGCAGGGCCAACATGGTCAGAGATCGCAAAAAAAAGAGGTTTGAAAGGGAAAAAGAGAGACCTTTCCCTAGCAGTGATTTTTGTATGCAATTGCAGCTCAACTTTAACAACTTCGGCTTTTAGACCACCTGTGAAAGCATTTTCAACATCCAAAGCAAAAAAACCTCATGCCCAAAGACTGTCCGAAATGCTTTTTCAACTCATAACATTTCACCAGCTGACCATTCCTTCCAAATTCCCAAAAAGAGAAACATACACACTATTAACACGTTAACAGCTCAACCACCCACTTAGTTCCCAAACCCGAATACCAAGAAGTACGGATGTCTCACTTCGGAGTCGTAAGAGCAACCGATTACGATACGTTTTCGAAACGATCTTTTGATCTATTCTTGGCGCCAAATGGATCGCGTCAGTAGTTAGAAGTACGGATTGATTACGGTAGTGAAGAAAAAAGCATGTCAGTATCGTCAATCAAGTGTCTTTAAGGCCACTTAGGAATGATAAGCCTGTGTTGAAGGAATTTTGGTCATATTTTCGGTGTCGAAGAGTTTGATTAGTGACTTTCTGGTCCTTGGTTGGTTGGGTCAGACTTTATACATAATCAGCCTATTATGTTCCCACTGCTGGGACACAGGCCTCCTATTTCTGTGGGAGAGAGTGGGCCATAATCCTCCACGTGGGCCCAGTGCAGGTTAGTGGTTAGCTCACAGATTAAGCAAGCTGAAGTAGCAGTGGACAGGCCATATTAGCCGGAGAACCGATGAAAAAGTAAAAAACGAAGCTTTACATTTCCTAAGCCTCCACCTTCGCCATTTAAAATAATTTTACTGGATGTAGTTTGCACTATACCTATATACCAAGATAGGTCTATAATCAAAATCAGTAATGGCAGCTCAGTTCTTGCCGTTTTAGATAACTAATCTTTAGTGGCAATCCACCCCTACTAAAAGCTCTCAAACCCCTTTGGTATAAAGTTAAGTTCCGTCCACGCTAAGGTTTTTTTCTCGGCTAAATAGTATCAAGAGTAGTGTGTCAATTTGTGGCCGCTTACCTGAATAATTTTCATTTGGATGACCTGAATCTGTACACCAGAAACAACTTGTTAAAAAGGCTAAAACAATTATAATTAAGTTCAGTAGGTAGATGAAGTAGAAGTACCTACTCTCTATGTAGGCAACCCATTAATATTATAAATTTATCTGCTCAACAAGTAGTAAGATCTTCATGCATTGCTGCAATCAGTCAGGTACCTATCAGTGCATTTGGAAATATGTAATTGTAAGTCTTGGAATTATGACCGCTACGCAACGGTGTTGTAGGCTCCTCGAGGGAATCACGGCATCCTGCTTAGTCACAAGGTAAGTATTATATTATCTAGAGAATACATTAAAGGTATTTCATGCCAAGTATATTGATTAAATAAATTCTCAGTCGGGAATCGGAGCAGCCATTTCTTAGGTACCTACCTTCAAAATTCGTTATCGATAAAATTTGCTCAAGATAGGTACGGCGCCGCCCTTTCGGAGATTGATTTCGTAGCTAACTTAGCATTAACTTATCGTCTGATAGAGGCTAGGCTATAAGCATAGATAGGTATGATAAAACTCCACAGTTACGCTGTTCAGCTTTCAGCACACGAGATGTATAACAAAGAGTAATGAACAGATAAAAAGAGAACATAGCACTAATTTATACAGCGTGAATAGCTCGTTTTAAACTTTTATTGCCTCCAGCCTCAACCATTTACATTTTTATTTTAGTCAGTTTACAATCTACGAATCTGTATTTGGACAGGGTAACTAAATAGGTGAAAATTCTGATTTTTTTTACCGAACATACAATAGGTAAAATGATAGATTTTTAAGATTTTCTTTATTAAATTATTTATCATAGTTGTAAAAGAAACGAACGAAAAATAATACCCGCTTTAGAAAAAGTAATAAAATAAAACTGTTGGCTTATCCGGTGGCTCTTACGGATGCGTTCAGTAGCGATTTATTTATTTATTTTTAAACCATAAATCACAGAGCGGCGACACTTGACTAATTTAACCCTGAAATTACTCTTTACTTTTTTTTTCAACATACCGATCGAATATCAGTATGGAGATTAGCAATCTACTTATTGTTTAAATTGTTTGTTTCGTCTATGTGGGGACATGTCAATAAAAAAAATAGTAAATGCACAGCAATTAACATTAATTCAACACCTCGTCTTTATTGCTTGATTCATAACAATGTCATTACGGAATTAACTACCTACTTGTTCAAGCTGAATAAACAAGGAAGACTGTAACTCTACAATTAATCACTGCTAAGTTTAATTAGACAGCGCTCAGTAATGAACTAACTAGCCGTATGTTTGTTCCCCTTGTTTACCATTGACCACAAAATCAATTTGAGCGACAGGAAGGTAGGTACATTTGTAATATTATTATTTGATAATTTTATATAATGTTAAGTTGGCTTTCAATTCCAAACTTGTTTTCAAATATTTTTTAAGGTACTAGTTAAACCTTAACTGTCATCAGTTCATCTTAATCTAGTTGGCATTTGCGACCATAAACCCGGCTTGATTTTAGATAACATTTTAATCGGCACTCGGAATCATCTTTACAAGCAAGTGCTAACGACTGATTATTTTTCATCGCGCCGCTGTCTGAGTGTTGCCCGATTTAGAAAGTTCCCGATATTCGTTGCGTCCCCTCTTGTCGTGAGTCAGGCAAATTATAGCGTTTGTGATTAATGCGAGCTATTCCTGGGTGTATCCTTCACCCGACGATTCACCTTTCTTTGTTCTTCAAACGCCTATTGTAAAACTAGGCGCAGCCAAAGCCAAACCTTGCATTGACTTTTACATGAACAATAAATTGCTTAAACCAACTATGTTGCCAAACCCATCCAACTTTTGAGTGACGCTGTTTTAGTGAACATAAAGTTTTGGTTGACAAATCAGGGTCAAAGAACTAATTTACTAGGTTGTAAAAAGCATCTCACGTCGTGTTTTATAACAGCGGAAATGGTGTACCTACGTCGGCATGTGCTAAGGATTATGGACTGTGTAAAGTGTAGCTCCGATGATTCAGCGACGAACCGTCGAAATACTGAGACGTGAAGCCATCGGTATGCTGTTTACTAATATGCTTGAACGATTTTGAGTATATTAGCTGTATATAACATGTAGGTACATGTGGCTCTCGGTGTCTTATTATGATATAGGTAATTGTTAGGTGAGTGTATGCAATCAAGATTTAAACTGATTGTTTATTAAACAATCAATTAGTTAAGTACAACAGCTTGGTAACCTTCCATGTTTACATCTTGAATATTGTTTTTCTTATGCGCGTTCGCGTTCCAGTCATGCAATTGTCTTTAATTTGATCCAGAAAAGTTTTTGATAAATTAGTGCTGCGATTTAAATGATAAAACGCAGAGTTTATTTAGTTAAATTCTAATAGTCTTGAACAACGCGTACCTATCGCTCAATAAAGTACCTAGCTTTATTTCCATAACTAAACTTAATCAATATTAATATCGGTAATCGGTAGCAAGTTAAATAAGGTGGAGGTGACGATAATCCTTCCCGTATCGGATAACCGGTGTTTCAATTCGAAGTAATACTAGTTAGTCCCCACTTCGTGATTGGATTAATCTGCTCAACATGTTTGAATGCGCGTGCTTCCTAATCTACACATTTTATTAAACAAACACGACGAGATTCACACTGTATAGATTGATAGTATCAATATTGGTTTCACTTTGATTGGATTTAGTTTAGATTGTAAGGTAGGTAGATTTAATTGAATGTTGGGGTTACGGAAGATTGCCCTTTGATTGTTGCTTTTACTTACTTGTAGGGTACAGAATGCAATTCAAAGCGGAGTTAGAGTACCTAATACAAAATAAACAAGGCTTATTAATTAAGGTAGTGCAGTAGGTATTGCTTACAAAATAGTAATACCTACTGCACTACCACTAATAAAAAGAATGCAATTTAAAAATCTAGTTTCCAGAGGTATTGTACAATACTATATCTACCTACGAACAATATCAGGCATAATGCGGTTAGCCACGCTTGAAACTAGCCACCACAATGCTTTGATGCTTATCTATCCTAACACAGCAGTTGCAACATCGTGGCTTGGTTTTAAATCTCGTGGTTTTGGCCCGGCCCTGTAGCTGCGGCATGTTGGTTGGTTTTATTGCGACAGCTTAAACATAAGCTTCTTATTGCAGGGTTGAAATGCTATTTTGAGTTGTAGTCTGCCAAGTATGAATTTCACACGTCACGTTTATAAGTCTATCAAGCCGTGAAAGTTAACCTTTTGAAATTATCTGGTATTCCATCTTTGTATTGTTACACAGGCAACTTAAAAAAAAATTTTTTTAATACTGTTAGTGTGTCTAATTATAATGTTATGTTCTTTTTGTTACAGGTCCGCGCCATGGAGCAGCGGCTGTGCGATTGGCCAGCGGGCACTGATGGTGCACCCCGGGCCATTACGCGGCTAGAAGGCCAAATAGAAGAGCAGGTATGACTTTATCCTGCTCTGATAGTATTTTACTCACAAATAATGTTGTACCAGTTAAACGTATGAACATTCTGAAACAAGAAATAGACTGACGTGACTTTCTGAAATGTTCGTGAGAGTGAAAAAGCTTTTAGTATCAAACGAGTATAATTTTAACATAAAACGTTTCCTAATCTCATTGTAATAAAAGTTTATAGACTTTTTAATTAGAGCTGCTAAAACATTTGTATTAAAAAATATATTTTAAAGAAAGCTACGAACGCGTCCAAATATTTGTTGTTGCTATGGTGTCGTCATAACCGGTTTTCGAACTTGAACCGAACCATAGAGGCTTGAACTTAGAAATGTCATTATGACGTACAAAGAAAGCAATGTAAACAATTTGTTTTTCGTAATTAAAACTAATTTAATGAATGAAACAGTGTAATTATATAATATTATTAGCAGTAATAAGTTATAAACTGTCGTTTAACGCAACTTGACCTGTTGTACAAATCAATATAAGGTGTGAGAAAAGACATGAATTTAGAAAGTGCAAACAATAAACAAAATGCAGGTAAATAAAGAAAGAACTTGTTTTTACGAATAAGTATAAATAAACTACCGTTATCTCTACTCAGCCTTCACGTTTAAACTTGGTAATAAACTTTTATGCGGCACTGCAGATTCTAATAACTTTCTAATTCACCTAGTGTGAGCTTAGATAAGTGTTCATCTTTACAATACGACTGTCTATAAAGGTATATTCTTTATTTCGGACTAGAAGTACTCACAATCCATAGAGTAGTAGTAACAATTACTTAAAAAGTATGTTAGTAAACTTTTACAAACTAAAGCATATGTGGCCCAATACACATTGGCACGTGCCTCTGTATGCCTTATAAAGGGACTCTCTACCTTGTAATGAAACTCCAAATGCCAGCTTAAGTACCATAGGAAACTATATAATCAACCCAATATTGAAAGATTTCTATTTATACCTAACAATATACCTTACAAATTACTACAACTTAAGGCATACTGTCGACAGAAGCAGCTAAGACTCCAGGACGCGAAGCAGGTGGAAGCAAAGGCAGCCCGTATCAAGGAGTGGGTGACGAACAAACTCCGGGAGCTGGAACATCAGAACCAACAACTACGGGAACAGAACGACCGCTGCAACCAGCAACTTGAACTACTTAGGAACCATATTGCAGCTTCAGGCAGTAGAAACAGCACTGTAAGTAACAATCAATATTATTACACTAGTCAATTCCGTACGCAATATACGCGCATTGATGTGGAGTTGCGGACACCAGCCCATATTACTTAAATTAGTTAATTAAGACAGAAATTAATTCCATTTGAATTACAGACAAGGTTTTTAAGAAATAAATATCTACAAGTTTATTTTACTAAACATCAATAAAGGGTTGAACAGAGGTACACCCAAACCTATAGTACACTCAACCCTTCAGGGAAACAAGATGTTATGTTACATCAATAAAATAACATGTGGTAAATTCATTAATATTTACATTGGTAGTGGATAACATAATTATTGCCATGTAATTTCATCATTGAACTCGACACATTCATTGTTGAATATAGGCTTACTCTCAATTGTATCTTCAAAAGCTATATGCCAATCAAAGCTTATAACATCTTTACATGATGCTTAAAAAGCTTACTTCATTGTGACAAGGAGAAATGCCTTTTTCAGAAGACACATCTACAGGAGACCTCTATGATATTATGATACTTATTGTTATTAAAAAACCAAAAAAGACCTAACAAGTTTTTTATGGTAACTTAATTGATTCATGGGATAAAAATGTTATGGTCTTGAACACTATGAGGTCTCTATCTAGTTAGAGATGATACATTTCAATCAGTTTTATGGGTGTTAATAAATGAAGGTCCTGACATAAATAAATGAACACCACAAATTCAAAATGGAGAGACTTAATCTACTATAAACATTCAAAATAAAAATATATGATAAACCAATCAATATAATTCCAAATTATAGTTTTGGATTTTTGACTCCGGGACCAAAAAATATAGATCTTGATAGATCAGTTTTTGGTTATATAAAAGTGTTGAGGAACTCTTTTATGAAGCTATTGTTTACCTCTACTTTAGTCCAGTCTTTAGAAGTAATGCTATATTATGTTCCTTCGAAAAACTCTCTTCAGTCCCTACCACTGACGTCACCCAACTTTACTTCACACTTCCCCAGTTCTTACCGACTCGAGCAAGCCTATCTCTAGAAGTGAGGACTGATGAAGGTTCCCCTCGAGCCACATCAAGCCTTTTAGCCGCGAACAGACGACGATCAGAAAGCCTAGAGGGGCCCCAGGTAGTTCGATGTTGCCTTTAGGGCTAGCATTTTGCGAATATTTCGTTGCGAGAAATCACTTTGTTAAGCTAAAAATGTTTCGTTTTTTATGGCACTATGTTATGTGGTTTATTTAGGTCAAAAATAAGTTAATCTTTTTAATTTATAGATTGCACTTTAATAATTTACTTTGTGTACACTTCTACCTTCTCCTTTGGACAATACAGGCGTGATGCTATGTACTGCACTTCAGCTGGTCTATTCTGTAAAAATCTCACCATGTAAACATTGGTGAAGTGTGCCGTTATTTCACTTGATGCTAGGGAGAGGGGCTTGTGGCTAAGTAATATCAGCCGCACGGGTCGATCGATCAGGTTAAGCTACGCTTGCTGCGGTTGGTCCGTGGATGGGTGACCATCTTTACATACTAAGACCCCTCCGTGCCTCGGAAAGCACGTTAAGCCGTTGGTCCCGGCTGTCATTCGTGGATCTTTGACAGTCGTTACGGGTCGTCAGAAGCCCGAAAGTCTGACAACCAGTCTTACCAAGAAGCATCGTATTACCCAGTAACTGGGTTGCGGAGGTCAGATAGGCAGTCGCTCCATGTAAAATACTGGTACTCAGCTGCATCCGGTTAGACTGGAAGCCGACCCCAACATGGCTGGGAAAAGGCTCGGCAGATGATGATGATGATGATGATGATGCTAGGATTGACACTCACTTCAGCCAAGTTTTCATGGTGAGATTTTTTTAGGTGGAGAAAAACCATAAATTTTATTTCACTAATTATGTAGGTACATAATTTATTTTTTACTGCTGTTAAGTGGCCGAGCTGTTTCTTTCATTATGCTCATTGATGTTAAAAAATTAATTTGCTATAGATCTATCACTTTGCAAGGCTATATTTTTTATTGCACAATGTTTTCTCTCTTATTTGACAATGGACTAGATTTTTTAAAGGTTTTAGTTGGATAAAATAAAGGATGTAGAGTGGATTAACTTCACTGAACCCTTGACTGCACTTTACGCATTCCGTCTGTTGGGACAGTTCAACCGAAAGTTGCAATGGCTTTTTCTTCAAAAAGCCTTTCCAGAAATGGCCCTGCATTACTCATAAAATCGTAATAATAATATGTTTGTAAAAGAGATCAAGACCTCTGAGTTTGTTTCGGTATTAAAAGTTTTAAAATATTTATTAATTATTATATTTTGGCATGTAAAGACAGGGCGCTATGGCGCTCATTAGGGGAGGCCTATGTCCAGCAGTGGACTGCTATAGGCTGATGATGATGATGTAAAGTTAACATAGAAGATTTACTTCAAAATAAAAAGTAATCAATTTAATTAGCACTAAGATGGCAATGTGCACTTATCTGCTATTATACCTTTTTTTCAATTATTTTGCTAAGCTGTTGATAAGCTATTCTACCTTGTCATCTTATGTATTTTTTCATGTCACTATCTCATCAAATAGGAAGGTTTAGATCATGTTAAATGATCTGAAATAGCCATGGGCTTACCTACTCTTTCAAATACAACGTTAAACCGTTATGAATTATATTAATTTACTTAAATGTAATAGATGCTTTAAATGTCCTGTCCTGTAATTTTAGTGGTTAAGGCGGATGCGCTAATGTTACGGTCGCGAATCATATTTAAATCAACATGCAACCTGACACTGACCTGTAAATTGCAAAAAACGTAAGTAAATTTGAATTTCGCGGGTTACCTTAACGCACCCCCCTTAAATTAACTCGTTATTCAAATCTCGAGCCAAGTACAGGCACGCGAGAAAAAAATAATTCTAACATTCCTCTTTCAAACTCCACAGTTACCAATAAACTCATCAGAACCACACTACAGTACGCCGGTGCGACATAGAAGGAACCTGTCGATCGGTACTACCAACATAGCGAATAACGTGAATGCTGCCAGCCCTCCCATCTTAAACACCATGAACAGGACTATGGATGAGAGGACCACCGCCAGCTTATTGGCTGATGATTTAGCTGTAAGTATTTTTGTTCTTTACCGAATATTTTCAACCCGGCGAGGTTATGGTGACAAAATGTTACATTGGGTATGTGGCGGGGTTTCACATACCCACTTACTAAATTGCCCCTAAATGTCATAATATGAATATATTATATTACGTTCTAAAATAATATTTTATGATATTAATAGGTATAAACAATCGTGAACTTTAAATGAAATAAGTTTAGTATTTTACTTAACATTTTTTTTTATTAATAGCTAGCAAAATTAAAAGAAACTAAGTTTTATAAAACAAAAAAATAGGCTCTTTCTTAAGTATACCAGTACTGTCACGAGCATAAGTATGTATATACTTGGCTTTATTCAAAGGCGATTTTCTCCTTTATTTTTGAATGAAATTTTATGTTATTACATAGTATTTCCGAACCTATAGGTTTATGTAAAGGGTCGTATTTCAACTTTGCATTCGTTATTTCGTGAAAAATCGCAATTGAAAGTTGCCAAGTGTTGACATATTAGTGCTCGTGACTGTACAGTGAGCTTCCTCTTACAGAGAGAAGGCCTGAATCCTAGCTATGGAAACAAAGTAGGCTGGTTATGACTTGCTAAAAGATTACTTGCTTACTTCAGACGTTTTCCCAGACAAGTGAAATTGACTTTTCTGAGTTAAGACCAATATAGATCAATTTTTACTTTTTTTTTATAGTGAAATCCACACAGCCCATAGCTGATGGATTTCGGTATATCGTTGTATTCTTTTTTTAATTCTGCGTTAAAACATCTGTGGTCTTAACAATAGTAATGGCTTCTCAAACGGCTTAAAACAAATTGATATTTATCTTACTCTCTTCTGTTTCAGGCTGCTGTTGAAAACTTAGTGGTGCTACCAACGACGCCAAATACTTCTACTGATGGTGATACCACGCACGACTATGCTGAAATTTATACACCTAGCAGAGGTTAGTTTCATAAATACTTACTTTTATTTCTATACTAGCTGCCCGGCGCTACTTTGTTCGCGTGGTGTCCTACTCCTACCCTACTCCTACATTACTCCTGCCTTACTCCTAGCCTACTCATACACTACTCCTAACCTACTCCTAACCTACCCCTACCCTACTCCTAACCTACTCCTACACTACTCCTACCCTACTCCTATAAGTAAATAAAAGTATTAAATAAAAATCCTATGTCCGTCTCCTGGTTCTAAGCTACCTCCCCACCAATTTTCAGCCAAATCGGTTCAGCCGTTCTCGAGTTATAAGTGGTGTAACTAACAGACTTTCTTTTATATATATAGATAAATAAGTGTTTCTCAGTAGTGCACTTCAAAAGTGTCCAGAGTACCTACACAATCCATTCTATACATACTAATATTATAAATGCGATGAGAAACTGATGATTTGAGGGGCTCGTGGCTAAGTAATAACAGCAGCACGGGTCGATCGATCAGTTTAAGCTTCGCTTGCCGCGGTTGGTCCGTGGTTGCGTGACCATCTTTACGTACCGAAACCCCCCGTAACTCGGAAAGCACGTTAAGTCGTTGGGCCCAGCTGTCATTCCTGAATCTTTGCCAGTAGATACGGGTCATCAGAAGCCCCAAAGCCTGACAACCAAGGGGTATCGTATTACCCAATAACTGGGTTTTGGAGGTCAGAAGGGCAGTCGCTCCATGTAAAATACTGCTATACAGCTGCATCCGGTTAGACTGGAAACCGACTCCAACTTAGTTGGGAAAAGTCTAGGCAACTGATGGATATACTATCATCTGTGTACTTTTTAGGACATAGGATACTGTTTATCCCGCAACGATCCCGTGGCATAGTAACCGATCTACACGCGTGCGAAGACCAGGCAAAAGCTAGCAGTCTAAGAATTGAAAACTAATTTCTAATCTTTCCCAGAACGCACTCCAGCGTGGCAAGGCCCCGTGAACGTGATCGTGCAGGGCAACAGTCGCGGTGGCTCGTCCACGGGCGACAGCTCCGCGTCGGAGCAGCCGCGCCCGCCCACGCCGCCGCTGCACAGGTTCCCGAGCTGGGAGGCTAAGATCTACCAGGTAAGAGTCTAACATCTACCAGGTACCGTAACAGTCGTGTAATCTCGGCTGGCCATCCGGGAATCTTCAAGTTACGAGATATAGACAAATGCAGCGCAAGAACTACTACGAGCTACTTTTTTATAACGCTTAAATTTTCCTTTTATAACTGCTATCTAACCACTTTTTACAGAGTTTTCTATTTATAAAGTAAATTGTTCGTTTACCAAATCAGCACCAGGCAAGATGTTTGCGTCACGGCATTGTCTACCGAAAGGCAACTGATTTTGCTTACATATTTGAAAACTGTTTGTCTCGCTACGATGTCCTTTATTTGTCTTGTTTTTGCGTTGATCAAACGTCAAAATAATACTCTAGCTGGCATTATACAAAACATCTAATGACTGTTCTGTTGCTCTCAGGTGGCAGACGACGGTCTCCAACAATCAGTAGAAGAAGAATTAAGCCCCCCTCCATGTCCGCGCCCCATGCACGAGTCCACCAGCTACCAGGATATATCCGTCCCCGTATACGCCACTGTTAAAGGGGTAAGTTGAATTACTACATAGAACCTTTTGATAAAGCTTCCGTGCCAAATCAAACATCAATAAATCGCACGCTTAATCATAATAATACTGACCGATTAGTGTTTCGGTCAAAGTTGAGTTAAGTATACCAAGAAGTTTATTTTAACGCCCTCTTTCGGCCTATCTTGGATTTTTTTTGATATCTTGTTTCTAGGCGGAGTTATACCTATGTCTGTCTCTTTCACACGCAAACGTCTGTCTCTTTCACACTGAAAGATGCTAAATCGTTTTTTGCGATTTCTCGAAAAACTACTTTTTTGAGTTATGTCAGTATATGATTAAGCGTGCGAAATGTTCAAAATCAAAATATTTAATTTCACACCTACATGGGCACTTATGAAACGTCAGAAGCTAGGTGCACGGTTCCAATTGGTCGTTTCCTATGAAGAAGAACCGGCAAGAAACTCCACGGTTACTCTTTTTAAAAATAATTGGCTTTTACAATGTTTTCAAATTACAGTAGGTATGGGAGAACAGCGTAGGCCTGTCAACAAGTACCGGGTACTTGATAAAATAAAAAATGGTCTTCAGATCTAAAGTCTACAAGGCCTACAAAATCCTCACATTTACAAAATAAAAATCTATCAAAAGGATAAATAAAATATAAAAACCTACTAAAACCAAGTGATATGATTCCCATTACAACCACTAATAAAGAGGTTGCTAACGAGTTGTTATCGAAAGTTCCTCTAAAAGCTGTTCACATGAACCTGAAATTTTTGTCCGGTTATCTTAAATATACGACCGCTTTTCTTCCGACAGCTGTTTGCTGTCGGGAGCAAGGCTTATCTATCAGGTAATCGAAATGTGTCGTTTCCTGTCGAATAATACAACTATTCGACAGGAAACGACACATTTCGATTATTTATGATATTTTGTGTAGGTTTTTATTAGGCAAACGTAACGCTGCAAGATAACATGTTCAAATTATTCTTGTCTATCATCGGTCCTTTCTAGAATAATACACTTATGATGCAACAATGCTTAATGTCATCATTAGCTTAGGTTTTAACCCTTCGTAACGTGGATCCACGCGAGACACAATGGCTTTTTGTTTACTACATGCAACGCCAAAATAAACAAAACACAATCTTCAATTGTTTTTGAAGTGAAAACTTCTTAAGGCATGTTGGGCAGTTTTTGAGATCGAAAAAAAACCATTGAACTCGCGCCACTGTTACCGTAAGCGCCCCGCGCGTGTTTTGTTTATAAGACGATTAAAAAAATACCCGCTTCGGATGTGTTCGGCTGTCCTCGGGATGTACCTACTCGGTTTTAATGTACATAATATATCCGATATGTCAGTGAGTGATGGCAGAGTATTCTATTTCTGTTTTGTTTTCACTTCTGTTGGCACTCCCGGAGTGCCATTGTTTTTTTAGTTTTGTTCCAAAAGTATCTTATAAACATCAACAAACCTTGTTCAGGTTAAATCCTTACGCAACCATTCAAGTAAGGGAATTAGTAATGCATTCATCTGTGTCAACTTTATATCTCACCTTATCTTATTATTCCAACAATTATTGTTTCAATAGCTTAGTCAGCCTAAAATGTTCCCACTGCTGGGACACAGGAGTCGGCTGTAATCCACCACGTGGTCGTAGATCTCACATGTCTTCGAATCTTTGGTTCTATGACATACCAGGGCTTCCTCACGGTGTTTTCCTTCACCGTTTTGAGTGCAGTGGTGATGAAATTATTTACACAAAGTAAAGTGCCAGCCTGTGTTCGAACCCGCGACCTACACAGCTCATAAGTCGGAGCCGTTACCACTGGGTTACTACTGCACTGATTTGTTTGAATAACACACGTCCTCCGCGCTCCTGGACCGGGTAGTAGTATCCAACAAAATAATAACCAATTTCAAAGCACTCATTTTATAAGTGGCACTACTAATTGGCATCCACAAGTACGTTTTCTGATCTATGTGTTTACATTTTCATCAGATACTTCGCAACTGGCTAATATCTCACTCATCTCACAAAGAAATTATCTTTATCTTTTATCTTTGACGTTGTCAGGCTAAGCATCCGATTAGCAAGGTTCTAGCGGGGAGGTCATGACCTCTCATGAAAGCTAGCTGACATGACGCGATGATGATGATAATATTTACAACAAATCATGAAGATTGTTAAGTACTAACATAATATTTTTTGTTCCAGCGTGCTAGTCAGATAAGATCGATGCCGTTCACCGGCGACTCGTCAGACGACTCGTCGGACGGCGAGGAGTCCATGGGCGTCACCGTCCACAACACACCGCACCACCAGCTCGTCAATGTCAACCCTATATTCAGTAAGAATCTATTAATAATAAAATATAATAAATATATAATATAATAATAAAAAAAAAACGTGTGGGGTCGGGGGACCCCCAGCAGGAACGAAGTTCGAAATGAAAATCCAATATGGCGGCTGCGAAAATACAAATAAAATGACGAAAAAAATTTAATTTTTCGCAGCCGCCATCTTGGATTTTCATTTCGACCTCACTATTGGCTTCAGCACCCTCGAAAACCATGAAAACTATCTCTGTCTCTCTCTTTCTATTATTTATACATAATATAAAGTCGCATGGAGCATAACGCTTTTCGTTACGTGTTGATGTCTCCAAGTTTACTCCGTTAAAGAACTTTCTAGTTTCCCGTCATCATGTGTTTGAATTTTTTTTTTATAGAAAATGTTAATGTAGTGCTTCTTTACGCCGAATTTAGAAGATTGACAACAATGTCTAACTTATAGAGTCAAATATCGTATTGGTCAGATCAACAGTAAACTCTTGCATGCTTATAACCACGATAACGAAATTAACCATATTTTTTCCCCAACAGATCCCCAAACATCAAACCAAATGCCAATCAACAATGTGAACCTAACCAGCGTCCTCCCAGCCTCAATACAACAGACTTCCAACGGCCTGGTCCTGACGAACAGCGCGAACGGACAGTGTAGCTCGTCTGACACCAGCTTAAGTGCCAGTAGTCCGTCGAAGAGTGTGAAGACGAGTTCTAGTCTGAGTCCCGCGAAGAGGTCGAGCAGTGGCTCGCCTAGCAAGCAGAGTAAGACTAGAGGTATGTGTAAGTACTAAGTTATTTTTACTTATTTTCAAGTATAAAATATGGCTTCTTCTTCTTCTTTTCGTGCCTATGGTATTCTTCCTCCGCACAGGTTGTTACGCTTGCCACGGTTGGTCCGTGGATGGGTGTCCATCTTTACATACCAAGACCCCCTCCGCGCCTCGGAAAGCACATTAAGGCCAAACGGTTTCCCGGCTGCCATTCGTGGATCTTTGACAGTCGTTGCGGGTCGTCAGAAGCCCGATAGACTGACAACCTGTCTTACCAAGGGGTATAGTAAAACCCAGTAACTGGATTGTGGAGGTCAGATAGGCAGTCGCTCCATGTAAAATACTGGTACTCAGCGGCATCCGGTTAGACTGGAAGCCGATCCCAATTTAGTTGGGAAAAAGGCTAGGCAGATGATGAGGGTATTCTGCTTTGTGATTTTCCTATTGTTTGAACCCAGTATGTGACCACGTTGATAGCGGCATCAGTGGCATTCTTTAAGCCATCCGAGGTGCAGGTGAACTGGCACTTAGGACACTCCAGCAAGTGGAGAATAGTCTGATCTTAAATTTCTGAAAAATATGTGTGTATGACAATATTACAATATTCTAACTATTGAGCTATAATCGGTTTTTATTTATTTAGTTTACTCTTTGTATGTTTGGTATAAGTTTGTAAAGTTATTTTTGGTATAAGTATGTTAGTAATTTTCAATTCAATATGAGAAATAATTAACGAATGACTAATAGAGAACCGAAAAATGCAAATAAAAACCTGTAATCAAACATCAATCAAATCTTTGCTAAATATCTAATTTCTTCACCACCTTTGGTTGACTGGTAGAGAATGTCTAACCTCCTTACTAATAAACGTTGTGTAGGCCTGTATAGTTACACAACGCTTTGTCTTCTTCTTTCGAAAGTCAAATTACTGACGACTGAAAGAGAAAAATCGGTGTGTAACTATTCACCTGATATAATACGTTTATTAGTAAGTAGGTAAGGCATTAAGTCCGCCTTTGTAAAAATAAAGTTCATGTTAAATAGATTTGAAGAAACGGTTAATATTGGATAATTATAATGAAACAAGAAAGAATATTATATCTTTATTTCACTACAATCAAAAGCTGGTTTTGCTACAACATTAAATAAGACTGAAAACCACACAAAAACAAAAATAGACTTTAATAGTGTGCCTAAAAACATATTATTTTAAACACTTAAATAATTTTATAATACACTCTACTTCAGCATCACCCAATTGCGGCAAACATATTTAAAACATCATTCGGTCTCTATAATCTTCAAATGATTGCCAGAAACAGAACGATACTTTCAATTTGTTAACTGCTTAACATTTTTAGTAATTTGAGATGCAAGCGGGCCTAAACAACTTTATAAAAGTCTTCACTTCAGCAACGCACCATTATCACACACGTAATCAGCCCCAGTAATACTGCTCGCCTTATCACCAGCTAAGAACAGCACCAGATTCCCTATTTCCTCTGGTTCGCCGACCTTTCCCAAAGGCAAAAATTGAGCGAAACGCTCCCAAGAAGTTTCATCCCCTGCATTTAGCAAAATATCAGTTTTCACGGGCCCTGGACTTACTGCATTCACTCTGACTCCGTACTTTGATAGTTCCAAAGCCAGTCCTCTGGTGAAGCTATCAACACCAGCCTTGGAGATTCCATAAACTGCCAACCTGTCAGGAACGTGTTTCCCAGCAATGCTTGATATGTTGATAATATTTCCTTTGGTTTTGATTAGATGTGGTACAGCTAAACGAGTGACATTGAAAAGCGATCGTAGATTTGTATTTATCACCGCATCGTAAGTTTCTAGAACATTCTCGTCTAGTATACTTTTGTATCTTACTATACCTGCGTTGTTCGCAAGAACATCTATCTTTCCATGAGCGTCAACTGTTTCTTCAATAATTCTCTTTGCTTCTTCCTCTTCAGTGACGTCAGCTTTGATAACGAGTGGGTTCTCGCATTGTCTAGCGACCTCAGCTAGCTTCATCTCGTTCCTTCCCACGAGAACTACGTTAGCGCCTTCTTGAGAGAAAAGAATGGCAGTAGCCGCTCCGATCCCTGAACTAGCTCCTGTTATTACAACGACTTTGTTTGCGAAACTCATGGTTGTAGTATTCAAGAATTTAGGATTTTTAAATTACTGATGTTTTCTGTTCGAAGTTTTGATTCCGACTAAAAGCAATAAAGTCTTCTTCGCTTTTATAGTACCTAAATCCGTCCTTAAACATGACCTTTAAATGTTAAATATATTCCCTTAATGATTAATGTGTATGATGGGTGTTATTAGGGTGAAAAGCTATAATTTACCGAAGTGGATTATTTTCCAAAGTGACTTTATGAATCATGTTTTTAGGATTCAGTACCAAAATGGTAAAACGGAACCCTTATGGTGAGACTCAGTGTGTCTGTCTGTCACAGCTGGATATCTCAAGAACTACTAATGCTATCAACTTGAAATTTGGAATAGTTTTAGATGACGTTTGCTTAACTATTTTGCAAATAAGAATGAAATAAAAATATATGTATATTTTTGCAACAGGGACTGAAAGTCGTCTGAAAAATTCGAAGTAGAGACTAGAGCACGTGGGGTATCATATGAAAGAGCGCAGTTTGCACATTCTCAAGCATATTTTCTTTTTTTTTTTAGGCCGCATAGTTTTCGATTTTTGACGAAAAATGTTAAAAAAATACCGTCCCCCCCCCTTATCTCCGAAGTTTGCAAAGAGAAAAATCTGAAATTATTCTATGTGATAGAAGTTTATGTAAAGATTACAGGAAAAATAAAACGAAGTCTCTAAATACGGAACCCTAGGTGCGCGAGTCCGACTCGCTCTTGACCGGTTTTTTTTTTTACTTTTTTCCACGTAGAAGTTCAAGGGCGATGCTAGTAAATATATTTTATTTGACAAGCATTAGTAGGTGGCGTATGAACCTAGAACTTGGCGATTTTAATAAAAGATAAAAATGGTTGAAATCGCCAAGTTTTTTTTATGGTTCAATAGCTGAATGTTAAAAAATTTAAAACCAATTGATTGACCTAAGTACTTTTAAAAAAATGTGTGATGCATAATTCAAAAACATTGTACCTTTGCAACATAAATGATAAATGATTTTATTTCTGTAAGTAGGTTTGTACAAACACTTTTACACGTCAATCATATTTTTTTTTAAACTAGATGAGGTCGGCGTTTCCTAACTGACTATTCTGAGAAGAAAGGCCGAAACAAACTCGGAAGTCACAGTCTCTTTTAAAGTCCAGACAAAATCTTGGTCAGATCGTGTGAAGACCATGTAGATCGGTGTCTGAAATGGTCTTTTGAGGAAAGAACCACACAGATTGAGCGGACCTGTCCAATCAGTGCACGCATTTGTCAAAAATCGTGCAGCTCAACTCATGTCACACCTTAAGAACACTCCCAGACATACCTACTTTTAAACGTACAAAATACATTTGCACGCTAACATACATTACATACATTGAACAAAACGAATTTCCAAAAATTAAAACAAAATCTTTCTAAACCCTGCAACCTAATTGCCGAACACACTATCAATCACAATCTGAATCATTTTGAAAGGTATTGCTAATCCATTGCTTCATATGTTCGAAAAATTTTGTCTGCACAACAACGTAAATAACGCAATGAATGTTGTCGAACCGTCAAAATAAAAGCCACTGCTACTGTTAATTTGTTACGCAATATCCCGCTAATTTATTTGTCTATGGCATATCATAAGCAAAAATGCAAGTTGTATCGTCAATTTTATTGTATACCACAGGCGCAAAACTTGCATCGTGTACAGTCAACAAAAGAGATAAGTACGCAGGATCGTCGGATATAGTTGAAGTTTAATAAGAAACCGATGGATGTTGTCGACTGACATTTAATTTGATAAATGAGCTGTTTGTTTTCTATTAATAAAATAAAAGTTTTATTCGAGAACATCCATCGGTTTACTCCATCCATCGGTAAACTTCAACTATATCCGATGATCCTGCACACCTATCTCTTTTGTTGACTGTACATGGAACTTTATTCATTCAGACACTTCATTCGAATCGGGCATGTCGGACGACTACGCGATCCCGCCGGACGCCGTGTCGTGTGACAGTACTGCATCACCGTCGCTCGCGTCTTTATGTCGCGCGCCACCCACCACGGACTCGCCCAGGCGACACGACGCGTTGGAGAAGAGTGGCCATCTTGCTAAGTTGGGTGGGAAGCTGAAGACTTGGAGGAAACGATGGTGAGTGACGTCTAATTCTATTCTATATTTGAAATATAGTATTTATATGCCATCTTTACATACCGTGACCCCTCCGTGCCTCGGAAAGCACGTTAAGCCGTTGGTCCCGGCTGTCATTCGTGGATCTTTGACAGTCGTTACGGGTAGTCAGAAGCCCGAAAGTCTGACAACCAGTCTTACCAAGGGGTCGTCGAATCGTATTACCCAGGAACTGGGTTGTGGAGGTCAGATAGGCAGTCGCTCCATGTAAAATACTGGTATTCAGCTGCATCCGGTTAGACTTGAAGCCGACCCCAACATTGGGAAAAGGCTAGGCAGATGATGACGAGTATTATATATAATATTTATATGTCAATTGAAAGATAATGATATCAGCGTCTATTTTTCTTTCTTTTTTTCTTACATTAATCATGTAGCAAGCTTTTCCGGTTCCTTTATTTGATTTTCTATGACTTGTTCTATTGTCTCAAAATAGATTTGTTTATCATTTACTAGCTGCGCCCGCGGTTTCACCCGCATAAGTTTTAATCCCGTGGGAATATCGGGATAAAAAGTAGCCTATGTCCTATTCCAAGTCATGGTCTACCCAGGGGCCAAAGGACGATGGGCAAAGTACTAAAGACTTCGTCTAAGACATGTATGGCTCAAAATGCTCTAAATGGTGTCAACTATCACCCCTTAAGGCTTTGTATCCAGCTTCCAAACACCCTATATATTTCTTTTTTTTAGAAATAACTTGATACTGACGTATTTTTCCTTTAAAAATACTCTGTCTTGAGAATGAAATGTTATACCAATATCTCTTATATCAAATACAAAATATACACTTACCTTTTTGGCCTATCAGACAATAATCTGAAAGGCATCATAAGGCATTCGAAAAAGTTTTAAACAAACAAAACCCTTCGACAGTTTTTTTAATTTTATAATTTCAAAATTAATATTCACCAACTCCATTTAACCAGGTTTGTCCTCAAAAACGGCACCCTCTCATACTGGAAGTCTCAATCCGAAGTAAACCGCAAGCCTCAAGGTCAGATAGGCCTCGGTGAAGCCTGCAAGATCTCGAGGAATGAAGGAGCGGCCACCTTCGAAATCTTCACCGGCAGCAGAACTTACTATCTGACGGCAGATAGCATCGCTACTATGGAGGACTGGATCAGAGTTTTACAGGTTGGTAACATATACATAATTTTTCCTTCTTAGAAGTCCTGCCAATCCGCACTGGGCCCGCGTGGTGGATTACGGCCGACTCCCTCTCACCGAGAGGAGGCCAGTGTCCCAGCAGTGGGAACATTATAGGCTGATTATGGTTAGAAGTCCTTATTTGTATTTTTTTTGTGTTATGATTATTGCAAAACGGTGAAGGAAAACATCGTGAGGAAACCGGCATGATCTAAAAAGAAAATGTCAAAGACATGTGACGTCTACCAACTGGGCCCGCGTGATTGATTACGGCCCACTCCCTCTCCACGAGAGGAGGCCTGTGTCCCAGCAGTGGGTACATTAAAGGCTGCTTATGCTTATGATAATTGCTGTGCATAAAGGTCAAATCACAGTTTGGATTAATTTACTTGAGCAACTGAACAAATTAACAAAAGTACCAATATTATTTGCAGTAATACTTTTGGGTGGTGATTTGCTGCCACACCACAGGTCAAAAGGTTAATTGAGTAACAGTTCTCTAAGCTAATACGCTCAGGTCACAAGGTTAATCGAGAAATAAGGTCATCAATGAATCATCGTAGCCCTAACGTAATACACTGGCCAAGTATAGGCCGTATGAATGCAATCGCAATGAAATACGTTCATTTTAGGAAAGTCATCGTCATCATCATGATCAGCCTATAGCAGTCCACTGCTGGACATAGGCCTCTCCTATTGCACGCCATTCAACTCTACTTTCGGCAACTCTCATCCAGCTGCTACCAGCCATCCTGCGAAGATCGTCGCTCCACCTAGCCTGAGGGCGTCCCACCTTACGTTTACCAATTCGCGGTCTCCACTCAAGAACACGTCTACCCTAACAGTCATCGATTCTTCGGCTAATATGACCGGCCCATTGCCACTTCAGCTTGCTTATTCTGTAAGCTATGTCAACAACTTTGGTTCTCTCCCGGATTAACTCGTTATTTTTAGCCTGTGTGGTCCTACTGCAGGACAAAGGCCTCATTTTCTCCTTTCCACTCCTCAGTCTTGAGCTAGTGTGGACCAATACCGTCTGTTGGCATCAAGCTCGTCCCGCCATCTTCTCCTGGGCCTGCCTCGATGTCGGATGTTTTTCATGGTTACCACCATTTGGCCCATGACCCGTTCGACATTCAGCAAACATGTCCGACCCAGTACAGTCAACAGCAAAAGTAGATGATCAAAATCAGAAATTCAATAGGAGTCAAAACAGATCACGAATATAGGGCAGGTGTAGTAGTAGTAAATGTTTGGTATAATTTACAAGCACATACTTTTGAATCACTTCGACGCCACACATTTCTGACGCGAACTCCGTTCATTAGTATTGAATTTGTGATTTTGATCATCTACTTTTGCTGTTGACTGTACCACTTAAGTTTGGCTTATGTTTGGGTGACGTCGGCGATTTGTATTTTGGACCGCAGCACTGTGTTCCCAACACGGTCCGTTAATCTGACTCTAAGAATGCTGCGCTCTATTGCTCGCTAGCAAACCTCAAGTTTAAACCTCTGCTGAACTGTCAAAGAGCAGGTTTGAGCGCCGTATGTGGGGATTGGTAGTATGCACATGTCCATTAATTTGCGTTTAGGGCAAATTGGTAAACAAATTCATAATAACGACTTCAACTGTACATTTCCAGAACGTCCAAAGGCGAAACGCAACGAAACTCCTTCTAAGCAAAGAGGACAACAAGCCCACAATACAAGGTTGGCTCACCAAGGTCAAGAACGGACATGCCAAGAAGAGCTGGTGTGTTCTTATTGGCAAGATGTTTCTGTACTTCAAGTCGCCTGGCGATCAGGTATGTAACGGTGATGTTGATGTAGATTTTAAACCCAACTGAGGTACTATTGGAAAGCAATAGGTATTTATCTGTCCTTCCCCTTTTTAATCCATTCAAAGGTTGTCTTTACAAGATCACTCTTAGCGATAAGACCGCCCATTGTGTCACCCTTTGTACAGTTTCTATATTTATGTCCGTAATTTATATGGTATACATAATAAAGAGTATTCGTATTACCCAGTAACTGGGTTGTGGGGGTCAGATAGGCAGTCGCTCTATGTAAAATACTGGTATTCAGCTGCATCCGGTTAGACTGGAAGCCGACCCCAACATGGTTGGGAAAAGGCTAGGCAGATGATGATAAATTACAGACATAAATATAGAAACTGTACAAAGGGTGACACAATGGGCGGTCTTATCGCTGAGAATGATCTTTTAAAGACACAACCTTTGGATGGTTTAAAAAGGGGAAGGACAGACAAATACTGTAGGTAGTCTGTGGTGTACCATTTACATAATAAAAATAAATACATATATAAAGTATATTACACTAATCATCATTACGTCGTTGATAGTCCAATACCGCGTAACTAACATTATTCAAAACCGCGTATGTACAAAAAAAAATTACGTAAATACGGGTTGACGCCAATCACAATCAAGTTACCTACCTACAGCCGCGAAATCTCATTTTTGCTTTTTTTTTGTACATACGCGGTTTTGAATAATGTTAGTTACGCGGTATTGGACTATCAACGACGATTAGCTAATGCTTATGCTAAGGCATCATCGTCATCAGCCAATAGCAGTCCACTGCTGAACATAGGCTACTCCTATTGCACGCTATAATAATAATAATTTATTTCAAATTGCTCCATATAAATTGTTAGTAACACGAGAATACTTAAGAGCTAATGTTAGTAAACCAAACAAATATAATAAAACATAGATTTTAGGACAATCCGACACCAGAACGCATGTGTGCTACTTCACTGCGTGCAGCCGCATCCAGCGCTCAAGCATCGGAGAATCCCACCGGTCCGTCAACGCTCAAGATGCTGTTGGAACTAGCTCGCATGCGAGTTAGGGTCGAGGTGCAACGATTGTCGCAAAACTGTCGACGTTGGCCTCGGCCGGCATGTTTGCCGAGGCCAACGTCAACAGTTTTGCGACAATGCGAGTCACTGCAATACAATGCGACGCGAAAAACAATCCCCCGTGCGAACCTAGGCTTAAGTTTGTCAATGCAACAGCAAACCTCTTCCCACCAGGACTATAGCTTGTGCATGTGGAAAAACATACTTCATAAAAATATATCTTGCCCTCAGAATCCCACCGGCCAAATAAACATGCGGGACGCCCGTGTAGAAGACGTGGAACACGTGTCAGACTCCGACTCCGAAGAGAAGAACGACGACACTCGCAACCACCTCACTGTCGCCATCTATCCGCAGCACCAGGTAACTGGGGTCAGTGATACTTTGATTATATTGTAGTTGTAGTCGTGTATACTATTTTTATCTCTCGAAGCGACACGCGATTTACTTTTGATAACTAAGTGTACAGACACATCAAGCTACTACAATCTGTCAAATTTCTTTAATAGATTTTCAACTTTATCACTAAAGCATAAGGTTTAAAGTTGATTGGGTAAGTTTTACAGTTTCGGGTGGCTTGATGTGCTGGCGTCTGTACACTTAGTTACCACAAGTAAATCGCGTGGGAATGTGTGCGAGAAGACGAGTAGCGTCAGCACATAATGTGTTATGTGCTGACGCGCGCACACGCACACACACACATACTGAATCTACTGAATCCTTATTATATCTAATATACTATTTTTTTGCTGTCTAAGAACCAACAGAATATTTTTTATTCGTGGAAGAAAATTGACGTCTGACAGATTTTGTATGGAAGAACTGTCAAAAATTCAAAATGATTACTCCGATAAAATTATCTGGCGTTGGAAAAATCAGCCCTTATAGTAAAAAAAGTCGGACAAATAATCCACACCTGCAAAAGATTCCCACCAGCAAAATAGACCCAACACACATTATAAACTAAAATACTAGTGATCTATTCCCTAATTTCCAGGGTCCGACCTACCTTCTATTCGAGAGCAAAGCCGACAAAGACTCTTGGCTGTACCACCTCACTGTGGTCAGCGGAGGTGGCCTGAGTCAGGGGACGCACTTCGAACAGTTGGTGCAGAAGCTGATGGAGACTGATGGCGATCCTAGTAAGTAGCTTTTCTTTAACCCTGTTTTCTGTATTCAACACCTATTTTGAAATCTGTTTAGGAATAAGTAGTGTGTACTTTAGATTATTAGACCAAAATTCTAAGCAAGAAGCTCTCTATTCAGAGTGCAAGGTCATTTAAAGGCCCATTGAAGACTACCTCAGTAATTATTTCAGGAATACTTCTTAGTTCCAATTTCAGAAAAACTAGACCCTACTTTAGGTCCAGAGGGATTCTTCTACCAGCAACTAAACTGGGCGATAAAGACAACCACCTAATGAAGAAGCACAGGTTTTTGGGAAAGATCTAAAATATTGTTACATCTCGTTACAGATTGTGTTCTATGGAGGCATCCAACGCTTCTCTACTCGAAGGAAAACCTGACGTCTCCACTCACCTCGCTGAACTCAGAGGCATTACAGGCGGAAGCTTTAAAGTTATTTAAGGTGTGTTTATTCTTTTAACTTAGTTAAGTTTTTAACTAAGTTTAATAAGCAAGTTGAAGCAGGGCAGGCCATATTAACCGTAGAGGTAGACGTGTTCTTGAGTGGAGATCGCGAATTGGTAAATGTTAGGTAGGATGCTCTCAAGCTAGGTGGAGCGACGATCCTCGCAGGATGGCTGGTAGCAGCTGGATGAGAGTTGCTGAATGGAGTGCAATAGGAGAGGCCTATGTCCAGCAGTGGACTGCTACAGGTTGATCATGATGAATTTTTAACATGATTCAAGATGACAGCTTAGAAGATAGGAGGATTTTCATACCGCCAATCATGCGCACCACCCCGATGAATCACACTCGGTTACGATTCCCGCGAACTCACAATGTCACCTAACGACATCGTCCTAAGGCGATGTCCTAATAGACCCCGAATTTGCATTGCAGCAACATTGCCTCAGCGAGCGACACGTTACCCTTCTTCGGCTCGTTTATCTGGTCCCAAGTCCAGTGCGCGCGTAATTCGTAATGATGTGTTGTTAAAACGGAGCAAATAAATAATGATTGTTATGTTTGTGTGCACAGTGCGTCCAATTATTCATGTCGGTGGCAGTAGAGCAAGCCGGCATCGACTACCACGTGGTGCTGGCACAGAACGCGCTGGCGCAGTGCCTCGACGTGTGCGAGCTGCAGGACGAGCTGGCGTCCGTGCTGGCGCGCCAGGTCACGCCGCACACGCACAGCAAGCACGGCGTGCAGGTACTCACGCATGCGTCGCAGCAGACGCTCACGCCCAATGCGCTACGTCACACGCCCAAGCTAAACGTTAAGGCCGCCAAGCTTAAGAATGTAAGTTGGGTTTTGTTTTTTTTTGTGTTGTAAGGTTTTTGATGGACAGTTTGACGTTAGATTAATTGAGTAGATTATCACCCCTGCCAAAGTACCTGTACTTTTATTCGGAATCGGGAATCTTGTGAGTAGGTACTCTGACGATGATGAAAAGAATTTTCCTTTCATCGTCGTCATCACCCACAGTACTCAATATCACACTGTTGAAAAAGTCTCTGTTGACTCCTGATTGATGAGACTCGCCTCCATCAAATTCAATCTCGTTTTTGTTGTACACATACAACTAGATAAGCCCCATTCAAACTCAAACTCAAAGCATTTATTTCAATTAAACCTTGTACAGGCACTTTTGAATTATCAAAATTAAATAGTCTGTCAGTTAGTCCAGAAAGTTGAAGCTAGCTGCCCATTCCAAAACGTAGATCTCTATAGAGAAGAATGGGCAAGAAACTCCATGGACACTCTTTCAAAGAACTCGAATGTAATCAATGAAACACTACATACTAATCTCAAGTAATTCGGCCGTTAAAAACAAGGCCAAACATACACATATCAACGACACTAAAAATCGCAATTTTATCTCACAAGGAAGGCCAAATATTCACTCACACAAGACCGAGGCCAGTTGGTAGCACTGAAAATATACGATTTCACGGTCAGTGTCACTGTATCATGGCCAAGGTGACCGTACAAGGTAAAGGCCATAATTTTCAAAGTCATATCTACTACAATGACGCGATTATTGTTATCATGGTCGAGGTTACTATTCGAGGCAAGGACTATTTTCGAGGCCGCGTTCATGAAAACTCATAGCCTTTTTGGAGGCCATTTTTAATCTGGTTTGTTGATAAATGAACTGGAAATGACGTCAACTTTGAAAATAGATTGAGTTTTCACATGTGTATCAAGCATTTATACTATCCCTTCTCGCCTCTGTATCTTTTTTAGCTTGGCTAGAATTTAGCTAGCTATTTTACTGGGTGTAGACTATGATGTTTAGGTATAGTTCTAAAAATCATATAATAAATAATAAAGGCCATTCATATTAAATACTGGTCTTCAGGTAAAGGTCAAGTGGTCAATTATAGTGAAAATTAATTTACAGACAATTTTCATGAAACTAAATTGTACGTTTTGAACTTCAATTTAATATCTGTTGGTACGCCCATCGATTTGTACTAATCAAGGTTAAGGGGTACCATTAATATTGCAAAGTTATCATCACTATTTAATTTTTCCTCGTCTCCTATCTGTTTGGTGATTTTTATGTTTTGTTTTGTTATTTCAATGTCTACGTTTTATTATCAGACTTCCGCATTTTAAATTGTTTACCAGTCAAACTGTTGATCAATAATCTGACATATTGGTGGGTTCAAAATGGAGGGTAGAAACTTACTCGTCTGTTTGGATTCCACTTTATGAGAACACCTTTTTAGAGTTCTGAATCGTGGTAATTACGTGATAAGAATTTTAGAGCACCATATTTTGGAATATTTGGGCCCAAAAAATCTTATTATGTGGTTGAAAATTGAACTCTAGTCTTAATTTCCTCACACAAAAATGGTTCTCAATTTTCCGTTTCAAGCATTAATTACTAAGTAAATTGTTGTTCTCATTCCTATGTAATCTTTTGGTGTACTCTTTGCTCGATATTGCTATAGTTTTTGCTAAGATTTTGTACTATATAAATATTTAACTATATTGTTGACAAAAGAGTACACCGAATACTTGTTACGTTTTTGTTTGCTGTACAATACGAATAGTTTTCTTTATTTTTATAAAGGAAATTATACATTCATAAAAAAACGGATTTAAGCATGGCTTTAAGTGTGACGGACACGGCAGTCATGGACTCCAACAATAAAAAACTTGGAAATTAAACAAGCCTTTATGGAATATAAAGCTTATTAGTATTTATTTTGACATTGTGAACTTTACAAAGAGAAATATTTCATAAATGGAATAGAAAACGGGAAATTCAGTTAAATTAACAATCTATTAAAGTCTTTAACTGAAATATTTTACTATAAATGCAATATTTGGATTGGTAAATGTAGAATAATTTGAAAATTGAAAACAAAATTGTATAACCTAAAATATCTGTTTCCCTGCATTTCTATCTTTATATGTAGGTTGGTTGTACGTTTCCTGTAAAAACATGATATCAAAATAAATGCTGATTTATTAACAAATCGTAGGTATGTTTATACCGCTTTATATTCGCAACGGCTTAGCTTACGGGCGACCGCTTCGATGCTTTTCTCATATGTTATCATCATATAATCATATACATAATAATACATATACCACTCATCGGTTATATACACGAGTGTTTAAGGTTATATCTCGCTTAGATATTATCTGTAGATTCTTCTAGAATATTGTGCTCTATGGTTTTTTATTATTTTGTTTTTTGGGAGTTGACACAAATGTGCACTGTAAAATATTCGAAGATGGCCACTTTAGTTGGGCCACAAATGACTCTTACCATAAAGATAATATGGCATATAGTATTGGACACCGAACTGTAAAACCTTGGGTCGATAATGGTGCTTTTACACAACCGTTTTGTGCACCCCAATATATATTTATTCATTGATCTTGCATCTATAAATACAGCAAGCAAACGCAATGCACATATTATATATAAAATTATCAGTTCTAAGCTTCATAGTAAAGAGCACAATATATTTATACAAAGCTTTAAAAATCTTCTATTTTATTTGCGTTAAATACTGTAAATATACACTAACAAACCATTTTTGTTATAGTATAAGCTTTGTGTGTCGCTGTTATAAAAGCTTCGTCTCGTGGTTGATCAATTTGGAATTGTGTATTGTGAATACCATTATATTGGCTTCAATGGAATATATGCTACCATATGCAACAAAATTCTAACGAGGATTTGAAACAAAAGAGTTTTTATTCCAATTTGATCCGTCCTAGTTCTGGCAACATGTTACGAAAAAGGTTTATGAAAAAAAGTGTTGCGTTCGAATTTGAAACACAAAAAGATGTTGCCACAACATAAAAAAAGAATGTTACGTTGCAAACTTTCAAATGGAATGTTGGTGTAAATTTTTTTCCCTGATTTTCTTTTTTTTTTCATCCGAGAATGTTTGTCCCCTTCTCCTATAGATCTAGGGAATGTTATTATACATATTTCGTTTATCTATCATTCATACTCTGTCATAGCTAGTGTTCCTTCGCACTGTTCGATCTCCTTTGTAATGAAAGGTTGATGTTGCAAGTTTTTTAGACTGTTACCCATAGCCCGTATACTATCCTCCTTACTAATAAACGTTGTATAGCGTCTGTATAGTTACACAACGCTTTGTCTTCTTCTTTCGAAAGTAAAATTACTGACGACTGAAAGAGAAAAATCGGTGTGTTGTGTAACTATTCATATGATTTAATACGTTTATTAGTAAGGGGGTAAATATTTATTTTATGTACAAGTACCCACATCTTTATATTTGGTAAGTATCTGGGAATAATTAAGATTAATTAAGTTCTTTTGATGTGACTGCATAATTTGTCAATATGATGTTTGCTTATCAATGTGAGTTAAATTCATGATATTTGATTCTGCTATATAGCTCGAACGAAGTATGAAAACGTTTGTATGTGTTGTTACATTGTGATTCTGTGTAAGCTTTACATGTTTACAGTGAAACCCTTTACTATTTAAATTAATAAAAATACTTCTGTATAAAAAATGCTTTAGACACACAAAAAATATTAACTGAATTACAGATTTGCCTTGTTTATTAGCAAACGTTAGCTTAAATTTCTAATAAAACAAACTATTCTGATTTGTTCTAAGAATTTTTAAGACATATTATGCAATTCATCAAAGTATATACGCACACTGTACAATTTATCACAAAACTTAACTAAGTACTGTACATAACAAACACTGGGCGACACTCACTGAAATAATTAAATTATAATATAATACGGAAACTTGGGTTCTAAAAGCACAAAACACATTGGCGTAACGCACTGGCACTAACTTTTAAAATAAATTGTACATTATCAAAAATTGCACATAGAAGGGACTCGTTCAAAATATAAATACAAAATACTTATTTTATTTTGTACTTTAAACTTGTTAACATTTTTATTGTGCATGTAGGCGCAATAAAAATGTGTTAGAGAAGATATATTAATAAAATTAAATCGATGGCACTTTGTTAACAATATTGATATTATGTAAGTTGTTGACTGTCGTGGAAAAACTGTTGGCTGCCAGTAACTTTGATGTAATATAATAAACTCTATATTCTTAGGTTCCTTTCCACATGCTGAGGCTGCTGGGTAACCGGAGCTGGGTATCCGGTGGCGCCACGTGCTGGCAGATTTCAGATAATTATTTCATCCTTCACGATGAAATTTGAATAACGTAAAACCACATATATAATAAGTCATTGCAATGTAACTCTTATATGTAATAAAGTATAAATTAGAATGATTCCCGTGAGTTTCGTAAAAAAAAGTGTCGGCAATCATTCTAATTTATACCTTACCTTGCTGAGATAAGAGTTACATTCCAATGACTTCCCAATAGTTTTACGTTGATCGTGAATGAAACCTAACTTTCATCGCCGGATTCTCGGCACACGATTAGCCGAAAGCCTGGACTCGTGAAAAGAGACTTTGTCGGTTCGGCGACACACTGTTATTTAATAAAACAGAGAAGAGCAACATAATCATGCGCAGCCATATTTGGGTTTATATAGACGCATTATTTTTGGGATGTATGAAGAAGTCTCCTCGTGTAGCGCAGTTTGTTCCGCCAGTTACTCACTGAACGCTCGCGCTCGGCGCATCTTCGACAATCACTCCCAACACCTTACTTGACTGGCCAATTCTTCCCTTACGGTGGTAGGGCTAACGCCCGACAGGTTAGCGCCCCCCCCCCCCCCTCCCACCGGAGTCCGGCGTCAAACAGCCTGCTGTGTGTCGTCGATGCGTGGTAGTTCCAGTGTCTTAGGCATCTTCTGGGCACGCTCGTTCCATCATAGACCTCATCCATCGTTTTCCATCAGGCGTGATCGAGGTCAAGAGCGGGCCCATACATCAATAAAAAAAAATGTAACTAAGCAGTTTAAAAAAGTAACAAGAGTTTGGGGCAGTCTTCAGTGTTTTAAGGCAATAAACAACTATTTCTACTGGAAAAATACGTCGAAATTGCCATGTGTGGGGTTTTCGGGGCCTGCAAAAGCATTCGCTGCAATGCTTGAAGGTTATGGGCTATACACAACACAACGCTTACAACTGGCATTATGTATAAGTAGTCTAAAGTATCCGTCACGAGAAGCTATAAATTATGTAAACACACATCCAGGGGTTCGCAACCTTTGGGTCAAATAAAAAAAAAACAGTTTTGTAATGATTTTTATTTTTAGATATAATTATGTTAACACACGCATCTAATTAACAGAGAGGAGGCCTGTGTCCCAGCAGTGGGAACATTATAGGCTGATTATGATGACACATCTGATTAATGTCGTCAGACGATTCCGAGTATTCTGCATCTGCATTCTGCAGCATTGACAGCGTCAGCGTGAACTTCCTTCAAAATGGCGGCCTAAATGTGTACGTCCATGAGTCAGACGCGTTCCAGTACAACACAACATTAGACGACAGCGCTTCATATCGCTAAAATACAACCCGACCAAGTGAAATTGCTCGTTAGTTTCGTATTACACGTATGTTACTTTGAGTTGATTGAATTTGGGATCATTTGTTGTTAATTGAATTGTCGCTGCGTAACTTAGTAGAAGTACTTTATTTACAAAATGTATAGCTTCTCGTGACGGATGGTACCTATATTAAGTACGTTTAATAAATAATACATTAATTTATTATAAATATTAAAATAATATGTATCTATGTGTAAAGAAAAAGTGGAACTTCACTCCCACTACATCCGATAGAGTTTGTCTCTGGCTGCCCTCTCCCAGCGCCGCCCTGAGCCGAGGCCCCACAGGGGGTGCTCTTAGCGTGTAGTCACTTTGTTTACAACTTTTATGCCCTGGCTGGACGCCTTATTTATAAGGCACCCCCAGACAGGCTCGGTTAAGCAGCCAGCAACCTCCAAGGTGCTACAAGACACAGCCACTCTTAAAAAAAAATAACTCCACTTTTTGGATTTCTTATTTATTACCCAAATTGTAAAGCGTATTATAATTATGTACATACTACTCATATAAACACACCTACACAACACAGGCAACAGAATACACACAATTTAGACAAAACTTAACAATTTCACAAAAAATATGTATTTCACATGACGCAAAAGAACAAGAACAGTACGACCCATTCCCAAAACGATACTATACCTCACCCCCGTACAACAAACAGAGCTCACTGTACCTCCCGTACTCCCAGCTATACAGCCCGCCCCTATCGCCAACATTTCATTTGTTCAGCAACTGCTACTGTGCGCGACTCAGTCGCTGTTCACGTGTGACACGGGCGCGTCGTCCGTCGGCGGCGACAACAAGAGCGACGTACCGCCCAACGCCGCCGGATCGCCTAGCTCGATACAGGTAAACGTTGTAGGAAATATAGGCATTGATAAAAGTAAGATTAAGTATACTGCGTTCCTGATTTACTTTCCAAATATGTAAACAACAATGTGTTTTTGGAAAAAGAACTTTAATACCCACATGTAAAGTTCAGTTTGCGCTACAACTTCAACCATTGTTTATAACTTTCAATTGTACTAGTCAGTCTGGAATCAGCTTAATTTAAAATAAGTCAATCTGTTTGGGGTATTCAGTATAATCGGATATAAAGTCAGCAATGCCCGAAAACTGCTCCTAAACATTATGACATTATCTACTACAAAAAATTACACTTGTGGGTACAAAGTGTCAAGTTATTTCCCATACATTGACAAGAGTTAAAGCCCCTCCAAAGACATAATTGACAGACATAATTTACAACAAAACAAACAATATTTTATTGTAGCCCTGTTATGATAAATGTGTCATGGGCCCTATGATATAATATTTGTGTTTATCGGATCATTGTATTTGCATTCGTTGTGTGTATCACGTAACACAAAAAGATGAAGATTCATCAATGCACTTATAGTTAAAACATTCCTGAAGCCAGTAATAATTTTCACAATCTGTAGACGTGTTTGTCCTGTATTCGTCTTTATAATCATATGAGAAAAGCAAAATGAAAAACTCTACATTATTTTCAAAACATGAAATGAAAATAATAAACTATGAGGATCATTGTTAAGGTGTGATCACATGTACGGCATAGACACGAGAATTCATTTTGTTTAAAATGTTCGAGAGATTGTAAGTGCAAAAGCTCAGTGTGCTCGTTTGTCGTGCTGTTCACACCGAAACAATATGATTAAATAATTAGTAAGAAGAGTAAGAAAATTTGGAGGAAAGTATGACTAATTAATTAACAATATTCAAAGTACCGTCAGATGTGGCTCACAGTCGGTCGCTATGCGCGGATTGACTCTTAACTGTAACTTTAGCTAAGGTCGAGAACAATTACAAAATGTTCTGATAAAAAAAACTTAATTTAGTAAAAGCAAATAACGATAAGTACAGTCAACAGCAAAAGTAGATGATCAAAATCAGAAATTCAATACTAATGAACGGAGTTCGCGTCAGAACTGTGTGGCGTCGAAGTGATTCAAAAGTATGTGATTGTAAAGTATACCAAACATTTACTACTAGTACAGCTGCCATATATTCGTGATCAGTTTTGACTCCTATTGAATTTCTGATTTTAATCATCTACTTTTGCTGTTGACTGTACACTCGAATTTGATCTTACGAAACCAAGTGGACACTTAAGTTTACCTTTGAGGGCTGATTGCCAAAATAAAGTCATTTATTTCAATTAGACACATAAAAGTCACTTTAGAACGTCAATATTTACAAGAAAATAGAATCGATTCTAATTGCCCCTTCCAAAAGATAGTTTCATAGGAGCAAAAAACTGACTGAATTATAATGCAGAGAAAATTCAGGATGACTATAAACTATTCGCACATATCACCAACTCTGAGTCACATCCGACTGTTACCCCACACTTAACAAATGTGTACAAACAATTAACACATTTTTATCATTTTCTACCAACCAAGGAATGTTTCCAGGCCCCGTTGTTGTCAGTGGACTGCAAGAGCAACCCGCCCACGTATAGCTTTGTGCAGGGATGGCAGCTGTTAGCGTTAGCTGTCAGTCTGTTTGTGCCAAGGAATAATAGACTGCTGTGGTACTTGAAGCTGCATCTTAGCAGGCATGCGGATTCTAAGTGAGTAACTTACTTCTTTTGTAATTTGGTTTTGATTAACCTTTTGACGTGCCCGCGGCGTCAAAGTCTGTCATGTAGTCGAACCGTGGCGTGCTGGGCATATTTTGGTTTGTCATCTATACCTGTGGCGGTCAAAAGGTTAAAGGAAAACTTTATCATATTAGTTTGATTTGACCACAGATTTATAATGTGAAATACTGCCACTATAAATGCAAATTAATTTATGATAGCCATGTGATAGCAGTATGTTTTTATTTTTGTAACTAAGAGCGGTCTCTTAGTATATAACTCTTCCGATACTCACGTGAAGTCTGTGCTTAGATCTCATTCAATGTGTATCACACTAATATTATAAAGGCGAAAGTTTGTGAGTGTGTGTGTGTGTTTATATGTTTGTTACTTCTTCACGCTCAAACGGCTGGACCAATTTTGATAAAACTTTGTATGGAGGTAGCTGACACCCTGGATTAACATATAGACTTTTTATCCCGATATTCTCACGGCATTTACGCGGGTGAAACCGCGGGGCACAGCTAGTTACTAATAAAAATTTACCCATTTCCCCTCCGCATAATTTCTTTGCCCGCATAAGTTTCGATCCCGTGGGAATATCGGGATAAAAAGTAGCCTATATGTTAATCCAGGGTGTCAGCTACCTCCATACAAAATTGTATTAAAATTGGTCCAGCCGTTTGAGCGTGAAGAAGTAACAAACATATAAACACACACGCACACTCACAAACTTCCGCCTTTATAATATTAGTGTGATTAACTAGTAGATGGGAACTAACTCCACAGACGCAGTGGACACGGACCCTGTGAAGCGGTCCCTTAGTATACTTGTAGCACGTCAATAAAGTTGTCAATAAATTTATATTCAATGATTGATTGGATTATTGTGTGGTTGTTGTAAATTGTTGTTGTTTTAATTTGTCTACTAATTAAACCTGTCTATTGTGTTTCCTAGAACGGAGTGTGGAAAATACGCGGCGTACTGTTCACGCGCGCTCGAGCGTACTATACGCAACGGCGGGCGAGAAGACAAGCCGTCTAGAATGGAAGTACTCTCTATACTTTTGAAGAACCCCTACCATCACTGTTTACCCCACGCCATACCTGTTCACATGCTCAATAATACTTATCAGGTATGTACCCCAATTTACCCTAACACAATTCACTGTAAGACAATTGTCTCCCCAAAAGAAGATTCTTGGGACATAAGGTAACTATTATATAACTTTTTCTTGTGAGTAGCTAGCTGGCAATGTTAGCTCACACACAACTGTTGCGTGCGTATTATATTCGATCCAAATCAAATTATCAACTTCATGGAAATAAACTCGAACTTGCAGCATTCCAAAAACGTGTGTAATTTTTTTATTTTAAGTGATTCGTTCGTGTACAGTCACGAGCAAAAGTATGTACACATTTGGCTTTATTCAAAGTCGATTTTCTCCTTTATTTTTTAATGAAATTTTATATTAGTAGGAACATAGTATTTTCGAACCCATTGGTATACGTAGTGTCGTATTTCAACGTTGCATTCGTTATTTCGTGAAAAAATCGCAATTTAAAGTTGCCAAGTGTTGACATATTGGTGCTCGTGCCTGTTTGGAATGGCCGAGCAGTTTTTGTTGTTTTCAGTTCGATTATAATCTTGCCGCATGTAAAAGTCCATTAAAGGGTTACTGAATTCTGTTTACAATATAGAAACAAAAAAAATCGTCGTAAGATTATGTTCGTTATTTAAATCGCTCTTATCGTCCGTTCTCTAACAGGTAATAAGCTTCGACGGCTCAACAACAGTGGAGGAGTTCCTATCAACGTTAAGTACGGAGCTAGGATGCAGGGAGTCTGCGGCGTCTGGGTTCGCGCTGTTCAGCGATGATCCTATTGAGAAGGACTTGGAACACCATATCAAGCCTGATAAGAAGGTATAGTACATTTTAAAACTAATTATATTATAATCAATATTATACCAGTTTAGAACTGTACAGAGTATTTGCCAGAATTTTTTTTTGTGTAAAAATGCGTACACACATAAACTCACACCTTATTCTCATGGGGGGTAGGCAGAACCTATATAACGCCACCTGCTACGATCCTTACGTAGTCCTTTTGCCTCGTTTACTTTCATACATCTGAGGCTAAAGTGTGAGTTTTTTCACTCACGTTCGATTACGAGCGCGCTAGAATTTTATATGGGATAAAGTTATAGCGCCACCTGGTGGTCACTAGGAGAAACCTAATTTCCCATACACAAATTCTAACGCGCTCCCAATCGAACGTGAGTCGAAAAACTCACACTAAGGCCACTGGACATACAAGCAGGCCGGTTGCGTTTGTTTCAAAATGTTAATACATAGTCTTCGTTGGGTTACTATATAAAAGCTAGACTTCGTTTCTGTCGTACAGTCACGAGCACCAATATGTCAACACTTGGCAACTTTAAATTGCGATTTTTTCACGAAATAACGAATGCAACGTTGAAATACGACACTTTACATATACCTATGGGTTCGAAAATACTATGTTCCTGCTAATATTGAATTTTATTCAAAAATAAAAGAGAAAATCGCCTTTGAATAAAGCCAAGTGTATACATACTTTTGCTCGTGACTGTACCCATCAGTCAATACCTCATGATGACGATAAAAAGATGTCGTTATAAAATCAACCGAATAATTACAATCATCGTAATATCTCTCGTAAATTTTTCAGAAACCCTTTCATTTTCTATTTTGTTTCCAGCTATGCGACGTAATATCAAAATGGGAGACGGCACTCAGAGAGAAAGGATCCGGAAAGTTCGAGAACTCGCGGGTGATCCGACTGACGTACAGAAATAGGCTTTACTTCAAGAACTCCATCAGAACCGAGACTGATAAGGAGCGGCTCCTACTGTGTTATCAAATCAACCAACAAGGTATGTTGTTAGTCAGCGGGATTGTCCGAAAGGGTTACCGCTGGCCCGGAACATAAAGGGCTAAGGAAGGAACACGGGTGGGTTTTAATCAGTAAGAGTCTGACACTCCCTTCCGCTCCACCCAGAGCGGGAGGGGTCATTTGATGATTTCCCATCCGCAAAAAAAAAAAAAAGGTATGTTGTTAAAGATGAAATTGCAGGCAAATCTTTCTCACGCAGACATTCCAAGTTTATTTGTTAGGTTTAGAAACCAATTTGGCAACTCATTCTACAAAACAGCAGGAAAGGAATAGTTAATTACTATAAAGTAATTAATAATACTAATTAGGTTTGTGGAATACCTACATAATGCTGGTTATAATATTTGAAGCAAATAAAATACTTTTTCTCTTTTTCACCTAAATATTTTTATTATTGTTAAAACTTTTTCAATATAATAGTTTTCTTTGAACATTTAAATTTTTCAACTGTATCTCCTTTCCTTCCAGTGGTAGCGGGTCGTTTCCCAGTAACCCGCGAGCTAGCGGCCGAGCTGGGCGCGCTCATGGCGCAGCTCGACATGGGCGACTACTCGCCCGTCAACACACAACACAACCAGCCGCTCGCGCATCGCTTCTACCCTTACAGATATAGAGCCGGCCTTAGTAATGATGAACTTAGGTAAGTATTAAGAAAACATAAAAAGTCAAAGAGAATAGAATTGCTGACTCGAACACCGTTTTCAAAATCATCAACCGTCATATTTTAAAACGAGTTCTAGAACGCTACAAATGTCTTTAGGCGCATGGCCAAAATCGGAACTAACGCCGCCATTTTGTTTTTCAATACAATTTCTGTGACAACTTCACAAATGTTTACCAACAACGCCACCCTGTCAATGTCATTCAGGCGCCAAGAAGACCCTTTTTCCTAGGTTTGGTATTTTGATCCTTATTCGGACGGAAGTAAAGTTCTTAATACAAAATTGACAACTAAGGCTCGGGCTTCAAAAATAGTTTTGGTATTCAGCTTTAACGTTGTCAGAATAAAATTCGAAATTGAAAATTAGCTCGATGATTTAAACTGGGGTTTAAATATAAATCTTGTTTTTCAATAAGACTGCAAAGGTTACATGCAAAGTTCCTTACTTTCCCCTTTAGTTACAGTGTTAAACAATGGGCAGATCTTGCAGTCCCGCTTAAGTTTTTTTGTACGGTATCTCACAGGTCACGCAGGAGGTGGCCGGCTACTTAACCGGGCTATAAGCCGGGGATACACATGCCAGTAAATCGGGAAAGTAGCTGGCATGAAAGTTACTGGCATGTACGAGTAACTGGCACACTGCGGATACATTTGCAAGTAATACTGGCATGCAAGTTGTGCCCTTGTATGCCAGTATTACCATCGCGTCGCACAAAAGTATGCTTTGGCAACCCCCCGCGTCCTCTCCCTCAACGGGCATGCAAGTAAATCAAATGTTGTGCTAGCTACTTGTATGCCAGTTACAGGCATGCCAGTAAGCGTATACACATGACAGTAGCTGGCACGTGCAAGGAGCTGGTATACATACCATAACCATAATCAGCCTATAATGTTCCCACTGCTGGGACACAGGCCTCCTCTCAATGAGAGGGAGTGGGCCGTAATCCACCACGCGGGCCCAGTGCGGGTTGGAGGAGCTGGTATGCTAGTGTGCAAGCTACTGGCATGTATATCCCCAGTTTTACGGTGGATGTCTTTTAATGCTGTATTTATACATCAGGGATGTTGAAGAGAAGCTGCGATCAAAGTGGGTGGCGCTAAAAGGGCGCAGTACAGCGGACTGCGTCCGGATCTACCTCAACTGTACGAGGAAGTGGCCGTTCTTTGGTGCTACGCTGTTCCAGGCTCGGGTGAGTAGTGTATTCTTTAGATTTCGGTAGCCAGATGAGGTCCTAAGTAATCAAAAGTTTACTTGACTTTACAACGTTATTTTAGTATATTATGCGAAACCTGAATATAGTTTGTTCAGAATAAATAACTGAATCGATTCCAATAAATTTTACCCCATGTTATATTTTGTCCCAAAAATATTTTAAAAAGGTTAAAAGTTGGACACCGAGCGACACTAAGTAGGTTATCCAATCTCCGCGCCGAACGGTTAGAAAAAAACTGGCCAAGTGCGAGTTGGACTCGCACACGAAGGGTTCCGTACCACAAGGCAAAAGCGCCAAAAAAACACATTTGTTGTTATAGCGGCAACAGAAATACATAATTTGTGAAAATTTCAACTGTCTAGCTATCGCGGTTCTTGAGATACAGCCTGGTGACAGACAGACGGATGGACGGACAGATATCGAAGTCTTAGTAATAAGGGTCTCGTTTTTACCCTTTGGGTACGGAACCCTAAAAAACAACCCATATCATCTGAACTGTTTGAATTTTCTTCTAACTAAACGCATTTGTGTTTGTATTTTTAGATAAAACAACCAGACTTATCGATGGTGTGGCTCGCAGTGTCAGAAGAGGGCGTCACAGTGCTGGAGCTGGCGTCCATGTCCGTCGTGGGCCGGTATGCGCTCAGCTCCATCGGGCTGTTCGGGGGGTTGCAGGTCATTTCAAATGCTTTACTACACACAACAATAATAGCCTATTTGACAATGTAAAAAATAAGGTCATAATTATTGACACTCGTATAGATTATCGCTTTTAAAATCGATTTGCATTAATTTTACTACAAAGCAATGTATTATTTATAAAAAAAATCCCGAAAAAACTTCATCTTGTTAAATCTGGCGCCACGTAATCGAAAACGGTCTGGATTGGCTGAACTTAAGATGACGTCATGATTTAGTATGAACAGATGACTTTTGTCTAGTATCTCGACCGTTTCAACGTTTGTTTACGTGAATCGTGACGTCACGACGCCATATTGTTAAAGATAGCGTTTTGGCGGCTCATTTAAACAGTACATTTTTAAAAGAAATACATTATGCAATTTGAAGTAATAGGTTTTTGTGGGCTCGTTAGACACCATTAAATAATCTGAGATGTTTATCAGAAACCAGTCAAATAGCCTATTATAGACAACTAGCTGCGCCCCGCGGTTTCACCCGCGTAAATGTCGATCCCGTGGGAATATCGGGATAAAAAGTAGCTGTTATATGTTAAACCAGGGTGTCAGCTACCTCCATGCAAAATTTTATCAAAATTGGTCCACCCGTTTGAGCGTGAAGAAGTAACAAACATATAAACACACACACACACTCACAAACTTTCGCCTTTATAATAATAGTGTAATGTGATGATGAATTGACGAACACGCTTCATATTATGTTAATGATTTTTAAGAGATACCGTGGAGTTTCTTGCAGGTTCTTCTGCTCAAGAAAAGCCAATTTGTAATTTGTTTTGTTTTATTTTTTGTATTTGCCATCTTAATTATGATATTTCATAAGTCTGTGAAAGATGTGTAAAAGATATTCGGCGCAAGATATATTTTACATTAAATTGGACTGAACGCGAGATGAAAATTTAATTTATGTGTATTTTTTCTATTTTCCAGGACGATCTGATGATGTTGATCGATGCCGAAGACGCAGCGAGTCCAGTGCACAAGATGTTGATCAGTCTCAATAAGCCTAAAGTAAGATAACCTTCAAGTTACCCAACTGATACCTATTGATTTTATAACCTAACTAGCTGCACCCCGCGGTTTCACCCGCATAAGTGTCGATTCCGTGGGAATATCGAGATAAAAAGTAGCCTATATGTTAATCCAGGGTGTCGGCTACCAACATACAAAATTTTATCAAAATTGCTCCAGCCGATTGAGCGTGAAGAAGTAATAAACATATAAACACACACAAACTTTCGCCTTTATAATATTAGTGTGATGTTATTCCTTTCCAATAGAATACTTTCTCTTTTCTGAGCCTACTCGTAGTCAAATAATGCATCCTCATAATCTCACTGATTAATAAAATAATGAGCAGTGTCAAAACTTTGTAATTATAACATATTAAGGCAATAAAAACACAACCTTTTTCTCACAGATGGCAGAGCTAACCCATCTAATAGCGGACTACAAAAACGCAATGCTTCGTCCGGGCGGCACAGGGACTCCTCAGATGAACTCTCTCACCCGCAACGGCAGCCACCGCTCCGTTCGCAAGCCCACCAACACACTCCCACACTCCAGCCCCTCAACCCTCCCACACACACACCAACTCAGCCACTCACACCACACACACCACACCACGGGACACAACACGCTAAACTCACACGCAACTACCATGACATTAGGCTCAGATCGCAATGCCACACTAACCCTAAGCTCTCACACTTCTACGTTCAACCAGCATGTGGAAGCAAGAGTGCTATCACACGGACAACCAGACATTCTAAAGTCGACGCCAGATCATCATCGGAGTGAGAAGAAAAGGAGTCACACGCAGGACAGTGGGGTCGCGTGATTGTAAGTGCAGTGACGGACTATACTTGGATTGTTTAGTGAATGTTGTGATTGGAGCGTGGAACGACCGTTTTGGGGAACTTTAAATTATGATTTTATTTATGGTTTTTAGAGAGTTACATTGTGTGCAGTTTTCAGCCATGGAGTTATGTCTGCAACATGAGAAAATATTTGCCTAATTATCTTGTGTATCGAGATATTTCATTATAATGTCTTATCAATACCTGCCAAATATTGATGAAATAACATCACATTTTTACCTTTTATACACAGCTATGTATAGTATTCTTACTTCAATATCACAAAACGGTCGCGTCATTGACTCAGGATAGAAAATGGCCCCGCAAACATAAAGTAATAGCATTCCACCAAATATATAGGATGATGGGAAATAAACGAAATAATAATATACCTCATATTTTGTAGCGAACGATTCAGCCTATTTTAATTGGCTTTTTAATGATAGATTTAAAAGGAATAGTTTATAATTTATTTTTTCAGTGTAATTTTATGTTTTTAAATGTTGCTACGTTTAGTGGATTCGGCTTGAAGTGTATACATGTGTGATTCGTACGGATGTGTCGATGTTTATACGCAGTCTAAATGCCAATTTTATACATGTAGTTATGTATGTATGTGTACAGGGCGTGATAAATGATACGTAGAATATTGTTACTAATATTTTTGGGACCTATTTCATTTTTACACATCCTACAAAGTTACATGTAAATAACTCTGACATTTTTCATCAAACCTTTACTAAGATATCCCAGATATGAAAGCACAAAACAGTATATAAGCATTATTTTATTAAAAACCCTGCAAGCCAATACCAATACATTTATCTACCCCTGTACTAGTTAGATCGAAGTCCATTTATAGCATAATAAATCGAGTTTAGGAAGACCCTTACGATTGTAATCTTTTATACTAACTGTGCTAGTTCGGGTAGATCTGTCTTTCAAACGACTGATGTGAAGGTACCGTTACACTTGCGTTTACTATAACTACCTAATGTTTTAAATTGCTAAGCAAAACAACGCACAGTCGATTTTCAACTTTCGGCGCTAAGTCGAGCGTTGAAAATCCCGTGCGTAATAAAAATCTCAAGTCATGCTCGTGGATTCTAGAGTTTTCCCTGAATGAGATGAAAGCTGCGAATAGTAAAAGTCAAGAAATGTAACTCAAGCTCAAAAATGGCACCACGCAAATGTTTACCGCGGTGGGCGTTACCGAAAAGGCCACCGCGCACCAGAACCAATCACGCCGCTTGCCGGAATACAACGCGAGCGCAGCTGATTGACTTATTTGCATGTGTGTTCTTTCGTTCGAATACTCGTAGTAGTTCGTCAATGTAGTAAAGTTTGGAGCCAAATTTCTCGTTGATTTTGTTCATAGTTACGCTTCCTGAGTTTTTATTATTCGTAGGATGATAGAGACTTTAAGGTGCTCTTTTAATAAAATAGGGTACATAACTACATACTAATAATTCAACCAATGCGAGAGGAGGTAGTTATCCTCTTTCATTTTTGAATTATTTAAAATTTTAATAAACGCAAGTGAAACCACGCCTTATAATTAAAAAGTGTGACACGTTGTACGCTAGTGTGAATCTCAATGTAAAAAGGACGAATGTAGACTGGCTTTACATATTTTGTATACTTTTGTTCTAGTTTTTTTTATTATCATCTTTAAGTATTATTCAAAATAGTGCCAATGATTATTAGCTTGAATATATCGTTTGTTAACCAGACTTTATTTTTGAGTGATTGCTGTATTAGAATAGTATGAGGCCTTTTACGAGACCGATGTTTGGGGCAGTTTGTACTGTATTAAAAGGCACTCCAACGACTAGTTTACAAAATCATTAACAGAGATTAGTCTTATTATATAGTTACTATAACGACCTTGTCATTTAACTCTTCGAACGTGGATCCACGCCTGCCTTTTTCATTGTTTCTGTAATAACGCCTTTCAACTGGTTAAAGGTGTGCACAGCACTAAACTCGTCTTGCAGATTTTATTAAATAAAACTCCTGCGCAACTACGCAAAACCGATCTTTATGACTTACACCATCTTCCCAAGAAGTTTAATTCTTTTGTATTGAAGAAATTACGTAAATCTTACCACAGCTAAAATTGCCTTTTGTTAGCCAACGGTTTCATAAAAGTAATTCCTAGGGATAATCTCAAAATATTCTAATACAACAATTTAAATAATATTCATTGTGCTTCGTTTAAAGGTTCTACCGTAATATCTAATACCTACTTACATAATAAGCAAATGTCGTAATTGGTAACTCTGAATGTCTGTAAAGGTGATAAAAACTAATGGACTGAATTATATTTAAGATCTTCAACGAATCTAAACGCATTATTTATGTTTTTATTGACCAATGAAATCGGAACGCAGTACTTTAACACCATTTGAAGTTTCAATCAGACTGACGCGAGCGCAAGTGAATCCTGCGCATGATTCGAGTGTTTGAAACTTACTTTAAATAACTTTTAGTTTAACAGTAAGATTTTATTTGTAAGGCGATTTGAATCTCAAAACTTTCATAACATTATGCAATTTGAAAACCTTTTAAGTATTTAATTTTAGGGTTCGTCAATTCTTTAAAGGGACCCCTAATTAGTTTGCTAAAACGTGGAATCAATGTGTTCTGTTATTATTGGTCTAATAACTATGTTTTATAAACCATACTATTAGTAAAATATTACACTGACAAAAAATACAAAAAAAAAATGAAAATACTCAATTTTACCAATTATAGTACGACGAAATAATGACAAGCAAAAATAGAATAAAAGCAGTCATGTTTCAGCCAATCCCATTGGATTGGCTGAAACATAACTCAAACGTGTATATTTTGACAGTGTAATATATGAAAGTGGGGACTACCCATCCATATGTATGTAGTTACAATCTGTGGGCATTTTTAATATCAATCTATAACATCTATTGTAATATACATAGGGTATATTTTATGTATTTTTGGCATCATTATTTCAGAGTTCCGTGCATTAAAAAAAACTATAATCTCGTTCAAAATTAGAAATAAAAGAAAAAATATATGCAAGAATTTAAAAAATACAAAACAGTGTTTTGTATGCAGTAGTAGTTTTAGTTTGGTAGCGATAATATTAATATTAACAAGGAAACAGGGCCCCAAAATATTTAGAAATAATAAAAATTCAGCGTAATGCTGCCCAAGTATTGCTTCTCACATAGTCTTAACACGGAACTCTGAAGCGATATAATTTTATACTCGATTAGCTTTCATAGATATTTGTACCAAATTTTATAATAATTCAAAGAATTTTGTTACCAGCTTATTATCTAAACATTTTACTGTGTCATGCAATAAAGAAGATTTTATGTAGAAAGGAATTAATAAAAATATATATTTATTTTGTTAATCACTTGTAGATACTTAGAAAATCTTCTTTTTCAGCTTTGAATTAATTTTGTTGTAAATCTTCTTTATTGCAATGACGCAAGTGATGGACGGGCTAATTGTAAACGGCTACAAAAACAAACGGCAACTAAATAGAGGTAGTTTTGTAAATCGTAGACATAAATAGACCATAGAAGCTAATGGCAACGGTAATCATGTAATTTTTGACCAATTCGCTTCCATGGCCAATCTATCCGAGCGGACTTTAACAGGCCAAGACTTGGAGAATTTAACTTTTGCTCATCAAAAGAGGCCTTTAGAGCACAAATATTTCTTATTTTGTCGAATATCTAAAGGCCAGAAGTTCTCTAAACCCTGGCCTGCCATACGCGATTATAGCCCTTATCAGTCCATAACTAGAATTTAATAATTGCATAATAAAAGGGTATCACAATAAAGGCTAAAATCGCGTGTCCCGTAGTCAGCTATTTAGTAAATAAAATTAATAAATAAACCAACATTTCGATTGCACTTTTTGCATAACACTTAACTGTTGATATAATTATGTATAGAATATTATAATGTATATTTTACATTAGAACCGATCATTTAATTGTATTATTGTATGAAGAATTTGTAAGTTGTAACTTATTTTGTAAGTATTTATTCTATTTTGTTTTACAATTGGTTGTTTAATTTTTTTTGACAAGTCCACCTTTTTTGTTAGTGATGGCTTAACTCGAAGACTAACCATTTGAGGCCTAAAATTGGTATTTGTGGATTATATTTTGAATGTATTTAGACGATTTTTGTTTGATGATACAAGAATAAACTTGTATTACTGAATCATGGCATTTTATTTAGCTTTTACTTCAATTGAAACCCAAATTAAGAACCACTAATAAACACAAGTCTTGCCAATGGCTGTGCATACACACCTGTGTCAAGAATCGTTAATACCCGCTATGAAAACAATGATGGCGTACACACTTATTAGGTAGGAACATAATTTTCAATGTTGTACCGAAAATACTGTCTTCGATCATTTTGACTCGGATCATTGTGCGCACGCCTTTATGCTTACATTGTAGTGCAATAAAATATTAAAAAAAGGAATGGATTTACTCTGAAACCACATAGAAACAATACAAAAGAAAAATAAAAAATAAACCTGATAGTTATACTACTTATTTGGTAAGAAGAAACTCTTCTGGCTTCACATCCAACGCCTTCAATATGGCCTCGGTATCGTATGGCACCGCTGTCAAACAATTGCAAAATTAGTCTCTTTCGGTACAGAAAAAATATTAGCTAGGAAAATATTACTAAAAAGAGGAATAAAATAAAAGTTCAGTTACTCCAAAACGTCCTGAAAGTACAGTCATATTATAATCACTCTATATTGTTCCCACTGCTGGGACACAGGCCACCTCTCTTCGAGTGAGAGTGGGCTATAATCTACCACGCGGGCCCAGTGCGGGTTGGTAGATGTCACGTCTTTGAATTTTTGGTTCTAAGACACGGTTCGGTTTCCTCACGGTTTTTTCCTTCACCGTTTTAAGAGCAGTGGTGATGAAATTATTTACACAAAGTAAATCACCTGTCTGGGTTTGAACCTACGACCTACAACTCGTAAGTCGCGGCATTTAACACTGTGCCACCGCTGCTCTTCCAAAAAGGAAAGTACAGTAGGCTTCCGTTAATAGTTATGGCTCATGGAGTTTTTGAAGGAGTCTGTCATTTATAAGAAATCATGACTGAGATGACGCTTTACCTACAGTCCGTACACCTCTGACACCAGCAACCGTATTGTAACGAGAATAAAGAGCACAATGATTTTGATAGACTTTCAGTGGCAAACACTGGCAACCCAACAGCAATATTATTACAAAAAAAAAAACAGCAAAATTGTTACTATATTATTATGTATACTTAGGTCGTATCTATGGGTCTTTGTTACCTGATAATAAAAGGATTATTATTATTTATTCTTATTAGAATGAGAATAAAAATCACTGTGCTTTGGACAGTGATGTGATGAGAAATCACAGATAAAATCACTGTGAAAGGATTGCAGGCCAAAACGAACTGACAGTACCTACAATAGGCGTCCGTTAATATGGATCATGGGATTTTTGAAGGAGTCTGTTAGGTATATAGGAACTCATCTGATTAGTACTTTTTCTAAAGCCCGTCTCATTACAAAAGAGGTTCAAACTTTAGACCATGGTTTGATCCATATGGCATTTTTGAATTTCGACCTTTATTCCAACTGACGTAAAGTTCTTAATACAAAATTGACAATTTAGATTGAGGTTTGCAATCAATTTTTGTATTTACAGTCTGTCAATTAGGTTACCATGAGGTTACCACATTCATTGAAACCTACTTATTCTACATTTAATAGGTACCTACTAGAAATAATGGTCACTGAGGAAAGAAGACGAAGAAAAAATTGCTATCTGCCAACGTAAAATGGAGAGAAGCATGCTTGGTCTCAAACTGTCAGATAAAGTTAAAATCTCCAGCATCAGAAAAGAAACTAAAGTAATAGATGTAAAGAAAAGAACACGATTACTCAAGTGGCATTGGGCAGGACACATATATAGAATAAACAATGACAAATAAACAAAACGTTTAACGGAATGGATACCAAGAGACAGAAAAAGGGAAAAGGGGAGACCAAATAAAAGATGGAGGGACATCTTCAAAGAAAGATGTGGACCCATATATAGCGCAGCGCAGCGTGGCTCACATAAATATGCAGTGTCGACACTGTTATGTATGGAGAGCTGGCAACGCCTGACTTAGGATTTAATGTAGGATGCGTAAGGCGCGGGAAAGAGTTGTGTGGAAAGGTTTAGGAGAGGCCTACGCTGCTGAGGCGACTGCTACTAATTAAAGTTAATTACAAAATATATACATATAAGGAACCATAAAAACCTGTAATATTATAAACCAGATTTTTTTTTATGTTAAACTAGAATAGTAGTAAGAAATAAAGGCTATTTTTATTTTTTATTTTATTTACTAGAAATAAAGATAAATTAGATCAACCTTTTTTCAGATTATCTAAAGTACATAGGTACATCTTTTATGGGGTACTGTGTTAAATGCTACAACAAAATACCTTGTGAAGTTGTGACATATTGCAATTAAATGAAAGAAAATTTTAAACTCATATTAAAAGTACACTTTGTAAACAAGGATATTACAAATTAGAGGATTATATCCAAGATAAGAATGTTTGGAAACATGCTGGTCCTGCTCTATAGGACAATCTAAGAGTCTAGACAAAATCAAACTTGTTCCTAATTTAAATTATTTTAATTATGACATTTTATTTTATTTCATTTTTACAATCTGTGACTACAGTGGCTCACACACTTGTTAAAATTCTAGGAAAATCAACTACATTTGCATTTTTTTTTTAATAATTTGTAAATATGTGAGCACCATGTATCTATCACATAATTGATTTACCTGTCAGTGCTTAATTTTTATGTCTTTTTAACTTTTGTGGTAGACTAATTTTGTTATGGGTGTGTTCACATATAATTATTATGTATACAAGACCTTGTAAAACATTTTAAAAGAGTAACGGTAGAGTTTCTTGCCCATTCTTCTCCATATGAAAACTACCTTTTGGAATGGGCGACTAGAATCATTTCTATTTAGTTTTTTTTCTTTGACGTTCAAAAGTGCCTTTAATGTGCCTATTTGAAATAAATGATTTGACTTTGACTTTGAAACAAACAATTAAAATTATTAATAACAATTAATATTCTAGCTGTGGGACCTTTTTTTCACTGTATTAGGTGTTTAACAAAGTCAAAGTATAAAAAGTTTAGTAAAGGTTAAGTTTTAGCTCTTTATTTTTCCATAAACTATACTAAGCAGGAACCCCTTTAGGTCTCACGCGCCGCTTCCGTGATGATTGTATTAATTGTATACCTAGTTGTTTCTAAAGTGAAAGAAACATGACTTCGCAATTATTACCTACCTAATTATTGAAGTTAAATATTTTTTTAATTTAAGACAAGTGTTTCGTTCCATGAGTCATTTATGTATCACCATTTTATATGCACATTGACCTTGATGAATATTATAAGTATACAAAATGACATGAATTTTTACTTTGTAAAGTATTATTTTGCTTTAATTATTGTGAATGTGAGGACTATGTTAGTCATTCTTGTTTTTTCTTCTCTGTTAGAGTTAATATTGGTCTGGCAGTTTTGAGTACTTTATGCGCCCTACCCAAATGGCTTTTTTTTGGTATTGTTCGTCGAGTCGTTGAGCTCCTCAAGTTCGAGTTGAGCTACACGATTACCTACTAACAAATGCTTGCACTGACTGCACTGACCCAAATCTGTCTTTCTTCAAAAGACCATTTTAGACATCAATCTACACTACATGATCTGACCAAGATTTTATCTGGACTTTAAAAGAGACTGTGACCTCTGAATTTATTTCGACCTTTCTTTTGAGAGTACTTAGTCAGGAAACGCCGACCTCATCTAGTGAGTCCGAAATCCTATTCGTAGAATAAACAATTTAATTTCATCCAATGTGAAACGTGATGTTCGTTGTAATTGTAACCTATGTAAATTCGGAAAAAACATGTTTTCGTGTCAGAAATAACTTTTAATCAGAATTTACCTTCCTCGTTAATGGCACGTGTACGTTTATGACTTACAATTTGGATGAAACAACTAAAGTAAGTAAATAATTATTCTTTCACTTCTGCGCATTCCAGTCAATGTTTGCAAATAGTATGCATTCAAGAAAGATTTAAGAATTTAAGAATTATGCATTCATTATACGCATCCTATACGTCGTCTTATTGTTTAATAATTAGGTACCAACTTACTTACAATTGAATAAATAAGCAAAACACATAACTTGAAGGAGAATGACAAAAAAACAGTCATACTCAGAGTCAACAAACATGACAGACAAAACATGTGGTATGAAAAAAGTAGGTATTGGTAGGTACTTTCTGTTTCAGTGAAGCGTGTGAAACTTACCATAATACGTACATAAACAGCCTATAGGGGAAGGTTGCTATGAATGGACCACATAACTTTACGACCTCATACCTCAAAAAGTGTAAGTGTTAAAATGAAAGCAGTTTATTATTTCTATTTCGTTGGACTTTTATGTATAATAATCAAACGCACAAACAATTCGGGCTTACACTTTTTGCTATAAACGAAGAAAACCAAATCTTAGGCTGTTGCCTTCTTTGGACCATGGGCACCTTCAATGAACCACCAGGTTGCTATCAATGGACTTCGAGAAATTAGTTCTAGAGGTCCAATCGAGGCAACTAATTATAATTATCAATATTACAAAATTGTGACATACGAGGAGAGACAAACATTACTCATACACATACGACAAGCAAACAAACTATAGTTATAGGCTACATAATTAGTAGGTATCTAATAAAATTTTACATTTGGCACATTTAGTGAGACCAACAAGTCATCAAAATTAAGATACAGTCTAAAGGAAGCTAAGGTTGCTTGTAGTAATAGCAATTGTTGCTTTCGGGACTCCATTATTATATTCTGCTTGCTTCACTTAAACCAACTCTTTGTTTCCTTACTGATTCTAAAACAAGGTTCATCACTTGTTTCATTCCATGCAAAGTACTTCCTTTTTTTTGGCGACATTCTGGAATTTTAAATTTATAATGATTTTTCTATGGTTTTTTCCACAATTAGTGAAATACTCGCGACCTATTCCCAAACCAGAAAAATACAGCAAAAAGTTGCTATGATTGGACTGGTCCAACGGTGGAACTCTCTTGGGGTCCATTGATGGCAACAAGGTATTCGTTAAGAAAAAAATAAATAAAATATACATGGTCATGATTAGACAAAATTGAATAACACTCATGGAATCACAATTAAATTGTCTAATAGTTCATAACAGTGCACGCAGATAAATATGAATGTAATGATACTGACGTCAAATTGTCCTGAGTGTAATAATTAGATTTTGACCGCCGCAAAGACAACGTCACACGTCTCTCCTCGCCACGTGCCGCATGGTCACTGAGGTAAGAGGGGGGTGCAACTGAGTCGTCACGGACTCATTTCGACTAGTTTGGGTATTGCTAGCTTGCACAGTTTTGGAAATACCTTGGTGGTCCAATGAAAGAGCTAGTCCAATGATCGCAACCTTCCCCTAATATCCCTACTGCTAGGACACAGGCCTACTCTCGGTGAGAGGAAGTGGGCCATAACACCATGCAGACCCAATGCGGGTTGGTGGATGTCACACATCTTCGAATTTTTTGTTCTACTCGTACTTACATGCCAGTTTCCTCACGATGTTTTTCTTCACCATTTTGAGAGCAGTGAATTTATAGAGGTATGAGGAACAGGGTGTAAATTTCACTCATACTCTATAGAAAAGGGAGGATCCTCCGACCAGACGGGTGTTGTGTCTGGCGGGCAACTGCCCGATGATTCATGTCGGGCCGTTGTATCTATGCTAGTTGCGCGGTAAACTCTGCTTGCGCGATGCAGGATTTGCGTGACGTCAGTATGACGCGTTGTTCGCATGTGGCGTTGTAGATACCGCTACAAATTAATTAACACAAACTTGTAAGTGGCTATTACCACTGGCCCACCACTGCTCTCTCACACTAGGGCTTCCTACAAGAAATCAATGAAAAACTCTCACCAAAACTGCATCAATATCGATAGTGTCCACTTCTCCAATATGTACTGTGGAGAGTACGAAGGCACCAAACACCTCCCTTGGCATCGGAGGCAAGTCATTAGCATACGTGGCTTCCCCACTAGCTTGGATGAAACCTTCCAGCTTATCTACAGGCTGGTTCAATGGGAACAGGGAGCTATCAGTCTGGTAGTCTTCCTTGCCATTAGAAACCGGTCTGTTGAATAGTTCTGCTCGGGAAGAATATCGCTGTTGAATATTGTTGTTGTTGTTGTTGTTGTTCGCTGTTGTTGGTAATATTTAGAACGAACTGTAAACAATATAAACTTTGCATTCTCCGAAAATACCAATTACACGGCGCCCCTGGGGTCCCGGACCTTTAAAAGGCGTGCGAGGGGCCGAAGCCAACTCGCAGGGCATCTACGAATTGGCTTTAAATTCGGGTCCCTCGTAGAGTACCTACCAGGAGTTAGTAGATAGGTACCTACTAATTGTTAAAATAATAAAAAAAAGAAATATAATAGTAAAGGATTTATTAAAAAAAAAAACATTAGCACTCGTTGACATAGAAAAAAAAGATCATAAAGTTGATTTTTAAGACAAGAAGAACCATCTTCAAGACCTTATAATATAATAAGTAACTGCGAAAGAAATAACGAAAAAAAAGAATGGATTTACTCTACGTAATATACCACACTTCATCAAATAAAAAGTAAAAAAAAAAGAAGTAGGTAGGTACCTATTCGAAAATAAAGGAAATATTAAAAAAAAAACAACAGGAATGGATTTAATCTATAAATCACACTTCATGGTTCACACATCAATCTATTTATTAAGAAGGAATTCTGTAGGTTTCACGTCCAGCGCCTTTAATATAGCTTCGGTATCGTACGGCACCGCTGCAAAAAAAAAAAAAATATAAGCATTTTACTTTTAATGCCCGTTTAAATTTAAGATTTGAGTCAAGAATAGTATGAACGCTGACATTTTTAAGTTGAGATTTAAGCGGCTAGGGTCGTGGATAATATCTCCGCAATTTCTGTAGTCAGGCCACGAATAGATCATTGTTTTCTACAAATCGTTATACCACCAGTCCTGTAGTCAACCGAACGCCTAACAGTAATTTATTAAAGAAAGTTTCATAGCGTCGTTATGATAATGATTTCGAAAATATTTGAACTGCGAGCTTCTATTGTTATTATAGGTATAGTCGATTCAGCCATCCTAGTTCTAGACTAGAAAATGGTAACGCAAGACATACTTATAACACAACCGTTGCGAACTTTTCTTCCCTTGGAAAAATCACAGTAAACTAGAATACTCACGAATATAAATCCATTCGTTAGGGTCGTAGCCAGAGTCCATGCGGGACTCCATGATACACTGTCGCAGCGCGTGCGTCACACCGTGCGACGTACACATGCCCATTTCGCCGCAAGCTGGGTCAGAAGTAAATTATTGTTAACAATTGTTGTAACATAGAAGGTACAGCAGAGGAATGGAGATTCTGACATCATGTCATTGCTAGAAATAGTTCAATAAAATTGCCATTATGGTCATACTGGGCGCTGGGCAGATGGATTGGTAAGTTAACTGATCGCTACTGCCTGAAATTCAACAACTAAGCTAAATTCTTTGCCACGAAAACACACAGGACAAATTAATCTGCCTAGCCTTATCCGGCTTTGCCTAGCAGCCGGAACCAACAGCTTAACGTGCTTTCCGAGACACGGGGGGTCTCGATACGTAATGAATAAACCAACCAGGAACCGACCGCGGCACGTTGCTTAACCGTACGACTGTTATCATTTAGCCATGAGCGCCACGAAGAGATGGGTCATATTCAAAATAATTGTATATTTACTACTGTCTTAATGTCCAACCCAATTATTTTCATAACGAGATGCAACTGACTAGAATTTCGTAAACAAACAGATAAAATATTTATTTGAGCTTAATAAAAAACAACGAAACATTTGGTAAACCTAAACAATTCATTTAAAAAAATTAAACCAGACATTGCGTAGGATCCGTTTCATACAAGTATTCTATGTCCACGTCTTTAACGGTAAACTAAAAAAAATAATTTAATTATGAACCATTCCACAAAAGTTAAAAAAAAATATATATTCAGAGAATATTGTTTAAACTTTCAACACTTTACTAAACAAAATATAAAATACTATTTAGTGTACTCCAAATTTAATTTATTAATGAGTGTCCTGATTTTGCACATATCTGTTATTCTTCTCTGTTATGCTATTTTAACATTATTTCCATGGCAATAAAGAAATTTGAAATACTGGCAAAATTAGTTCACTAGCTGTTACTACACGACGCGTAAGAATAAACGCTTTGCCATTTTGTTCAATATAGTTTTTTAGCTCGTTTCGTTGTCGAAGAAAATTAGACTTTTAAAAGTAAATATTCAATGTGAGTCGTTTACAGTAGCGGTAAGTACTTACTGTTTTATTACTCATACTAGGAAAGGGCTGTATTGTGATATTTGTTATAACTATAAAATATTCGTATAATCATGTGAATTGGTGTGGAAATAAATAGATTTGTAGGATAGACACGTGCAATTAATTCATATACGTTATTTTATCTGTCACTTTTTTCCGTTACGTAACAGATATGAATGATTAGGCGTTATTCACATTGTCTCATATATGAATTAATGAAAATAAAATATTAATAGGTACTTAGTGCACCGCAGGTTAGCCAAAACATTTTTTTTTGACGTGACAACGTCTTAAATTAGGTTGCGGCTGGGAGTCACTTATGAAAAAGTGTAACGCTCGGTAACGTTACGATGAGTCACCGAACGAGAGAGAGGCCCGCCGAATGCCTTGCGTCTCTCTCCCACTCAACTATTCTACCGAGAAAAAGACGTTGTCACGTAAAATCTTCGCCCGTAAAACCGACTTTACAGGCAACCATTTTTTTTACTTACATAAATTTATTTGAAGTATGTAAAGTTTGCGTATATTGTGCCATGTATTGCATTGCTGTGCCATGTATTGTCTGTGTGTGCATGTTTTACTGCGTATCCTCAGTCCTCACTGCTTGAGCCTTTTATACTAACCGCGCAGCCTCGCCGAGGCGTACCCAGCCTCTCGCCGGCCGTCTCAGTATCAGTTAAGGGGGATGCGCCAAGGTAGCCCGCGAAATTCAAATTGATTCAGGTTTTTTGCAATTTACAGGTCAGTGTAAAGTTGTATGTTGATTAAAATATGATTCACGACCGTAACAAATATGGCTTTACATAATTCTAATCATTAGAATCCTTTTGCCTTAATATTAATATCAAAATTTTAGGCTCGGTAGTTTCGGAGATAAGGCATTATGGCAATGATGATGATGAATTTATGGCAATTATACCAACTAAAATACGATCACCAAAATGTTATTTCATTATGTACCCACCTAGTGACCCACACCGACTTCGCACTCGTAGCCTGTTATAAACATGTGCTATTTAAACTTGCCCTAATAATTCCTTTCTGTTATTTTTCTGTTACAATCAAATAATATTCATATCTGTTTCCTATCCGTAACTTACAATTATTTTGAATATGACCCAGATACAAGAAGTTCTCCCTAAAATCAGTGTCATAGTAAGTTTAGCAGGTTACTCACTTTTCGATCCAAGTACTCCATTCGGATTCTTGTGGTTGTACCTCAACTTAACGTTGTACTTGACCGGTATGTCCAAAGCGAGGGGTACATGGTACGTCAAAGAGCGGTTAGACACCAGTTTCCCTGTCTCTTTATCATAAATCATCTTCTCGCAAGTGAAGTAACCGGTACCTTGCATGTAGGCTCCTTGCACCTTAAAATATATGATATAAACGAAAATTAAGTAAAAATGTTATTGGTCGTTTATTCTTCTAGTCCAAAACATTTAATGCAACTTAACTCAATAGTAAAAATCAAAAAATTAAATTAAAAATTTAAAAAACCCCCGACAAAAATAAAATTAAGGAATCCCTACAAAAAGCATGAAATAAAAAAATCTTATGGAAGTCGGGGGACCGTTCTGCATGTGGAACAGCTTCTATTCTGTGGTCCCCCGACTTCCATAAGATTTTTTTATTTCATGCTTTTTGTAGGGATTCCTTAATTTTATTTTTGTCGGGGGTTTTTTAAATTTTTTATTTAAGTAATTTTTTATTTCATGCTTTTTGTAGGGACTCCTTAATTTTTGTATTTCATTTCTTTTATTTTCTTCCGTTTTAAGATTCTGGTAATTTGGTGTTTAATCAGGTTTTTTATCCGTCAAAAAATATTGATTAAGTAATTTATAGTTGAAGAATAATTTTTAAGACTAAACAGATTTTTTTTGTTTGATTATATTTTTCAAGTTTTTAGTTTTCATTTCGATGTAGTTAATATTCCTCATTCCCTTTCAATAAGTATAGTGTACATTATTCTACTTGTCAAGCCCTTGCATTTGATACCTATATTGAAGGAGTTGTGAAAAAAAAAATGTAATTCGCCATTTTGTGGTGGCGGCCATCTTGGATTTGAAATTTTTAATAGTGTATAGTATTCTACTAGTCAAGCCCTTTCATTTGATATCCATATTGAGGGAGTTGAGAAAAAAAAATGTAATTCGCCATTTTGTTGTGGCGGCCATCTTGGATTTGAAATTTGTTATAGTGTATAGTATTCTACTATTGAAGCCCTTTCATTTGATACCCATATTGAGGGAATTGTGAAAAAATATGTTATCCGCCATTTTGTAGCGGCGGCCATCTTGGACCGATTTTCATCAAACATAGCTAAGAACACTCCCGACTAATACACCTTTCAAACAAAAAAAACTAAATCAAAATCGGTTCATCCGTTCGGGAGCTACGATGCCACAGACAGACACACACACACACACACACACACACACATACACACACACACACACACACACACACAGACACGTCAAACTTATAACACCCCGTCGTTTTTGCGTCGGGGGTTAAAAATATAATTTTATAAACAATTGGTAGTAAGGTAGCAGATGGCCGTGGCAGATATAATTGCTACATTACTTATGATGATAGGTGCGCACGCCCAAGAGACACCACAAAAAAAAAATATTATTACACACAAGATTAATAACAGTAGTCCACTCACCTGCCCGACGTCTAGCTTAGGGTTGGCACTAACACCGACATCCTCCAAAATATCCGCACGAACTATTTGGAAAATCCCAGTCGTCACATCTAGTTGTGTCTCAATAATGGCTACAGCGAACGCACTATACCCCTTCAGATTTTCGTCTGTATCTTTCATCATGAACAAAGAAGTCAACTCCACTTGCTCTTCACCTGCTTTCTTGATGATTTCCTTCCAGGTAGCTTGTGGCGATCTTTCCCTTATCGGGGCCAACCTTTCTTTCAAGCTTTTGCATGCTCTTATAATAGAGTAGCAAACACTTTCAGTCGTAATACTTGACCCAGAAAACACATTGTTTGCAGCCACGAAAGCATAATGGGGAACAATATTCACATATTCGAGAGGCACCCCTAGCTCGTATGCGCAAACTTGGGCAGCTTTAGTGTTGATCCCTTGTCCCATCTCTATACCTCCTGTGGAGACAGTAACTGTACCATCACCTCTATAAATGCTGACGAGTGCTGAATAGTTGCCGTAATAGATGACTGGGAAGGACATTACATTGATTGAAATAGCCTTTTTCATCCATCTATTTGTTTTATTAAACTGTTCAATCTCTTTAACTCGTTGGTCGTAGTTAGTGTCGTTTTTAAGAACGTCGATGAGTTCTGGAAGGTCATTATCCTCTGTCCTCATGTTAACTTTGCGCACACTAGTCGGGTCCTTCTTTACGGCGAATGCAATGTGCTGCATTATGTGTTCAATACTTGTTATACCCTCGCAAGTACCTGTAAAATTAAGTAGATCGCCAAATTACTGACTTAGTTTTTTTATAGAAAAAATTAATTTAGACCGAGACTCGCACTTTTTATCTGAATTGTTTTTACTGCATCATAAAAAAAACTTGCAGAACAGTTTTTTTTACTTCTGTTATAAATATTCTAGTTTTATTCATGTTAGTTATATCATATTCGCAGCGCCCTGCGGTTTCACCCGCGTAAGTTTCGATCCCGTGGGAATAACGGGATAAAAGTATCCTATGAGTTAATGCAGGAAACTATGTGCCAATTTTCATCCAAATCTGTTCATCGGTTTACGCGTGATTGAGTGACAAACATCCAAACATCTTCACAAACTTTCACATTTATAATATTATAGTAGGATTACCAATGGTTGATACTCTATTATTAACCTCAGTACCCATGTGTGTGCCTCCTAGAAAAAACCTTAAAAACAGTTAACACAGCAACTTCTTGCTTTAAGGGGACTGTAAGTAGGTATTACTTTATTAAAACAAGCATAAAAAGGTTAGGTACCAAACAATATGATTAAATTGTGGAACCCGTTAATCTGAAAAAAGGAGTAAATGACAAAACTAACCTGGTGCTCTAGCGAACGTATTAGAAGGAGTATCAGTAGTGACTGTAGCCGTCTTCAAGGACCAGAACTTAGTATTGTAGCAGTTAGGGAAGCCGCTGGCAACGAAGTCGAGAACAGTCTCGTTGTTGGAACTGCCGTTGTCTTCGATAATTGATGCGTTTAGATACTGGATTTTACCATCGTCGTCAACTCCAACCTTTTTAAAGGATTTTGTTTGTTGGTTTAAAAGAGTGAATGTATAATAGTCCTCCAGATCGTATTTCGGTCTTGGCGGCCAATCTCAATGGAGACTAGCCTTCGGCGCGGGAGATATTATAGTGCACAAGTGTGTGCGCAGACAAAGGTGCACTCTCTCTATTCTCTCACTCTCATAGTCCGAAGGGACGGAAATCCGACACGACCGGAGAGAGATCAGGCGCAGGACCAACGGATTAACGTGCTTTCCGAGGCACGGGGTATCAGACCGCCAAGTTCCAAACTCCGGGCTGTTACTAAGAAATTCCTAATGGAAAAACCCAACACCACCTTGCCCGACCTGGGAATCGAACCCAGGACTCCAGGCTCAGCAGTCGCGCTCCCAAAGTATCTGATTAAAATAAACCATATGGATCTAATGTGACTGTTGATTGCAATTTGTAGTGGAATTTCAACTCTCGGTGTTGAGCCGAGCATTCCAGCGTGTCAAAAAAACAAACTGTTGGATTTTCAACTCTCGGCGCTAAGCAGTGTTGAAAATCCAGTGCACAAAAAAAAAACTGTCGGAATTTAAAATCGGGATTTGAATGGGGGGTATTCCTCGAAACAAATTTGAAACGCACCAAAAGTATTCCTCGAAAAAAAATTATTAAAATGATTAGGTACTTAATCCAAAATAAAAATATTATAATATTATTCCTCGAAATGGATCAGCGATGAAACAGAGAAGAGCATGAAGGATTCGAAATAAATGATATCAATAGACGTTTCATTTGGTGTGTTTCAAAGTTGGGGCGTTTCGAGGAATACCCCTTTAAATGTACTAAGTTATTACCTCGTATTCACACTGACACGGCAGTCTCTTCCCAGCTATGGCCATGTTCGTCTGCATCGGCAAAATGAACCTACAAGGTCTGTCCAGTTTCTTGGCTACTAATGAACACGCTGTGGCAACCTGGGCGCTACGACTAATCTTGCCTCCAAAACCGCCGCCAACTCGACGAACTTTAACAAAGACTCTGGAAGAAGTTATAACATAAATGTAAGTAGGTAAGTATATTTATTTCATGTTGCAGTACACAAAGTGACCTTGATTTCATTTTGATTTTTTTAACAGCTAATCATAATATTGTAAGTTTAGTAATGATCGTTAAATCAAACATCAATAAAATATTTGTGCTCTCGACACCTACATTTACCAAAAAAAAGATGAAAGTTTAAAGTGTGAGAAAAGGAAGGTAGATTAAAATTTCTTAGTTGGCGTTTAGATGCTTGGTTGTTGTTATTCTCTAAAGGAAAAAGGAAACGATAAAAACAATACCAACAACAACAATGAGGGATCCCACAAAGTTCGATTCCGAATTATTTTTTGTATTTTTTTACTAGATGATAACAATTGTTACGAGAGCCATGCTACCTAGGCTTTATATTTATGTAAGATGATATCGATTACGTGTCGTATATACATAGTATTGATGCTAATCTAGGTAAATAATTAAAATAATTTAGAAGATTAGTAAAATAAAAAAATCCAATAATATTCAAAATGAACGGAGCGATCTTGAAGTATTGTTTCATATAAACAGAACTAAATAGTGTTATATATTTAACTACACAGGGTAAGTTTTACTTTGAACCGGTACCTATTATAGAATGATAACTTACTCGCTTTCGCTGATTCCCAAAGACCTCGCAATAGCAATTTGGGCTAAGTCCATCCATTGCGTTGAATCGTGTACTTCTAGCGTCTTGTCAACCGGCACAACAACGCATGATAAGGGTTCTAGATAATAATGATATTGAGATCCCATGTCAAATACTCCTTTTATGACCTTTGTAACATTGTTGCCTCTTCCATCCGGTTTCATAGATGCAGTTCCAGGAACGTATCTCTTGCTATCTTTCTTTGCTTCATCAATGGTCAGTACCGGAGCTGCTGTGCTAACATTTTTATAAGTTACTTTGACCATTTTTGCTACCTTCTCAGCCAGTTTTTCGGTTTTCGCTACCACTATGGCAATCGGCTGGCCGTAGAACTTGATTTTAGTTGCAAGAATCTCTTCTTCATCTGTTTGAAGTTGAATGCCTGGAAATCCAAAGGAATTGACGCCGGGGATGTCTTTGGCTGTATACAGAGCTACAACACCCTCTATTGCCTAAAAATAAAAAGTTGAACATAACTATAAAAATTAAATTAAAATGACCTTGAACCACAATCGTCATTTTATTTAAAGAATGATGTTCGTGTTATTAAAATTAAAATTTTCAATAAATATCTAAGAATACTTTATTTGTATAGATGTAGATGTTTTCAAGAGTCAAACATGACTTTGCGTTATTCAATATTCATTTTCCCATATTTTCTGTCACTTTCTTATAACATTACAAATAGTAGAATTACTTTAATCATGACTGTGATCTCCAAACTTTCAAGGATTTATAACACCTAAATAAATTTGAAGCACCTACATAAATACAGCTTAAAAACATTACTAAGAAGGAGGTGCAAGTCACGTCACCGTCGAGGTCGAGTCGAGAGACGGCTTTGTAATCTAACAATAAAATTACAGTAAAACATGTTTTCATATTATGGAAAATGAATATTCAATATGTAAAGTAATGTTTAAGCCATGATAACGCACGCATGCTGTAAGGAGTGAAAATGAATTTTAATGAGTAAAATGGGTGACAACATTTAATTAAACATAGCACTGTGTGACCTAAACCCGCACTTACCTAAGTCACGCTTTTCTGTGACTTAAGTAGTATATTGTTGCACAGAAAAACGTGACTTAAGCGCGGGTTTAGGTCACACGGGCTATAAAATAGTATATAATAGGTAACGATGAAACTTTAAATCTAAAAAAAAAAAGTCCTCCAGACCGTATTTCGGCCACGGCGGCCAATCTCAACGGAGACTAGCCTTCGGCGCGGGAGATATTATAGTGCACAAGTGTGCGCGCAGACACAGGTGCACTCCCTCTTCCCTCACTCTCATTGTCCGATGGGACGGCAATCCGACACGACCGGAGAGAGATCAGGCGCAGGACCAACGGCTTAACGTGCTTTCCGAGGCACGGGGGTATCACACCGCCAACTTCCAAACTCCGGGCTGCTACTAAGAAATTCCTAATGGAAAAACTCAATAACACTTTGCCCGACCCGGGAATCGAATCCGGGACCCCACGCTCAGCAGTCGCGCTTGCGACCACGAGACCAACGGGGCAGTCAAACTTTACAACAACAACTTTACAACTTTAAATCTAATTTAGATATTATAAAGCCTGGCAATGAATTAAAAACTGCCAAAGTAAAAATCCCTGCAATATTTTGTTCTCTGATCAGCTATTAATTTAAAGACAGTCTCTCACCAAAACTTGTTCAACATCGATAGTATCAACTTCTCCCATGTGTACTTTGGAGAGTACGAAGGCACCAAATACCTCCCTTGGCAACGGAGGGATATCATTCGTGAACCTAGCTTCACCCCCCGCTTGAATCTTCGCTTCAAGCTTATCTACGGGCTGGTTCAAGGGGAACAGCGAGGAGTCAGTCTCATAGTCTTCCTTGCCAGAAGATACAGGCCTTTTAAGAAGTTCTCCACCAGAAGTATATTTTGAAAGAGCAGTGCCAGCCGGACATATGTTAAGAATGAACTGCAAGGAAATCAATTTTAAGATATAGGTATGTTATGGTATATATAGTATACTAGCTTACCCACGACTTCGTCCGCGTGAAATTTCACCCTCCCCCATTCACCCTCTTAGGGTTGGACTTTCGAAAAACCCTTTCTTAGTGGATCATTCTTAACAAAGAACACGCTCTCTAAATTTCATGTCTCTAGAACTAAGGTTTAGGCTGTGCGTTGATATATCAGTCAGTCAGTCAGGACTTTGAATTTTATAAATTAAATATGGATATATATTTAAAAATGCCTAAAAGTCCCAGGCTACAAAGATTTTAGTAGACAGAGGGAGAGTAACTCATGAGGTATTCAGTTACTAAGGAAACCAAAAAGAAATCTTAGGACCACTTGCACTACAAATCACTAAATGTGCTAAGCCTTGAACATAAACATCATTCTGTCTTTGTCAGTTTTAAACAATTTTGACTGAAACAAAACGATGTTTTAAATTCGTATTATGTTAAATTTATTAGATTTTTGTGGTGCAAGTGGGCTAAGAGGGTTAAAAGTTAAGTATTTCTCAATTGAGTTCTCGTAGAGCGTACAGAAGAACCAGAATGATTTATTAAGATTTCTTTAATGTGTTTACGAAATCGTCTACTTACCTTATAAAACAGCCCCAGAGCCAACTTCTTTCGGAATTGTATAGAAGGTTCTCCAAGTATTTCTACGGGTATCAGCTCACTGCTCAGCACGTTTATTGCTTCTTGCAAGTTCTTGTCATTGAATATGTTCTTTCCGATCAGAAACTTTTCTGTTTTTGTGGCGTGATAAATCTTCGGATCTATATTACCGTACACTATACTTGCAGATTCTATTTGGTTCTTTTTCCCAATTTTTAAGAGATATGCTGAGTGCACGAGTGCTAAAGAGTTCTGGTTCCTTGGCATAATCTGCAATTATTTTAACGTTCAAAGGAAGACAGCTCAAGTTTCTCTTGGGGAGATCTACATAGATTTGATGAATTAAGCCTATGAAGGCTGAAAATCCCTTTGAACGAAAAAGAAGCTTCTTACATTACATTGAAGAATTCATAAAGAATTAGGCGAACTTAAAAATTACCTGGAATTTCCTTAAATTAAATAATTTACCTTATAACTCCTGAAAATGTGTGAGCTGCTCAGCGGCGGCAATTCCACGTTGACCATCAACACACCCTGCATGTCAAACTTTAGGAATTTTGCCATTGTCAGCGTCTTTGTTCTACCATTAGAGAAACCTTAGGGCCAAACGTGTTGAATCACTAAACGACCCATTATTTTCAGATTTATCTTAAATTTTATCATTTCTCACGATATTGTTGTATTCTACTTTGCTGGCAGCAAAGTGTTCATTGGCACACACAAGAACAGTTTCTTATTCCGAAAAATAGGTAGATGTCGATGTTCGTCTAATACAAATTAAATGTTTTAAGTACCTTAAGGCGCCTTTTTGTTTGTATACAAATCAAGATTCTACAGTCAAAGGTAAAAACCGCAGCACCGCACACCGGAGCGGCCTCCGGTGCAGTGTGATAACCGCCTAACCCTACGAGGATAACAGCTATCAAGGATATTTTCGATTAAAAGACATAGTACTTACGAACAGTAACCGTGGCGCCGACGCATTCAAACAGTAAGTAAAGATCTGACTTGTACGTTGGTAAGGCGTGCTTATACATCAAATTGCCAGCTATGGAGCCAATCTAAAAATATATTAAACCTATGAAAACATTATCGACGACAATGAAAGTCCGCCGGCGATATATGACCAGATGTATGAACATAAAAGAGGCAAAAGGAGTATGTAAGGATCGGAGCTGGTGGCGTTCTGTTATTTGTGCCTATTCTCATGGGAAGGTGGCGTGAGTTTATGTAGGTATGTATGTCACGTATGAAAGTTTGTGCTAATAGAAAAGCCTGTCAATTTAAGACTTGGACAAAATGTCTCGTGGTGACTCGTGTTGTCTGCAAAATTGTAATACATATCTCGTCATATCGTGTGCCTCTAACTTCACTCATACCGTATTATGTGGTACTTTTCCGGAAAATACATGGTGTACACAAAGGCCTACTATCAAGTTATCAACCAAATCTGGAGTCACTAATTTCATCAAGATATTTGTCACTCTCTTAAGAAACTTACCTTTCTAACGGGTATATGAGCAATAAGTTTAAGATGTTTCACGAACTCTCCCAAGTACGCAAAGCCGCTCTTATTGCTAGCTTCTTTGAATAGTTTGATACAGTCCTCTATAGAGACGTTGGATCCAAGGACCATATTTTGGTCGTAATTACACGTTTTAAGAGAAGTCACTTCGCTTATGTCTATCATAACTCTGGGATATTCAAATGTCTCGACAATACCTGAAATGTTATATAACGGTTCATTTATGTCATTAGTTAACAGTTTTTTTTTTTATTATATTAGCCCATACTATCCCACTGCTAGGCACAAAGGCCTCCCTCGACACTTGTCACGGCGTTTTACTGTTTGTGTAATCCATTACGTCTACAACTACAATTAGACAGTTTTACGCTTCATCCGTGTCATCTCCATCTTCGTCTAGGTCTTTCAAGGCGTTGCTTTTTCCCCGTTTGGCAACCATTCTGATATTAACTTTACCTAGCAATCCTCTAATATTGGACATATTATGTACCTACATGGCCTGCCCAGTCCTATTTCAGATTGGCGGACTTTTCCCCTACATCGGCAATTTACGTTGTGGAACGGAGTACTGTGTTTCCAACGCGGTTTTTTAGTTTGACTCCCAAAATACTGCACTCCGTGCATCGCTAATAAACTGCGAGCGTAGACTCTTGATGATTTGTCAAAGACCATATTTGATAAAAAACATAGTCTTTGACTGAAATCTTTGCATGCAAACGTCCAATGAGCAGTTTTCCGGTCATCTGATCTTTCATAGACCAAATAAATCTTCCATGCATTTTCAGTACGACTTATACTTTCGTCCGTCTTATCGTATCTCGAACACCATCCGTATGAATTCCGTGTCCCCATTAAAATTTGCCTAAAAGTGTCGTTTACTACATTATTTACTTCACCTCTAAAATAACCTATTTTCCTCGCGCAAAATAGAACATAACATTATTTACAGGTTTTTTTGCAAACTTATCTAACTACTGTTGTTTAAATTAACTTTAATTGAGTTTTTTACTTCCTTAGTGATAAGAATTAAGTTACTTCGTAGATAACAAATATCTACCAAGTTGCCTAAATATACCTTACCTATGGTGGTAAATTGTACACAAATAAATAAATATTTCTAATTGCTATAAATAAGTGTTATTTAAATTAGGCCAGAACTCACCCTTTCCAGTGTTTCCATCGACAAGCATATACGAATCCACGCCATGCTTGTTGAGGATATCGAAAATTGCATTCTCATCATATACCTTAAAGAACTTGTACTTTCCAAAGTTAAAACTAAGAGTGTTTTCATTTTTAACATCAGCAACTACACTCCAATCACTGCAGTCACTCTTTATAGAACATTTTCTCTCGCAGGTTCCAGGATTTTTGGAACACGTATTAAGCTCCTCAATATCCCTGACTTTTTGGCATATGTCAGGGGAGGCATCTATAGCAAACGACTTGATTGTGTCTAAAATAGGTCTAAATCCTGTACACCTGCATGTATTGCTGCCAAAAGATTGCTCTAGTTCAGACATTGTGAGGTTCTTGTCAATTAAACTGAAAGCAAGTAAAATACCCTTAAATTACATTTTCTTCTGTTTGTTGTATCTTAAACTGTTTGAATAGAAACTTGAAAAAGTCGCATACCTGGTCAGATGCATGATCCATCCTGGTGTACAGTACCCACACTGGGAGCCGTTGAACGCCACGAGTCGCTTTTGTACGTCGCTGTAGCCGTCCAAGCGGTTGCCGAGACCTTCGACGGTCGTCACCTCCCAACCGTTACAGGAGAACACCAGCACCAGACACTGTGGACGAGATATTCAGCTGCTTAAACACGTCGAATTTATGTATTTACCTACTCTATCCTTTTCGAGATGGTAGTTAATTTTATATACTTTATTGTACATCACAAAAATACATAACAAAATATAGCTCGGATACTACAAAATATACAATGGGCGGCCTTATAGTTTTCTGCTGCTATCTCTTCCAGGCGACCTTGGAATGGACAGTGATTTGCCTGGACATAAAATGGTCTTTCGTCTCTCGTATCAGGACAAGCGTGAATATTATCAAATCCATGTGGTAGAAAGATTAGCCAATCAGTAAGTCGTGCATGCTTTTGTATAGAGATGAATCAAACCTACGTGATTGGAGCTCTCTTTTGTCAAGAAGCGCAAAAAGTCGCATAACTTCGTTTTTGGGACTGGTGAGAAAGCCACTTACGGAGTTAACAGAGAAGGTTTCGACCAAACCGCTGGGTAACCGCCTCGCTCGCACCATCACGATGCAGGAGCCGCAGCCACCTTCGTGACACATGGACTTGGTGCCCGGCAAAGCGAGCACGTAGCGGAGGTACGCGTTCAGCGTTGTTTCCCGAGGGGTGCATTCGTCCACTGTGATGAAGCAATAAATTACATTTATTTAATTTTGCATAATTATAAATATAACATGGAAAATATGGTTTGTCCAAAAGGAAACGTTATTTCCTTTGTCCAACGGAGCTATTGAAATCCTGACGTCATGTTCATTTCTAGACCTTGTTTTCTATGCCACGTCTGCTTCGCAAACACTATTAAAGCCAGCCACCATTCTGGGATATTTTTAGGATTCCGTACCTCAAAAGAAAAAACGGAACCCTTATAAGATCACTTCCGTTGTCCGTCTGTCTGTCTGTCCATCTGTCAAGACCCTTTTTCTCAGGAACTCGTGGAGTTATCAAGTTGAAACTGATATCAAATACTCAAGGCTGATCCCTTGAATCAATGAAAACAATTAAAACTTCTAAGTCAACGCAATCAAAAGATACGGGCGTTTATATTACGGAATCAAAACCTATAGGGTACTTCCTGTTGACCTAGAGTCATGAAATTTGCCAAGAAGCAATGTCATGTAGCACAAGTAGAGGCAAAAGTCCGAAAACCGTAAATTTTTAGTTACATACGTACGGAACCCTAGGTGCGACTCGCACTTTTTTTGCGGCCCTCAATAATAATTACATATTTTTAAAGTAGCTTACACATAATATAATTTTTTATTAAGGCGTCAAAGTCGAGAACAATTTGGCTTCGGAGATATCTCTAATAGATACCTACCTATATAAAATTCTGGTGTCACAGTGTTTGTAACAAAACTCCTCCGAAACGGCTTGACCGATTCTTATGAAATTTTGTGTGTATAGTCAGTAGGTCTGTGAATATATAGGACGTAAACTATTTTTCATACCGCCAAGTAATAAGGATGGTTCACACCAAAAATTGTGTTTTCTTTATGAACATTTTTTTTTATTTTAAAACCCCTATATTTTAATAACGATATTAGTACTTTAAATCATTTTCTACTCTCGGTGATCGATAATTGGACAGTTACCACTCGATCAGTTACGCGCAGTGCCGGATTAAGACTACTTGATGCCCTAAGCAATCCACGACTGTGGGCCCCCCTATATCCACTAGTCGATTTGTTAAGATTAGCGCACGTCTCAAGGGTGACTTTTGGGTCTTGTAATATCTTGCTGACGAACAGCCTTGCCTTGGTACTAGCAAATATTTTTTCGGTACTTTTTAAGGCAGGCGCGTTTGCAGCCCAAGATTTTGGGGGGGTCACCATGGGTGCCGAGGAATATTTTTAGGGTGGTACATCTCGTCGCTGGTCTAGTGGTCGCAAGCGTTACTGCTGACCATGAGGACCGGTTTGATTCCCAGGTCGGGTAAAGTGTTATTAGGTTTTTCCATCAGAAATTTCTCAGAAGCAGCCGGTAGTCTGGATTTTATGCCCGGTTGGTGGCAGTAGGCTCATCCCCTACGACATGGGAGTTAAAGATAATATAACTGGCGCAATATGGGTGTAAGTATAACTACTATATTATGTAGTACATATCTGCCTAATTCTTCGGGGATTAAAGGCGTCATGTTGTGAAACATCTCCAGCTCGACATTATTTAATTATGCTATTCAGGGACGCAGCTTTTACATGGGGGAGGAGGGGGTATTACTTAATAATGCTGCCAAATTAATAAATAGTTGGTATTATAACATTTATAACAGTAATGTACTGTTATAGTATGTAGGGTGAGCAGAGCAAGCGAAGCGAGCTCGAAAAATAAATTTAATGTGGCGCTGCTTTCCGGGCAGGACGACGTCTGCCGGGTCCGCTAGTATAATATATATTTGGAGGCGGATCAAAAGATAAGATCGATGATCTTTGTTGTCAAATTTATTACAGCGTTGTCTCCATACAAATAAAGTTTCTACTACCTACTGCGACCATTCAAATAAAATGTATTTCATTCCTGGCCGCCGCCTTTTATTTTTTTGTCCCAAGTCGCCAAACAAAATGGGTGATCTCCTTTCAAAAGTCGTCGTTAGGAACTTCGAATAGAAGTGACAGAAAAGAAATGCGGAGACTCGTTTTGGAGATACAATAAAGAATCTATTACAACACTTTAGTGAAGTGTGTAGAACAGGCATGTTTTGGGGCCCGCTCGTTCCATTGGGCAAGATCGAGCGAGTCGATTTCGTAATAAAAAAAACTTCATCTTTTTTGCCAATTAAATTAGTGCACTAGATAAACCTCCTCTTAGTTTCTGAAAGCCTAATTTAATAAGGCCATTGTCAAATCATTAAATCTGCAATTAACTCTCATGTTAGCTGCAAAAAGGTTGCTAATCTTAAGTAGTGGCCAATCAAGATCTGACACCAGCAGGGTAATTGCGTAACACACTATCAGGAGCAATGGGTTTAATTTTGACAGTTCGACAACATTCATTGCGTTATTTGAGTTGTTAGGCAGACACATTTTTCGAACTTATGGAGCAATGGATTAGAAATATGCTTGAAAATGATTCAAATTGAGAGTAATAGCTAATAGTGTGTTACGCAATTAGTGTGCAGGTTAACAGGCTTTCATTTTTAAAAAGGGTTGATTTCAATGTAATGATTATTATTACTTTGAATTAATAATCCATACTAATATTATAAATTCGAAAGTAACTCTGTCTGTCTGTCTGTATGTTACCTTTTCACGCCTAAACCACTGAACGGATTTCGATTACATTTGGCAGAGAGATAGATTGCATCCCGGGGAAGGGCATAGGATAGTTTTTATCGACATACCTCGCGGGCCAAGCCGCGGGCGGAAGCTAGTGTTGTTATATAGACTACTCTAAAGCGTGCTACATAAAAAATTGCTGGACATGTCGATAGATTTACTACGAGAGGAAACTGCTATTCATTATGTCGTTACTACAGCAAGACATAGTTTGTGGCATGTTATTATGGTTCTACTTACTACATAATAGTAGGGAGATTACTGTAATAATGTCGTAGTTTTGTCATCAGTATAGGCAATGAGGTTGGGGCACATGTTGGAGTTAAATGAGTAGGTAGGCGCAATATTCTTTGAAATTCTGGAGTAGGTATAGATAGAATCATATCATGATATTTTTGTCTATCAATCATATCGGTTTTTTGTAAAGCACAAACTTCGATATGCTGATCAGTAGATATCAAAAATGGAACAGAACTTATGCATATGTAATTATGAATAATTATCTATGCGAAGTGGAGGTGCTTGGGGGAGGCCTATGTCCAGCAGTGGACGTCTTTCGGCTGAAATGATGATGATGATCATACATCATAACATATTACCTATGCATCATTTTTGAAGTGGTTCTTCTCTGAGTTTTTTCCGGCCTTGGAAACGCCGACCATCTGGCTTATTTTTTTTAAATATTAAGATGTGTAAAAGTGATTCCGATATCCATAGGTACAGAATAAACAATTTCAGTTCATTTTATTTCTTAAAATATTATGCCCCATTACGAAAGGTTACCAAAAAAAAGAGTTACATAAATATAGGTAACACTGATCCTACCTGTACATTTTTTCCCATTCACGGTAAATTCTATTTTAGACATGTTGTCTGTTACTATTATACCGGTCGGTATAAACGCGCGGATAAGACTGTCTTCGTTTGAAAGGAACAGTATTATATATTAGATACGAATATAATTTCAAGCCGTCACGTTTATTTAATAAATTTTGTTTTTATTTCCAAGTATATTTATATTACTTGCATGCACAGCTGTTCATGTACATGTAAGTAAGTACGTATTTTATTGAACGACGACGTGGTAAAATGGATAGGAGTCTTCATTTGGCAGACTCACACGTTACCTCATAAAGTAAAGAGGTGGGCAGGGGTGTTAGAGAACCCACATTTCGCTGGTTATGATAAAGTTTAAAGTTCCACTCTAGGCTGTAATTGAAAATAAGAGATTAGTTAGAGTTAGACTAATGAGGCAGACTTTTTGAGTGAGAGTCAAGAGAATTCAGGCGAGGCAAAATCGTAAAATCTAGATATCGCTATTCATAAAGCTATAAATCGATCTTGCAAAGTAATTTCTATCCATACTAATGTTATAAATTCCAAAGTAACTGTGTCTGTCTGTCTACGGTCTGTCTGTCTGTCTGTATGTTACCTTTTCACGCCTAAACCACTGAACGGATTTCGATTTTTGGCAGAGAGATAGATTGCATCCCGGGGTAGGACATAAGATAGTTTTTATAGACAAACCTTGCGGGCGAAGCCGCGGGCGGAAGCTAATCTATACAACGTTATTTTTAGTATAATTATTATTATGCGAAACCTGAATATACACACATCAAAAGTGTCTAGGGATCAAGCATTTTTATGCGGATTTCTTGAGATTGAGATGTGGCTTTGTAATAAATTTATGATTTTATAAATTTATATGGATCCTTTTTGGTGCATTTCATAATTTGAATCAGGAACTGTGAATCAAATTCGAGTAAAAGATGAAAATCAGCTGTCAATATTTTCCCTATAAAAACATACAACGCATTGAAGACATTATTAGTGCTACTGTTTCCCTACTACTGATTAAAACCAACGTTATTATGGAGCGGCGACGTCATTTAAGCAGGGAAGAAATGCTCAGAGCCGGTGGGAATGATAGAAGCTGGTTCCCGGCAACGTACTGTGGCTTTAGCTCTGAATACAAGTCAGAGTGTTATCAGTCGACTTTGGACACGTTACCGAAGCACTGGTACCGTGGCTGAGCGCCATGGAGGACGGTATCGCTGCACCACACGGAGACAAGACCGATACATTCAAATCTTAACTCGAAGAGCTCCAACAATAACCGCCATGATGTTAGCCGTGAGGCTTCATCACTCTTCAGGGAACTTAATTAGCGACCAAACAGTCAGAAACCGCTTGCATGAAGTGAACCTTCATTCCCGAAGACCGCTACGGGTACCACCTATAGCAATGCACAATCGTAGGATTCGATATCAATGGGCTCTTGAACACAGAAATTGGGCAGAAGAACAATGGCGTTTCGTGTGCTTTTCTGATGAGTCTCGTTTTGGTATGAGACCGGATACAAGACGTATACGACACTGGAGAACCCCTGGACGCCAACAGCGATTAAAATCCTGCCAGGAAGTCCATCCTTATAGTGGTGGAACCATCATGGTATGGGCGGGTATTTGGATCGGCGGAAGAACTGAGTTGATTTGGATCAGAGGCAACCTCAACGCTCAAATTTATGCTGAGACGATTGTATCAGACGTCATCGTTCCTCTACAAGTGCAAATCGGTCCCTTATTTCAGTTAATGCATGATAATGCACGACTGCACACCGCAAGAGTTGTAAGACAGACTCTCGCCGCAGCTAACATCAATGTCCTGCCCTGGCCTGCTCAGTCGCCAGACTTGAACCCGATTGAGCATGCATGGGATATGCTACAGAGAAGAGCTCTGCCGAATATGGAGGGTATCCAGTCGCAAGAAGACCTTTTTTTGTTGTTGCAACGAACATGGGCGGCCATTCCACAGCGTGATTTGGATGAACTCATTTTGAGTATGCCAAACCGATGTTCTTGTGTTGTTAGTGTTCGCGGTAGAAACACGGATTATTAATTGTTTAAGTTACCCAATAAAATTTTAAAGAAAACTGTTATTTCAGTCTTTTTTTCGAACTTTTGTGTTAGTGGTTCAAATGTCAAAAATCCCTTTATTAGGAAAATGGCAAAATTCTTTATTAATGCAAAGGTGACTTGGTTTATCGTTACTGTGACAAACGAAAACACTTTATTTGATGAATCCTTAAAGAAAATTTTTATTAATATCAATCAGGAGAAAAGTTATCGCAAAAATATATGTTGATCCCTAGACACTTTTGATGTGTGTAGTTTGTTCAGAATAAGTAACTGAATCGATTCCAATAATTTTTACCCCATGTTATATTTTGTCCCAAAAATATTTAAAAAAGGTTAAAAGTTGGACACCGAGCGATACTAAGTAGGTTATCCAATCTCCGCGCCGAACGGTTAGGTACTTAGGTACAATGAGCGCAAGACGGCGCGGGCGGCGCGGGTGAGCATGTTTTCGTACGGACAAATAGGCAACTTAACAAGCTTATAATTTTGTGATTTTTCATGATAGGTACCAGTTTTAAAATGTTGTACATAGATTCTTTACATAAAAATACTAGAAACGTGTTTCGGGTTTCGCATATATTAGGTAATTATAGGTAGGTACTAAAAATAATGTTGTATAAATAAAAAGAGAACCTTGTAAATGGATGGATGGATGGATGGATTAGTGTTCTTATTATCAAAATGTGAATTCGAAAACTGAAAAGGTATGTAAATACCTACATTGAGTTATCTGTCAATAAGTAACTCTGTACTTCACCGTAACCATGCCCGAACTAACCTGAAATTACTTTAGGTTTTCGAATTCACATTTTGATAATAAGAACACTAATCCATCCATCCATCCATCCATTTACAAGGTTCTCTTTTTATTTATACAACATTATTTTTTAAGTATACAGTGGCGCCGATTCTGTTGTTCACAAACTAAACTAAATTTAAGTTCGAGCATCTTTTTCTTTCTATTTCATTACGAAAAGGACAGAAGATAAATATTAGTTTAGTCCTGTCAAATTAGTCGGCGCCTGACGCAAATTGACGTATTTTTAATATCCAATTTTTTAATCTCGTCTAAATTGTCTATGGAGTATCTTAATTTGACAGGACTAAACTAATATTTATCTTCTGTCCTTTTCTTAATGAAATAGAAAGAAAGAGATGCATGAACTTAAATTTAGTTTAATTTGTGAACAACAGAATCGGCGCCAGTGTGTTATTGAATTCACCAAAATACTCTTAAGTCTTTTACTATGGGGCCAAACTTGAAATCGCGAAAAAAAAATCAGCTGTTCGCTTAACTCGTCAAAATGTAGGGATTTTTTTCGCGATTTCAGATTTGGCCCCATAGTAAAAGTTGTTCATAATGATGAGTACAATGACCTCTTAAGAGGTTTTGGGTTAATTCAATAATAATAACTTGTATAGTCAAAAAGACTCACAAGAGATCGAAGGTCATAGCACACGTATTAAACCGGAAAGGGATCGGCACGGCACCGTATCAACTCGAGTCGTTCAGTATTCTTGGTATGAAACTCCCTACTGCAACGCACACTAATGGGAATTGTAACGTAATCGCCTCGCCTCGGGACAATGTCACAAACCGCGGTGCGGTGCATTACGGCTCGTCGTCCCCGCGCTTACGGCTCCTTGTCCCCGCGCTTACGCCTCTCCGTACCCGAGCTTACGTCTCTTCGTCCACCCTTGCCCCTCTCACCCCTCCGGCCTGTTTCTGCTGCACCATCAACCAGCGGTCAGCCAGCCGTAAGCGCGGCGTCGTCGCCTAGCCGTAGCCGAGTCGATGTATCGGAGCTTCTGATCCGCTTTGGTTACGTGCTTACTTTAGGTTGACGGCTGTTTGACGGCGAGGCGAAAGGCGATACGGTGCCGACCCCTTTCCGATTTGATAGGTGTGCTATGACCTTAAAGTAGTTACCTACTCATTCGATTGTTTAGTAGGTAAGTATGAGTATGACAAACATAGGTAGCTGGTGCCATGAAAAGACAAAACATGAATAATGTTGTTTGTATGGCCTTTGTAGTTTTGGTAAACGACTGAAAAACAAACCATCTTATTATACCTCACCGAGATAACAAAATAATATTGTTCCTATCGAATACGTTCTTCATAGTGTTTTGAAATGAAGATTAGACTTGGCTAAAATTATCATCTTGATTAAGTATAAAATGTTATTAGTCGATAAAAAATATCGACTAATAACATTTTTAGCATACTTTCGGGAGCACTTTTCGATTTTTTTTACTCGCCTATCAGTTCGGAACGGTGATTCTGTGCGTGAGAACTAAACGTTGTTCGTGTAGACTAGCGTCTAATTGCTCATCACTGATACTAGCTCTGTCGGACACGAAGCCAGCGTGCAGCGTGCTTTTTGGCCATGACCACCAGTGAGTTCGAGATCGCAACTAGTTTAATTACTCCTAAGGTATGTTAACATTTTCAATCTACAATAAAAATTTAATTCATAAAATAATGCGTACGAAAGAACAATAAATCGATAATTTGAAGGCCATCTTTATTGAACAATTTTCATGTGGCAAGCAAATTATGAAATAAGGGCCCTATCTCACTAGTCACCATGGTGGCGCAACCAACCATACATGCACCGACCGGACTGGTGAGACACCCACCATAAAGTTATGTAGGTATACTTTGCTGACAGTGCGACCATAGTTGCGCCACAATGACGTCTTAGTGAGATATAAGCATAATTATGGAGAAAAGATCCGGCTAAGTGCATGATGGCGCTTATAACAATTTCGTACTGATGCTTGAAATATGTTGTACCTACCTACTCTTCGTATTTTAAAGCTTTAAAATACGAAGAGTATATAATACAAAGTCAAAATTATAATAATGATGTTAGTCCTACTACTTACCTACTAATTACCTACCAACAAGAAAAACAGCCAATCAATCAGTTGGTAGTTTGTTTTATAAGTACGTAAAAAATCTGTGGGCTTCGCCTAATTTTGATCCTTAAGCACGCCACTAATACCCGTAATATTCCTTTCTATTAACCACTTACCTACTCTTTATTGAAATGTCAGATCGCACGTTTTTCCCGTACTCGTGTCTTTACTCAATGGACTGTTACACAAATGCGCTTGTTTGTTTTCAATTCAAGTTGTTACAAAGCGTCTCGGGCGCCAAGCTCATTGTTCGGTTCGTGACACATTAGAGCGGCTCGATGTTTGGTTGTTAGTAAATGCTCTATAGTCTGTTCTCACCTTTAGCGTTTATAATATTAAAGTGTGGGCTAATCTGCTTACCAGCTGAATTCTTCCAATCATTCATCTACCTGGCTGAGAGCTGTGTTGGCAGGACCTCCCCGTCTGGCTGCTCATGGTCTCAACGCCAAGATCTGGTGGGTTAAGAGACTTGCACCTTCGACGCTTGTGCTCTTGCTTCGCTGCGCAGTTTTATCATTACAAAAAAACAAAAAAAAAAAAACACAAGCAAAACAGAAGCGTGCGTAAAGGTTTCTGCTTTTGCCGCGCTACTGTCGCGCTGCTAACGTTCTAATGTGAAAGCGGCCTTATGCATATTATTTTGATTAGGATGCGAAAATTGGTAGGTACCTACGTTTAACTACCTTCGTAATTCGTATAAGTATATAGTCCTCCAGACCGATTTTCGGTCATGGAGGGCATGGTGGCCTTTCTCAGAGGAGACTGGCGCAAGAGATTTTATAGAGCAGAAGAAAAGAGAGAAAGGAGTGTCCGTGGAGTTTCTTGCCCGTTCTTCTCCACAGGTAGGTACCTACGCTTTGGAATAGCCCACTAGCTTCATCTTTCTGACTGACCGACCCCTTGACAATTCAAAAATGCCTGTAATTGGTATAATTGAAATAAATGCTTTGAGTTTGAGAAATGTGTGCGCAGAGACAGGTGCACGCACTTTCTTCCTTAACTCGCATAGTCCGATGGGACGGCAATCCGACACACGATCGGAGAGAAATCAGTTGCAGGACTTTCCGAGGCACGGGGTATAACAGTCCACTACGCGCCACGCGGGCCCAGCTTAGTGCGGGTTGGTAGAAGTCACATGTCTTCGAATTTTTGGTCCTAGGACATGCCGGTTTCCTCACGATGTTTTCCGCTTTCCTTTTTTTGAAATTTAAATTTTATTGTCATATTTTCATGACATAATACCATGTTAGCAATACCTATGGAATCTTAGAAATAGGTGGGTGAACAAGTTTGCAACCTGAAAGAATAGTCGTCAGTCTGCTCTGCAATCATCATGTAGTGTAGAACACTTGAATAAACGTCTCGTGAATAGCTTTGCATCATTTTTGAATAAATAAAGTAGCGTGTTAATAGGTAACACTTGCAAAGTAGGCTACTTATTTGTCAAAACATTATGCTACAAGTGTTATAATTTCTGAAACTTAGCTAGGTAACCTACTTACAATACGTACAGACGACGCCAGCACATCAAGCTACTAGAATCTGTCAAATTTATTTAATAGTCGTAGATTTTCATCTGTTTCGCTAAAGCATAAGGTTCAAAGTTGATTGGGAAAATTTGATAATTTCGGGTAGCTTGATGTGCTGGGGGTCTGTAGGTAGGTACGTACAAGGACTAAAACAGAAACAAATATTAAGATCTACTATACTATCTATAGGTACCTACCTAGATTTCAAATAATTAAGTAGATAGGTATTTGAACTTTCGGGCAGTTTCAGGCCCATACACGGGGCCCATAACATACCTCCCGACTAATATTTAATAAAACAACTGCCTGTCGTAGGTAATCTCGTATTATAATGCAGTACCTATACGGGATGGTACCTACCTAGTATAGACAAGGCGCTGCCTAAGACGTAAGCGGGACCTCCTTCTGCGAAGCAGTCATGCTAGCGAAGGAGGTGGCGGGACGGCTCAGGGAGAGAGCCTCCCGTCCCAGCCGCCGCGGGAGACGCTCCGGGCGTCTGGAGCCGCGCGACGACTCCCGGCCACCGTAGGCGCGGGCCTGCGGACGGAGAGTAGGTAATGGGTAGCTCACCATCCGATCAGGACCAGGCCCGTGCCGGACGACGCGTACGTGTTCCACGCGCGCCTCAAAGAGATGTCAGCATTGAGGAGGGGCCCCATAGGGCCGAAGCCTGCCGGGTCAGCGGGATTGTCCGAAAGGGTTACCGCTGGCCCGTAACATAAAGGGCTAAGGTAGGAACACGGGTGGGTTTTAGTCAGTAAGAGTCTGACTCTCCCTTCCGCTCCACCCAGAGCGGGGGGGGTCATTTGATGATTTCCAATCCGAAAAAAAAAAAAAAAAAAAAAGACTTAAGCGGGCAGCGAGGGAGGCTGCGTTTTAGGGCTATATTTCCCCGGGACACCAGCATGGCGGCGCAACCACGGTCACGCTGTCAGCAAAATATACACAGCTTTATGGTGGGTATCTCACCAGGCGTCCAAGCGGTTGCGCAACCAACCATACATTTTGTTGGTAGCGGCGACTGGTTGCGCCGCCATGGTTTCCCGGTGAAATATAGCCCTTAATGATGTAATAGTCTTGGTTGGGTTATAATTACTTATACTTACGTTAGAATTCTACCATCAAATGCCTATTTAAATCTATTTCCCAATAGGGTGTAGGTATCAAGTTTAGGTACTTATATAATTAAATAATTGTACATACCTACCTACCATCAATATAGTTTTTAAATATTCGTCTTTTTACACCTTTTGTACCTAAGGGAGCGAGATTTATCTCATACTAAAGTAACACAAATACCTACCTACACGACACCGTTTAATTAAATCATCATTTATCACTAATCAACAAAATTGCAAAGTTTGTTACTTTTATGTGAGCTTTTATGCTATTAATTACTTAGAAGATACCTATCTATAAATAAACGTCTCACGAATAAAAACAAAATGCTAAGTAGGTACCTACTCGAAACAAAAGACAAAATATATTAAGTATTTTTAAATCCTTCTTTTTCTAATTATAGGTGCTAGATGGCCAGTATTTATTTTTTATTCGCGATCCTCGCTCTCTCTAAAAATATATTTACTGGGTAAAGAAAATACAAACTAATAAGTAGGTACTTACATTAGTATTTATTATATTAAAATAAAATAATAACAGAACATCTAGGTGGACTTTAACAATTATTTACAGGCATTATAGTCGTAACACTAATGTATTTTAAATGTTAGAAGAATACAAAATTAACTAAGTCAAAACACTCATTATACTTAGATTAAGAAATAATTTTATATCTTAAGATTTTAAAACTGGGAGAACTTTTCTAAAAGTTCAAGCACTTTTGAAAAACGGATGCCAAACTTTTCACTCATTTCAATCTTTAGCCTTCTCCTCATCTTCAGATAAATCGAAATTGATGCGCCTAATCCTTGGGAAGTCCATACCCTTAATGCGACGTAGTCTTGGTGTCATCCACATTGATTTCGATGGTGTCTTTTCAGGAGAACTAATTTGATCTGTTGAGTCGGAAGTCTCTGAATCCGGTGTAAGTGTAAAGTTTTCCATTTTCACATACGGCGTCGCTTTGATACCTGGAAAGGGGTAAAATTCATGAATATTTTGCGGAAAAATGCCTAGACCTAAATTACAAGCCCAAATTTAACTATTCTTAACATAGATTCAAAAAAATTCAAAACTATGTAAAAAGAGTAGATATAGAACAACTAAAACTTTAAACCTACCACAGCAGCTTCTACTTGTAATCTTTTTGTAATTATGGCGCCAATCAGATTTTTTTAAATTCGAATATTGATACAATAATTTTTTTTATAAATGCATGTATTATGCACAAGTGATAAAACGCCAAATACGTAATTTAAATAAACTACAAAATATATTAAATAGTAATATGTTTAACTTACCTCTGCGATTTTCCACCGTTCGCTTGTCGTTAACATTATTTACGAGCTTAACTGAGATAAAATACAGAACTTGTTCCATTTTCTTTTTTTTTTATTTCTTTTTTTTTTTGACGAAAGTAAGTTCACTACTGAGACTATCACTCGTTGAGATCCAAAAGGGTTATGATTGAAAAATTCAACTGGGACCCTTTTTATAGGAGCCCTTAAGGGTACCTACCTAATTTCTAATTAGTTAATCATAATGCGCCTTAATTAAGAACTTTTTGTTCTGAAAATTGTAATTAGTAGATAGGTATTGTCATACTATTAGCCTAGCTATCTGCTGATTCAATATAATACCAATACGGTAATTAACTCGTTAGTAAATGACCGTATCATTTTATTTATAGATATAATAACGATTATGTAAACATGTTATTCTCTACAATAACGTACCTACCTAAATAAATTACATAGGCTTATGGAATAGAGTCCTGTCACTGACTCTGGCCGAGCCACCATCAGGGATTTTATTTATTTACTAGCTGTTCCCCGCGGTGTCACACGCTGCGCGGCTCCTAAGGGTCGTAGCGTGATGTTATATAGCCTATAGCCTTCCTCGATAAATGGACTACCCAACACTAAAAGAATCATTCAAATCGGACCAGTAGTTCCAGAGATTAGCGCGTTCAAACAAACAAACAAACTCTGCAGCTTTATAATATTAGTAGACTAGCTGTTCCCCGCGGTGTCACACGCTGCGCGGCTCCTAAGGGTCGTAGCGTGATGTTATATAGCCTATAGCCTTCCTCGATAAATGGACTACCCAACACTAAAATAATCATTCAAATCGGACCAGTAGTTCCAGAGATTAGCGCGTTCAAACAAACAAACAAACAAACTCTGCAGCTTTATAATATTAGTATAGATTTATTCAACTTTATGCACAAGTAAAAACTGTAGGTACAAAGGCGGACTTAACTACCAGTCTACCTTAGGGTGATCGGTGATGCAGAGACAAAAGATTAAGGGTTTATAGGTGAGTCTCCCCAGCAGGGCCACATTTATATTTCAAAAACTAGGGCACCTAGCGAAGATCTCTTTTCTCCCATATTTTGTCGCCAATTAGTCGGAATCAGTCGCCAAGTCACAGATTTAATCGGGTCTTAGTTTAAGGAGATATAATGAGTTCAATTAGTAAGGTATAATCCAAGAGCTAGTCGAAGAGTTTTTTTGTGAACTCTTCGATCTAGCTCTTAGACTATACCTACGCCTATAAAAAACGACCGGCGGGTCGGTGGCAAAAAACTAAAACTATAAAATACAGATCCCAAAGACACCTCTTCCGAAATTAAAATTATTTCATAATTTTGAGTTAATTTCTTTTTGAAGTCGGTTTAATTTTTTAAAATTACTTTTTTGTGTAGTAGATAAGATCTGCAATTGTATTTCTATCTTGAAAACTGCGCGTCGCGTCGCGGTGTGAACTGACCCTAACAATGCGAACAGTTATAATAAAATGTAACAAATATTTTGTATGGAATTTTTTGCTCGTTCTTCTCCCTAAGTACCTAATATGGAATGGGCAACTAGCTTCATATTTCTGACTGATCTACTCCTTGACAATTCAAAAGTGCTTTACGGTCCATGACCACCAGTGAGTTCGAGCTGGCGACTAGTTTACCGGGCAAGTAACAGTGCAGTGTAGCCTCTGTTGGCGATCCAATAAATAAATATAACTAGGTATCTTTTAACTTACTATATCTGTTTTCTCACTCTAACTTACGGGAATATTTGTTGGGTACCGGTTTTGGTACCGGTGCAGTACCGATACTGATTAGAAATACCAACAGCACAAGTACCTACTACGTCTGGTACCGGTATCAATAGCACAGGTACTATTCTGATACCGGTATCACACCAAGGCGCAGGTACTGGTTCCCAAAAATACCGGTATTTCAGGCCCTGCTCATTAACGCCTAATTAAAAAACAAACGCCAAATATTACAAAACTGCACTTTATTTAAGCTTAAAAATATGTAAACTAACAATATCGTGTGATATTTTGTCAATCACTTGCGAGAATAAGGCACCAACATTAACTTTTATTCAGCCGAAACATAGACATTTAGTCAAAAAGATTGTACTAAGTAGCTTATCAAAAGTTTTAATCTAAAACATTAAGTAATAATTCAATAACCATTTTTGTTCCGCCGATTAAGTAGGAATATTTTCAATCAATTCCATACTTTTAGGTTAAGTCAGAAAACTAAAGCTGATCCGGATTTATGCTAGTTTTTTCGGTACTTAGTATGGTTATGACAAAATATTCCAATAAGTAGAAATATCCAAACTTACATACATAGGCTTAATTAACTACAGTAAGAATACTTTGGTATTGTCACAGTTTTATTGAAAAGAATCATAATTAAGTATCCATAAAAATATGGAAGACAAACTCGTTTAAAATATTACTTAAAAATATTTATTGATTCCTTTCAACTCTACCAAAGTCATTACACTAATACTAACTAAATTAAAAAAGAGTTCACAAAAAGAGAAATATTTGATATTAAAAATATTATCATTTTTTAAATGCAATGAAAGGCACAATTTTACTAACTGGGAATAAGTACATACAAGACCTTAATTTATAATTAAAACAATACTTTCAATTAATATAAGTATACTTATGATTTCATTTATATTATACGAAATGAGTTCAACAATATTATGTTGTAAAAATTCGCTCTGTTACGTAACATGGGACTACCCTTAGCACTTTCAATGATGTCAAGTACTATTACACGATTTATTAGAGAATTGGTCATAAAAATATCCTCAAGAATCATTTGTCATAGTGGTATAAAGAAATAGGCCCATATTCCATAGCGGACACAAAAAGGGGAGACACAATAATATAAAAATAAAACAAAAGATTGCATCTACAATCTTAATTGAGGTAATAATGAACTTTTAAAAGAAATCAGATTCCATAATTGTTTAGGAAAATAAAATTAAGAAAACAATAATTTAGGCCCCGTCAACAAAAAGCAAGATGATTTTTTACCAAATGTATGACTTATTATTTTTTTATTTTCAGATTAACTAAATATAATTTTATAAGCACGTATTTCTCAATAGCGCATTGATGTGGACCTACCTTTATCAGTCTTATATTAACAATTATAGAATCTGTTACAACACCATTCTCCGTCTTATAAAACCATCGTAAAGAATAGAAATTACAAGAAATCTTGTAATTGACCTTGAACATATTTCAAACATGACGATATTTCCTCACTGTCTGCAACCATTCCTTGCAGTTTATCCTGCACATCAACTAACATTTCTCTATGCATACCACCCTTTTTTAGCGCCGTCATGCAGAAATTTGTAAGGGCCTTAAAGCATTGTTTTCTTTGGGCATTATGTGGCTGGTTGTCCCAAACAGGGGTAGCTTTAACATAGCTCCAAGCTAGAAAAACGTACTGGATTACTGACTCCCAATGTTGCGATTCAATCAAGACCTTGCCTTGTTCGATGACACACTTCTTGAACGCAGCCAAATGCGTGGAAACCCGAGAGTATGCTGGAGAATCAGTTCTAGAAGTAAGACGAGACGTAGGGAGACTTTTGAAGATATTGCTCTTCAAATAACTCAGTCTCTCTTCAAGAGGCGCTAGGTCCGGCACTGGCATATCACTCCTGATCTCCTGTTCAATTTCAGGGTGCTTGTATGTGATAGTTTTGATCATATGAATGAGCTGGGTAGGGCTCAAGCCTTTTAGAGCGGTATCAATAGGTCCTTTGAACTCTGTATTCAATGTTCTTTCCAGTCTACACCTTTTCATGGGTGGGGTGCTTTTAATGGGGCTGGTGATCTTGAATTTCTGAGGAGTGCTAATGTCGGTAAAGTCGATCTTTTCCGGAGTTAGTGGTATGCGTTCGGTGTCTAGTAATAGACGCTTTCGTGGTGTAGAGCGAAGGGTGACGCCGAGTTTCAAGGGTGATAAGTGGTTGTCTTTCGGTGGTGTGCGTATGGTGGAGTGAAATGAGGAATTGCGTTTCAGTTCGATGTCCGGCGACCATGTTACTGGCAGACGTTTGCGGCCTGTAAACGAAAGGTTGCTTGAAAGAATTTGGCTCAAAGTTTTAGTTGTAGGAACTTGTGTTGTTCTGATATTTAAATTGTCAATGTGTATTTCAATAAAGTGGCAAAAAGTGAAAAAAGTATGTTGATATTCTTCTTTTATTCAGAAGGTACAAGGACTATAATATTAATTGTAACATCTGATTTGTAATACCTACATACATACTTTGCAAATAAATATATTCAATTTTCTTTGAACATTATGCTAATGTAAGTATCTTGGTTGCTATTGTATAGCCTATTCTTGCAGCTGTCTAAGGAATTAGAGGATGTTATGTATTTTTGATGCAGCAGCATATTATAATGTGCAAAGCTATCTATTTATTTTTAGCCTACATATGTTGTCCCACTGCAGGGCAAAGGCCGGATTTCTCCTTTCTACTTGTCTCTCATGAGCAAGCAAACCAAGACCTCCCCTTGTTCGACAATAAGGTGTTTATTGATGAAGATAATTACCAATCGTTCGGCCTTAAGTCACTTGCCAAATTAAACTTCTAAAAAGAATACTTAATACAAAGTTTCTTTCCATAAAAATTCAAACAAGCAAATGATAAGAATTGCAAGTAAGAATCTCGTTTTTACACCATAATTCCCTTTAAACTTTATTCATTATAGTTTTACTATGTGTGCCTGAAGTACATCTTACAGTTATAGTAAATTCAATCTTTTCAGTATGCTGGAACAACAGTAGGGTGTGGATGTCTGAGTCACAAACTATGCTCCACCTCCTATCCTACCCTCTGTGCCCCAAAACATGCAGCCAAAGTGACCTCTGCACTGCCACCGATAAAGCAGTGGAAATGACGAAGATATAGGCCAACAGAATTCGAATAACTGTTGCGCCAGCGACACAAAGAAGAACTATGCTGAAAGTTTCAACATTTTCAAGTATGTTCGGAGTGGTCCTAAACCCCTCTACACACCGACTTGCCGACCTGTATTGAGTTTGGTGTGTCATTTCAGTAACTATACAAGTGTTCATAGAATCATAAAGAGTTTCTTTTACTTTGGTACTAATTTTATTAAAATTTTACTGTTGTTAATCCCATATCAGTAAAGTAATGTGGAGTTATAAGTTTCAGTAGTGAATGTCTGTTACTAATATTAAATTATTAATCCACTGTAATATTATTTGTTTGAAATTGTATTTGTTTTGAATGTTTTGTCACATTAAACAATCAATAAATGAATTAGTTAACAAACCTCGTGTCTATACCATTGACCGTTAAGGAGCTCCTTCGTTTTGAGTCAATCATTGCAATGCATTGTCTTCGAAACAGAATCAACATGAAAAATTTCACCGAGAGGAGGCCTGTGTCCCAGCAGTGGGAACATAGGCTGATTATGGTTGTAAAAATAAAACATGTGGGAGGGGTATAAGACGAGATAATTCAATTTGTTATACCTCTCTGCTGAATCAGCAGTTCGTCAGGCGATGGTGCCGGACTGAGGTACCCAGCGGGCAGGGCTGGGGAGCGCTCCCGGATGTTAGTGACTGGCTGTAGCGGGGTGACACGGAGACGATCAAGCCGGACCGGGATTTCGGCGAGCGCCGCGCGTGTGCGACGCCCTCCATCTGGTGTCACCGCGCCCTCCATTGGCGCTGGAAAAGGAATATGAAGCAGTTAGGTAGGATATAGCAAAACAGATCATAATTATAACAGTCAATAGGACCTAATTAATAACACATAATGGCTAGATTACCACAATGAATACCACACGGGTATTTATTGTGGGTCATAAATGGCTAGATTACCACAATGAATACCACGCGGGTATTTATTGTGGGTCATACTTCTAATACATGAGGGGCCCGTGGCTAAATAATAACAGCCACACAGGTCGATCGATCAGGTTAAGCTACGCTTGCCGCGGTTGGTCTGTGGATGGGTGACCATCTTTACATACCGAGACCCCTCCGTGGCTCGGAAAGCACGTTAAGTCGTTGGTCCCAGCTGTCATTTGTGGATCTTTGACAGTCATTACGGGTAGTCAGAAGCCTGAAGTCTGACAACCAGTTGCAGTCTTACCAAGGGGTATCGTATTACCCAGTAACTGGGTTGTGGAGGTCAGATAGGCAGTCTCTCCATGTAAAATACTGATATGCAGCTGCATCCGGTTAAACTGGAAGCCGACCCCAACATAGTTGGGAAAAGGCTAGGCAGATGATGATGACTTCTGATACACCTAGTTTTACACACAATATGCTCAATAAGCATTAATGTAAGGTAAGTCTGAGAACTAAATTGGAAACTACTTGGTGCCATCAGTGCCATGTGACTAGTAACTAAGAAATTGTACAGAGATTTAAGGTACAGACGCGTAGACGCCAGCACATCAAGCTACTACAATCTGTCAAATTTCTCTACATGATTTTCAACTTTTTTTTTTTTTCCCCCTTTGGCAACTGAGCCGATGTCGACTATTCTGCCAGCGTCATGTGGTGACGGTGATACAGCGAGGTGAGCCGTCGAACTTTGCACTCCGTGGTAGTTTACTAGTTAAGAATGTTATTGATAAAGGATAAGGTTCAAAGTTGATTGGGAAAATTTGACAGTTTCGGGTAGCTTGATTTACTGGCGTCTGTACCTACAATACCTAAGTAGTAAGTATATTTAAACGCCTTTGGGTCAGTCTTAGGGTCATCTTAGAGGCGGATTTCGCCGTTGAAATGATACAACATAGTATTACTGCTTGGATACGTAACTAGGCCAAGATAACGATAGTTTATATAATTCTAACTAGGTAGTATTTTGATTTGGGTCAGAATGAACCTGGGGTTTACTTGGACGATATTATGACTCGTGATCTCGAGTGAGGCTTCGTAAATGAGGCTCACTGCGCCATGTGGAGACCACATCTGAGATAAATAAGCATAAATAAACAACCTGGAGATGCTTGCGTTCGATTTTAGCAGTACAAATAATAGCCAGAAATAACTGAATCTCGTAGTAAAACCCCTGAAATTACTACAACGCCTTAATGATCGCATTATGTTTATGTAAGAACTCCGAATTTATAGTTTACATCACAGATTAAAGGGAATAACGATCTACGAAAATAGCGCTCACAATGACGCTAGTAATAACGGTAGAACATAAAAATCACAAAAATAAATTACTTTTGAATGCATTACCTCTGTGTAATATCGATAGATGGTATCCTCAAACAAAATATCACGTGCAAAACAGAGAGTGAGAGCGAAATAACAAAATAAAAATAATAATGAAATTGGCGCAAAAATTGACAACCAACTTCTACAAAGCAAAGCACAACGGTTTTTTCTTTTTTTAGTTGACGTTCCAGGTGTCACCATTTACAATCTTGGGTTACCAAGCATGGAATCTGTTATGGCGGCTGTACACGACCATGACTAACGTCCAATTTGCATGGGACTTGAGGCTTGATCCAATTTTTGCATTTGATTACTCAGTCAGTGTAAGCTGCTGAGCTGACAATAAACAGCTACTGCCATTTGTAAGGTTGTAATTTGGATATCAGTAGCTCAATTTGTCTTAGTTTGTATTGTATGTTCATGAATAGAAGCAATTCTTAGGGCCTGTGAACACAACCACGTTTTTTAAACGCGCCGTTGACGCGCGTTTTAGAAACGCGCGTCGACGGTGCGCTTTTATCCTACAGAGCAGTGCCTGCCAGTATCTGACTTGCGTGCGTATCGCTACAAACGCGCGTCAACGGCGCGTTTAAAAAACGTAGTTTGTACAGGCCCTTAGACCATAGGATAAAAAATGGTAGCTGCAACTCTTTTTAACATTATAATTTCTGCCTTCTGCCACCATTCGAATTTATATTTTAGTGTAGACGTCGTATCGTATTCCTTGTGTGTTGTATCGTCGGTCATCGTTGCCTTTTTTTATATTGCTACCTATATTGTTACACAATATTATAGTTGTTCAATGGGTTTGGTTTCCGTACCTAATCCATCAAATAGACTATTATAGTGTACAATAGTTCTTTTTTAAAGTATTCACAGACCTAGTCCTGAACAGATTCGTTTGATTGGTATATCCCGAGTCACGACACAACACGACACAGTAATGTGTCTCTGGCTTTACTCAAATTCTCGTCCGGTGCGAAATGTGTTCATAAGGCCCGGCGCCCACTATCGGCATCGGCACGGCTCAGGATTTTTATGCGCCGAATAAAAATGTAACTTAATTGTATCACGATAAAATTGAAATTTCAATGACAATAATCAGCGTAGGTGCAAAAATAAAGATGTACCGTGTCAATGAAATTTAAATTTTATTGTCATACAATTAAGTTACATTTTTATTCGTCGCATAAAAATCCTAAGCCGTGCCGATGCTAATAGTGGGCGCCGGGCCTAATCCTGTACAATATCTGTAGTACTACTTTGTGTGTGGTATGTGGTATCTGTGGTCAGAGTAATTATAATTCCATTCGTTCACAGTCACAGACTACAAGTCTACAATAGATAGAATAGAATACATTCATTCATCGAATGTCGCGAATGTCGTGATGTGATATTTATTATTTTTTGTCAAAATCATACACGGCAAAAAATTTGATAAAAGAAAGTAGACGTTATTACTTTTAATTGACTGAAATTCTATGTTTCATAGCTTTGACTGTAGAAAGTGTTCTTGATGATCGTGCATATTAATATTAAAAATAAACATTCCATTAGATTCGGGAAGGACATACGAAATGTACACTTTTGTTGTGATCCCGTATGCTATGTTGCTGTTTTGATTGTGTTTATTTGATTTTTGAGTTGTTAGTGTCATTTTGTCTTGGAATTTGTGAAAGGGCAGGTGGGGAGTAGGTCATAAAAGTCGGATTGGCGTAAACAAAGTGAGCCGGTGCATCGTATGTTCTAGATTTTAATGGCACGTTATGGGTTTGCTTGAGGGTCATTAGGGGCGATGGAGAGGTTGTCTCATGACCTTAACCTGGCTCTGGAGGAGAGTAACTGCGGCCGGCAAGAGCGGAGGAAGCTAGGCCTCCGCCGACGGACCAGATCTGCTGGAAACCTACGTAAGTGTAAACCTTGCTTCTAATTTTCATTCAAGGATTTGTTGTTTGATGATTCTTTATCAGTACACCTACTCTTTGTTATTGCATCTAGTATTTTTTTGTTATGAGAACTTTAAAAAAAAATGATAAATGGTTATTTTGGAGCAGTAAAATTATATTAGGATTACTTTCCCTCAAACTATTAATTTTGGAGCCAACAAAATTTAAAATTGTGCCAAACATTTGAAATCTTGCCAAGCTATTGTGCAAATTCTAACTTGCATTGTTTAGGCGAATTTCTGAAACTCCTAAGAGCTTATCACATGAGTTTAGTCAACTTTATTTTAATAAGTTCACTAAAAAAAATTAAAGAAATTGAGAGACATTCTAGAAGTATTTTCATAAATTTATTTATTGTGATGGACATAATCTTGCATTGTAATAAAATAGTTTTTTTTTTCTAATACTTTTATGTTAGCAATATTATTTTTATTTATTTACATCCCTTGTACCTATAATTACTGATTATTAATTAATTACCTTCATTAGCTATTAGCTCATAATTTGTGAACATTGTATTGAGTCACTTCACTTAGTAAATTCCAACATTCAGACTACCATACTTTAAAGGAATGATTTGTCTGAAATTCATGAATCATAGTATTCTCCGCAGCCAAAACGACTACTTTAATTTTATTGACAATGTTGTAACACTTGGTTTTTTTCTTCAAAATATTAATTCATAATAATTGTTACTCTTTGTTGATACTTGTCTTAAATTCAATCAGGTCTTTAGGCTTTATTCCTGTTGTAATTTCATTATTTGACAATAATAAATCCATTGTTTAAAAAATGTCCAGTAAAAAGGCTTCTTTAAAACTGTCTCAGTCCTTAGATCCACATAATCTTTACAGCAGCTGCAGTTACAGTGAGCCTCGTAGAAGATGGAAGCTCCAGCAGTCCTCCGCAGGCCCCACTCATTACCCAACCATTATCAGACTCAGATGATCCCCACCTCAGCTTGCACAAATCCAGCCTAAAATCCAGGCATTACTGTCAGATCGGAAACTTTGAGTCGGATTCGTTCAATGAGAACTTTTCGCCAACCAGACCGGCTAATGCTAGAAGGAAACGGAAGTATAAGAAGATGCCCGTAGAGTATACGGATGGGAAGAGATCACCACCTGTTGAAATTTTGAGTGTGACTACTGAGGTGAGTAAAATTTAAAGGAGTTGTTTGTAATTAGAAATACTATACAATCTTTTTTCTCATTGGTACAAATTAGTCTTGTTCAATCACACTAATATTATAAAGGCGAAAGTTTGTGAGTGTGTTTGTTAAACTTCTTCACGCACAAAGGGCTGGGCCAATTTTGATAAAATTTGGTATGGAGGTAGATGACACGCTGGATTAACACATACTTATGCTACTTTTTAGGCAAATTTTTCTCTCAGATAAGTTTAACTAAAAATGATGTATTGCTTGTTTTAATTAATTAATTATGTTATTACTGTAGTGCATGCTATACTTTTCTATAAGTAATGGGGTAGACTTAAGTTTGCGATAAACAAATTGTAAAGTAACAGTTTAGTCATTATTGAAAATACTAATAATAATAAAAAATATGTTTTAACTGGATTCTTCTACATAGTACCTACAACTAATTTCCTTTTGAATCCAAAATTATAACACTAATAATTTCCTCTTAGTAACTCAATGTTTGTTTCTGAACCGGAACAGTTTTTCCTAATAAGTATGCTAATATGACCTTGCAAAAAACAGATTTATTATAAAAAAACAATTTCAGCATATGAATATTTACACCACATGATTATTTTGTGACCTACACAACAATTTATTTTGTCAGTTTTAAGCTGTATTAGATATTATAAGTATATTATATAAACTTAAAAGTTTTAATGTTCTTTTATTATTTTCATGATTTTGTTAGACATTTTAATGTTTATTTTAATTGTTTGTATTGCCTGTGCGTGTCTCAAATAAAATATTTTTTTTATTTAGTTTTCGTATGTAAGTACTTGAAACAGATGTTGTAGTCTATAGTTTCCAAATGTCTGAATGAATGCTTGTTTTTTCAGCCCAATGCACTGCCTGCTACAATCATTCTTCAGAACCAAGTGTTGTCTCCCGCAATAAATGTTAATAAGCACAAGACACTCACGAAACCTGAAAGGTCAGTACTCTATGCTCCGTTATTATATTATTTATTACCCCACGTTTTTTTTGTTATGAACCCTCTCTCTAGTAGTCTAGTCTAATTTTATTTCACCCTAGAGTAATAACTTTTTTTTTTTACTTTTTATTTAATTGTTATTAATTAAAGTTTATCTATTTTATGGATCAGATGTTTTATTTCATGGATTCAAGCAAAATTCCGTTTGAATATCGATTTTTATAAAAAAAAACAATGGTAGGTATGGACTTTTCTTTCCGGGCGAGCCGTTATTGTTTTTTTTTGTAGTAGCTATCGCGTCTCCCGCGACAAATTTTTTTGTTTAGAATATTGAGTTTATGCCTTCTCCAGTGTGTATACTCTTAAGTATTTCACAGTTGAAACTCGTAGGGATGTCTATCTATTATTACATAACAGTAAAAATGCTAAAATGCGTTTTAAACGCTTTAAAATATCCACTTCATGATTAACATTTTATTCTTTAGAATTAAACATTTTTAATTGCTTTATTACTGCATTAATTACTTTTTTATGCAAGGATTTACCTACTGTTAATCACTAGGTAATTTAATACTTAACTAATTTGTATGTTATAAAATAGTTGATTATTCCTAAAATTAACTGCACATCATCATAAGATTAATAGTCGCTTCACTCATGCGAAGGAAGTGTTGTCTCTGGTTTTGTTTGTCCAAGAAAACAAAATAATATCATAAACAGTGATGTTTTCCTTAGACCCTGCAACATGGGAAATGCTATACTGAGTTCCAATTTTTAGTTCCCAGACTCCCATTATTGAATCAACTGTTTTGGGATATAGTCTTTGTATTGTTTCTTGTTATTTACATAACTATTATTACACAAGTAAAGTTGAACTAATCCGCAATGTGTTGGCTTGTTAGCTGCTTTTTCAGAAACGCGTTCTGTGGCAAGAGGAAATGGTCTCACCGGGACAAAGGGGATGTTTGCGAAATGAGGGAGAGGTCATTCAGTGGTGGATGCTCATCCAAGTCCGCATACTTCTCTAAAACCGACTTTAAGTCAAGAAAGTACGATACGGATCTCCCTAAAAAAGACCTTGTGTTGCAGCCAGGCAAAATTGTACTCAAATCTCAGAATGCTGAAGGCACAAAACCGACTACACTCACAAACACTCCTTCATTGCCAGGAAGCTCAAGTTTCAACTTCGTGTATAAGAATTCTTCCAAAAACGGGACACCGACTCTATCTAAATTGACAGGGTACAAAATAACGACTGATTTACCACCTTTCTTCAATCCTACAACCAGCTCGGGAAAGAACAGCTTTGATGGAAAATACCACCGAAAGTTTAAGATGCTGAACAAGACTCACCCTCCATCCTTAAGGAATCCTTTGATGTTTGATGATTCTATCAGCGGGATGGATTTCGCTGGGAACGAATCAAGCTCGCTGAGCAGCAGTGATTCTGATGGAGTGGTAACAAATGATAGCGATAGAGAAGGAGACGACGAACTTACTGACTGGCCAGGCATTGAAGAGCTAAAAGTCTTCAACAAAAGCCTCACTTTTAAATCCTCGAAGTCCGTAAACAATAATTCTCCTAAATCGGCCAGTAACATGCCACCGCCAAAAAGGTTGAAGAAGGAGAAGTTGCTCGTCAAGAGTGGGTGGGCTAGTTGTAAGAACAGGTTCAAGAAGAAAAGGGCTAAAGTCGATTCGGGAAACGACGATGACGCAATGATGTCTGATTCCAAAACTGTAGTCGATGTAGAAGACGAGGCTATTTCAAAGGAAAATAGGGACATCCTCCAACCGCATTCCTCCTTCAGTAGTTTCAGCGATATAAAAAACGCGGGTGTATCTGGCCAAAACGCGAATGAGACGTTTTTTCAGTCCTTTCAGGCCTTTCAGGAGAAATCGGGGCAGCAGGATGAATCGTTTAACCAGACGCCACGCACGAATTTTTCGCTACAGAAAACGTCATCGAGTGACTTGAATTTGAGCGAGAAATCTCCACAAAGCGATCATTATTATAGTGAGCATTCTATGGGGAATGCTGTCGTGACTGAAGTGAGAGAAATAAGGGCTGGGTGTCGCAGAATAAGGGACGAAAGACCTGGTTTCCTAATCCTGAGTGCTGCTAATGAACAGCTTTCCAAGTTCCTCCAAGACTCGTGCCAAACTGAGTTGAAGTTGCCAAGTCTGAATGATCCTGAGGAAAAGGAAAAGCTGGAGTCGCTAGCTAAGCTGTACTCCTTGGAACTTCAAGTGGAAATGGGGCGACCTGTTCTTAGGAAAACCAGGTGACTATAATTCGTCTGTTTGTATAAAAGGTAAAAGTAATTTTCTGAATGTATGAATGGTATCTTTCTAGCCTTTAATTTTTGACGTGACAACGTCTTAAATTAGGTTGCGGCTGGGAGTCACTTATGAAAAAGTGTAACGCTCGGTAACGTTACGATGAGTCACCGAACGAGAGAGAGAAAGACGTTGTCACGTAAAATCTTCGCCCGTAAAACCGACTTTACAGGCAACCATTTTTGACGTGACAACGTCTTAAATTAGGTTGCGGCTGGGAGTCACTTATGAAAAAGTGTAACGCTCGGTAACGTTACGATGAGTCACCGAACGAGAGAGAGGCCCGCCGAATGCCTTGCGTCTCTCTCCCACTCAACTATTCTACCGAGAAAAAGACGTTGTCACGTAAAATCTTCGCCCGTAAAACCGACTTTACAGGCAACCATTTTTTTTTTTTTCTTATTAATTTGTTCAGAAAAAAAAATTTAGAAAATGTTATGTGTTAGTACTTGAATAGTTTTACCATAATCTCTTTTAGCCTTGATACATTTAATAGTCAATTTAGCATGTTTTGTCGTTGAAAAGATAATACAAAATAAGTATAGTTCAATCAAAATATAAGAGTAGGGAACACATTTTAGGGCAGAAAGTCTAACACATCATCAACACTTAATACTGAAACATGATTTTCTCTTTACAGCAACACAATGCAAGCGATTCGCGTCGAACATTCCTACCACAACTTTCCTTCAGACCACAAGCGTCGTTGCTATGGTGACGACACAGACACGAGCCTGTCTCTAAGCGATCAAAACTCTGTGAACTCCATCGAGGACACACTGGACATACCGCAAAGACTCTGCGACATGACCCCACAAGATTTGGTAGATACATTCTCACATACTATTGATAAGTCACTTTTGCACCCCGGTGAAATTGATTGAGTTTGCGCGCTATTTTTCGGAATTACGCGCAGTTGAACTTGAATCAACTATATTTACGCAGGTTGAAATTGAATCAACTATACTTACGCGGATTAAAATTGACTTTACGTGAACATGAGGCTACAGGAGCTAGTGCGAATCTTGAGGTTCATTCGATTAATCGAGTCTGGTTTAACCACGCTGGGATCGGTGCAATTCATTCATTCATTCATTCATTCATACGCGGTCATAATCGTTTGTAGCTTCAGGGAATGTATGTGCTAAGTTGAATGTAAAAAAGCCTTAGTTTAATTATGCGAGTAATTATGTCATTTTTTGTGTTTCCGTGGCAAAATAGGCCAGAACACTTACAATTATACGTAAAGTTTATTTCAATTCCTGTAATAAATGTAGGTCTTACTATGTTTGTTAGAAATCATATTTTAGACATTATTTTATATACCAAGATGTCAATCTATTTAAAATTTAATTAAAAGGTAATTGCCAACTGGTAATGTACACCTTTAATGCTATGAAAGTTTAACGTAAGTTTTGTAAAATTTCTAGGGAAACGTGTCAACGCTGAGCGTGATATAAATTATATTATGTGTAATTTCTCTTATTTTGTACGACTGTATAATTAAGGTTGTTTATTTTCTTTTTTTCGATATATTTTGCTTCAACTTAGTGACGTGTTGGGTGTCGAAGTTACAAAACTTGCGGCAGGGTAAAAAACAAGAATTTATGCGAATTTATAAGGTTTCGCAAGTGACGCAAAATATTCTTTGAAACTATGTAAAAAACAAGGGTGGAATTTATGCGAATTTATAAGGTTTCGCAAGTGACGCAAAATATTCTTTGAAACTATGTACCTAGCGATGTTGAACAATGTAGCTGGCATAACAAAAACCTTTTAAAAAGACAGACAAAAGATGTTGAAAGCAGTCACTGCTTTCAACATCTTTTGTCGCACCAAGAAGCCATATTTTCCCATAAAACAATACACAAAGTGAGCAACATCGTTTGGTTAAGAAACCTTAAAATGAAAAGGGGTATAATAAAGTAACGTGACTTCCACAATCCGCCCTTATTTTTCAAAACCCTGTCACATGTCCCGGCCCTCCCACGGAAATTCACGTGTAGTGACTCAAGTCGAAGGCCTACGACGCACTTGACGGAAATTCCGACGAAGAAGCGGTCGGTGTGCGGAGGACGGAACAGACGCAGAGGGTGAGCGGGCCGCGACGGAGCGACCGATCTTCCGCGTAGTGTGCCCGTTATTAGTCATTTATATGCAATAACATGTAGGTATTGGCGTTCCGGCGCGGAAGATCCGCGACCGAATTCCCGTCAATAGGCCTAAAGAATAAGTTTGAAATTGTTAGTTATTATGTTGGGACATATCTTTCTTATTTGCTCATTCCTTTTGTCTATAATTTAGTTGTATGGCTTTAATATTTCCTTTGTCTTTACTAGTGTAGGATTATTTTCTCTGACTTGTTGTTTTTAAATTTTAGTTTAGGGACCAACACTGTACGCTTGTTGGTATATTCTTTATGTCATCTTCGATCTTATCGACACGCTAAGGAGAAGAAGTTAAAGTTCTAGTTAAAATGCTTCGATTACTTAAATAGTTTTAAGCATCATTGGGTATATCGGCAACTTATAACTAATTTTTCAATTATGAATCTGAGGCTAATTTTCTACGAGATTAGCTTAGTTATCTATGCACACCATATTAGTCTTTATGTTCAAAGTTTACTGTATATTTTGGTATAACGAATTTTGCTACAATTATGTAGTAAGGTTAGCTAAGACGGCAAAAATGAATATGTTTCTTGCCTGTAATCTGGGATAGGGCTTGATTTGCCCATTTAGGCTAAGACTAATAGCCTATTGGTACTGATAATATTCATATTTGGGTTTTAAAGATCAATTACAGATTTCTAATGAGAATTCAGTTACATTTGAAAAAGTAGTGTGAATATTATCAGATTATGATTGTACTATTTTTGTAAGAACGTTAAAGCCTAGTATAGTTGCTTTATTCAATAACTTATATTTGTTGTTTCGAAGTAAACTCGTAATGAGATTGAGATATTGTAACCGTAACGGTATTATTACGTCAAGATAGCTAAAATTTGTCATTTTGTAAAGGACTTAAGAGGGGACGGGGAGAGCAATTTGAAAAAATAGGTACTTGAAGAAACTATTGCCGTTGTCTTACCTCAAGTCTGCCCCCGCAGTGTATGATGGGGACAGCTGCAGCTCAGACCGAAATTATCACAAAAATTTTGACGAGATCGACGTTTCGTAGTCCCCTTTTTTCTCCTCGAAAACTGAGCCGATTCAATTATTTTTTACATTAACATTTTAAGAAAGAGTATGTTTAGGATCCTAACATTTTTTTATATTAAAAACTTTTCTAATTTGTCTGGTAGTCCTCTAATCACGGCGGTAAAAATAGGGCTTTTTTGTAATTTTTAGAGGGTCATAATATTTTCTTTACTAATTAGTTGCTGAAAAAAAGAAAATGACAGGGACGGCAGGTTTACAGCAGACCTTGGTTTTATGGAAAAAAATATTGCTCTAGAGGCATTATTCAGGAAGAAAAAAGGGGATACGTTTGTATGGAGAATCGCACGCCCTGTTCCCTCTTTATAAATGTATATGAACAATTTATTTTTCAAAATTTCCCTGCTGGCACGGGGTAGCTCTATGAGTGCATATTGTTTCCTAGAACGTTTTCGATTTATAGTCTATTCTATTGTATAATATTAGCATATTAGGGACGTTTCCACTGATACTGAGGAAATTGTGCAATCGATGTTACAACTGCTGGATATGCTACGTATCTAAAGGTATCCCAGTAGGCAGTATACCTACTTCTAAATGTCTCGCTCTGTGGAAAAGTAGTCTTAATTTTGTAATTCTTTGCGGTTTTTGGTCATCCGATTTGTAACTATAGTATTTGAAAATAGCATGTTGTTGATGTCCTAGATTCTATTGTGATACGTTTCAGAGATATATGTATCGTTAAATGTATCGTTAAAAATTACGGTGATCTGGGTAGAAAAATGAATGCTAGTTGTTTTCACCCTGTAGGATAACATAATATACTTAATCGAGTTCAGCTAAAAGCTTTAGGTTGAGTAAACTAAATGCTATGTGCTAAGTTATACTTACCTACTATTAAAAATATATAAAAATGTAACTTATTATTAAGAGACATTTATCTGACTCTAAACGTTGTCAGTTATTTTTAATGTAAAAGAAGTCACTGTGACAAATATAATTAAGTACCTAATTAAAAGTTGAATAATATAACTGTTGAATACGTTTTTAACTTTATAATACTGTATTTTGGCCTACTATATCTAGTCGCAATCTCATCTCAGCGACAACCAATGTCAAAAATGTAGGGAAATTAGAAGTATTTTTGAAAGATTCGAGACTGAGATCAGACGAAAACTGAGCCTCAGATTTCCTGGTTAAGCTTAGCAAATCACTGTAGATGTATAGGTACTCTATAACTTCTGTATTAATTTGGTACCACTCACACATACAAATACCTACTTTAAAAGGGGGCTGCGGTGGGGGTAACCAATTAATGCAGGCATTCGAAACTTATGACTTTTTCACTAATATGTACTTAGTATTTTCACAGTTTGATATTTGAATAGCCGAGAATTGGATGCCAAACGCGCAAGATATATGATGTGTCGATACCATAAGGGTTTGTTATATTTACGAGTTACTGACGGAAGAACATGGACTAGATTACGATGTATGTTATTAGGAACTTCTAGCGAAAGGAAATAATCAAGGAATATCAAGAAAGCCGTTAATGCAATGGCAATTCATTGGTAATCTCATAAACAGTGGTACTACCTATTAGTACCTTTCCATTTCCGATTAGTGCTGTTGTCTTGTCTGACACCTTGATAAGACTCCGCACAGACCAAAAAGGACCCTCTATCAGAGAATTTTCTGTATACATTGTATAATATACTTTGTACTTAAGTGCCATAAAGTGCAAAATTGTACGAATATGATGTATACATTAAACGACTCGTAGGGCGTCTCATTTGCAATTTAAGACGCTGATTATAAGGATTATTATCCAATGTCATAAAAATCTGCAAAAAAAATATTTATATAGGTTCGGTTCTTTCGTAAGTCAGCAGACCAATTCTCGTAATTTAAAACGTTCAAAATCTAGTCGCAGTCTCATCTCGACGCAAAGAAATTGTCAAAAGCTGTCAAAAATGTAGGGAAAATAAAAGTATTTTTGACAGATTGGGATTGAGATCAGACTGTGAACGTTCTTAAAACTACGAGAATTGCCCCTCAGGTCTGTTTGTATACTTTGTTTATTAAAAGGCGGTTTCCGTCGCCCCAAACGTAATTTAATCGAAGTTTAAAGACTATTTAGTTGTAAACTATTTTTTCTTTTATCGTAAATGTTGTTTAACAATTCATATGCATTAGTTTACACTAACATTGTATCGAGTATTTGTAGTTGTATCTGAATCAATGTTACGATTGGAATGGAGAATATTGTATTATCGAATTAATACAGAAATATACTTTTGAATTATATTAGAGTTTTATTTACTTACCATTTAACTAACAATACGACTACAATTAATGTTGATGAAGTAGGTACATACCTAAATAAAATATAAAGGTTCATTATATAAAAATCATTTTATTAAATAAAAACAAAGTGATGCTAGGAATTTAACAAATAATGAATAACAAATGAGCACCGGTACTCGAATCGTTTTACGATAACCAAATAATAACAATAACTTAATAAATACAGAGTAGTCACAGGTTAGAACAAAAAGGAATAAAGTGTTGTGACGTGTCTATACTCTTTTAATGCCACACAAACTGAATTTTGAAGTTTATATACCTACTTAAAATGTGTAAATAATAGGTTAAATGCTCTCAGAGATTCAACCTTAATACAACGTTATAGGGTTTAATTTTCTGTAAGTATAGTGCTAGATGTGATTTAAGGCCGCATTTTCACATACGACAAAATTCCTGTGCGATAAGCTGCGTAGTAAGTATACATAATTATGCATATACTTGCCAAGTTACTATCGGACAGTCTTGCACAAGCAAGAAAGCTTGTGCAAGACTGTATGAGGAAATGTGGCTTTATAAAAAGTAAAATTATCTTAAAGTTCTACCCTTTAATCATGTTTAGTGTTGAATTCAGTCTGTGTGGCCCCCTAACATTACACCCTGGTTACGCATTCCAAGTTATGTTCCACTACATGCATAAATATTTCACTCCTAACAATATAATTATTCGATTTGCGAAGATATTTTCCATAATATATTAAAACTAATTTCCATTCACTTTTGTACTGTGATGCTTATAAGTCACTGTAAATTCACACTATTAAATAGTGTGATAATATCACATTTAACGAAATGTAAAACCCATTCATGATCATTCTTTATAATATACAAAAAAATGTCTTTTTTCAATAAAATTCCAATAATTGATTCAACGGAACATTCATAATATAAAAAACACTCTTAAAAATAATTATCTATTAAAATGCTAAATATTTCTACACGTTTATAAAATCATAATTCACTTTTTTTGCGAAAATGATTTTGTGCCGGATTAAGTCTTATCACAAAGCTGTCATTCAGAAGTGGACTTTATATTTAGTCCTCGATGGTGCAGATTAGGTCGTCTCCTTCTAGTTTTTGTCCGTTGGTTATGGATACTGTTTTCACTGTTCCCGCTTTGGGTGCTTGTACGATCATCTCCATTTTCATGGCGGAGAGGACTGCGATTGGTTGACCTTTCTCGACCTTGTCACCTTCTTTCACCTTGATTGCTGTGGGGAAATAAGAAGGAAATAATATTGTATCTTATGTCCTCAGTTGGCCGTGGGCAAAGAACTAAGGTAGCTCGCGAAATTTGCATGTCAGTGTCAATAGTGCTATTCTGTAAAAAACTCACTGTGATAACTTGGTTGAAGTGAGTTGTCATTAGTGTCAATCCCTAGCATCAAATGGAATGACAGCTAACTTCACACGGTGAGATTCTAACAGAATCGCCCGGCTGGTTGTGTTGATCAAAATATGATCCCCGACCATAACAAATGTGTATTTTCTGTATTATAAGTTAAAATCTACAATACATAGCACTAAGTTCGAATTACCCTTTTAAAAACTACTAGCTTCTGCCCGCGACTTCGTCCGCGTGAAATTTCACCCTCTTAGGGGTGGAATTTCGAAAAACCCTTTCTTAGTGGATACCTACTCTTCACAAAGAACACACCCTCCAAATTTCATGTCTCTAGGAGCAGCGGTTTAGACTGTGCGTTGATATATCAACAATCAGTCAGTTTATCATTTTATATATATAGATTTCATGAAATCATGTCATTGGACGCCAATTTTAACTTGGAGAGTGGTATTGATGAATGATGATTCTCATGATTATAATACTGTAAATACGTATTTGCTACGATAACGGATCATAATATTTTGATCAACATACAACCTGACACTGACCTGTAAATTAAAAAAAAAGTAGGAAAATTTGAATTTTGCGGGCTACTCTGTGGCGCTTTCACCTTAAGGTGATACTTACTGAGTACTGTTCCTGGCATGGGCGCTCCAACTTGGTTCTTGTCTCCTTTGATTGCCTTGGGGTGGATTTTCATTTCCTGATAAAAAGAAACGTATTTCGTGAGATGTTGGCGTAGCAATTGCCTACATCATAATTATAATTAATGATCGGTGAAAAGTTTTTTTCAATACTATGCACTACTGGAAACTTTCAAATTGTACATCGCAGTTAAGTCTGTAACATATTGATCTCATCTATCATGCATGACATGACATCTATCATGTCAACCAATAAGTTCTCTGCTGTAATTCCAGATTAATAGAAAGTCTCGAAAAGGTGAAATAATATCTATTCTGTCCCTCACCTTGTTAGCATTCTTGTCTCTAATGAAAACTGAGCGCAACTGTCAGCCTCAGTTGAGTTCGAAGAACACCTCCCTCTCTCCCGCCGCTGTCATCTCGTCGGACACAGCGACTGTCTTGCTCTCTGACGTCTTACCTTGCTGGCGTTCTTGTCTTTAATGAACACAGAGCGCAGCTGTCCGTTGAGTTCGAAGAACACCTCCCTCTCCCGCTGTTGTCATCTCGTCTGACACGGCGGCTGTCTTGCTGTCTGACGTCTTACCTTGCTAGCGTTCTCGTCTTTCATGAACACGGAGCACAGCTGTCAGTTGCGTTCGAAGAACACCTCCCTCTCTCCTGCTGCTGTCATCTCGTCTGGCACGGAGGCTGTCTCGCTGTCTGACGTCTTACCTTGCTAGCATTCTCGTCCCTAATGAACACAAAGCGCAGCTGTCCGTTGAGTTCGAAGAACACCTCCCTCTCTCCAGCTGCTGTCATCTCGTCTGACATAGCGACGGTTTTGCTGTCTGACGTCTTACCTTGCTAGCATTCTCGTCTCTAATGAACACGGAGCGCAGCTGTCCGTTGAGTTCGAAGAACACCTCCCTCTCCCGCTGTTGTCATCTCGTCTGACATGGCGGCTGTCTGGCTGTCTGACGTCTTACCTTGCAAGCATTCTCGTCTCTAATGAACACGGAGCGTAGCTGTCCGTTAAGTTCGAAGAACACCTCCCTGTCTCCAGCTGCTGTCATCTCGTCTGACATAGCGACGGTCTTGCTGTCTGACGTCTTACCTTGCAAGCATTCTCGTCTCTAATGAACACGAAGCGTAGCTGTCCGTTGAGTTCGAAGAACACCTCCCTCTCCCGCCGCTGTCATCTCGTCTGACACGGCGGCTGTCTGACGTCTTACCTTGCTAGCATTTTCGTCTCTAATGAACACGGAGCGTAGCTGTCCGTTGAGTTCGAAGAACACCTCCCTCTCTCCCGCTGCTGTCATCTCGTCTGACACGGCGACTGTCTTAATATCTAACGTCTTTCCGCGCTCGATCTTTACTTCTATCGTTTCGCCAACCTGTTGAAAGTGATAAATGTTTTATATTGGATCTAGATAGTTTAGTTTCTTGTTTAATCATGTAATTGTAAGTAGGTAGCGTATCAACGGCACCCAATTCTGGTGTGAGAGCCATCTAAATATAATTTTTAGACCATTGTGATCTTTCTCTCTTTCTTAAAACAAAAGAAGACAGAAGTTAATAAGAACTGCAAAAATAAGCTGAAAAGATAGTTCTTTTACATGCGGGTAGTGATGTGAGATAAAAAAAGGCTTTTTTCAAAGCCACTACAGATATTAAAAAATGACATGTCTGATACATTATTTATTTAGTGTATCAATACCTATCATTCATTTTCGAGATACTTGTGGTCATTGATATACATACACTAGATTAGCAATTACCGCGCCAAGGCGTTGCCACTGGGCTTGAGACCACAGTCTCAATCGTAGCTAATGTCAGTTCAGTGCTCTGTATGACGCCAACCGAAGTTAGCCGAGTGAAAATTACCGCCAAAATGGGAAAATGCGTAGTGAAAGAGTGCGATTCGAGCTCACAAAAACACAATAAATTAACCGGAATTACTTTCCACGCGTAAGTTTATTGTTTCTGTGTTTATATCAACGTAAAAACGCAATAAAAATAAATAAAATGTAGAATTTTGTAAATTAGGTTCAATGTTGCCACTAAAAACTTAGTTTTAGTTTCCCACATTATGTGGGAGTTTTTAATTTATAGAGTATGTGATTTAAAATATTTTATAAAACTAAATGTGCGACAATGTGTAACAAAAAAATAACAATGTAACATAAAAATAATTGTTTTTAAATATTTAAATACATAATTCAAAAATAACTTTCATAACGTTTAATGTTTTTTTTTGCGTTTTGTATGGCTTAAAAAGTTGGGTAAAATTTCGCATGGCTAGGCAACACCCTCCCGCCATTGCATGTTTATATTGCGGTCTTTGTCTAATCTAAGCGACGGTATTATTCTTGCGACTTGTGTAAGTGAGACAGATATATGTTTACTTTTAAATGGTAGTGGTTTCAAAGCTACGTCGTCGCGTTTGAATAGTGGTTACATTTTTTTGACACATTTTAATGAGGTTTGCTTCTCTAGTTATTTAGCTCAATGCTTGTGGTGGTCGTAAAGTCCAACGCACGACAAATGTTTGTCTTGAAAAATGTCAAGAAGAGATGAAATAACTAAAGTGAGTAAATATTTTTTTTTTTTTTTGCTTGGTCTGCCTACCTAGGCTGCCACTGCATGCCTCTGTTAGACTAAACAATGTAGACAAGTAAACCTAGTGGTACTTACAGTAGGACCAGTTAAGAAAGTCTTGGTGTCCAAATGCTTGACAGGTCCATACTTGTCACGGATGCGGAAGAAGTCATTCGCCACTTGTGGGTACATGGCTGCAGACATAACATCTTGGTCGGTCACCTGGAAATATTGGAACAATGAAAATAATATTGAGTATAACACAATCTATACTAATATTATAAAGAGATAAAATTTGTTTGTAAGTTTGTTCTACTTATATTTTTTTAAATTCTTGTCCAAGTGATTTGATTACTGCTTACCTCGGGATACGTTTCCTTGAGATCTGATTTCAGTTTGTCGAAGTCCAGAGGCGCCAACTCCTTGCCCGGCCTATCTGCGATCCTTGGCATGTCCTTTAGCACTTGAGATCTGGAATAAACAGAACAAGTTTTGACATGTAAGTACTTTTGAAATAATGTATATTACTCGGAACAAAATATCTGAAACCGACTGCTCGGAAAATCCTGCCTTTATTAATCTGACACTGAAATAAGTTCCAAAATAAACAACTTATTCAGACTTACCTGAGCGGTTCAGGGAATCCTCCATGAGGAATACCGATGGCTCCCTGCAGGTATTCCACAACAGACTTGGGGAAAGATAACTCCTCAGCCTTTTCTTTGATCTCGTCAGCTGTCAGTTTATTTTGTACCATAAACTGCGCCAGGTCTCCCACGACCTTCGATGATGGAGTGACCTTGATGATGTCGCCTAGAAGGAGATTGGCTTCCCTGGAAAGTAAAGAGGGGTGAAATCGGGTAGTCCAAGTTTTGGCGTTATATCAGCGCTTATAGTAAAAAGACTACCACCATATACGAAAAAAAATAAATATACGATATTCGTTCGAAAAAAAAATTATAGCCATGGCTACTTTCGTCATGAAGCAATTATTAGGACCCCAAACCCAAAGCCTTGGGTGATAAGATATTTACAGGCATGTCATCATGAGACCATTGCTAACAATGTTTTTGAAATTATCTGCACGTTTTGTGTCACAACCGAGCTAAGGCCCCTCTACATTCCTTCCATCTGTCGTTTCGTTCTTCCAATTCCTCAGGAAGACGACCAAGTTGACCTGCATAGCTATTCACAACCACTCAATACGCTTCCGTACCGTATCGAACATCAATCAATGTTGTTATAGGAGTCCTCTAAATCCGCTTTCCTCAAAATTTTGTCAGTTTAAATCAACGACCGCTATTCTTCCGACAGCTGTTTGCTATCGGGGACAAGGCAAATCAACAGGGTAATTGCGTAACACACTATCAGTAGCAATGGGTTTCATTTTGACAGTTCAACAACATTCATTGTGTTATTTACGTTGTTGAGCAGACACCTTTTTCGAACATGTAGAGCAATGGATTAGAAATATGATTCAAATTGAGAGTAATAGTTATAACGCAATTAGGATGCAGGTTATCGAAATGTATATGCTTGTCGGATGCCTCAAAAATCTTACCTGTAAGCCTTCTTAACTTCTTCAAATTGGCTGCCAAGACCAAGCGAGAAGGCCTGGAACTGCAAGTTGGTGTATTGTCCTCCGGGGATCTCGTTGAGGTATACGTCTGCGTTGCCTGACTTCATGGTCGCTGTGGCTTCGAAGGGCCCGTACAGGGTACGTGCCTGTTCCCAGTATGCTGAGTATTCTGATACGGTTTGGAGGGCGATTTCTGCAGGAAGAAACGTTTTTATTGTAATGTAATGGGTTTTAATAAGAGAAGATAATGGTGTATTTAGTTAATGTAAGGTACGCAAGGATAAAGATATAAATTCAGCGTCGTACGCTATCAGTAGGAATGGCTTTCATTTTAGCAGTTCAACAACATTCATTGCGTTATTTACGTTGTTGAGCAGACAAATTTTTCGAACATGAAGCAATGGATTAGCAATATCCATCAAAAAGATTCAGATTGTGATTGGTAGTGTGTTACACAATTAGGGTTCAAATGCTTCGTTGTTGACATATAAGATTTAGTTTACCAAAATGTATTAAACTTTCTTTCAATGGTTTCCCTATTGCTGTCCTCAAGACCTGGGAGAGAGACAGACCGAAATGCTGTTTAGCACGGGATTTCTCCATCTGCTGTATCCGTATTAGCCCACTACGAACGAATAGTTTTTGGAGCAGTTTTCTAGCTCACCACTTAATTCAGTGCACCATTTCGTTACTTTTGGGGACTGTTATCATTTGAGTTGAACAATGAACTAAGGAAACTCACTAGTATCCAGCTTAGTTCCCTGCAGCGAAGCAACCAGCGCTCCCATGCTGGGCTGGCTGGTGAGCCCGGACATGGAGTCCACGGCCACGTCCACGACGTCGGCGCCCGCCTCCGCGCACGCCAGCATGGCGGCCACGCCGGCGCCCGACGTGTCGTGCGTGTGCACGTGGATGGGCACATCCGGGTGCTTGTTGCGGATCGCGCCGATTAACATCCTGCATGGAGGATTTGTGTGAGTTAGTTATCTGTTTATTTATTCGTAAATAAGTATTAAAACAAATAGGTAGTCGTTTATTTATAAAAGCGGCACATTTCAATTTAATAACTTGACAATGAGTATTTAAATAAAAAAACGCAATTAAAACTTAAGTCAATAAAAGTAAAATAGCATGTTGTTAGCGGTTCTATTTGAAAGTTATTTAGTACTAGCTGTTCCCCGCGGTGTCACACGTGGCTCCTAAGGGTCGTAGCGTGATGTTATATAGCCTTCCTCGATAAATGGACTATCCAACACAAAAATATTTTTTCAATTCGAACCAGCAGTTCCTGAGATTAGCGCGTTCAAACAAACAAACTCTTTAGCTTTATAATATTTTATTAGTATAGATTCACATTAAACTTTTTGATCGCACTGCGCAATAGCGAATTTGATAAAATGCCCAAAAGAAAATTGATTAAAGCTATTCTCCACTGTTTTAAAATCACATTAGGATCAGTAGCAGTACTGATTGTTCCATGCAAAAAAATATTAGGCTAAGCTCATGCGAAGCGAGCTTACCAAACTGAGATTATGGCAGTTTGGTAACTGGCATTCCGCATTCCACCACTTGATTGAATAGCTGTGGTAATTACTAAGTCGACCCATTGCTACTGCTGCACATGTGACTAAATACAAATGAAAGACTGGGTGCTTTTGAAAATAAGGAAGGTCTAAAAATAATCAAAATTACTCACTTAGCAGCCTGAGGCTTCAACAATCCAGCCATATCCTTGATCGCCAGTACATGGGTACCAGCCTTCACGAGCTCATCAGCCAAGTTCAAATAGTACTTGAGGTCATACTTCTTCTTGTTAGGGTCTGACACGTCACCCGTGTAAGAGATGGCGGCTTCCACTACTCCACCGGCTTTACCTGCGGCTTCCATGCCGAGGATCAAGTTGGGCAGGTAGTTGAGGGAATCGAAGACTCTGAAGATGTCCATGCCGTTTTTGACCTGTGGTTTGAAATGCAGTTGTAATGAGTGACTTGGGGAAAATAAGTTGGTTGGGGTTTATAGTTGACCACAACATTGCTGCTTTAACATACATACATACAGAAACTCACGTCTTTTTCCCGTGCTTCAGTAGTATACAATAAATATAGTTTTTTTTGCCAATCTTTTTTTTAAAGGTCCTACCTTCAACAATGTGATTTAAAAATGTAATAAAAGAGTTTATTCCAAAATTTTTGAGTAGAAGATTCACCATTCTAGTGTTTTGCCGGATTTTTTTCTAAATGAAATTCCAATCTGTCTATTGTTTTCTTCGATAGAAAAAAAATGTCGGTAAACTCACAGCCATATCACAGAACTCGAACACCACGTTGTCGGGATAGTTGGTGTAGCCGACCGCGTTGGCGCCTCGCAACAACATCTGGAAAGGGATGTTTGGGATCATCTGCCGCATGTCGCGGAGACGCTCCCATGGACACTCGTGCAAGAACCTATAGACGAAATTTTTTTGTTACATTTTAAACCATCATCATCAAACAGCTTCTGTTATGCGCCGGTCTTTAGGAGTTCCGTCATCACCCGGCCGGCTTGTTGTTTTTGAGCTGCTTCAGAGTCATCCTAAACTCGTAAAAGCTGACGTTCGGGATGGCTTCGGTATAATGTCGGTTCAATCTAGCTCTTGGGTTGTTTGCCAGATTCGTAACATGGTAACTTGTTGACGTGTATAACTGTCTATAGAACCTCTCGATCTCTCTCAACAGCTCAGGTTTGGCGATCCAAGATTTCTAGAATTCTAGAACCAAGGACTGCTGAAATTACCGTCACTTCACGAAGTTGTAAGCTGTACCGGAAAGCTTCTAAAGGAATTGCTGGTGATCTTAGACTTTAGGTTACGTCACAAACGGAGCAAAAAGTGTATAATCTTTTTGTATAAGATACTTACATGTAAAAAAAAAGTTCAACAAAAAATGAGCACTGCGAAAAACAAAAATTATTCAGAAATTCACCTCAAAGCGACATCGAAGGTAGCTCCACCCCAGTTCTCAAGCGAGTACAGGTTGCTAAAGTTATGGGCCACATACGGGGACACGGCCAAGAGGTCATGTGTCCTCACTCGAGTCGCAAGCAGAGACTGATGAGCGTCTCTGTAGGTCGTGTCCATGAGAAGTAGACCCTTGTTCTGACGCACGGCCTTAGCGAAGGCCTCAGGACCTCCTTCGTTGAGGATCTGCTTGTAACCTTTCGGTGGTTGGACTGCTGCAAGGTTTTGGTAAGGTATGTTTAGTAAGTTTTTATAATAGAGGTCTAGTGTCACTTGTGTTCGGTCTCCGTGACAGATCGGTCACTGGATTGGCTCAGAAAGAGGTCTTATCCACGCGTGGACCAACTGAGGGGCAATTCTCGTAATTTTAAGAGCGTTTACAGTCTGATCTGTCTCAATCTGTCAAAAATACCTTTAATTTCCCTACATTTTGACAAGTTTTTGACATTTGTTTGTCGCCGAGATGAGACTGCGACTAGATTTTTAACGTTTTAAATTACGGGAATTGGCCTTTAGATCTCATTGCGGTTTCCGTCCAAGAAAATACCTGCTTCTTCTAACAATACCAACTAAAGGAGGGCGTATCTAAAAGCATCGAATGTAATTTCCATCGCTTTCTAATGACCACACAATGTAATGTTAACACACACTGATTTTGGTATGAAAAATAAATTCTATTTCTTTTCTATCTGTTGCCATGCGATATTAGGAAATTCTTAAAACCGTATTAATAAAAACACTCTAGTTTATTACAGCTGCTTTTTCGTTTTATTTTAAAACATGCAAATGTAGGGATAGTCTATTTAGACGCTCCGAATATTTTTTTTACTTCCGAGATTCAGCCAGGTACATTTTCTCGTGTGTACCTACATTCGAATCGCAATTAAATTAAAATATCATAATTTAAAAAAGCAAAATAAATAAAATACATAATAGAAACATTGAAAATATTAATCACAAGGCACATTCCATTCTGGAACATGTATGAAGCTTATACACCACAACCAAGAACATGATCGGGTGACGCTTAAAATTAACACGATCCTATAACCGGTTCGAAGTAGTCATGGACAATATTGCTATTTTTCGATAAAATTCGGAGCACGCAAATAATTTCGTTACGTAGCATGCTACGGAAAACGCTACGCTATTTGCTATTTTCTTTAAAATCACAATAGCATAGCATGCGATTGCGCTACACGCTTTTTTCCTGGTTCCTATGTGATCAATTCATTTATTTAAAATTCATATACGGTAGGCGGACTTAATGCCACAAGGCAATGATAATTTTAGCAATAGTTGAATGTAGCAGCTACAACAGTGTTACTGCTTAATTCCATCACTAGTCCGAAGCTAATTCTAGAACATAAAGTAGGCTCACCTGTATTCTCCCCTGTTAGTTCTTGTCTTTTAATAGCCTCAGGGGATAGGTCTGAAAAACATGTTAACTGAAATAATGACTGTGCGGGAATGTGTGACGTGCGAATTAAATAAAAAATGGCTATGAATTCCAGTACAGAAATACAACATCAATTATATATTTTGGTGATCATGAAAGTTTTGTAGCGCTTATAAAATAGCAGTGGCAATGTGTGTTGTTTTAAAAAACTTGGCAAGTGGCTTGAGTGTTGGTATACCTCCTTTATGCCTTTGCCTTTCCGGTCAGGGATGCTGTAAATAGCTGTGTTACTGACCTGTAATTGGTTTTATGTAAAACAAAAAAAGTGAAATATTTTGGCGTTGGCTTTGAAATCAAATACGTATCAAGCAACTAGCAAGCTATTATATCAAAATGGAAAAAGAGCCCAGCCCAGCAGTGGGACATAAATGGCTAATAAAAAAAAAGCTATTATATAAGTGTGGCAAAACTTTTATAATCAGCCTATTTCCTGTGAGTTCACAAACAGAATTAAAGACAAAATTAATGGCAATAAAAATAAATCATAATATTCAATATTAAAAATAAAGTAATGAAGCATGAAATTTTAGTCATAAAAATGTAGATATAGAACATAAAATAAAGTTCTTATTCCCGTGCTCCAATGGCATGAGTCGTGTCCCAAATATAATTATTATAATTAATTTGCTAAATAAATAGGCGAAGCTTTAGGTTATACATTGCTCATATAATAGTATAATATCGCAAATATAGCTTATTTATAAAATTCAACTTGAAACCTACCATACCCATTGCGTAAAACTGGAAAAAATTGTTCAAAGTTGTTTAAATTAGTTTTTTTTTTCACAAAACTTCATTCTCCATTGTTGACCATTAATTTTGTTAATGGGGACATAACCGTTTCACATCGTGTTAATTGTTGCATCATGTTAATAATCGCCAGTGTTATTAATAGCAATTTTATGTTTGTTTTCATTGCTCATGCAAAATCCAGGTTAATATTCCAACTGGTTTAAAATGAAACTTTTTTATTCTGGCCCTCTTAGCTTTAAAAACACAATTACCTACTTAATTAAAATTAATGCTTAACTATTCCCATTTATTAGAAACGTAACACCCAACTACACCATTAATCAAACAAACACACATTAACATCAAACATACATTATTTGCTAAAACACCTTTTAAAATCTCACCTTTCGAACTCATTATTTGACCTTCAGGGAGATCTAAAATGGCGCACGTCGTATTTTATCTTTCCCTACGTTTTGTGAACAACTTACCCAGCGGTACCGTTGGAATGTATGGTTTGACGACTGCAGGCGGGATTTTAGTGGCCAAAGGAGTTGCGGGGCCGTTGACGATGACTTGTCCGAGGTAGTTCAGGATCTTTTGAGCTCTGTTCTGTGATGCTTTGAACATGAAGAGCTGGGGGTTCTCGTCGATGAAGTATGTGTCTAGGGCGCCTGTGGAAGTAATTCAAGTTGTTTTAAACTGGAGATATCGGTGTCTGTTGTTCACAAACTAAACTACATTTAAGCTCAGTGCATCTTTTTCTTTCTATTTTATTAAGAAAGAGACAGAAGATAAATTTTAGTTTAGTCCTGTCAAATTAGTCAGCGCCTGACGTAAATTGACGTAACTTTAGTAGGCAAGTTTTTAATCACGTCTAAACTTAACTACAATTTTAGTCGTGATTAAAAAATTATAATATTAGTATGGTTGCGAAAGTGTGTCTGTCTGTCCGTTACCACTTCACGCTTAAACCGCTGAACCGATTTAGATCAAATTTGATATAGAGATAGTTTGAGTTCCGGGAAAGGACATAGGATAGTTTTTATCCCGATATTCCCACGGGATCGACACTAATGCGGGTAATACCGCGGGGCGCTGCTAGTTTATAATAGTAGTATGGATTTCTTGATCGTAATTGACAATCTGTAGGTAAATAGTTATTTTTACTTACCATTCAAGAACTTCTGGTTCTCCAGCACGTTGAGCAAGAAAGGTATGTTGGTCTTGACGCCTCGGATACGGAACTCGCGGAGGGCGCGGTTCATCTTAGCTGCTGAGGATGGTAGGTCGTGGGCGTGGGAGATTACCTGTGTAGGGAATGTATTGTTAGTTATATGTAAGTTGTATAAAGTTAAAAGTTATAAATAACATTATATATACAAACTTCGACTTTACCCAAGAAAAATAAAGAAGCTTTTCATACAAAAATTAACCTGATTTCGTACAAAGTCAATGTTCATATTCGTATGAACCGCTTGATCACAGTTACTTATAGTAATATGCACATTAACTTCATATGAATAAGATTCATTTTCGTATGAAACGCTACTTACCTTGAGTAAAGTCTGATAGTTCGATTTATCAAGAGTGGAGAAAAACTCGGATTAGGGCTTTTAAAACTTGATAGACAGACTAATACTATGTTATCGTGATAAGGCTATTTAAATCGAAAAATGTTTCATTCCACGTGTCTTAGAAATTCGAATCCTGTAAAAAAATAATTAAATTTCCGATACGAAATAGGTTGCTATGTTCAAAATACTTGCCTTGACAAGAAGTGAGTCGTAGTAGGGAGAGATGACAGCACCGGCATATGTAGAAGCGGAGTCTAGACGGATACCCATACCCTCACCAGACCTGAGAGGAAAATACACTTTATTGAAAAGAGTTGAAAGTTCAAAATTCTTCTATTCCTCTTGCCACAATGGTCACCTTCACAATTCAATTCATAATTCTTTTCGTGTATTCAAATACCGGCCGTAACAATCAAGACATAAAGTTCAATTTACTTTATTCGTATAGCTATAATCTCAACATCAACTAAACACATTAATCCTTCCAAACATTCAAACGTGAACCTTAACTTTGAAGACACAAAGTTCACATCATACCAGAATTCTCTTCTCACATTCAAATCTAAACCTTATTCTTAAAGCCACAAAGTTAAAATTACCTAAACACTTCAATTCTTCCGGTACTAGGCTGGAAGTTGTTAGCAGGATCCTCAGTAGTCACACGGCACTGTATGGCGTATCCTTGAGCGCTAATCTTGTCCTGTGTGAGACCCATCTCAGGGAGGGTCATACCTTCTGCTACCCTGATCTGAGATTGTACCAAGTCGATGCCGGTAACTTCTTCTGTGATTGTGTGCTCTACTTGTAACCTGGAAGAGAAGGGAATAGTTTGATTCTTCGGAAGGTTACAGGGGAGAAAAGATTTCGCGCCGATCCCAAGTAAAATGGGCCAAGGGCAGGCAGAAAAAGAAGTTCTTCTATTCTTCGTTGAGTGCCATAATTGTCAGTTCGCGTAAAGTAAACTGAGACATAAGGTAGAAACAAGTGCTTCTCAAGCGAGATATCTCACTAATGTTCGCAAACCGGCCTGTAAACTGAGAACTAGCCGTTGGCGCGTGGAAGGTGAGTTACCAACTATCGCCTTAGGTATGTGAGCGGTGGGACGGAGGGGCGGGGGGCGCTTTGTCATGACTCAGCACGTGTGTTGCGGACACTACGCAACCCCGCCGCCCAGCTGTGACGTCACGACTCAGCACGTGTGTTGCGGACACTACGCAACCCCGCCGCCCAGCTGTGACGTCACGACTCAGCACGTGTGTTGCGGACACTACGCAACCCCGCCGCCCAGCTGTGACGTCACGACTCAGCACGTGTGTTGCGGACACTACGCAACCCCGCCGCCCAGCTGTGACGTCACGACTCAGCACGTGTGTTGCGGACACTACGCAACCCCGCCGCCCAGCTGTGACGTCACGACTCAGCACGTGTGTTGCGGACACTACGCAACCCCGCCGCCCAGCTGTGACGTCACGACTCAGCACGTGTGTTGCGGACACTACGCAACCCCGCCGCCCAGCTGTGACGTCACGACTCAGCACGTGTGTTGCGGACACTACGCAACCCCGCCGCCCAGCTGTGACGTCACGACTCAGCACGTGTGTTGCGGACACTACGCAACCCCGCCGCCCAGCTGTGACGTCACGACTCAGCACGTGTGTTGCGGACACTACGCAACCCCGCCGCCCAGCTGTGACGTCACGACTCAGCACGTGTGTTGCGGACACTACGCAACCCCGCCGCCCAGCTGTGACGTCACGACTCAGCACGTGTGTTGCGGACACTACGCAACCCCGCCGCCCAGCTGTGACGTCACGACTCAGCACGTGTGTTGCGGACACTACGCAACCCCGCCGCCCAGCTGTGACGTCACGACTCAGCACGTGTGTTGCGGACACTACGCAACCCCGCCGCCCAGCTGTGACGTCACGACTCAGCACGTGTGTTGCGGACACTACGCAACCCCGCCGCCCAGCTGTGACGTCACGACTCAGCACGTGTGTTGCGGACACTACGCAACCCCGCCGCCCAGCTGTGACGTCACGACTCAGCACGTGTGTTGCGGACACTACGCAACCCCGCCGCCCAGCTGTGACGTCACGACTCAGCACGTGTGTTGCGGACACTACGCAACCCCGCCGCCCACCTGTGACGTCACGACTCAGCACGTGTGTTGCGGACACTACGCAACCCCGCCGCCCAGCTGTGACGTCACGACTCAGCACGTGTGTTGCGGACACTACGCAACCCCGCCGCCCAGCTGTGACGTCACGACTCAGCACGTGTGTTGCGGACACTACGCAACCCCGCCGCCCAGCTGTGACGTCACGACTCAGCACGTGTGTTGCGGACACTACGCAACCCCGCCGCCCTCTCCCCCGTCCAGCTGTGACGTCACGACTCAGCACGTGTGTTGCGGACACTACGCAACCCCGCCGCCCTCTCCCCCGTCCAGCTGTGACGTCACGACTCAGCACGTGTGTTGCGAACACTAGGCAACCCCGCCGAGCTGTGACGTCACGGGTGCGTGCCAGCAGCGAGCGGTCGTGTCACTGCCGGCGCGGTGGCAACAAGTGGGTGGATTTTTTCGAGGCAGTGCCGGGCACTGCCTTGAGCGCACTAAAGCGATACTGTTATAACGAGTGATGACCTTTAAGGGTACATACCTAGCGTTGACCTCAATAAAGTTTGTCGTCTGTCATTTTATTTTGCTAGTCTATTTTAGCTTCTATTGTTAAGAGTTACGGGTACATACCTAGCGTTGACCTCAATGAAGTAGAAGTTGCCTTTATCATCGAGCAGGAACTCTACAGTACCCGCGTTCGCATACTTCACGGAGCGAGCCAAGTGCGTGGCGCAGTCTGTCATCTTTTTTCTTGTCTGAAAACATTTTACATGGGTTAAGTTTTAGCCAAACTGAGGTGAAACCCGCGCGAGGTGCTTGCGCCGATTGTGTCAGCTGACTTGAATAAATGCATGTCCATTTATGTTTCATTCCCCTCCCAGGCGCCTGCAGCTGCACGTGCTGAATGAAGACACCGTCACATCAGAGCCATGTGAGTACTGCGCTACTCCCTAAGTTCTTTTTACTTTCTTTTATAAATATACTTTTTTATGTTGGCAATTTACGTGGTCTTATTTTTCTCCACCACGTAAACCTCATTCGTCACAATCGACGAAATTACATAGGTATGAACGTTCATCTGCTCATTTCATGTCATTTAATGATCGTTCGGTAGTAGCGTGAAAGATGTCGAGTGCCGAAATCTAACTTTGTTGGATTGGTTTCACTTTTGTCTTATTTCGTGTTCAGACGTTTCACCGATGCCGAATGAAAGACAAAAAAATAACAAAAAGTGAAGCATATTATGATACTGTGCCTCGCGGTTTCACCCGCATAAGTGTCGATCCCGTGGGAATATCGGAATATAAAGTTGCGTATATGTTAATCCAGGGTGTCAGCTACTTCCATACAAAATTTTATCAACATTAGTCCAGCCGTTTGAGCGTGAAGAAGTAACAAACATATAAACAAAAAAAAAAACTCATAAACTTTCGCCTTTATAATATTAGTGTGATTATATGCTTTACCTCAGGGTCCAGACCAGGCGCGGGGGCAATTTCTACTACTTTTTGATGTCTTCTCTGTACAGAGCAATCACGCTCGTATAGATGGACTACGTTACCAGCGTGGTCACCTGAGGTCAAAAAAATAAACATCAATTTTCATCTATAGGTAACTGTCAATAAAGAGCAAATCAACCGACCCTTTCTGTAAAAAGTAACTAAATCCTTACCCAACAACTGCACTTCAATATGCCTTGGCCTCTCAATGAACCTCTCAATGAACATGGATCCGTTGCCGAAGGCCCCGAGCGCCTCGGACGAGGCTCGCTCGAACGAGGACTCCACTTCGTTCATCTCTTTCACTACACGCATGCCTCGGCCGCCTCCACCGAATGCAGCCTGGAAAGTAAATAAAGATAATTATTTTCATGCGGAATGATGGGTCCTCTGTTTTGTAGTATTTTCAGAAATAAAATGTACTTGGGAACTAGCAGTGTTTTGTTTCTATGTGATTAAGGCATGCTATACACTGGTTCAATTCGGCACAGTTGGGTACATTAGATTTTGCCGTCCGGCTGTGCCAATAGGCTATTTGACTGGTTTCTGATAAACATCTCAGATTATTTAATGGTGTCTAACGAGCCCACAAAAACCTATTACTTCAAATTGCATAATGTATTTCTTTTAAAAATAGTAAATAAAAATGTACTGTTTAAATAAGCCGCCAAAACGCTATCTTTAACAATATGGCGTCGTGACGTCACGATTCACGTAAACAAACGTTGAAACGGTCGAGATACTACACAAAAGTCATCATCGATAGATAGAAATTTACTAAATCATGACGTCATCTTAAGTTCAGCCAATCCAGACCGTTTTCGATTACGTGGCGCCAGATTTAAAAAGATTAAGTTTTTCGGGATTTTTTTATAAATAATACATTGTTTTGTAGTAAAATTAATGCAAATCGATTTTAAAAGCGATAATCTATACGAGTGTCAATAATTATGACCTTATTTTTTACATTGTCAAATAGCCTATTGATGCCGACGCGGGTAAGTGTGCAGCATCCCTAACTCTCTGACAGGCTGCCATAGAAGCAGTTAGGTTTTTGTTCCAGTATTTATAATTTAATGAGGTCCTAAAATAACTCTTATTGTACAGACGCCAGCACATCAAGCTACTACAAACTGTCAAATTTCTTTAAAAGATTTTCAACTTTATCGCTGAAGCATAAGGTTCAAAGTTGATTGGGAAAATTTGACAGATTCGGGTAGCTTGATGTGCTGGCGTTTGTACTACGCTACTTATGATATTTTTAGAAAGTTTGACAAAATGACAGAACTTTGATTAGCAACTTTTTGAGACTGATAAACAAAACAACGTAAACAAACAACGTATGTTGATATACCCACGATACGTAAATAACACGATTAAGAATCGATTTCTTATCGGCCAAAATTTTAGAAATAATCGTGCGTACTTACTAAGTAATTAATTAATACTTATCAGATCAAAACACCCAAACGCCCACATATTGCATCAAGAGATTATAGAATAGAATATGTAGGTACGACTAAACAAGTAAATAAGTTACCTTGAATATAACTGGAAGACCATGTTGTTTGCAGAACTCTAAAGCTTCTTCCTTCGTGGTTACTGGCCCGTCAGTACCGGGGACGATTGGCACCTCTAAAATCCAACAAATATTTTAAATAGGTACCGGAAAAGTCTGTGGTTTAGAATAGTAGACGGAAACGTGATATCGAAAAGTAGGGTGTCTTGCTTATAGTCCGCGCGGAACTAGTTGGCCGCGCCATGTGTGGGGACGGTGTGAGGGCGGCGGGGTTGCCTATTGTTCGCAACCCACGTACTGAGTCATGACAAAGCGCCCCCGCCCCTCCGTCCCACTGCTCACTTAGAGCTAAGGCGCGGTCAACTAGTTCCGCGCGGACTATAGTTAAATAATAAATTATTTAAAATATACAGTAAATAGCTTAGAGTCATGTTTTCAGTGTAATGTCCTAACAAGAGTACTCCAGTTTCTCTACACCTACATCCTCTTGGCCAAGACTGCCGTAACAAAAAAACTTTGTCATGGGACTGCCGATGTATGCTGTAAAAAATCGCACCGTGTATTGCTCACTTGACCTAGGTGAAGTGAGCTTCTAGTGAAATGTCATCCGATCCGATGCTAGGGATTGACACTGTTGACAGCTCACTTCACCTAGGTTTTCACGGTGAGATGTTTTACAGAATAGCACTTCTGGGCCTAAAAGCACCTATCTACGTGGAATCGATCTGTCGCGGATGAGGCACTTTGATGGCGTCGGGTTCATACTACATTGTATCTAATGGTTTCTACTGTTTCTTCTAAAGACCTGGCTTTCAATTCAATATCTATGCATGTAACAACAACTTACTGGCATCGATCGCAGCTTTCCTGGCGGCGACTTTGTCACCCATCTGCTGCACCACGAAGGGGGAGGGTCCGATGAACCGGAGACCAGCATCCAGGATCGCTTGCGCGAAGTCTGCCCTGTAAGGCAATAGAGTTCGTGTTATTTGTCTTGCAATATTGGAATCGCGATTTATTAGAAAACTGTTAACTTTTTAGCGTGTAAAGCAGCTGGCTACGATGCCGATGATCAGGGGCCTAAAAAGGCCACTTTGGAGAATCATAAAAGGATAACATTATGAATCGTAATATGGCGAAGACAGTCCGTGTTTTTATTTTTTTCGCTGCACTACGTAGGTACTTATAATCAAAGAGATTGGGATTGGATTTGGATCGGATTGATTGGAATTTTAGCACAGACAAAAAAAATAACTGAAAAATGCTTCACCAATGGGATTTGATACGATTAACTTAACGGTTAACTGTCCATTATGTTATCCTTTTATGATTCTGCCAAAGTGGCCTTTTTAGGCCCCCAGATCTTAGGAAGGTTGTTACTTAAAAAAGCCTAATAGTAGCACTTGTTTTTTAATCCTTCCTATTTTTAATAGGTACCTACAGATAACTCATTTTCGTAGGAGTCCAAATTGAAGCTGATTCCGCGATCTTCGCCTAACAGATGCAACATCGTTGGGCATTTTCAACGCTCCGCGGTGGCCAGTTTCTCGACCAGAATGGAACTTATTATAGTTCATGCTGTGAAAAACTAAAGATAAAATATTAAAGAAGAAGTCCTTACCTCTCAGACAACAGACCATAACCAGGATGTACAGCATCAACGTTATTCTCTTTAGCTACCCTGATGATCTCCGGAATGCTGAGGTACGCTTCTACGGGCGGGAGACCCTTACCAACGATATATGACTCGTCGGCTTTTTGTCTGTAAGTAAATATAAGTTACTGGGTGAATATTATTAATATAAAGTTACTAGGTGAATCACAACTACCTACTTATTAACATGCTTTTAGTAGAGTTACTAACATTTAGGGCCGGCTTTTTGCAGCAACCAACCGACCTGCACTGGGCCCGCGTGGTGGATTAAGGCAGGCTTCTTCTTACAGAGAGAGAGGGCCACCTCTGTGTAAGAGCCGGCCGCAATCCCATCGTAAAGTGCTCAGTAGTAGAAACATAGGCTGATTATGATAGGGCCGACTTTTAAGCGATCAGATGCCTTTAACTGAAGAATTAAAATGGCTGTTTGTATTTTTTTCTGTACAAAAGCTTTTAACTGAGGAATAAAATTGTCATTTTATTAAAGTCATGTTTAATAATATGACGATAATAAATGTCAATTAATAAGCATAAATTATGGTGACCACAACTTTACTCTGTTGTTGTTCGCAAGAAAATACCTTAACCCCTCGTCTATTAGGCAAGTTTCAATAGATAAAGTTTGTCTCATTAGTGACAGTTGAGCTCATAATATAATTTAGGCTTTCGAGTGAAACAAATTCAACTGTGAAAGATGGAAAACAATTACAATTGTTTTACTGACAATTACATTTTTTATCACTTGTATTGTAATAAAATAAAAGCTTTAATTAATCATTTTAATAACAGGGTTTTATTCAATGTAAATTCCATGAAGCTAGCGGTAACTGCCGCCACTACCGTGTACGTGCACTAGTACGAAGTAATTAATCATTTATAAGGATACATACCTATGTATCCTATAAATGCGAGTAACTACTCGCATTAATTAATAATTCTGTGAATATAAGTACACACAGACAACATAGGCATACCATGTCTATTGTACCTATTAATTAATAATTCTGTGAATATAAGTACACAAAGACAACATAGGCACCTGATACCATGTCTATTGTACCTATTAATTAATAATTCTGTGAATATAAGTACACAAAGACAACATAGGCACCTGATACCATGTCTATTGTACCTATTAATTAATAATTCTGTGAATATAAGTACACACAGACAACATAGGCACCTGATACTATGTCTATTGTACCTATTAATTAATAATTCTGTGAATATAAGTACACACAGACAACATAGGCACCTGATACCATGTCTATTGTACCTATTAATTAATAATTCTGTGAATATAAGTACACACAGACAACATAGGCACCTGATACCATGTCTATTGTACCTATTAATTAATAATTCTGTGAATATAAGTACACACAGACAACATAGGCACCTGATACCATGTCTATTGTACCTATTAATTAATAATTCTGTGAATATAAGTACACACAGACAACATAGGCACCTGATACCATGTCTATTGTACCTATTAATTAATAATTCTGTGAATATAAGTACACACAGACAACATAGGCACCTGATACCATGTCTATTGTACCTATTAATCATAGGGCAATGTTTATGTTTTATAATTATCATAGTTATCCTCTACGATGCGTTTGTTTTTGGGAAATATTATGTAGATCCTCTTAATGGTAATTATTATTAGTCGAGTACGTTTATTTTTAGGGTTCCGTACCCAAAGGGTAAAAACGGAACCCTATTACTAAGACTTCGCTGTCCGTCCGTCCGTCCGTCCGTCCGTCTGTCTGTCACCAGGCTGTATCTCAAGAACCGCGGTAGCTAGACAGTTGAAATTTTCACAAATTATGTATTTCCGTTGCCGCTATAACAACAAATACTAAAAACAAAATAAAATAAATATTTAAGGGGGGCTCCCATACAACAAACGCGATTTTTTTGCCCTTTTTTGCTCGATATCAATAATGGCAACAGGTAGGCACTTGAAATGTTCACAAAGTACAGTTGTATTTTTACTTTAATAATAAATAATAAAATTGAAATAAAATAAATATTTAAGGGGGGCTCCCATACAACAAACGTGTTTTTTTCAGCGTTTTTGTCTTGTGGTACGGAACGGTTTTTTAAATAAATGAGCCTCTTTTTTCAAAGATGGTCGCAGTAATTAAGCTAGGGTACCCTGTGATCAACCATGCGCTAGCCGAGTTGCCACGGTTACCTAGTTGGCTATTTAGTATTTTTAGAACACCAAAATCGGACTTATTTGAGGCTCACAAAAAAGGTGCATTTATTATTTTAGTGTCCATTTATATTTATAAGAAATAAAAATGGCTAATATTTGAGGTTCGATTAAATACTTAAATGCCTTTGTTTTTTTATCACATCCTTTGTCTCGGATTTATTTGTTTTCAACTTCACGTAGCTCAAAGTGAGGTATCGTGGATGTCTATAGGTAGTGGCTTCTTTATGATTGTCCGCTATCAATCGGCAGTTAGTCAGGGCAACGATTGAGAGGTAGAATAAGGTGTAAAGGTATCCGTCTGAAACGCTTACTCACATTCGCTTATACGAATATGAACATTATTTGCTTAAAATAAGGTTCATATATTCTGAGGGACCGCTAACTGGCATATTAAAGTCACAGTGCGATCTGTGAATCATGCCATTACGGTCTTTATTCCTTTCTAGATCCGAGTCTAGATCCTTACCTGTGCATCTGCAGTTTGTCCTGTTCGCTGTAGATAGCGACGGAGCGGATGCCCAGCTCGGTACATGCTCGGAATACTCGGATGGCGATCTCTCCTCTGTTGGCCACCAGGACACTTCTGATTGGCTTGTATTCCACATTCTTCGCGTCCTGAAAGAAGGAAACATTGATATGAGTTATGATTGGTTGAAATAGCGTATTTCGGGGGTCTCGGACAGGATGAGAACATATATGTATACCTATTCCTAAAAATACAGAAAGATCAACTAACGCATGAGGTTTGCCTGGAATAGACACTAGACAGCAGCGACCTCTCTGCTCGCAACTCTTTATTCCCACTTCCCACGTCACCCACGTGGTGATGAAGTCCGCCATCTTTGTTTTTCTCCTAAATACACGCTACCTTTTTTGACATCTTTGAAGTCCCTAGCATTAGTCGTACGCTCAGAATGATAGGTAATAATAAGTATATGCTAGGAAATCGTTAAGCCGTTGGTCCCGGCTGCCATTCGTGGATCTTTGGCAGTTGTTACGGGTAGTCAGAAGCCCGAAAGTCTGACAACCAGTCTTACAAAGGGGTATCGTATTACCCAGTAATTGCGTTGTCAGATAGGCAGTCGCTCCATGTAAAATACTGGTATTTAGCTGCATCCGGTTAGACTGGAAGCCGACCCCAACATAGTTGGGAAAAGACTAGGCAGATGAGACGAGTTAGGAAATCAGCTGTTATCGATGACAACCAAACTGGAGTATCTACCTAGTGAAGTGTAGGTATCTCGTTGATTGTTTATCCTGGCGCTAAATATACAGATCAGATGTTTCATGGTTGAGGACGGATGTTTTGGAGCTTGCGAGCCGGGCAATGCTTTGTTCTGCGTCGGTCTTGTTGCTTTTTTTAAGAATGAAATATCAACATGTTGGGTGGTAGGTAATCTGTGTTAGGAAGATCTAAGGGACGGAATCATGGCCAAGAGTGAGCAATTGAAGCGGAGCAAGGCGTGGCAAGATAAATAGAAGACACAACATTTTGCAAAGGCAAAATTGGAGCAAAATGGGGAAAAAATTGCGTAAAAGAAAATAAGAAGGCCTATTTTTTACCCAATGAACACACGGGCTGGATCCATTCCTTCTCATTAGAAGGAATCCCACATTGTAGTCACGTGAACTTTACAATTTTGATACAAGCAACCTGTTTCAATATCATTATCATTCAAAAGTTAATTAACAGTGAGACCGAAGTTCAATATAAAACGGACAGCTGATGCAATTTAACCACCGCAATACCTACATCAATAATGAGAATTCAATTCAAGAATGAGAATTCATCATTGAAAATATATCTAACTAGCAGTGCCCCGCGGTTTCACCCTCATAAGTGCCGATCCCGTTCGAAAGACACGTGGCGCCATCTATTATCATAATAACGTTGTTGTTGTTTTCCTCGGTAACAGCACTTTTTTCGGGATGAAAGGTACCCTATGTCCGTTTCTGTACACCTGACAACGTTTATGCAAAATTTCAGGATGATCGGTTCAGTGGTTTAGGCGTGAAAAGGTAACAAACAAACTCACTTTCGCATTTATAATATTAATTTAATAATATATAATAATTTATTATAATATTAATTCATTCCCAACCCAAAGCGTCACCTAAAACACAATCTACTTAAACAAACAAATCCTTATCAACAAATAAATACAACAAAATCTTGTCATTCACGAGTGTTGTAAATTTTCGTGGTCGTAAGCATAACCTTAGATAAATACGTGAGTGCAATAAACACATAAACTTTACGCTCATCTCAACTGCTGTAGATAACGATATTCCTCGCGAACAATTTATGATTATCATGACGGTCGGCCGTGGAATTAGTAGGTACCTGCATAGCTATTAATAACCATCCAACAGGCTATATAGTATCGAAAATGACACATTTGGATAACCTGATTTGCCTTCTCTCAACAGCAAACAACTGTCGGAAGAATAGCGGTCGTCTATTTGATTTAAATTGGCAAAATTTTCGAGTTTTGGATATGCGAACAGCGAGGACTCGTACGATAACATTGATTGATTTTTGATACGGTACGGAAGTGTATCGAGTGGTTGTGAGTTTGTGAGTAGCTATGTTGCCAAGCTGGTCTACTGTACGCGTGAGGGAAATGGATGAAAGGAGACTATGTATTATGTAAACATAGATACTGTTGGAGAATGTAATTGAGAACTGAGAAGCTATTTGCTGGAATTCGAGAATGAGTTACAACATAATCGGAGCTCACCAAGTCCTCAATTGAATTTCATAATGGACGCGGAATTAGAATTACTAACAAAAATGGGAGTAAGTTAAAGGTCCAATGAATCGAGAAATGAATGCGTGAGTGCTAAAGAGCGGAAGTAGAACGGACGATTAAATAATATAATAGCCATAGAAACTGCGGATGCTAGAAAATACTTGGGAGAATACACAGAATTTTATTAAAGAAAATGTTGAAGCTGAAGTATTTATTGATAGCGATTGTTTGGCTGATCCCAATCGGATCCCACTTTGTGGGATTCGTTAGAAATGTGAACAAAATGAATAATTTGTTTCCACCATTCCACTGGAGTACAAAATAAAGATTTGATGAAGATCACACCAGGGACTTACTAAGCAGATGATGCAAAATATGGTGCAGCCTAATGCAACCCAAAGATGGCTTTAACAAATTTCAACAGGGCCCACAAAGGCTGACAAAGGTAAGCCAAGAGATCTTCACTTCTACAGTTGAACGACCGGTAGGTAAACGATTATCGTTATATAGGTAGGTATCTACTCATAGATGACTGATCAAGCAGCATGCAAGAAATTTAATTAATATTTTTTATAGAACAGGCAAATGGCAAAAGGAGTAAAACATTTATAATGCACGCTGTAACGTTTTTGAGGAGTGGCACAATCCCATCAGTATCGGTTCACCAATTCTTGAGAAAACTGCACTGAACAAAATCTGTCAGAGGAGGTAATTTTAGCACACTGGGATACCTACAGGCCTCCTCTCAGTGAGAGGGAATGGACCCACTACGAGGGCCAAAATGTGACAATCACTAACCAGCACTGTGGTTAGTGATTGTCACATGTCTTCGAATTTTTGGTTCTAGGACATGCCGGTTTTGAGAGCAGTGGTGATGAAATTAAATACACAAAGTAAAGTGCCTGCTTGGGTTCGAACTCACGACCTCGAGCTCGTACGTCGGGGCCGATACCCAGTGGTACCAAAGCTCCAGCCAATAATATGAATCTACTTAGTTTATACTTATTCAAATTAATTTTATTTACTGGTATGGTGATGGAAGACATTTTATACCAGCTCGTATCTTATCATCCACTGCACATGGGTGAGCTTTTAAATGCATAGGTAGGTATGTATCTTTCTAATAACATAATCATTCTCCTGCCCACATCCTTTCTTTGGGTCGGTGCAGCATTACTTCCAGCATTACCACTTAAATAGTGGTGCCCTGCCTTTTCGCCGAAAATTGTTTGGCAGATTATCACTTGCCAACCAACGTTTCGCCGATGTTTCACTTTGACAACTAACGATTAGCAAATTTCTGTATGACAACGTTTCATTTGGTAGAATTATTGTTAAGCTGATTATTATAATGACACAAAACGTTTGGGATATTTATCATTTGTCAAACATTTCACACCCTGATTCCGTTGTCGACATAGGATGCAAGAGCGAGCGAAGGGCACCCCGAGGTTCGGTTTGGTTAGGTTACTTTAAACCCTTTACACAGAAATAGGAGCCCCGCGAAGCGGCGCTACGTCGACATAAGATGCAAGAGCGGGCGAAGGGCACACCGAGGTTCGGTTTGGTTAGGTTACTTTAAACCCTTTACATGGTTCTCTGCTTAAACTAAAACATTCTGCTACTTGAAAGTTGGCATTTTAAAAAGTGTCATTATGAAAAGCAGACCAAACGTACAGTTGGTAACTGTTAGGTTGGGAAATAAAACAAAATTATATGATAAGTTGGCATATGATTATTCGGCGAAATAAATTTCTGCGAAACGTTAGTTGGCAAGTGAAAATCTGGCAAACAATTTTCGGCGAAAAGGCAGACAACCTTAAATAGTATTATTAAATACTCAATCTTTATTTGCATTTCACAATGTGTAGTGTCATGTGCGTATTTATTTTAGTGACAGTTATCGTGGCCTTATATTAAGATATACTATGCATTAAGGACCATTCAACCTATGGAACAATAGAAATCAATAATACGTGATGTGTGCACACTGCGCAGATTGGAAGTGATAAGTAGTTTTTATTGTTCGTAGATACTGTGTTGCCATCGTCAATCAATTGGCCTAGCCTTTTCCCAACTATAGCGGGGTCGGCTTCAAGTCTAATCAGGTGCAGTATGCAACTGACCTCCACAACCCAGTAACTGTGTAACAGTTTACTCTATAGTAACACTGGTTGTCAGACTTTGCGCTTCTGTCTGGCCCGTAACGCCTGTCAAAGATCTACGAATGACAGCCAGGGAGCAACAGCTTAACGTGCTTTCTAAGGCACGGAGGGGTCTCAATCTCAATACGTACTGGATGGTCGTCTATCCACGATTCAACCGCGGCAAGCGTGGCTTGGTTCAGGGGATCAGACCGGAATAACTCGCCTAATTGATCAGAAAAATGTTCACAATACTTATTTTCAAAACAAACGAACACAACTGCAACTCCCTTCTTCATAATTACTAATACGATGAATGTATTAATGGGTAAGCCATGTAATTTTGTCGATAAGATAACAGAAGCGTGTACTATGCATCCGTCACCTCACACACTAGGTCCAGTTGAAAACCAGCGTCAGGCACTAGTTGTCTGGCATTTTTGCTGAACTGGACCTTTTTGGCGCAGCCGTGAGGCACACATTCTTCCTAATTTTATATATCGGAATTTGCACTTTTTATTATTTTTTTAATATCTTTTTTTTGTTTTTAACTGATGTATGTACGATTACTGTCTAACTATTTGGTGTATTGTGTGTCTTTTAGTCTGTGCTAAATAAATGTATTTTCTTTCTTACTATGTTGACACGAACAACAATGGAATCTAATCAATCTATGAAGGGGATCAAAGAACAAAGGCTGGGCATATTTACCCGAATAAAAGATTATCTGACTACAGATAGGATTAAACATTAAAATAATAATGGTGACGACTGATAGTTTTCTGCTTGTCATGTCTTACAACTCATATTATATACATATATATATATATGTATATGGCGTTTAACCTCTCATTTCCCTTTGTCTACCGTCGCGCGTCGTCATACGTTACTTGGGGTCGGTCAGTCGGTGAAAAATGTTTTCTCTTCCATCTCTCCTATCAGCCGTCACGTTTACCTCTATATCATTCCTACACCATCCATCCCTCAGTTCCCTCTTTTCTTTGGCCTTCTCCTTCCTTCTGTCTGTCAGCATTGCAAAGTCTCTATTGCTAACAGAGTCCTACTTTATCATGTTATGATGTAGTCATAATTTTAATTTAAGTCTTACGTCGGGCCTTGCCTTTTTTAAAGGGAGCCATTTTCGGCAGTAAAAATCTGTTTGTCCAATCTTCGGGCTGTTAGGATTGTGTTGGACATTGCACCGTCAATTTTATTGTTGATGCATTTAGATATAAACGTCGTTAACTCGTAACCACCATTCAAATGGCATACTAACCATAGGACATTTTCATTTTCGTAAGTAGTTTATAATTGAGGTTGATAATACTGTACATAATATCTGTTTACTTCTAACACAAAATACAGAGTTCTGTGTGGTTTCTAACCCTACCCACGTAAACATTCTTTACTGCGCAAGCGTCTTGCCGTGGTACATACCATCCGTGGTACACTTTTATTATTTATCTACTATTGTCTGCCGTGATGATTTAAATTGTTTGAACTTTGATAAGACTCGTGCACGAGGCACAAACGTAAATATCTTAAATAGAGGCGTGCGCGTGAAATTAAGTAGTGATTAGAAAATTGAGGGTATTTAAAGTTCAAAGTCCCTTTATAAATTATTGCCTGTCTGGAAAACATTAACAACCTCTTATGAAGTCATTGTACTCATCATTATGAACAACTTTTACTATGGGACCAAACCTGAAATTGCGAAAAAAAAATCTGCTGTTCCCTACATTTTGACGAGTTATACGAACATAAATGTAGGGATCAGCTGATTTTTTTTCGCGATTTCAGGTTTTGAGGAATTCAATAGCCAGAAGATAAATATTGAGTAAAATGGAAAGTGAATTGAAGTTATTGTGTATCACAATAATTTTGAAGGATATTAGTAATCCATTGCTTTATAAATTCGAAAAATTTGTCTGCTCACCAACGTAAATATCGCAATGAATGTTGTTGAATTGTCAAAAAGAAAGCCATTGCTACTGATAACATGTTACGCAATTAGTTACCCCGCAGGTCAGAACCAATTATCTTCTCCTCCTTGTCGTTTCCACGGTACCTCTATATTTCTAAATATTGTTTGGGCCCAGTAGGTGGCTACATTTATTGCGGCATCAGAGACGTCGTCGCGTTGTTCAGATCGTCAAGAGTGCAGGTAAACTAACATTTGGGACACTCTAGCTAGCAGATGGGCCAATTACCTACACCAACTGATATAATTATGACGACATAAGGTTTTGAGACCAATCAAGCATTGATCCCTACAATTAAGAGTGACTGAGGATGAAATGCATAGTAAAGTCCAACCAAATTATACTTGAGTAGGTACATACATACCTACTCTTACAGTTATCTAGCTCAAGATGGACACGTATTCGACGCTCGTGGGGTCAGCACCCCAATCGCGTAACACGCTATCATCAATCAAAATCTGAATCATTTTGGAGGATATTGCTAAACCATTTTGCTTTATAATATGTAAAATTGTCTACTCAATAACGTAAATATCGCAATGAATGTGGTCGATCGCAATCAAAATGAAAGCCATTGTTACTGTTAGTGTGTTACGCATTTACACGGCATCAGGATTGGGAACCGTAAAAAAATACAGTGCGAGTCTTCGTAATGTGCACATATCGAAATGAGGGAAGCTAAGCTTAATTTTATCGACGGAAAAAATATTTAAAAAAATCTAAAAAAACTAAATTTTGTAGCATTTTTTAAATTATTTTTCGCTGCTGTGACCCCTGTGTAAACAATCGCCCCTCAATTGAGAATTATGGTTTTTTTTTAACAAAAATCTGATATTTTTTCATAAATTTTTACAATAATTGTAAAATTACTCAATAAAAGCCCCGATTACCTACCCTTTTTGATTAGGTACTTTAAATTATTCTCCATCGTATCAGATTCCTAAACGTAAAAATACCATGTTTATAACTCAATCACAACATTTCCTATCAACTGTTAAAGAAAGGCCTTGCAATCACCATACTTTAGCAGGTAAAGATCCTTTTAAATATTTTTTAATTTTTTCAAATATTTTTTCCGTCGGTAAAATTAAGCTATGTTTCCCTCATTTCGTTATGTGCACATTATGAAGACTCACACTGTATATGTATTTATACAGGGTTTTTGGTAAAACATTAACAACCTCTTAAGAAGTCATTGTACTCATCATTATGAACAACTTTTACTATGGGACCAAACCTGAAATTGCGAAAAAAAAATCTGCTGTTCCCTACATTTTGACGAGTTATACGAACATAAATGTAGGGATCAGCTGATTTTTTTTCGCGATTTCAGGTTTTGAGGAATTCAATAGCCAGAAGATAATATTGAGTAAAATGGAAAGTGAATTGAAGTAGAACTCACCGAAGAAGCAGTCCTTCCTTTCGCAGAACTCCATGCTTGAAACTGTGAAGCAGTCGCTCTCAGAGCGAAACGTGCTTTTAAAATCTGCATATTTACACTTATAAACAAAACTTACTACCGAATAAAATAAGTACAAATCTTAAACTACTTTAATAACTTAGTGGTTTATCTCATTTTTATTATTTTGTAAAAAAAATTGTGAATTTATTTATGACTAGATTTTTTATTTCGTTTCGAGTCGTGCCTTCGGCGTGTTTCGGTTTCAAATCTGGAACAAAAGAAAAATTAGTTTTTATGAGTAACTAGCTGACGGCAAACGTTGTTTTGCCATATAAATTATACTACCCCTTACCCTACCCTACTCGTACCCTACTCCTACACTACTCCTACCCTACTCCTACACTACTCCTACCCTACTTCTACCCTACTCCTACCCTACTCCTACACTACTCCTACCCTACTCCTACACTACTCCTACCCTACTCCTACACTACTCCTACACTACTCCTACCCTACTTCTACCCTACCCCTACCCTACCCTACTCCTACCCTACTCCTACACTACTCCTACCCTACTCCTACACTACTCCTACCCTACTCCTACACTACTCCTACACTACTCCTACCCTACTTCTACCCTACTCCTACCCTACTCCTACCCTACTCCTAATATAAAGAAAAAAAAAGTATCCTATGTCCGTCTCCTGGTTCTAAGCTACCTCCCCACCAATTTTCAGCCAAATCGGTTCAGCCGTTCTTGAGTTATAAGTGGTGTAACTAACAGACTTTCTTTTATATATATAAGATTATGCTCAGACCTCAGTCATCGACAATTAGCCTAAAATTTAAATGTTTATCAACTACAATATGTGTACATCAGTGTTTATCTAACTATCGATGATCAACAGGTAAAAATGCTTTATCATCTAAACTAATCTATCTATATTTATATGTATATATACTAATAATACAGCTGAAGAGTTTGTTTGAACGCGATAATCTCTGGAACTACCGGTCAGATTTAAAACAATATTTTTGCATTTGATAGCCCAATTCTTGAGGAAGGCTATAGGCTATTTAATATCACGCTATGACCCTTAGGAGCCGAGCAAAAAGAAAAAAAGTTAGAATGACCGCTAAGCGAAGTGTTGCGACGGGGGTTTTTCTATATGCCGTTTCCGACATCAACAAACGAGCCAGGCCGTATCGCTTCTTAGAATCAACCAATCTGCCTAGACTTTTCTCAACTATGTTGGGGTCAGCTTCCAGTCTAACCGGATGCAGCTGAAGCCCAGTATTTAAGGTAAGTACATAGAGCAATTGTTTATCTGACCTCCACTACCCAGTTACTGGGTAACGTGATACCCTTGGTAAGACTGGTTGTCAGACTTTTAACTTTTTGACTCGAATATCTACGAATAATAGCCGGGGTCTCGAACTCTCGATATGTACTGGTCACCCATCCACGAACCGACCGCGGCAAGCGTAGCTTAACCTCCGATCGACCTGTTCAGCTCTTATCATTTCGGTACCTACTACCTACATTGTATGGGTCCACTTTTCGTAGACAGCTTGGCGAGGCAGCGCAAATGAAATTCTATTATTATCATTGCTGTTCCATAAACATTGCACTGCATAAACAGCAATGTCAACTTGTTCAACAAGAGTTAATTGGCTTTAAACGCTATAAAGTACTGAATCAACGCATGTACGTGATGCATGTATTTACGCTATACAGGGTATCCCAAAAAATAGTGTCAAGCGGAAGTCCAGAGATAGAGCAACCCTTGGGGTATCCGAATCACCCCCCTGTAAGTTCCGCGATTTTTCATAGTTTTCGTGTAGGAATGATTTTTTTTCAGAATTTTTGAAATTATTCACCAACCATAAATTTTTGGCTTTACACCAACATTTTTTTTATAATTTTGGTCAGTTACGAAGCTGATTATGTTATGCATAAAAGTACAATTTAAGATGATTCAGTTGGAGAAAAAAAAAATTAAAAGTTTTCTACTTAAAAAACAAAAGTTTTTTAGGTCGAAAATTCTTAAAAATTCAGAAAAAACACATATTTTTCTGATGTTTATATGCAGATACAAACATCAGAAAAAATATGTAAATCACCCATATACGCGCCACAGAACCAGTCGTAAACATTTTTTCTTTTTAGTTATCCTGGCCTTGGTCACCAATAAAATCATGTTCCAACTAGTTTTTTTAATATTTGAACCTCCAAAGACACTTCTGCGAAATAGTCCATTATTTTTCTGTTTTATTTTATTTACATACTATAATATTTATATACAGTTTAGTTCTACATATGTCCTAGACTAGACTGTGCGTCATATAACATCACTCACATAACGTCACACAACATCTCTGCCAGTATCAGCTTATCTCGAACTTATATCTATCTCGCTATTTGCATCATACAGCTTTTAGGTTCAGTATGCAGTAAGGCATCGATTTGTCCTGAATAGAGCATCCTGTGACGAGAAAACTGGGTCATTGATTCTCATCTCGTTGAGCGTTGCATTCATGGAATATAACATTCTATAAAATTCCATGGCTAATAGATATCTTATATCTTTTACACTTGGAGGTTCGAATCGGGCTGTCAACAGTAGAGTGAAGCCGCTTTCGTTAACATGTGTGCACATAGTGAGGTGTAGTTTGATTGTAAATGGTGCGTGTGACGAGAAAACTGGGTCATTGATTCTCATCTCGTTGAGCGTTGCATTCATGGAATATAACATTCTATAAAATTCCATGGCTAATAGATATCTTATATCTTTTACACTTGGAGGTTCGAATCGGGCTGTCAACAGTAGAGTGAAGCCGCTTTCGTTAACATGTGTGCACATAGTGAGGTGTAGTTTGATTGTAAATGGTGTGTGTGACGAGAAAACTGGGTCATTGATTCTCATCTCGTTGAGCGTTGCATTCATGGAATATAACATTCTATAGAATTCCATGGCTAATAGATATCTTATATCTTTTACACTTGGAGGTTCGAATCGGGCTGTCAACAGTAGAGTGAAGCCGCTTTCGTTAATATGTGTGCACATAGTGAGATGTAGTTTGATTGTAAATGGTGCGTGTGAGCGTGTATGCAATGTGCGGAGGTGTAGTTTTTGCATGCTTCACTGTATTGCTCGCAGCGCTATGTCTTGACTTTTTATTATGGTCTGAGGTTCTCCCAATATATTTTCAATAGCAAAAGATTCAGCCAACATAGATTTTTATATTACTTAAATCAAAGAGGTCACCTAAGCAATCTTATTATTATAGGTAGATACAGTCCATATAGCCAGATTCCGTGTTAACCCCGGCTCTCATTCGTGGACCATTCGACGTGGCGTTACGGGTCGTCAGAAGCCCGAAAGTCTGACAATCAGTCTTACAAAGGGGTATAGTATTACCCAGTAAATGGGTTGTAGAGGTCAAATAGGCAGTCGCACCATGTAAAATACTGGTATTTAGCTGCATCTGGTTAAATTGGAAACCGACCCCAACATAGTTGGGAAAAGGCTAAGCAGATGATGATGATAGACCCCAGATAGAATTAACCGCAGATTTCCTAACAAAATAACTTATAAGATAATACTTTTAAATCTGCAATAATTAAGTTAAAATATTGGTTACAAGTTCCATCTACTGGCGTTCCAAATGACCGAAACGCCCTGAATGACATTGCGTTGTGCAAATCACCTTTGGATAACGTTCTGTTAAGTTTATTTTATTCTGTTATATAAACAAGTTGATCTCGTACACTCGTACGCAGTACTGTTGGTAGGGTTTCCCCACATGTGATTTTAGTAGATATAAGTAAGGCAATCTTACCAAGGGGTATCGTATTACCCAGTAACTGGGTTGTGGAGGTCGGATAGGCAGTCGCTTCATGTAAAATACCTACTGGTATTCAGCTGCATCTGGTTAGACTGGAAGCCGACCCCAACATAGTTGGAAAAAGGCTAGGCTAGGCAGATGATGACGTAAGACAATCTGTATTCCAAATAGGCAAATAAAGAAGTTGAAAAAATATTTTACCAGTTTTACCAAATTTTTCTCTAGTTTTAACTAAGATAGGTTCATGTTTAATTGCAATAGGCATTGTTCTAAAGTTAGAAGCCTCGTAATGATTTATTTCCGGTTTGGGACTAGCCGATTTATTCTGTAAAATTCTAACTAAGTATGAAAACTTAGATGAAGTGTGTGTCAATCCCTAGCATCAAGTGGAATGACAGCTCCCTTCACCTAAGTTTTCACGGTGAGATTTTTATAGAATGAATCGGCTGCTTAAATTATGATTTTCCCAAAATGATGAGTTCAAGTTTGAAGTAAGTACATATGCCGCGGTATGGCAGTTGACTGATGATGACGTAATCCTTACGATATAGATAAGTGTACCTACTTAAGTGAAAGGTAATAAATAACAGGTGATCTCCATAATCTAATAATAATTACTATAAGCTTTATATCAACACTGACTCTGATATAATTTAAACTAGTTGTGTAAATAAAAAATAAAAAATTAACGATAGAGAAATAAACAAACGCCAAGATAGTAATGCTAAGGTGTATGAACTTATGGAATTCCACATAGATGCAATGAGTGAACGGCAAAAAACTGAGTAGGTACTGAATTGATTTTTTTTACGATCATGGCGATAACTACAGAACAATAATTCTAATATACCTAGCTAAGTTAAAATGCTAACATTTTTCATAAAAAGGTCTCTTGTAGTTGTACACAATAGTAGCTTAATTTTGTAAGTTGCAGGCAACATACATAATGTCAGTGACACTATTAATTAGGCTTGTGGCTGAGTAATATCATATTATATATCCCACACGGGTCGATCGATCAGGTTAAGCAACGCTTGCCGCGGTTGGTCCGTGGATGGGTGACTATCTTTACATACCAAGACCCCTCCGTGCCGCCCGTGCAGTTCGTGTAACATTTGATGTAATGTAAAATACAATGAGTGAAAGAGGTTATCAATCATGATACCTATTACATAGCAACTTGAATTATCATGCATTTGCGATCTTCGACCTTATAGCGTGACTGCAGGACTTGGTGGCGCTTTAGACTGACGTGTTTACTTAGGCTAATCATGCAATAGTGCAGCTGGAGCTATGAACGTGATTGGTTGGTGCATGCGATGTTTGTATTAAGAGTGCCGCAGGGGACTATAATCGGTCCTCTATTCGACTGCGCGGAGTAGGTACGTTTTTTATGCATTCATAACCTTGGGATTTATGTAAATTAAAATATATGGTTATTTTATTGACATGCAGGGTTAGTTCATTTTTTTATTAATAGTGGAAAAAGATAGCAGAACTTCTGCCCACAACGTAGGTAAGTATAGCAAAACGCCAAAAAAAAAAAAACTTTCTTGTAGACCCCCATAAGTAAATTTTATATTTATTTCATTTTTCACACACACACACACACACTGTCAAACTGTCTACATATTACGGTTCATGAGATACAGCTCGCTGACAGACAGACGGACGGATGGACAGCGGAGGCTTATAGGGAGCCAGACGGAACTTGTAAGCAACATTTTGCAACTTTTTGCAATAATTGTTTGTTTAGATAACTGTCACCGTGTCACGCACGAGTAATTATATAATAAGCTAAGACTTTTGAAATGAGAGGGAATAAAATCCCGTCGTGTTTAAAACATTAATAAAGACAATTGGAAAACAGCACAAATGTCACTATGGTCGTATTGGTCGTGCTGATTACAGCCATGACTAGCCGTTGACCATTGTCACAGGACATAAGTACCTACTACCTATAAGTACCTATAGAACGAAACACGATCATTAGATACTCATAGTGCTCATAAAATAACATGGACTGAATGCATTGAGCAAAACGTGATGGAAATTGAGCAGTTTACGTTTAATGACAGAAGAAAAAATGACCTTCAATGTGAGTAATATTTACCTTAGTAGGTAACAACTTCGACATTCCGTAAAGTGTGGAATATTGGTTCAATAACACACACAACGACTTTTAATAGCAAAGTGTGACAAACTGAAGCCCAATTCTCGTAATTTAAAACGTTCAAAATCTAGCCGCAGTCTCATCTCGGCGACAAACAAATGGGAAGGGAAATGAGATATTTTTGACAGATTGAGACGAAGATCAGACTGTACAAACCTGTACCGACTCCGATTTGGTAAAACCAAAAATTCTGAATAAGTCTATTAGCATCAAAAACATTTTCCTGGACTTTTCCCAACCAGTCTTACCGAATGCAGCTGAATACCAGTATTTACCATGGGGCGACTGCATATCTGACCTTCACAAACCTGGTAACGGGTACTAGGATACCCCTTGGTAAGACTGGTTTCAGACTTCGGGCTTCTGACTACTCGCAACAACTGTCAAAGATTTACAAATAAATATGAAATAAGAATTAGTCTAACAACGTACAAAGTTAATTTAATTTTAATTATCTATTAGTCCACGGTAATTAGATCTATTTTGCAGCGAAATCGTACCGCCTGACGTTAATTTTACAAAGGTTCTTGAACTTCAGTTCAAATGGTTCAAGGTTTTGGCGCTTATTCATTTTGTTGTGACATCTGTCATTAGAGTGGCGCTAAAAATCGGAACTAACCGGTGTATACCTACAGTAACCAAATAGGTTTTACATATTTTATCAATGTCAATGGCGGTTCCCTACGTATTTGAGTCACGTTTACATATACAGCAGACATAAGTAATGTTTTTGTATTTGCGCATAATTATGTAAATAAACTACGTGAAACAAGCGAGAAACCTGTTATTTGATTATGGCCGTATATGGATTACCTACATATTATGTACTTACTATTATTATATATTATATATATTATTATATTATATTACGTACTTACTCAATATTTTTTTGCGTCAAAGTCCATAAAATTATGAATTCGTATACGGTAGTTACTTAGCTTCAAATTTTCAAGTTTAAATAATATTAGTAAGTAATGGTAGGATGTTCAAGGGTAAGGTTATACCTGCACCCTAATTGCGTAACACACTATTAATCGGAATCTGAATCATTTTGAAGCAAATTGCTAATCCATTGCTTTCTAAGTCCGAAAAATTTGTCTGCTCAACACGTAAATAACGCAATGAATGTTGTTGAACTGTCAAAATGAAACCGATTCCGATTGATAATGTGTTACGCAATTGCCCCGCCGGTCTATATGTCAGATGATAAAATGGCAAAAATTATTTCCAGTGGGTTCAGCAATAATTATATTATTAAGGATACATCAGTGTTAGGAATGAGTAACCGCCGTATTACCTTCAGGGGCTTAAAAATCAGTTAGTCCATTTCAAATGCACTCGTTCACAACTGTCAATGGAATGCCATACAGCGCAACAACACAGACCAAACTTAGGGTCATGAATGTCATGAATTCATGATCCAGTCACGTCCCGGACATTAGGGACATTGCACTGATGTGTACTGATATACCTACCTTCTATCTTTATGATTTCAGAAAGTGCATATTAAAGTATGTCATAAGATTGTGACGTAGCAAATGGCTTATCAAAAGACGGCTGAGTGACTGGCAGTCATGCATCATTTATTACATGAGTGCAATTTAATGAGCAGGCTGCTGGATGTCGCAGGCAAAACAAAACTGATTAACTAAAAGACGAATTAATATATTATCTAAACCTATAGCAACACAATTGAACATACGGTTTTGGCTTTTGTCCTTTGGAGCTTCCAAATTTAAATGAATTTCGGATAGATTTGGTTCTTTACTAACCAGCACTCTAATTGCGTAACAGACCATCAATCATCTTCATATGTTCGAAAAATTTGTCTGCTCAACAACCTATATAACGCAATGAATGTTGTTGAACTGTCAAAATGAAACCCTTTGACAGTTCAAAAACATTCATTGCCCTAATGTTAGTGTGTTAATGATAATGTGTGTGTTTAGCTTAAGCTTCATACTTTTAAAGTAGCAACAAATACTTGAAGCGACACCATAAATATACAAGCAAATGGTAAAAACCGGTCAATTTAATACGATTCCAGACTGGTTGCCTAAATTTATTCTTTTTATTTATGAGAGATCAAGCAAAAAAGGTAATGGTCAATTTCAATTAGTCGACTGGATATCTCGAGATAAAACAAAAAACAAACGCAGTTAGAAGAATATTATTCTGCAATCTTGCTCGTGCTTGTACAACATACTTGGACATTATTTCAGAGATTCTTATATCTCTGAGAGCACTTTAATGCTAGACAGATGTTTGTAAATCTAGATGTAATTCATACCTACGTATGGTTGTAGTAAGGCTCAGTTTTGTTATTGCTTGGTCCTAGCTTTTGTCAGGGTTGAACTTCGCAGTTTGTATACAATTTTCGTGTCCCCAATACGAACCTCTCCGCCGTTCCTGCCTATATTCCGATCATTCTGGATTAGTCCATTTTTTCTTTTGTTCACATTTTATTATTCACTTGTCCCTCATTCCTCCGCATCAAAACTCCATACCATAAAAATCCATTTCAACGCAACTTCTCGGTCACTGCACCAAGCCGCATTACTTTCAGACTGCAGAAATGAATGATGAATGCATAAAGCATGATTCATATCTCACTTATCATCTTGATGGCTTGCTTGGTTGAATCAACAGTTCAACACAAAAAGACTGGTTGTTAGTTGTTAGACAATCTCCTATGGATACTTATAGAAGATTATCTAAGCATGGCGTCACAGCTACGTAGTACTTACTAGTATCTACCACTTTCGAATGCGTTATCCTATTTATTTTATCAGACATTAATACCATGCTAGAGATAGATATGCATCAAATCACTACCAATTATAGCAACAGGTATGTCTAGAATAGAGATCTAACGGTTGGCTGACTGTTCAGTCTTATCTCTTAAGTCCAATAAACTTTGTTAACTCTAGTCTAACTAATGTCTCAACATCACGTTTTTTATTTCCAGAAGGTAGCCGTGTATTTGTATAGTACCTACGCATTTTCGCCAGTTATGTCTAAGTTCCATGTAGGGTGAGGCTATTGACGTTAACCGGCCCCGAATACAGGCTATAATAAGATGGAAAAGTTTAACCTTTTGACCGCCACACGCCAAAAAATAAGAAACGTGCCCTCGTCGTCCAAAGTCTGTCATTTAGTCGAACCGTGGCGTGCTGGGCACATTTTGGTTTGACATATACAGAACTGTGGCGGTCAAAAGATTAATAACACTTTGCCTGCCCAAGGAATCTTTGTTTATTGCTAAAAGGGCCTGCTCTTGACCTCGATCACGCCTGATGGAAAGTGATGGATGAGGTCTATGATGGAACGAGCGTGCTCAGAATCTAGATGCCTATTCACTCCCTGCTTTGAAGGCAGACGGGTTAAATGTGGAAGGGAACACAGACGCTGACAGAGAGTTCCACACTTTTGCTGTGCGCAATGCGCATAATAAGTCGAATGATTTAACTAGACCACTGTGAACACTAGGCTAACGAGGTTGGTAGTACAGAAACACATACAAAATTCATGACAGGTTTAAAAACTCTGCATAGAAACAAAACAAACTGTTGCAGTATGTAAAGACGCCAGCACATCAAGCTACTACAATCTGTCAAATTTCTTGAATAGGCTTATAACATCTCAACATCACGTTTTTTATTTCCAGAAGGTAGCCGTGTATTTGTATAGTACCTACGCATTTTCGCCAGTTATGTCTAAGTTCCATGTAGGGTGAGGCTATTGACGTTAACCGGCCCCGAATACAGGCTATAATAAGATGGAAAAGTTTAACCTTTTGACCGCCACACGCCAAAAAATAAGAAACGTGCCCTCGGCGTCCAAAGTCTGTCATTTAGTCGAACCGTGGCGTGCTGGGCACATTTTGGTTTGATCTATACAGAACTGTGGCGGTCAAAAGATTAATAACACTTTGCCTGCCCAAGGAATCTTTGTTTATTGCTAAAAGGGCCTGCTCTTGACCTCGATCACGCCTGATGGATAGCGATGGATGAGGTCTATGATGGAACGAGCGTGCTCAGAATCTAGATGCCTGTTCACTCCCTGCTTTGAAGGCAGACGGGTTAAATGTGGAAGGGAACACAGACGCTGACAGAGAGTTCCACACTTTTGCTGTGCGCAATGCGCAAAATAAATCGAATGATTTAACTAGACCACTGTGAACACTAGGCTAACGAGGTTGGTAGTACAGAAACACATACAAAATTCATGACAGGTTTAAAAACTCTGTATAGAAATAAAACGAACTGTTGCAGTATGTAAAGATGCCAGCACATCAAGCTACTACTCTGCTACTAATCTGTCAAATTTCTTGAATAGATTTTCAACTTTATCGCTAAATCTTATGGTTCAAAGTTGCTTGGGAAAATTTGACAGTTTCGGGTAGCTTGATGTGCAGCTGGCGTTTGTACCTTAACTTTAAACAGGATGAAATTGAAAACTTGCGCCAACTCGAAATAGGTGCAGAAACTGTTACATAATTGTTATAAATTATCATTTCCCAAATCTAAATTCTTGAGCAAAATCGTGGAATTATCGTCTTAGATAGTGCAACTGTGCAAACCCTTCAAGTAGACACGAATTATCGTTGTTCCTATCAAAACAAATAAGAAAAATCAATAAGAATAAGGATCAATTTTAGCGCGTGTCCGATAAGCAATCCATTGATCGCAGAGTTCACAACATGAAGCAAGTTGACAATGCGTTGAACTATCGGTATTTTGCCTAATTTTGACCGTTCGGTCCTACGAAAAAAAGGGCGCGCGACGTTGTCAAATCGGTTGCCTACGCGCACGTATGTGCATCCCTTTCCTTAATGACATGCTCTAAATGTTCCATATAACACGTTGAATTAAGTAATTACATGTGTTAATTTGACGCAACTAGTATTAAATTTTATCCTGTAAGTATATTAGTACCTACTTATGTGTATTGGTGTTTAAAAAACATTTAAGCATTGTTCAGGCTTCTGATTGTTACAGAGGAGAAACAACTCAATCGACAATCATTGTTCCAAGGATTCTTTTGCATGGTTTCAATTAATTTCCATTAGATACATAATATCACTGTTCGTATAGTTGTGTTTTATGTACCTACCTATTTTAGTAAAGTGCCGCGACTTGGAACTGTCTAGACAGATCTATTGCTAGCCAAAAGTGTCTTCGAAAACGACAAATTAATTATTACAAGGGCCCAAGTCTGCTATTTTTATAAATTCGTCATTCCAACACGATCCCATTGTCATTTTGCTAAAAGTTCGTAATCTGCTAAATTCATAATGGTCGATCATTGATCGGTCAATGGCACAGAACATATACGATACCTACTCGTAACGAATTAAAAGCAACGACTGCACAATGACGTTCTAATGGTAGGTCACTTAATAAAGGAACTGTCAAAATTTTCATTTGTTATTTATTATGTACGAGATTACCATTCTATGCCATTTCTTTCAATGGAGTGTCAGTGGTTGACTATTGGAAAGTCATAATGACGCCATTATATTAGTAGATTACCAAACTTGTCAAAATCAACAATTATGAAATCAATGATAGACCATTCTGACACTATTGTAATAGCAGACTTGAGGCCCTGTAGACAACCATTGAGTAGTAATATTATTTACTGTTAGTGTGATATAATTTGAGTTATTAAGATTTGAATTATTTTGATCTGAACTGAATTGAATTTTAATGAACTGAATTGCATGATTTGTATTTGAAATATATTTAACCAAATTTAATGGAACTGAATTAAATTAAATTAAAATCAATTATTTAATGGAATTAAAATAATTTGTGTTTAATCAACGAAATTAAGATAAGTTTAATTGAATTAAATAGGATTCAATAAATTTTATTTATTTGTAATGAAACATTAAATAGAGCCGTCACAGAAGGCTCTGTATTCTGTAGAATCTACCACAGTCTGTTATTCTTTTGTAAAGACGTGGATATTGGTGTGGGTTACATGTTTGTAATCTTTAGTTTTTAAGGACTTTTTTTTGTATTCTCTGTAGCATGTAACTGTTTTATGTCCTTAGTAAATAAAAAAATAATTTATATTACTTACAGCACAACACAAAATAGGAAGGTTTGGAGGTTTTCATCATGACTAGGTACCTAAGTAACGAAGGTGTATGTTACTGGAGATTTTTGTTCGAACGTTAAATAATATCACTCTACCTACTAAATTGCGAAATTAACAGTTACAATCCGATGGATATCAAAGAAATTCATGTAAAATCAATGTTTGAATAATTCGTATGCTCGACAGCGAATTACGCAACGGATATTGTTGAATAGTGAAAAGGAAAGCCACTGAAATTGTGTTACGCAATTTTGCTTGGCCTGGCCGATCCCAGATGACATTTGTGTTCTAGCACAGAATACATAACAGTACTAAACTTACAAGTTTTCTAGTACGGGTCAGTAAAATTTTGTTTCAGTGCGGTTAGTGGAGGTGCTCAGGTGCGGTTCGTCCAAGTGCGGTTCAAATCAGTGCTCTGAGTGGAATACCTCAGTAATTCAGTATAAAGCACGTAATGCCTGTAACTTGCACAAGTCAGTCTGCAAGTTCAGGCGTATTTGCCGCTTTATGTAACCTAAATGCAAAGTGCAACAGCTGCAATGGTTAACGATCAATATCAAACCTATTATGTAGATAAGTATGCATGCCTGCAGTGTATTTTTCTCGTACCGTACATAGAATAAATAACGAGCACTAACGCCGAAAAAACAAGTTGTTGCGACATTTATTGATAAAATATTTGGTGACATAACCACACCCGGAGGCAAAGTACACAAATCAGTAAGATTACCCGAAGGCGAAGTACACACAACTTACCGATTTGTGTACGCATCGAGTACACAAGGCTCGGTCAATCGATACTCAGCCTATAATGTTCTCACTGCTGGGACACTGGTTTCTAGGACATGCCGGTTTCCTCACGATGTTATCCTTCACCGTTTTGAGAGCAGTGGTGATGAACTAATTTACACAAAGTACAGCGCTAGGGTTCGAACCTACGACCTACAACTATGAAGTAAGTCGCGGCCATTACTACTGGATCACCACTGCTCTCAAGTCTCAGTCGATAATACTTGAAATGAAATGAAATTTGAAATGATTTTATTTTTGTAAGTAGGTTTGTACAAACACTTTTACACGTCAATCATGGGCACGAATCATAAGTTGGTAAGTATTGATTTCCTCTAATAAGGTTAATGCCTAGTCTAGACATAAACGGCTAAATCGAGGAAGGTTAGAACCGTAATAGGATTAAAAACGTACGGTATTAGATACTTTTGATGACGAACCTAGACACATAAGTATAATTAAAATGAAGTAGGTTAGTACAGTACAGTAACAAAATGATATCCTAACTTAACTTTTCACGAAACTATTCACGAAAGAAAATATAGGGTCGAAATTCATCCGCATCGCTGTCGACTGGTAATGTAGGTACTTACCCAAGAGACTGGGCGGAATCACTACGTTGTATGGCAATACTTAGGCTCTGGCCAAAATTGGCGGTAGGTATTATCAAGTTTACAAGTAAAACGGTAAATAAACATCGACTTGAATAGATAATAATTGTTTTTGTTTTTGAGCAAAGAAATGACACATCTCAATTACTTATTTCATTAGTGTATGAAGCAATAGTAGATTTTTTGCCAAGGGAGCAAACAACTATTTTTAAAGGCGAGAGTGTTTCTTTGAATCCAGAGCGCAGCGAAGGATTCTGACTAGAGTGGAATCCCGAGCGCAGCGACGGGTTCAGTAGAATCCTGAGTGCAGCGAGGGATTCAAAGTACGTCACTCGAGCTTAAATAGTGTTGCTCCCGAGGTGGACACTCTACTTTTTATCACCCTCTATGAAAAAATAAGTACTTAAGTGCAACTTATGAATAAGAATAGTACGTTTATTTATTTACATATAATTACGTGAGGAAGACATACTATTTTTTTATAAAACTAAGTAAAATCCTAATTTGAGTGATTGTTACTTATTAATACAATGATCTCTTTGGTGCTTGGAACTTTTACTAACAATATCCACATTCCAAATTCAAATCACCCTAGGGATTAAAGAGCTATTTTACGACCTGATTACGAAGAATACACTAGCTCTTTTTGAATAGATGTGATAAAAGAGTATTTTTATTATTCTGTCTGGAATACGCGAGGAGATAAGCAGATGGAAAACAAATATGTACCTACCTACATACATAAGTAGTACCTATGTACTGCTAACCGTTTTACCGTTTATCATTTTTGGGAAGGTGAAACTGCTGTGGTTGACTCAGCAAAGCAGGAAGTTCAATAAAAAAAAATATGAATATGGACTGACTGGATCCTAGAGCATTGGTGTCTGTCTGGTCTTTTGAAGGTGTTGCTTGCATCAAAAAGGAAAATAAATTGACTTTCATAATTTGCACTGGTGGGTTTACGTTATGGTTTTTTTTTTTAAATAATGTTGAATGTCCATTGGCAATTTCGGGTAAGTATCTAGATTTCCTCTAGAATACAAACATTCAACTGAAAAGCTTGTCCAAAAAACCTTCTGGTGGCTCTGTTTCGACACTTTCCTCAGAACCACAAATTGTGTTCTGATCGTACGGTTGTTTGGCAATGGCAACACACTCGAGTGCCAATGCCGGGCGTTGAACCCATACCTGTTTGTTGTCGTTATGCAAATAAGATTAACGAACGAGTCACATGACTGGGTCATTTTTTTCCGTTTGATTTGCACGGGTTTTAATTTTTTCGTTGTTTTTTTTTGTAATATAAATAAATAAAGTTTCCTTTTGACCGCCACAGACGTGTATTATATAGACGTCAAACCAAAATGTGCCCAGCACGCCACGGTTCGACTACATGACAGATTTTGACGCCGAGGGCACGTTTTTGATTTTTTGACGTGTGGCGGTCAATAGGTTAATAAATAGGTATATACAAGGTCAAATTAAATTAGCTAGTGAAACTCTGCAGACGTGATGTGTATCGATTATGTAAACACGATAAAATGAAAATATTAAAGTATTGATGTTTTTTCTTAGGGGTCAACGACCGCTGCTAGTGTTGTTACTTGAAATATGAGTTAATAAAATATGTTCAATCGTATTTAGATACCGTATCGGTACTAATCACGTCTATGAAGTTAACCCAAAATAAAACTGTTTTTTAAACTGATATTTCAAATGAATACAATACATTAACTGCGGTCGATGACCCCACAAAAAAAATCTAAAATTAATAGTTTCGCTAGCTAATTTAATTAGACCCTGTATAATAAATTGGCACAGCGGTGCTATTCTGTAAAAATCTCACCGTGAAAACTTAGGTGAAGTGAGCGTGGAGTGAGCTGTCAATAGTGTCAATTCCTAGCAAAAACAAACTCACTTCACGCGGTGAATTTTTTACAGAATCGACCGACTGATCATAATTTGATGACAAAATTATTTAACACACGTAACATAACTTCACGCCTGAAATCCCTAAAGGGTTAGGCAGAGGTGTACCTATAGTACACCCACATGTCGCCAGTTATGTTTAAGTCCCATCCATGTAAATGGGGCGAGCGGAGAGCCTTTTGCCAACCGGGCACAAATCAAGAATCAAGTATTGAATAAGTTCTTTGCAAATTAATTTGTCGAGTGAATTACAAATACCACTTTAACAATGTATACATGTATATTATTAACATAAACAACGACTCTAAAATTATAATACTTACTCATAATTTGAAAACCGTAATTTCTCTAAAAACCGGTAAAATTTGCGGTAAGTACCGGTTGCATGGACTTTGACTCCTTTATGTATTGACACGAAGACGCGGATATTATCAAAAAGCGATAGCTAAAAAAACTTGTAGGTACATATTGACAGTAATCTTTATTACATTGACAGTAATCCTAGTTATCGGTACGCACAAACAAATTGTTTTGTCCAAGGGACAACTTTGACCCTTGATTAGCAGATCTATAATGAATAAGTTATTAGCTATGTGTCTATATGGCGATGTTCATTTTTTAAAGACGACTGTGTGTAATATTAATATTGTAGTTTGGGAAGATGTAGTGTGTAATTGAATACCTACTTAAAACAAAATAATTTATTTTTTTATTTTTTTGAAAAAAAAATGTATGGGATTGTAGGCTTTCAAGAGTAATTAGTAATTACCATGGTAAATTTTAGTAACTGCCATAGCCAAATTTAAGTTCAAATCTTGATAAATGAATAGCTAGGAATTTCTCTCGTATTTACTTATCGAGGTACATTTTATTACGCATCGGTCAAAGATTGAACTTTAAGTTGTAACTTTTATTTCCATAAAAAATTGCATTATCCTCCGTTCATGTCATTGCTACTAAAACCCAGTTTTATTGGGTTCTGTGCAATACACCTACAATGATATTCTCATTTCATCTCCATTAAAATTTGTACTTGATACCCTACAATGATACATATAATTAGAAGAGCAATTACTATGTCTCGACTCTCGTGTCTAAGATAACTTTGAATGATAAACGTTACTAATGAGCGAAGGTTGTCAATATGTAGGTACTGTAAACAACACATGGTTTCCTTTTCACACAGTTCCAAAGTAAATCCGGATATTTTCAGAAGATTTAAGAAAAAATACACAAAAATTAAATTAATTTACCTTAAAAAACTCGCACCCGAATATAAATAAAGATGACAAAAACTACGCACGTCCACACGGTCCGACTGCCGGCACGCAACTAATGAACTAAATATTTCTGAGGTTTTGCGAAACTATACTATACACTATACAGGTCACAGCGACCTCTAAACAAGCTTATCAGTTAGGTTCAATGGCAATAAACGGCTGGCGATATCTGTTACGTAATTAGGATATTTGAAACGTGATCGTGCTGCAGTCCCGTCAATGAACATATCATGTCTGGACTGGACTCTGCATTATGCAGCATATTCTAGAGCTGCAACATGCGAAAAGCTAGAGCTGTGAACATTTTCATTAAAACCTAGCAGTTTTAATTGAAAAGTGAGTACTTTTTTCCATGAGTCGAAGATTTTTTTTCTACTTTAAGAGCATAATCAGAAGGGCAGATTGAACCATTGCAACATCAGTTACTTAGACATAGAGATCCCATCATCAGCTTTTGTGTTGTTGAGCTTGTTACAAGCTTTTGATATTATTATGAATATAGGTATTTATTTATTTAATACTTCAAGCACATAAATGTAGTATAGAGGCGGATTTAATGGTGGCCCACAAGCATTTTCTTCTAGGTATTATTTTGGTTTGACTAGAAGTTTGTATGCAAGGATAAATATAATATATCCACGAGCGCATGTTTTATCACGCTTCTTATGACTCAAAAGGACATAAATAACAACCACAATAAATCAAACAATACACCATAATTTAACGTAACATTGTTATTTAAGAGAATTTCATTCAGAAAACGACACCGGACCATTAAAAGAGTATTACGAGAGAAGACAGTGCCAAGAGAATGTTGTACAGAAATAGCATAACGTACACGTAGGGGACACAGTAATGGGAATGCACGAATATATTTTTGTACGGACATGTGTAAACGTTGGCACTGAAGCTTTCTTTAGTAGCACAACAATTACTTAGTTACAAACATTGCACATTTTTGTGCAGTAGTTTCCGCTAGTACCAAAAGGTCTTCGAGTTTCCACGTGTAAGAACATCGGTCATAAAATTATAAATGTCCAATAACGTTTAACAAAAGTAGGGTAGTTTGCGAGTAATTATTCTCAAAAACGCTCAATGATGAACGGGAAGCGAAGGAAGGGGTAAAGAGACGAGCCATAAGCTCGCAGTAAAGACTACTGCGGTTGAATTCGGAGCTCTGCGGCTCATAGGTAATACTGGCGACTTTACTAGCGGCGAGCCTACCAGACCACGGTGAAGTTATCTGGTGGTCTTTTAAAGGCAGCTGTATGTAGTAGCAATAGATGCCCTTGTCTTACAACAGTAGTTCTGAACTACAGTTTCGTAAAGACTGAAGTTGGACAGAAAAAAAAAACAGAAATAAGAAAAAAAGTTATATCGCCTGCGCTCTGCCATTGCCAGCTCTACTCAACTCGATTTATTCAGACAAGAAAGCAAGATGTCAAAAATTTACGAATCTGGCGTAGATTATACTGGAATTATACAACAGAGGTGAGTTTTAATCATTAGAAATTGGCATTGTGCCTAAAATAGATCACGAGGAAAAGAGATATCACGCGCTTGGCGCTAGAATTTCGGTATGGCACACATCCATTCCCTGTGCGTGCCCGTGAAAGCATGTTTCAGAGTAAACAAGCAAGGAATGGACTGCATATGTGATACGAATCCGCAAAAATGTCCTGGATACCCTGAACTCATAAAAGCACTTATGGACGCTACTGAAAATAATAATATGCTCACTTCAGGTTCTGGGTTTACAAATTACACCACCTAAACATTACATTAAGTATTTTATTTTGATATCGGTATTGTAGATTGATTGACATGAAGAGAAAAACAGAATGGAGAAAACGTCCTGCAGCTTTGCTTCGTACCTAACAAATGCACATCAATGTGCAACTGATATTGAATACATAAAACAAAGATTATCGGTTAATTTTCAGCCCAGTTAATGATTTCAAAAGACTTGGGATAAGGGCAGGAGAACGATGATGATGATAGTGATTATAGACTGAAGACTCCACGAGAAAACATTTGTTACTTCTAACGAGTGGAATCGTAGACCGTACAGACCCCAGCACATTCCCAATCAACCTTGAACCTAATGTTTTAGCGATAAAGTTGAAATCTATTAAAGAGATTTGACAGATTGTAGTAGTTTGATGTGCTGGCGTCTGTACATGAAAATTAGAATTAAACAGTGCACGAAAAAATACATAATGCATGCAACTGTATCCGTCTATTACCTTTTCATGCCTAAACCACTGAATTGATCGTTATGAAATTTGACAGATAGATAGCCTGGGGCATGGAGAAGGACATAGGCTATGTTTCATCCTGGATCGCAGACGAAGTCACGGGCTAGTGTGAAATAAAATAAGTACAAGTAACTGCCATTTGTGTGACGTAAAATATGCAAATATCCATCAGTTACTGCATTAACTAGTGATTGAATAGTCTATGTGTACACAATTAGATTACATTAATTATTATGTATGATGCGCTTGCAAAGAATACATCCACGAATAAATAACTGTTACGCGGGAAATCCCGAAGAGACGTTGACTTACAATTTACAATACCTAGATAATAAAATAGCGCAGGTATTGCTTAATGAATAAAAATATTTGAAAGTCGCGTATACCTACTTAATTATTACTATTATTTTGTTCACAAGAAAAACACTTCTTATTTCTAGTGAACAAAATTATATGTACAGTCAGCAACAAAAGTCGATTAATACTTCAGTTTTTTTAATCTCAGTTATTGAGCAAAATATTAACACTTCAGTTTTTTAAATCTCAGTTATTGAGCAAAATATTTGTTCAAAATTGCATTGTAGGTACTTCTGCTGCAATTTTGAACAAATATTTTGCTCAATAACCGAAATTAAAAAAACTGAAGTGATAATCGACTTTTGTATTCAAAATAATAATTTAAGTTTAACATTAATTAGATACATATAAGTATGGAATTTTATTGTATTTTCTAACCTATCTTTTGCCTTACCTGTGAGAAAGCTGTGATGTGTTTTACTATAATAATTAGCTTTAGTTCTTTTTAATATTTTTTACTACTCAGTTGCTGTCTATGCCAGCCTATATTTTTTTTTATAAATTAAAACTAAGTACCTAAGCATTACTCAAGGTAGTGAGTGAATGCTTACTGCAGCAAGGCATAAATTTGCATTCTGTCAATATGACTATACAAAAACTAAAAAGGAACCTACATTGACTGACATTAGGCTGCTTTGGCTAAATAATTTAAGTAGATATATTTTATTTATTCTTATTAAAAACTAACTTTTGTACCAATATCCATGTACTTATAGGTATAATAATATTTTGACATGGAAGCTGTGACTCAGGACATGGCAAGAGTACTTTATAATAATTATGAATACCTACCTAGGCCAAATCAGGGAAGCACACACAACACAATCTTATAGCAAACTCACAATAAACCTACAATAGGTAAAAGGTTGATAAAACCAACATAGTTAAGAAACTTACAGACCTTGATCTGCTTTCAATGAATAAAATAAGCAGGTAGGTACCTACCTAATATGTGCACTTATTAATCAATCTTCACTCATGTTTTAAACCTTGCTCACAGTAGGTAATGCATTAAACCCAATGTTAAACCAGTGCATTTGCAATATCAACTTTATGTATTTTTAAGCAAAGCTGTAAATTGGGTGTACAAATTGAGAAGGTTTGAGTGTTCAAGGATGTAGGTATATTAAACCTTTTTTGTAGGTGGTAAGTTGTTCAAGTAAGGACCTACCCACAGAGCATGTAAATTGTAACCTTTTGACCTACCCAACAGATTTTTTTTAACCAGGTGGGTCCAATGGACTTTTTCGGCTTTTTTTCAGCGAAAAAAAAAAGGTTTGTAAAACAAACATTCAAATTACTTTCAATCAATAATTATGAAAAAACACTGTCAACATTAAAAATAAAAAAGTACCTAATTTTAGTAATTAGAGGTGTCCGAATTAAAAACCGAAACAAAATGTTTAATTAAAAAATGTACCTACTTACTAAATGTACGGTTTAAAATAAAATTAAATAATAGGTACATTTTATTTAAGTTGTAGCTGTACTAAAAACAATCAAAAACTATAATTGATTAATTGATTTTACCTCATTATTGCGCAGGTATTAAATTACACAGCTCATTTTAATTTAAAATAGTTATCAGGCAATAACAGTGAGAAACACAATATAAATAATGACTTTCAACTTACCGGTAAAGTAGGAAAACAAACGTAATGACTATATATTTCGATATGTTCGTGTTTTATTTTTAAAATTATGCACGCGTGAATTTTTAAATGATTACACCATTGGATTACACAAGTTGAACTTGGTGAAAAGACAGCTAAACTGAATGAAAGAGTTTAGTAGGGATGTGATGTGCTTGAATTCAATTAAATGACTATCGAATTAGAGCCGATTTTCCAAAAATAATTGCTACAAATAATTGCTAAACTTTTATGTGAGAAATAAATATGACTGTTGGTCTGATTTTATATAGAGAAATAATTAATCGCCATAGTCTTTCTTAAAAAACAGGATACATGTTGAAAAATTGGCTCTAAATTTAATAATATTGGGACGCACTATATAATTATTTGTTTTTAGTCCAAGTCCAAGAGATGGGGAAATTGGCATTGTTTTCTAGGTCTAACGACAAGAAAGTACCATTCGTTTACAAACTTTTTACTAAGCTTTCACTGTTCCCAAAACAGTTATCAAGTTGAAGCTTCTGTCAATTTGGGATAAGGTCAATATATACTACTACTTATATATACTGATACTTATTCTGTTATATTTTAATTTTCAATAAAATTTAAATTCTTATCGATTCTTACAACGAAATGAGAATCGATAAACTGTAGTCGCTTTCAAAATTTATATTGCCTCCTACACTATTACTGTCAATTTTGACTTTTGTCAATTGTCATCACGGGAAAATAAAAAGTACTCTGTGCTGTGGCCGAAGTTATTTTATCTATGGTCGAACCGAAATCGAACAAAACACAGAGTACTTTTTGATAGACTGAAAAACTCGACCAAACCAAAATTGTTTGCTAATTGATTGATATTTTTCGTTTTAGTTTCAAGTGGAGAAAAGCCTTCAAAGATACGTTAAAACAATTATTAAATATTGCAGAAATAGCATTTAAATGGCGATGAATTTCAATTTAAAAAACTTTGATTTGTGTTGTCGTACTTGCTTACGAGATGTTTCTGAAGAAATGTTTGAAATATTTCAAGAAGGAATTGACTTAGTAAATATTGCTGAATTAATAACGTCTTATACTTCAATACAGGTAAGATACAAGATATCTCTCGTTTACCGGATAAGCATCAAGTTAAGAAACAACCTCCTTTCATAAATTGTGATTAAAAATTGAATGCTTGTTAGTAAATTTTGTAAGTATTTTTTTTTCAGGTGAATATGGATGACGGGTTACCAAAGAAGATATGCAATAGTTGCTACAGTTGTTTATTAAACTTTCACGAATTTAAGATCACTGCATTAAATGCTGATGCTGAGTTGAGAGAGCATTTTTCCCAAACTATTGGTTTTAATAGCAAAGATATTGTGAGCCTAAAGAAAAAGCATAATAATAACTTAATTACTGTAATTAAACTTGAAGACGAATACAATCAATATCAGATTGAAAACAACTTGGATGATAGTGTTGATTCTGAAATGGCAGTTAAAGAAGAAATTGACCCATATAATATAGCAGTAATGTATTCAGATATATCGGATGCAAGTCAACTTGAAGTACATCAAGCAAAACGCCAAAAAACAGAACTAATATGTGAAGTTTGTGATAAAAACTATAAATCACAAACAAAACTAAACATCCACAAACGAAAACATAAACTTAAACAATACATCTGTAATCTCTGTTCAAAGACTTTTACTTACAATTACAAATATGTCAAGCATTTGGTATCACACAAATCAGATCCCGAAAGTAAATCCTACATGACAGAAATTAACCATAATACAGACCAAAAAATACAATGTGATGTTTGTTCAGAGAATTTCAAGTCTGTGAACTCTTTATCTGCTCACAAAAGAAAACATGCATCGAAAGACAGAATTCTATCATGTTCAATTTGCAGCAAGATATTTAAAAAAATATCCCACTTAAAAAGACATGAACTATGTCATGAGAATAATCGCCCGTTCAAATGTTCTAAATGCCCAAAGTCATTCGCTACGGAAGCTACTTTAACAGAACATGAGAATAAGCACAACGGAATAAAACCCCATTGCTGTCCGATATGTCCAAAGTCTTTTGCTCATCTTTCGACATTAACAAATCATATAAAGATCCATACCAGAGAAAAGCCCTATTTATGCCCTACTTGTGGAAAGAGGTTTGATTCAAGCACTAATTTGAACCAGCATATGAAGAGGCATTTAGGATTGAAGTTATTTGCCTGTAACTTGTGTCCGAGGAAGTTTGTAAGTAAAGGTGCGTTTTCAAAATGATTTCTTGCATGAAATTTTGGCTTACTGATTGTCTATTTATTTTATTTATAGTACAAAATATTTAATATCAGATCTAAGTCTCCATGTGCCCTTTGGCAAAGTTCTCCTCCAAACCTTTCCAATTATCGCTGTACCTTGCCTGTCTAGTCAACGTCTTTCCAGTAGTCCTCACCAAGTCATCTTCTTTGTCTAATAACTAATAGGTCATAGAAATCTCTAGTTTTTCACTTTCACATAATCAATTTTTGCTCTTGAACATAATATCTTGGTCAATGTTTGTAACTTAATTTAAATCTATTAGACTATTTCACATAAAAAACTTATAATTTTAAAGTTTTACATTGTTGCTGCTTAATAATTTTATTTTATTTATCAGGATATTTAAAATAAAATAAAGGGCCATTTTATTTTATTTATCAGGATAAATAAAATAAAGGGCCATGCTTTACTTGCCATTTAACTTCATTTCTCACTAAAAGATATAAGTAAACAGGGTCATAGTCATAGGATATAGTTGAAGTTTAGTAAAAAACCAATGGACATTGTCGAATGAAATTAAATTTGATAAGTTAACTGTCCGTTTTCTATTAATTATATTAAATTTTATTCAAAAACATCCTTCGTTTTCTTACTAAACTTCAACTATATCCAACCTAGTTACTTATATCCTTTGGTGACCATTTATCACCCTTTATTGGCATTTCAAAATATTTATAATTGAATATTAATAATAATAAATTATATTAAATAAAAATTTAATATTAATAAAAATTATTAATATTAAACTTTTATTTAATATAATTTTTATATAATATTATTTTTATAATAATATTTTTTTTATTTTTTATATTGGCTCCTAATGAACATCAAAATAATTTCAGGTGAGCTCAAATCTCACAGCGTAACTCATACAGGCATGAAATCATACTCATGTGATCAATGTAATGCAACATTCACAAACTGCAGTTCTCTGACCAAACACAAGCTGAGGCATCTGGGTATTAAACCCTATCAATGTGATACTTGTCCCATGAAGTAAGTTGTATTACCAATCTATACAAATCAATAAAATTGAAGTGTCTGTATGTAATGTCAAAATAAAAGCTTCAAATATTTATAAAAGTCTATACGGCACATATAAAAAAAAATCTGTTTGTATTTTTGTTTCGGCTTATCTCCGAAACGGCTGGACCGATTTTGACGGGACTTTCGCTGGCTAATAGCTGATGTTAGAGTAACTTAGTATGTAATTTTATTTTAGAAAAAGAATTAGTAAAGAGACACATTATTGTTTTCCGATATCCACGCGAACGAAGTCGCAGGCACAGCTAGTATTATAATACAAATTAATGAACTTTCAAATCTGGGTCGTAAAGTTCAAACTTGTACGAGAATCAATGCAGAAATCTACCGGCTTTTCGGGCGACTTGCACTTTATGTCACTAAAGTTAAGGTCTATTATTATCTAATGTCAAAAAATTGCGTCTATACACCAGCTGATTTGTGGCTAGTTCATTCATTCATCTATCGGTCGTAAGAGTCGTTTATTAGAAGCAGTTGTATACGTAAATCGCCAGATGGCGCTGATTTCAAAATTTTAATCATTCGAACTGGCCCTATTAATATTGTTTTTTTTTATTTCAGGTTCACATGCAAAGACCATCTGAAGAGGCACAACAGAATACATACTGGTGAAAGACCTTACCGGTGCGACCTATGTGATCGAACTTTTACACAAAGCACTGACTTGGTAAAGCATACGCGCTCACACTTAGGAATTAATGTATATAAGTAAGTGTAGCAGCAACTATTTGCTAGAGACATGTAGCTCCGTCGCTTTTAAGCAGTTCAGTCAATTTCACACGGGCGGCGTTAAATATGATATTTTATTGTATAATTTTGTATTTCAAGACAGTTTAGCGTACTGCATTTGTAACCATATTAGTAGCGGGATGTTGATGTGTGATCCCAGCTTTCTACAGTAAAATATCGTACAGGACAGCGTAGTGTGAACGGAGCCTATATCCGCCAAAACAGTGTTAAAGGCTACGTAGAGATGAGTCGTACTTCCAAGAGATGGCGCTGTTAATATTTCTATGAAAAAAAAAATGTCGATGGCAATATGGTTACCGAAAATAATTATGACGTGTTCTTACTTTAATATTTATTTCACAGATGCAATCAATGTGCCCAAAGCTTCAGACTAAAGACGGAACTTCGCCAGCATATATCGGAACACTTCATTTCTTCACAATTGGAAGCATTGAAAATGACTAACATAGATAAACCTCCAGCTCTGATAACCAGTAATGATTGTACGGCGAGGGTGCAACAGGAAAATGGAGTGGTTCAGAACAACAATGATAACTTCAAAACAACTGTCCAATGAAACTTGATAAAATTAAAAAAAAGAAAACTACTAGTACCTTTGAAAGAAGCAACCAAGGATCGAGTGCCTAGCGATAACTATGGTGGGAAAGCCAAAAGATAAGCTACATTCCTTTCACAGTTATTTTACCTCTGATTTTGCATCACTGTCCAAATCACAGTGATCTTTATTCTCATTCTAATAAGGTCGCTGTTGGGTTGCTACCACTGACAAGTCTGTCACAATCATTGTGATCTTTATTCTCGTTACAGTAAGGTTGCTGTAAAATAACTGAACGGACTGTACCGAAAAGCTATGTCAATCCTATTGACTGGCGTAGAAATACGAAACGCTATAAAAGCGATTGCCCTTTAGAATAGAATAGAATTTATTTTTCTTATGGACTGGACATGAATGAAAATTTTTGAAGATGTCATATTTGAGGGCCTTAATATTGTGGTGAAATATCATTAGCTTCCAGCTAACAAGCGTACCCATAAACTATCTACAAGCTAGTAGAATAGAAATAAGATGTATTTTATGGGCGTAGGCACCAGTTTATGGGTTTACACACCTACCCATGTAACCAAAGGTCTATAAATCCATTTGATTTAGATTGGTGACCCATATCACCTAATGTGTTCATAGCTACGTCGACGGAAAGCAATATCTAACTCAGTTGCCTATTCTGTGCCTCTTAAAGCAATAAAAAAGTGTTGTATTATCTTTATTATACGTAAAATAATATTATACATATTTAAATGATTAAAGTAAGTTTTTATTAACTAATTACTATTGGTCTTATTTTAAGTCCGTTTATCTGTACGGAAATAGTCCCTAAAACGATATGCATAAGAAAATACGTCAATGACCACGTCTGATGTAGTTTACACCCATTTGTTTCGGCGAGAGACTTCCAAAACTATCAAATTACCCTTGGTTGACTGGTAGAGAATGCCTAAGGCATTAAGTCCGCCTTTGTACCTTTTTTTGTGCGAAAAGTTAATGAAATAAACTACAAAACAAGCATGTAACGACCGATCGAAGCGGAAAGCTTGAAGTTTGCTACAGTTGTGGTGAAATCAAGAAGAAATTGCACACAGTGTAACCGAAGTAACATCTGCATGGTTGACTTGCGACCTGCCGGTTACACGTAATGGGAGTTGGTTGCGGTGAAGACGCCTTGCAACACGCGAATGTCGAAGACACGATCTTGGGTGGATAACTAGGTTGAGTGCTGTTACAAGTATCTTCTGGCGCCTGATTGACATTGACACGGGGGCGTTGTTGAAAACATTGTGAAATTTAAAAAATTGCGGGAAAACAAGATGGCGGCGTTAGTTTTGATTTTGGCCACGCGCCAAAATAAGCTTGTAGCGTTGTAGTAGCGTAGAGTTATGCTGCCAATTCGATACCTCGAGGAACATTATGGTGGAACATCTTGGTCGTACCTAGGTACGACCAAGATGATAACTATTTATATTAGGTGCATAAGCATTGGACATTGTGTGGGTTCATTCCGTTCATTACAGCCTAATTTGCAGTAACAGAAACCTATGTAGTCCGAGGTGGTCGTGCTCCATACATTTAAATTTTTTGTAGGTTCAGCAAAATAATTATGTCATAACTAGTTGCCAGTACCAAACGCAGAGTTTTGGTCCGTGAAGGTAGGTCGGGGACAAATCTCACGACCATCAATCATGGCAACGCATTAGGAAACCACGAACTCAACGTAATTTTAGATGGTTAATATGTTTTCATTCATATACCTACGCGTAAGTAGATATTTATGAACCAACGCAAATGCAATCATTGTGAACTTGCAGTCAGGACTTGATGGTGGCTGAACTGTGTCAGGTGACCTATTGACATCGGATTATTGCATTGGATGCAAATGAGACGCCGAGTGACATTTTGTGTTTAAAAGTTTCTAAGGTCTTAGGTTAACATAATATGCACATTTTGCTCAGATAAAAAAAGTGCTTTCAGAGGACTCTCGTCAGGAACGAAGTTCCTTACGCGCTACTCGCAGGTACACACCCGTATATAATAGCAAGAGACAGAAAAAGAGGGAGTAAGTCGCATAGCGCTTTTTTTAAATTGCTGATTGGTTCTGCTCTTGACCTCGATCACGCCTGATGGAAAGCGATAGATGAGGTCAATGATGGAACGAGCATGCCCAGAAGATGCCTGTTCAGTACTGCTTTTTTCGTGACCATTTCTACCCGTCAACTTCTGTTGCAAGTTCGCTCCAAAAATATTACTACTTAGATACGTATTGAGGCTGACTGACTTTTTGTTACCACAACTGATTGAGGCCCAGGAGGGGATGGCGGAGAAACGAACTACATATCGTCACCGGAAAGGCAAAAGTACTAAAGCGCCATTTTAGCTAAAATGAGTTTTATATATGGTTGGATTCGGTTTTTTTTCTCTACACACTGGTCTTGGTCTCCTATCAATTTGAGCAATACTTAAAAAGTTACTGGCGCTTAGCAGTGACATTTTTGTTTTTTTTCGATACGTCTTTTTTACTTACCTAAAGGAATTTATATGACTTTTATTGATAATGTTGGTTAGTTTTTTTTTCTTATTGCCATCTGCCTGTCGACCCTTGTTGAGAAACCTAAAATGCGTAATTTGTAACTAATGGGGTCGCTTAGTAAATTTGCCTTACGTAAAAATTTATGGACTTAACGCTTTAGTACTTTTGCCCTTCGACATTTTTAAATGAAAATCTTTTTAGTACCTTTGCTACAATTATCTACAATGTGTGGTGATTATTAGGCGTATTTGACGTTTTACTTTCTTAATGAAAAAGTATTTTAGCTATAAAAATTTTACTCCAAGAAAACTGTGGTGGTACATTAGTATTGAAACCAGTAAAAATCATCATCATCATCATCATCAGCCTATAATGTTCCCACTACTGGGACACTGGCCTCCTCTCAATGAGAGGGAGTTGGGCCGTAATCCACCACGCGGGCCCAGTGCGGGTTGGTGGATGTCACAGGTCTTCGAATTTTTGGTTCTAGGACATGCCGGTTTCCTCCAGTAAAAATATTAATGATAAATTGACAGTTATTGCAGCTGTATTTTTCTGGATTTTGTTATGGTATGTAACATTTAAGGATCATACGTTTGAAGCGTTGCGCATAGTCATTGGCGCTTCAGTCGATTTCCAAATTAAAATTACCAAAAAACGTAAACAAAAAAAGAAAAAAAATATCAGCAAAAATTGTGTTAGATGACACTAAAGAGAACACAGAGCTAGAAAAAGGAGAGCGAAAAATTAGCAAGAGGAAAGTTAGGAGCAATCAAATGAACAGTGGAAAACAATAGGTACACAACTAAAAGTGGAAAAGTTATAGAAGACAAAAAAGTGAAGACTTCTACATGTACACCAGAAAATTGTCATAATAATGATAATTATTTGTCAAAAGCTTCAATAAAAGTTGATTTTCCGTGTAGAACATAAGTTTATTTTCCTTGTTTTTGCTGCAATCGCTGCAATTGTTCAGTAAGTATACAATCACTAGCTGACCCGGTGAACTTCGTACCGCCTCGAATATAAATTACTACACTACCCTAACCTGCACTACGTACGTTACACTACGCTTCCCTACTCTACGCTACTCTTGGCTACGCTGCTCTACTGTACGCTAAGCTAAGCTACCCTACCCTACACAACACTGTAACACTAGTACTACTACAATCATTACAACAACAAAAAAAAACTATTATTCGGGTCGGAGACAAATTCAACAAATCAAAGATCATCAAAATCAGTCCAGTCGTTATTAGCCGTTATAAATAGTATAACTATTATTATTATTGACTTTGTTTTATTTATTGAGATTTAGATTGTTAGAGTTGATACACGTCAACAAGTAACCCCGTTATGAATCTGGCAAACGACCCGAGAGCTAGATTGACCCGGCACTATACCGAAGACATCCCGGACGTCAGCCTGTACGAGATTAGGATGGCTCTGAAGCAGCTCAAAAACAACAGGGCGCCGGGTGATGACGGAATTACGGCCGAGTTGCTGAAGGCCGTCGGAAAATCCGTTCTTAAGGCCCTTCAGAAGCTGTTTGGTTCCGTCATACTCGAGGGCAAAACACCACAGGCATGGAGCAGAGGTGTGGTGATAATTTTCTTTAAGAAGGGCGACAATGCCCTTCTTAAGAATTATAGGCCCATCTCACTCCTGAGCCATACTACTGCCATGCCATGATACTTTTCTGCCATGTCTACAAGCTGTTTTCGAGAGTCATCACGAACCGTCTAGCGCGCAGGTTTGACGACTTCCAGCCTCCCGAACAAGCCAGATTCCGTAAAGGCTTTAGCACCATAGACCACATACATACGCTGCGACAGGTTATACAGAAGACCGAAGAATATAACCTGCCTCTCTGCTTAGCGTTCGTGGACTACGAGAAAGCCTTTGATTCGATCGAGACATGGGCTGTGCTGCAGTCTCTTCAACGGTGCCAGATCGACTATCAGTACATTGAGGTGCTGAAGTGTTTGTACGAAAACGCCACTATGTCAGTCCGATTTCAGGATCAGACCTCGAAACCTATCCTTCTGCAGCGAGGTGTAAGACAGGGAGACGTTATCTCTCCGAAACTGTTCACCGCTGCACTGGAAAGGGGCTGGCATCAACATCAACGGCGAGTACATAACTCACCTTCGGTTTGCCGACGATATCGTAGTCATGGCTGAGACTATAGAGGACCTCAGTACAATGCTCGATGACAGTAGAGCCTCCGAAAGAGTGGGTCTTAAAATGAACATGGACAAAACGAAGGTCATATCAAATGCCCATGTAACACCCACTCCCATAAAGATCGGAGACGCTACACTCGAAGTCGTGGACGAGTATGTTTACCTAGGACAAACTGTCAAGTTACGTAGGTCTAACTTCGAGAAAGAGGTCAATCGTCGAATCCGACTCGGCTGGGCAGCGTTCGGGAAGCTACGCAATATCTTCTCTTCCCACATACCGCAGTGTCTCAAGACGAAAGTCTTTGACCAGTGCGTGTTGCCAGTGATGACTTATGGCACTGAAACGTGGTCGCTCACAATGGGCCTTATAAGAAGGTTAAAAGTCACCCAAAGAGGGCTATGCTTGGAGTTACCCTGCGTGATCCAATCAGGAATGAGGAGATCTGCAGGAGAACCAAGGTAACCGACATAGCCCGAAGAATTGCCAAACATAAGTGGCAGTGGGCAGGGCACATTGCTCGCAGAACAGATGGCCGATGGGGCCGAAAGGTTCTGGAGTGGCGACCACGTACCGGAAGACCTAGCGTTGGAAGGCCTCCCACAAGGTGGACCGACGAACTTGTGAAGGCCGCAGGAACCCGTTGGATGCGAGAAGCACAGAACCGGTCGAAGTGGAAGTGCTTGGGGGAGGCCTATGTCCAGCAGTGGACGTCTTTCGGCTGAAATGATGATGATGATGAGAGTTGATAGAAGTAGGTAAGTAGCAAATATACGACTAAAAGGCAATAAGTCAAATTGTTTTAGATCTTTACACTTAATTATTACGTATAAGTAATAATGACTAAGAATGTATTAGTCTGGAATGCATGTTAGTTGTTTTTGCGTTCTTAAATTTCAATGGATTTATTGAATAGTGTTTATGCTTTACTGTACCTGAATATTTTTATGAAGATAAGTATTATTGCCTTACGAAGTGGACAGAGCATTTATACTAAAGCGACACTATCTTCGGAAATACAGTAATAATAGGCAATATGTCAACTTTAACACATAGATAATAATATAACAATGATTTTTTGCCTGCAGCATATTTAAATTGGAATGCTAGAAAAAAAGATATGCCAGATTTAGTATTTAAAAAAAGTTTAAACCGCTCTCCTGTAAAATGCCCTTTTTGCAGTTTAGTACTTTTGCCTTTCTAGTGACGATATATTCCCCAAGCTGATTATATGAATAATTAGAAGGAGGGAAGGGCAGTCTTCGCCATGCATGAACTAATCATAATAATTAAGGGCACATGTAACCTTTCGTGGTCCACTAGGATGTCCCCTGAACCGTCTCCGGACACAAGTGAGGAGATGTAATTTGAACCTGATAAAGTGTGGCTACTTCAACGAAACTGCAGTAGGGAGTGGATATGGAGCTATGTACCAAACTGCTCCACATGCTATCCTGTCCTTTGTGTCCCAAAACATGCAGTCAAGTGACCTCTTCGCTGCCACCGATGACGTCGCAGAAGTGGCGAAATTTTGGGCCAACAAGATCTGAAATACGGTCGTGCCAGCGACACGAAGAAAAATGGCATTCTTGTATAGTTTGGCACATAAAGAAGGAGAGAGATTACATTGCCTATGGTCATTGAACATACGAGTAACTTCTATAGGTACCTTTTCAACATTGCCCCACCCATAACGTTACGAACCACGCGGAAAACGTAAAGAAACTCTACACTACCTAGTTTTCCACTTATGTGTGCATTAGGCAATAATCATAGTAATGCAACCGTCAACTTTACAACGCAAACGCATGCTTTCTTACCGGAGGAGTTAAATTTGTTTCCGCGGGTAGGTACATGTGATCTTGTATCTACCTATGTACTTACATCTTAACATTTAGCGTTAGATTTTTAATTTGGGCTGAAGAAAAAAAAACCGACTTCCTAAAAAACACTACAAAGTGAAAAATAACTTTAATTTCGGAAGTCGGTGTCTTTGGATCTGTACCTATTTTAATTTTTGCCACCGACTTCCGAAATTAAAGTTATTTTTCACTTTGTAGTGTTTTTTTGGAAGTCTGTTTTTTTTTTGTTAAAAAGTTTTTATTTCTCGCTTTTAAGTGGGTCTGTTTATAATGTGTCTAAGTTACAATAGCCTAATGTCAACTTGCCCAACGCCTTTTACAAAATATTGCTTTTCCCGATGCAGGGACGTTAATTGTTGAGGACTTCTCCTAGTATTCCACCATCAGCTCCATTTCACCATTCGCATTGTGACGAGCATAAATTGCTTAGCAACCATATTAAAGTAATCGAATCGCAACCCGTGAAATACTTATTACTAAGTAGTTACGTTGGCCATCTGTGGTCTTCTTCATCAGTTCCACTTCACCAAATGGTGGTTTCCGAGAGCAAATACATGAGTTACTGTAAAAAATACCCAAATCGCTATAGGTGTCTCTATAATATTTGAGGAGTTCCCTCAATTCCTCGTGGATCCCATCATCAGAACTGGATTTTGATAAAAATGGGACCAATCTGGAAGTATATCCTTTTAAATAAAAAAATAATTTTCCAAATCGGTTTATAAATGACGGCGTACTGAGGTAACAAACATAAAAAAAAAATACAACCGAATTGAGAACCTCCTCTTTTTTTTGAAGTCGGTTAAAAATGGAACTTTAAAGGAAATTCGAAGGTGCCTACCTACTTAAAAAACTATACGGGGTTATTGGTAAAACATTAACAACCTCTTAAGAGGTCATTGTACTCATCATTATGAACAACTATTACTATGGGAACAAACCTGAAATCGCGAAAAAAATATCACCTGTTCCCTACATTTATGTTCGTTTAACACGTCAAAATGTAGGAACAGCTGATTTTTTTTCAAAGGAAAAAAACGGGAGTTTTTACCCTTTGGGTACGGAACTCTAAAAAGGGCTCTTGCAGTAGGTAATTACGCTAGAATAGGTAGAAGACAATTATTTAGACGTATAGGCAAGGTCTTATGTTTCTAGGCCTACGATTAGACTTCGCCTACTTACTAGACTGATTAATTATGTTTAATTTACTTAATAGTTGCTGCTAACAAAATTAGTATGTCACTGCATGTAGGTCTGCATTAAACTTGAGTTAGGTAATAATAGCAATCAAGCAATTATAATATGCCTTTAAATATTTATATCGCAGTTAGATATAAACACTTAATAAGATGTAAATCTTGCTGCGAATTATGTTTAGAAAGTACAAAGTATATCGGGATTCTTCAAAACACCAGGATTGCATCAAAAATTACATAGTAACCGACTTAAAAAAAATGAGGAGGTTATGTACTTATTTGGCGGGTTTTTTTATGGATCTGGTAATACCTAGACCAGCAGATACATACTTAGATGTTATCTTAAACGTAAGGGTCAGTTCACACCGAGACGCGACGCGACGCGCAGTTTTCAAAATAGAAATACAATTACAGACCTTATCTACTACACTAAAAGGTACACAATGCAGGGTTTACTACGTTGAGCTACGCCGCGCAGCGCCGCGTGGCGCCGCGCGGCGTAACTCACTGAATCGTGTACCTTTTTGTGTAGTAGATAAGGTCTGTAATTGTATTTCTATCTTGAAAACTGCGCGTCGCGTCGCGTCTCGGTGTGAGCTGACTCTAAGGGTCATGGATTTCGGCATCTGAGGAGATTAGTAATTCGGAGACCAGTTAGGGCTGCTGCGTAATCAATGAATTAAAAGAGTGGTTGTTTATAACCTACCTAGTTTGTTAATCATTAGGATGTGGCTCTTTCTGCTCTTTTATTAGCATTCAGCTCTTGTTTTGCCTGTTATTGAAAAATCTCTTTCCAACTCATGTCTGTTCATAGTTTTGTACCTAAGTACCTTACTTGGGTCCCGCTCTTGGTTGGGTTGGGCTTTTTTTTTTGCGGATGGGAAATCATCAAATGACCCCTCCCGCTCTGGGTGGAGCGGAAGGGAGTGTCAGACTTACTGACTAAAACCCACCCGTGTTCCTTTCTTAGCCCTTTATGTTCCGGGCCAGCGATAACCCTTTCGGACAATCCCGCTGACCGTTGCATTTAATTTACTGATGTAGTTAGGTAACGTTCGGAAAGCACGCTAAGTCGTTCGTCCCGGCTGCCATTCGTGGATCTTTGAGAGTGTCTGACAACCAATCTTACCAAGGGGTATTATCGTATCTATTACCCAATAATTGAGTTGTGGAGGTCAGATAGACAGTCGTTCCATGTAAAATACCTACTGGTATTCAGCTGCATCCGGTTAGCCTGGAAGCCGACCCCAACATAGTTGGGAAAAGGCTAGGCAGATGATGATTTCAGTAAATGCTCTACACACAACTCTAACATTTTGCTAATAAATAGATACTTATTCATCAATCAACATCAAGAAATTGGCGAGAATTTGTTATAGGAATTAGGTATAAGGAAAACTTCTATAATTTACTGGAGCTCTGAATACATCTATAAGCTGGCACTCGAAGGCTTAGTAAAATACGAGTGTAGTGTGTACGTGATCTTAAGGTTAATAGATATACGAGCGTTAGATATAAGTGTGGACACTTCTTTATTTATGTCCGTCGTGTGGCCAAGGAAGTTGTCACCGCCGTCCGTCGTGGATATGTTTATGAAGTTCTGGGTTAAGCCTCACAATGATCTGAGGTGTAATAGGCAAGATCCTTTTAATTTAAAGTTCATCTTTTTGCAATGCGAATTAGAACAGCCCTGTATGTTTAGGTAAAGTTAGTTAGGATACTCGCATTAGAGAGGTAACCCATCATTAGCACAGTATTGTTCACGTAGCGTAGGTATTGCGTAGATACTATCGACTTTTGTTACTGACCGTACCTACCTACTGTAAACGAACCTTTGTTAAATTGTTTTAATTTTGTTATGTAAACACATTAGAGGGGCCCGTGGCTAAATAATAACAGCCGCACAGGTCGATCGATCAGGTTAAGCTACGCTTGCCGCGGTTGTTCTGTGGATGGGTGGCCATTCTTACGTTTTTTGCAATTTGCAGGTCAGTGTCAGGTTGTGTCTTGATCAAAATATGATTCGCGACAATAACAGGTACATATTTAGAGAATTATAATCATTAGAATCATTAATACATGATCCACTCCTTTCATTATTTGCCAGCCATTTATTTACTTTCTTACTACTTTAAATAAATTCTAAACTTAGCGCATGATCGATTTTTAAATGCACCATCGATGCGTTAACGCGGAGAGCACGTGACAAGCGTTCTTAATTTGAAAACAAAAAGAGAGCGGCACCTTCTCCAAAATAACGTTTTTTCGATATCTATCATTGATGAATTTAGTTTGCAGGTAGAAATTTCACGTAACCAAAAAGCCGAACTCAGAAAAAAACATGCAAAAAGCTAAATAGAGCACAAACATTTCAGCTTTTTTTGGGTTTAAAAAACATAGAAAGCCAATCACTGAACCAATAGAGTGAACCGTTTTTTGATGTTCCACTATAGCCTATCGCTTTTTTTCTCATATTTCGATAGTCCAGAGTAAATTGGTAAGCCAGTTTTATTTTATTCGTAAATTAAAACAAACAGCTGTAGGTACTTATATTAAAAAGTAAATGGAAATAACTTAACAAATATTACTACTTATAGATTGCAACATAGATTTTTGCTAAATGTAAAGAAAAAAAAAGTTGTAAAAAAAAAAAAATTTGACAAATGGCAATTCTTTTTTATCAGACTTTCGTTTTAACACACCCAATTATGAAATAATAACAGATGCTCACGCTAAAGGTTTTGACATACGACATGATTAATTACTGCTAGGTACATGAACGGTAAAGGTTGTAAATGCACTGCCCTAAATTATAGTGCTCTTAAAATGGTTATAAAAGAATTGCATTTGACAGGCGTACTAGATTTTAATGTTACGTATGAATAAAAGGTGGGAGATGACCTGGTATTGTAGTTTGTATTATAAGAATATACCTTGTACCACAGGTCCTCGTCAGTCAGGTCAGTTCGTCGTCATTGCTGAGAATTCGTCTTCGTCTCCATAAGTTTTGCGGGTTTCCGTAAAATGGACCGCTCGGTACATGCCCTCACGTACCAATTAGCATCAACAACACATCATCATCATCATCATCTATCGCACTCCATCCATCCATGCACTGATGGAGATAGGGTCTCTTCCAAATTGCACCACAACACCCGGTTCTCCACTTTCCGCATCATACCTTCTTAAGGTCGTTGGTCCGTGATCCTCCCAGGTTTCCTTTGGTGACTATACATATAGTTGAGACCTCCTCAAATTACGTCTTACCAAGCCTTTGCTGGTCTTCCTTAAGGAGTAGGAGTGGATCGAATTATCGATTTTTCCACCTGTATCTACACAGAAATGCGCTTGGACGTAGATTTGCGGACACCGGCCCGTGTTACTATTTTTTACATAATAGTAATAACATTATCAGAATATTATGGTACTCCCAGTGTATAAGTACCTACGGCATAGCGATTGTTGTACTCGTAGTAGGGGCAACCCTGTATTTCGCGGGTGTCGTGGTAGGGCACTGTTAGTTGTGGTAACGCGCGTTCGACGCACGCGCATCGAATAGTTATCGATTATTTTTGAAGTTCGAACGATTACGTTGCAACTTTTTTGTTTTTGGATTTTTTGTTTCTCTTTTTTTAAGGTAAGTTTTTATTATAATAATTTAGGGTGTTTAAAAATGTTTTCATTCGTAACTTCAAAATCAGAGCCTTTTTTGACTATTCCTACATTGGCGTGAGGTTTTCCCAAAACACAGTGTTTAAAAATGCGTGTACGCACCCCAAAAAAATATAAGAAAATAAGTTTTCAACAAACTACCTACATAGGTTATTTTTACTTAAAAAATAAATCTAAGATCACTTTCAAGAGATACGGTTCAATTCAAGTAGAGTATTCGGGTTGTCGCAATAAAATTGCTACCGTTTTGTTAATGAAATAAAGCGAAAGTTTGAACTTTTAGTTAATGACTTAAGACCTAAATCTTAGTGCTAACCTTGGATTTGGTTAGGACATTTCTTGGTAAATTATTTATTTGAAATCATTTGGAAAGTTACTTACCGTCTGTCGTCAGATTAAGTATTTATTTCTTATGTCAAGTTGATTAATTAATTAAGTTTTTATAGCTACTCTTGTTTTCAGCAAAAAATCAAAGACATAAGCTTAGGACCTGCAGTCATTTTACAGTTTACAAAAAATAGAAAAGGTTTCAGATATTTAAGTAAATAAATTATTTTCATTTAAGCTCTCGTATGCCGCAATATAAAAAAAAAAGTTTTGTCTCGTGTGGGTCTGTATATATGTTCCATCGTAAAAAAGGTGCTTGCTACACATGACTAAACGGCTAGGTGGCTTATTAGTCGATTCGCATGAATTTACTCGCCCGAAACGGGCGAATCGTCACTTTTAAACAATAATATTTTTTCTATAGGCGACTCGCGCGAAGTTAATTTATTTGTGGGCAAGTCGACAACTCTAGAAATATAAATTTTGAATTTTGTGCATGAAGTTAAGAAAAAAATACACGCTTTATAAAATTTATCTCTTATCACTTCTGTGCGCTAGTGTCCTTTTTTCTACCTTTTGTGCCAATTGCATAATAGGTACATATTTCTGGAGTTGTCGACTCGCCCACAAATAAATTAATTTGGTGGGGTTCGCCAAAAAAAAAAATTGACGCATCGCACGTTTCGGGCGAGTAAATTCGTGCGAATCGACTAATAAACCGGCTCCGGGCTTTACCATCAAAATCACCAAGTTTATTTCTGAAAAATATATTTCACTAGCAGCGCCCCGTGGTTTCCCGCTTAAGTTACAATCTCGTAGGAATATCGGGATAAAAACTATCCTATGTCCTTTCCCGGGACTCAAACTATCTCTATACCAAATTTCATCTAAATCGGTTCAGCGATTTAAGCGTGAAGAGGTAACAGACAGACAGATACACTTTCGCATAATTTATAATATTAGTATGGATTGTAAGTAACAGTAGGTACTAAGAAATCTTACACTAAACATGGTTTGAGGGCTAACTGATACTATTTGGTACCAGCAGGTACCTAGTTACCTACTAAATGATTCATCAAAATGTAAAAAAAATTGTTTTTATCATTTGCCAAAAACTTTATTTTTTATTTTTTGAAGTTCCCATAATTATGAACATAATTATAATAAAAATGCGATGATTTTCTCTCAGTTCACATAGCTGTACGTATATTCAGAATGTATGCACGCAAAACTACAGAACTAACTTTGGCAAAGCACTTGAAATAGGAATTTAGTGCTGTTCATGTCGGAACGCCACGTTATCGCGTCAGCCAGTCTTTGTCCCACTCTCAATTTCAAAGAACATTTTCACCAGTTTCCCCATACCTAAGCACTTCTTTCCAAACCATAATCCCACTCAAACTAGATTTCTAGTTCAACATACTAAAAACATAATGTAACAACTTAAAAAAATCTTACTCCATTTGTTTACACATTTTCATTACGGAATCTGACAGTTACCTACATCATTAAAAACATTATTTTGTTCAAACTTAGATCTGTAGTCAGTGGTATATGACTACTTAAAGTGCAGTAACACGCGAATTGAGTAATTATTTCTTAATGATCTTGTAGTGTAGGTGTGCCACTTAAATTACATAAGGAATAACATACTTAATTGTGTATATATGTTCTTGAAACTTGAAAGTGCGTATCCGGCTAGGAGAGCTGAATAAGGTGATATTTAAATATCTCTAGTCAGTCACCGATTCTATAGTCTATAGAGAATCAACTAAAAATAATACTTGCGACGGAAATATAAACTTGCGTGAAAAAAATGGCCCACCACGGGTGGGCCATTTTTTGGGCCCATATCTCAAAAATCTCATTGAATATAAGTTATTATTTTATATTGTGTGAAGGTAGGTAACTAAAATTTAACTTGATTTTTTAACGGACTTCAATAAAAAGAGGTGCTTTATTTCGCAAAGATTTATCTTAATAAGATAAAAAAGTATAAATTACTTGACCTAAAATCAAGACGCAATCTCCTAGAGACGGTATTTTGGTTTGATTCGTGTAGCAGTGTATATGACTGTATTGAATTATAATGTTTCAAAAGAAGAGGCATCTTCTCGTAGATATGAAAGGACGACCATTGATCACCACAATTGCTCACTGCGAGTTGGCGATCTCATACAATTTTTTCTTTCAGTTTTTCATACGATGTTTTCCTTCACTGTAAGTCACAGATTTTTATATTAACTGATCAAAATGCTTATAATGAAATTGAAAACGTAACATATTACTACTAGAAAATTCTAACGATTTCAAAATTGAACTATTGGTTCCGCATGTAATATTTACTTAGTTTTACGACTTTATTCATATCTATTGGTTATAGGTACTCATCGTATGTATCTACTTGGGATAAATATTTAAAACCTATAATATTGTTGTATGTCGGATTAAAAAATCGTTCGGATTTACGTTACGTTTACATCGCTCGTACGTGCTAGGGCCTCCGCTATCGTGCTTGAGAAGCGGGTCTTAAACTTCCTAGCCAGTATGTCATTTTAATCCAAGAAATATGGTGCCTAAGTCGTGGTGGCATTCCGATTAGATTGTGCCTGAGCTTGTACCGGGATACAGCGCGCTAGGAATGCATATCTGTCTGCTAAGCGGAATAGCATTCAATAATAATGGAATGGGTAGCACGGTTTCAGAACAAGCGCACCACCCGCAGTCGTGACCATAGGAATATTCTGTAGATCCAAATTAATGACTGGCTGGTCGATGAGATAGTGAGTTTATTCTACGTTGAGTGTCTTTTTCAGATCAATATCTACTTCGATAGTTGCTATGATTCTACTACAGCTTAAGATTTGCGTTCAGTGCCTTCCAAAAGTTAGTTGTAATTTATGATTTGACATTCTAGTTTCAAATGTTTGAACTGTACACTTATCGTTTTTATTGACTAATTCATCTACTTTATGAAAAATAATCTCTTAGGATTAAGTACCTACCTGTTTTTTTTTGTGTGTTTCACATCTGATTTGGAAAAAAGTTCAACTAACTTTTGGAGGGCACTGTAGGTAATTTCTTTATGGTGATGGTAAGTACCACTATTGTAGAATAAGTTTAAAAAAAGTACCAGTAAATCGGTTTATTGAAATCTAGTAAAAACTGTAAGAAAAAATAAAATAAAGTTGTTTATTGGATATAATTTGCTGATAACATGCTCATTCACGATAAATGACAGAATTAAACCACGCAATTAGTACCTAGTTCAATTTGATTTCCTTTGATATTCAAGGTAGAGAAAGTGGCGAATTACAGCTATTCAAATTGATACGTTCATGCACAACCGTACGACGGTAATATATTATGTTACACATAAAATATGCCTAATAACAGATATGTCAAGCAGATTAGAGAAATCAACGTGGTATTCTGTGAGCTCAGCTTACTAATAGAGTGATATATACCAAATTGGCGATATAGATATAATATGAGACTTTATAGGCGTGTAAATAAATTTTAAAATATGTATATAATAAAGTGTATTTCATATTTTGGTCATAGCAGTCAACTCTGTCACTCTTCTGAACTTTTTATATACATATTTTTCGATTACTTAAATTATATGAACATGAAAGATAATTTAGAAAAACATTACGTATCTAAAGAGGTTCATTACTTTGTAGCCTTCCTTCAAGACTGATGTATAGAAAATCAGGCAAGACGAAAAAGACAGGTCAGAAGAATGCCAATTCTTCCTTTTATCGTAAGCGGATCATCTGTTAATGACAACTTTATTCGTTTCTTTCTAAATCTTGGTTTCTTAACCTTTGCCCTACGAGTCTTTTTTGGTCCTTGAATTATTATAACGATTACCCGAGCCTTTTAACCCTGGGATACTTTGATGTCTGATATATGCTAATAAAAAAAAGTTTTAGGGGACGACCCGTAGAAAATAATGATACACAAACTCTCCAGAAACTCTAAGAAATTGGAGAAATATGTGAAGGCTGTCCGATTAGTATGTCTGAGACACACGATTCTGTAGTAAATAATAAGTACTTTGATTTACCAACTGTGCTGGGGCAGATTCCAAAGAAGTATTAGCCTACCCTACCAGCAAGTTGTTAGCGATGCTGTCTGCCCGTGGTGCGGTGGTCACACACTTAGGCTCTTTATATACACACGTTTTTATACAGGGTTAGTTTTCAAAGAGGTGTGGAACAGACCATCAAACCGAACAATTTTGTCCATGAGACCAACATCGTAATCGCGAATAAAAATTCAGGCGTCTCGTACTTTTAGGTCGAGTAGGTATTTAAATTTGCTATGGGTCAGTTTATAAATTTTTCGCGATTACGCTAAAAGTCCCATGGAGAAAGTTGTTCTCTTGTCTGTACAACACCCTGAAATTTGGCTGATCTTTGAAAACTAACCCTGTATAGACAGGTGATCTTTTTTTGTCGGTTCCAAATTTTTACAGGGTGAATATGAACAACTTTAACTATGGGACCAACTCTGAAATCACGAAAAAAAATCAGCTGTTTCATACATTTTGCAACTCTAATGTACCGTACGGAAAATTAGAGCGGCTATCGGCTTTTGAGCTTCTGTCTTCCACAAGAGAATCTTGGATGACCAGACTGGCGGTCTAAAGCATGAATTGACACAAAAACCGTATTGTAGGTGCGATTACAATAATATGTCAGTCAAATTTATAATTTGAAAAACAATGAAATTGACAGAACTAAGATAGCAGATGACAAAACAAATGACAAATGACATTCAGTAGCCACGGTCGCGAGTACTAAAACTGCAGGAGAATTTAATAGGTAATTCTTTTGAGAATTACCTATTAAATTCTCCTGCAGTTGCAAGTCTTGGAAACAATAGCTTTAACTTTGGTTAAAGCTATTGTTTCCAAGACTTTGAAACGGTCAAGTATGATTAGAAGACGTTGAGGTGTCGTCGTAAATCTTTATACTATTTGTTACAAGTTACAAGTACAACCTGTACAACTACAAATATCTCGTTAAAGGTTCTAAGAATTTTTATTGTAAAAACGTGATGTTTATCGGTTTTGCTTTGTTCCAAAACGTATGTTTCTTAAGGATATATTTTTCTGCTTATTTAATGGTTCTCTTCCTTATTAGTAGCTTCAGGAAACAGGCTTTCTAATTCTGGTAAATGCAAGTATTATACAACACCGACTGGGATCCTCGATTCGTTCGGCGAATGGACTGATTCCTCAAATCTAAGCATTCAATAAGAGGCCTTTGAAGCATAAGCAGCCTATAATGTTCCCACTGCTGGGACACAGGCCTCCTCTCTGTGAGTGGAAGTGGGCCGTAATCCACCACACGGGCACAGTGCGGGATATGACATGACACATGTCATCGATTTTTTGGTTCTCGGAAGGACATGGCCGGTTTCCTCACGATGTTTTCCTTCACCGTTTTGAGAGCAGTGGTGATAAAATAGTTTACACAAAGTAAAGCGCTTGTCTGGGTCCGAACCCACGACCTACAACTCGTAAGTCGGGGCCGTTACCACTGGGCCACCCCTGCCCCCACTGTCCACTGAGGCTTATGTCAACCACATAAACATGCTGTCACTATAATCTCTGCACTACTCAGTAAGATTCGTAACGTCATTAGGACACGGTATCCCGACTTCACTCCGCTTGTCTTCTTACAACCCGTTTCTCCACTCAGTGATAAAGTTCCGATAACTTAATCAGAGCTTATCAGACGAGAAAGGTAGTAATATCCTGTATTAATATAACATTTTGTCTGTTAACAGCCAGATTTTTATCAGAAACTATGATTTGAAAGTGGTGAAACGGGCTGTTTCGTGCCCTTTGCTTGGACCACGTCTTGATCGGGCTGATAGCGTTGATAATGAATATGAGACAGACAACAGAGTTTAATTAAATACTGGTGTTCAGCTGCATCCAGTTAGACTGCAGCCGACCCCAACAGAGATGGGGAAAGGCAGATGAACATAGTTTACTAAGCAATCAAATCTTAAGGAATTTAATAAATTTTGTGAGTAACAAAGGTCTTAAAACTATGTTAGTTAATACTAAAATCAAAACGAAACATCATTCATAACATTCAAACAAGAAAGCAATAAGCTATGAGTAACATAGTACGATCCGTTTTCTGAAAACCGTTAGAATGATTAGCAAAGCTCTATTCATAACTCATTACTCAAGTGATATTTTTTCAAACAAAGTGTTAGTTTCTTGGTGTTTAAAGATGAGCCTTGACCTTGTCCCTAAGTATGACAATGTAGCCATAGACTATGAAAAACAGCAACAGAGAACCACAGGTAAAATGTTGCTCATTGTCTTCGTTTGTTTTGTTAATTCTATGCATCATTATGGTAGTGAGAAATACATTTCTTATAGCAGAAAATTTTGACCCTGGACGAACAAAACGCCATTCCCAATCTAACATAAAGGCAAATACCCAGTTTAGACTTTACGATAATACAATAATATAGTATAATTTGGAAATTACGCACCTATAAAACGCCGAACCTATAGAAACGAATACAGGATTTAATATATTTTCAAATGGCACAAACTATCAGACTGCTGAGATAAGACGAATAGAAACATTTTAAGACAGATACAATAGTCGTATTGTGTTGCTCCAGTTTGAGCTTTTAGATTTTAAATCCAGTATTGACAACTTGAAGTGTGTTCGTGGATCTACGTATTTTGGGCCTTTCGAGCTCGGACTTATGGAATTTGTTAACTACTCAATATTGAGAATAATAATAGTGTGTGTGTATGTTTGAACCATAGCACGTGGTGTTCTGTAGAAGTGTCTGTCTGTACGGCGCGAGAGATATTATAGTGCACAGGTGTGTGCGCAGACACAGGTAAACGTAGGTATATGATCGACTACAGTACACAAAATCAGAAAAATGATATTCTTCAGGATATATGTTATTTAGATAGTTAGTGTGTTAAAAACAATACAACTAATTTGATACGATAGAAAAAAATCATGAAGATTCTTTTTACAATATAAACCATACCTACTAATATAACACAATAATTCTGATTTTTGTCAGATTATTCTACAAGCAACATACTTTGCACTAGTGTTGAAATTTTTTAGTCCAAACAATAAACTTTTTGTAAATAGATAATTGCTTCTTTGCAATAAATTACCAGTGTTGCGTCATCGCGCTTCTCTTTCTTTTCTATGCAGTCCGACAGTGACCGCGCTTTAGGTCATGTAGTCCCCTTAACGTGTTTTGAATATATCATGGAAAAAAGCGTGAGGCTATGTACGTTTTTATGACTTGTGGTGGTCACTTGTATACTTTGCTTAAAATTCAGATGTATCCTTTCTTCCTTCTCCTCTTCGTCGTTTACTCCCTGCGGAGCGTCGTAATGTGCCCAGATAATATAATCATTTTGACGATCTCCCTTTGTGAGGACCTTTGGCATGCTGTAATGGGTCATTATGCTTTGCACTTCATACGTTGAGACTTCGAAAAGCCATAGAGCGCACTGTGCGTTCTATGGTTGTTCGAAGTCTCAATAACATTTTTCAACCCTTTTCTATGCCCTTTCCAAGTATTAGTAGGTAACACAGTTTAAAACGTTCCACTATGAAACTCTACAATGGACGGTATTATCTCCGTATTATTTCCGTTTCCGTCCGCATTTCGATCCACTCTGCATCAGCTGTTTTCTTCAATAAGGAAATATTCGAGGCGGCGATTTACAATGCTTGATATTTCTCTTCCTTTTAGCTGTAAATGCTGGTAGAGATTGAATTTCCAGTGAGATTAAATCGCAACGTCGCCGTCGCGCGTTTGCGGAGTTGGGTGTAAGTGTTGTAACAACCAACTATGCGACAACCTAAGTATATATGTATACAACATGTTTTGGAGTTAATGCACACCACTAAACACCCCAATTAGAATAATATGTTATACTCCTAAAACATACTGAAAGAAAGAAAGAAAAAAGTTTATTTGGACACAGTTCGTGAAACACAAAAAACAAAATTAACAAAATAAAAAAAAACTATGTTACAACAACAATAGTGTGTGCCTCACGGTTGCGCCAAAAAGGTTCATTTCAGCATTAATGCCAGACAGATGCTGTCTGACGCTGGTTTTCGAATGAACCTTTAGGGAAAAGTGACGAGTACACACAGCTTCAACATACCTAATACATACTTTTTACTGAATTTTTACTATTAAGCTGCATCCGGTTAGACTGGAAGTCGACTCCAACATAGTTGGGAAAAGGCTAGGCAGATGATGTGTATGTTGTTTATTTATTAAATGAATAAATAAACAATAATTACACAATATTAATAGGTACTGATTGTGTGAGAAAATTGTGGAGACATTAGAAATCTACGCACGCACACAGTCGCACACGTGTAAGGGTCTAGCGTAAGTAGGTACTACTTCGTCCATTTAGGCACAGTGAAGATATGAATTAGGTTTATTTTGACTCTAATGCGGACTTGTGATTGTAATTTACGTAGTTTTAATTATTTTTGGGATAAAACATTACCTATATTAAAAATGACAGAACTCGATCCAGTAAACGATTCTGAACAAACTACTTCATAACGTGCATTCATTCAGTTACGCATTGAATAGGGAAAGGGAGATTTAAAAGGCTTTTAAATTAAAATTTTATTTCTCAGATTCAGTAACAAAATAAAATAATAACTAACAGAAGAATTTTGACAGAATTAGGTAACAGCGGGTACCAAATAAGGTACAAGCCTGTATCTAGGTGACCCAGATTTTACACAAAGTGTTCTGCTAGCGAAAGATTAAGAAGCAAAATTTATTACAGCTCTTTAGAAAATCCTTGCTTAGTATTTTTACCGCTTTTTATAATTCTTCGTGAATGCTATTCTAGTTATTAAAATCAATTTGGGCTTTCAATATTTGCATTGTTGATGTGGGCTATAGCTTAGTACCTAATAATAGCTGCACGGCTCGATCAAACAGGTTCAGCTACGCTTGCCGCGGTTGGTCCCTGGTGGGTGACCGTCTTTACATATCAAGACACCTCCGTCCTCGGAAGGCAAGTTAAGCCTTTGGTCCCGGCTGTCATTTGTAGATCTTTGGCAGTTGTTACGGGTGGTCAGATGCCCGAAAGTCTGATAACCAATCTTACCAAGGGGTATCGTATTACCCAGCAACTGGGTTGTGTAGGTCAGATAGGCAGTCCCTTCATGAAAAATACTGGTATTCCTGCATCCGGTCAGACTTGAAGCCGACCCCAATATAGTTGGGAAAAGACTATAGGCAGATAATGATGTCGTAGGTGTGTGGTGGTTCTTTTTCACTTCAAGATTTTCCGTAAAAAGACCTTGTAATATTTTTTCACATGGTTTTAAGAGGAATTTCGTAGTCTTAATTTAATTATGTCTGTGCAAAAAACGGGCAATGCCAATATTTACGCAATTTCTGTGTACGACCACAATAATGAAGGAGAATAGAAGACCCACTCTAGGCAACATGTTAGATGGATCTTGTCGTATTATGTCTTGTCTTGTCGTGGTATGTCTTGTCTTGTTGTTTTATTTATATTCGTAAAGGATGATGGGTATATTGGTAAAAGTGATTTATTTATTTTATGTGTAAAACTAGCTGACCCGGCAAACGTTGTTTTGCTCCTACACTACTCCTACCCAACTCCTACCCTACTCCCACACTACTCCTACCCTACTCCTACACTACTCGTACCCTACTTCTACCCTACTCCTACCCTACTCCTACCCTACTCCTACACTACTCCTACCCTACTCCTACACTACTCCTACCCTACTCCTACACTACTCCTACACTACTCCTACCCTACTCCTACACTACTCCTACCCTACTCCTACACTACTCCTACAATACTCCTACCCTACTTCTACCCTACTCCTACCCTACTCCTACCCTACTCCTACTATGAAAAAAAAAAAAAAAAAAAGTATCCTATGTCCGTCTCCTGGTTCTAAGCTACCTCCCCACCAATTTTCAGCCAAATCGGTTCAGCCGTTCTCGAGTTATAAGTGGTGTAACTAACAGACTTTCTTTTATATATATAGATATTAATGCAACCTTTGGGAACTCGGTATAGAGGTTTCGAGTGCTTGGTTTCTTGACATAGAAGGACAGACTAGTGTCTCAAATCGCGATAAATCGGAGAAAAAAGTAGCTATTCTATTTATAAATTTATTTTCTCTCTTACAGGATGAATCTTTTATTAATTTTGTACTAACCGGTAAGTAGGTGCAAACTTGCTTATTTCTTTCAGCTAATAATTATTATGTTAATATTATACAAAGTCAATTAGCCAACGTCTACTTAATATTAGTTGTATAATAAATGATAATGCCGGCAAAACTGGGCAAACAACTTCGTTCTAATAACATAGTTCTATGAAATTAACGAGCTCTAGATGCAAGAATAATCATAATTACAAGTTTACTCAATTATTAATGATAATTCGTGATATTAATGGCTTTACACCATACAAATAATTATAAAATCTTGACCCTTGTTCTTGAGATTTGAAATGAAATACCTATAGGTTCGTTAGACGTTAGATAATAATTGCAATAATTATTATGCATAGAGAACTTATATCATTGAGGGGTCCGTGGCTAAATAATAACAGCCGTACAGGTCGATCGATCAGGTTAAGCAACGCTTGCCGCGGTTGGTCTGTGGATGGGTGACCATTTTTACATACCGAGACCCCTCCGTGTCTCGGAAAGCACGTCCCGGCTGTCATTCGTGCATCTTTGACAGTCGTTACGGGTAGTCAGAAGCCCGAAAGTCTGACAACCAGTCTTACAAGGGGTATCGTATTACACAGTAACGGAGTTGTGGCTTGTGGAGGTCAGATAGGCCGTCGCTCCATGTAAAATAATGGTACTCAGCTGAACGATAGACTGGAAGCCGACCCCAACATAGCTGGGAAAAGGCTTGGCAGATGAGAGAACTGATATCATTATCTTTCTGCTAACATCCCAATTTATTTGGGTCGACTAGAGATGAGCGGAAGAAAAAAATCACCTGCCTTGCTCTGAAGAATCCTATAAGGGGTAGTGCAGTACGTGTTTTGGATCACCCCCACGATGGAGGAAGCCCTCGCCTCGTGATCAAAAGGTCTAAGTAGCTAATATAATATGAGGATTTCGAAAGCCGAACACATCCGAAGCGGGTATTTTTTTAATCGTCTTATAAACAAAACACGCGCAGGGTCGCTTACGGTAACATTGGTGCGAGTTCAATGGTTTTTTCCCATCTCAAAAAATGCCCAACGCGCCTAAACAAGTTTTCACTTCAAAAATATCAGCTGTTTCATAGAAACAAGTAATAATACCTACGCGGCCAAAATGTATGGAACAGCAACGAAACATTTCAACGCAGGTAGGTTTAGAATCATGTGTTAGTAGAATCCATGGTAAGAGGTGTGCGTCAGTATCCCTGCCACCTGGTATATAAAGATTTTACAATCACCAACCACCTTTTAAAACGTAATGTATAGCATTTAAAATTCACATGCTGTGCCTGTGACCTTAGCACAGTCGCCCTATCACGTCTGCTTTATGAACTTTAAATTGTAATTCCATATTCGGCCATATATTGTACAATAAGTCTTGTGATATAAGAAAATACGTCTAAAAGGTAGGTGTTTACATGTCATGTCAGGTCGCGTCGGCAGTTCCCTTAGGGTGTATTGGGTAACAACCTTTTGTTAAGAGGACCGTCGCCGGTTCATTTTCAAACTGAAGTTGGATACACTACTAATGTACTTAATGAAGTCAACACATATCGAGCCCGATACTGGCCCGTCCGTAAATATTTTGATACTTCGAAGTGAACTCTACTCTGCGGTGCTATTCTGTAAAAATCTGACCGTGAAAACTTAGGTGAAGTGAGCGTGCAGTGAGCTAGCTGTCAATAGTGTCAATTCCTAGCAAAAACAAACTCGCTTCATATAAGTTTTCATGGTGAGAATTTTACAGAATCGACCGGCTGTTTCGTACGGACAAAACACATCGGGAGTAAAGGCAACTGTCAAATCTTGTTGTCATTCCTTGTTCGAGCCCCGAACTAATCTTATGTCCGTAAGTGATATGGAGTAGGAAGAACCCGTAGCTTCGGCCGGAACTACGGATTTCTTGCTTAAAGAGTAGACCTCCTGACCTCCGGCTTATCGTAGGTAAGCGACATTTTTAAGAAAATATGATTTTATCGTAAACGATATCGTTTTAAATGTCGTTTAGGATAAAAATCGCATTTACCTACTGATGTTGGAACCGTTAAGATGAGTTTGCTGTTTGTCTGCACACTGTTCTCTTTACATAAATTATCATTGCCACTACTAATGTCAGCCAGTCGACACACTGACCCAAAGCAAAGAATTACCTAGTCTTGCCATAAATATTGTCACGAAGAAAACAATTTTTTTTTTATTGTAAATAATATTTATTACTTTTACAGTGTGTTAGTTTAATACATAAATATAAAACAATTTAAAATATAAAAAGCTTATTCGAAGTGGTCTCCATTGGCTGCAATACAGTCCTTTAAACGTTGAGGCCAGTTATCAATAGAAGCACGCACTCTTTCCATGGGAAAATTCTTCACTGCCAATCGTATGGATTGTTTTAGGGACTCCAAATTATCATGGCGTTTAGAGCAAGCCGTACTCTCTAAAACTGACCATAAATCATAATCCAGCGGATTAAGATCGGGTCTAGACGACGGCCAGTCTTCAGCTCTGATGAAGTCCGAAATGTTCACTTCCAACAAAGACTGCGTGGACCGAGCTTTATGACCCGGCGCCGAGTCTTGTTGGAAGGACCATACTTGGTTATTGAATATGGTGTTGTTAAGGGGCTTAACTACCTTATCAAGAATGGTATCTTGATACACTTGTGCCGATGTTTTGATACCTTTTTCACAAAAATATGGCTCAGTCACTCCTTCATAGCTAATACCCCACCAAACCATCACTGAAGTCGGATAATGCCCACGTTGCACTCTGTCAACTAATTGGGAAGCTTCCTTAGAGCTTTGAGCATAAATACGGTCATTTTGTTTGTTAAAATGTTGCTCAATTGTAAAGATTTTCTCATCCGTAAACAAAATTTTTCTGTGACCTCCCTTTGCGTACCGCTTCAGTAGTTGTTTCGATTTTACCACCCTATTCTTTTTTAAATTATCAGTTAAAAAATTACCAGTGCGTCTCTTATAGGCTGCAAGTCCTAAGTCATCTTTTAAAATACGCGACATGGTTCTGGGTGCTATCTTCATCTCCCGAGATAAAATCTTTTGCCTTCGGACAGGATTTCTTCGAATTCTTTCCCTTACTGCTTTGACCACCTTTTTCGTACGAACACTACGTGGACGGCCAGATCTTTTTCTGTCACAAACAGAGGAGGTCTCATTGTACCTATTAATAGCCCGGTACACAAACATTTGACTAATACCAAGCGTATGGAGAGTTTTAAAAATTGCATTTGGCTCCATACCAACTTTGTGTAATGCAATCACAGCGATTCGGTTTTCTTTATCACCCCACTCCATTTTAATATCGCAAAATATTGTACAATGTATTGGCGCCAAAATTAGCAAACTCAATGAACAATCGTATAAGAATGACAGATTCCAAATTCAAATGTTATATCATTTTTATTTTTAATTGTAACAGTATTTATGGCCAGACTAAGTATATAATTATACGCGAACTGTAAGAAAAATCATAAAATTAAAATATGCGTTGTTGATATAATCTTTTGACGTAATATTAAGTGGTTCGTGTCCGTCAAAAGTAAGTACCTCCACTTTTCAAGTTTGATTATTCCTTCGTCATGTTTTGTTATTTGCTATAGAGATGACGTCACATCAACGTTCATCAACACATCATCATCCTTTCTGCTCGACATTAGGCTTCCCTCAAGTGTCATCACATCGACTGGACTTAAGGCTCCCGAGCAATTTTCATGACCTTTTTATTGAAATTGTTCGCGTTGCTCCTGTCTGCGGGAGACTTTATGCTTCTCGCATTTACCGCATTCCCGGGACTTCACCAAGTCATCGGACCATGTCATCCTGGGGGTCTCCTTCAGCTGGCCCGTCTCATTTCTGATTCAACATCAATCAATTAATCATCAGTTGATCGTCAATCGTCACTTCTGTGTTTATTCCAGGCTGCTTATTTCGCCTTTCCACATCTTTCTTAGGTTATAGGTCCTTTCCTGTCTTCCTCACCGAATTCATAAAAGCGATGAATATGAGCATAAAAACGCGAACGTTTCTAGAAGGTTCTATTACAAATTCATGAAGGCAGCAAGGGAGCAACATCAATTTCTAGTCGCCACCTTCGGACTCCTCATGGGAATTTCCTCCAATTTATTGGCCCCGTCAGTAATGTATAGATTACCTCAATAGATTTGATGTGCAATTACTTATTTGTTGTTTTCGAAATGTTTCATGACGTTAGGCGAACAATAAGGAAACGAGGACTTATAAAAATAAAATCAAAAGTCATTTATACAAATTAAACTGAGAGTCAGCACTTTTCGAACATCAAAATTACATAAGACAGTCCCCCAAACGACCGCCCTTCACAAGTTATGTTACTATAAGTACACCTCTGCCGAACCCGTCGGCGATTACAGGCGTAATGGTATGTTCCTATAATGTTCTACTCTCAACATTCTAACATTCTAGTTAAGAGATGGCGCTGCCATAAAACTGCAATATTCTACACCGCAGTGCACAGTGTTAAAATTCTCTGACTGAATATAGACCTCGCCGATGAAAAATTAAAAACGTGATGGTACGGAACCCTCGGTGCGCGAGTCCGACTCGCTCTTGTTTGCTTTAAGGTCCCGTCTGCGTAACTTTAACATGTCCGAGGGAAACGTGTAGATGTTGACTTTCAGTGTTTGAAAGTTAATTCTAACTCGGTCGCTCGGTCGCTCGGTGGTCTCGGTCGTAACTTACCATCTTAAGATACGACTAAGTAAAACTAAGCTTAAAGTTACATAAAGCCCATGCTTGGATCTTGGGTCAGCGGGATTGTCTGAAAGGGTTACCGCTGGCCCGGAACATAAAGGGCTAAGGAAGGAACACGGGTGGGTTTTAGTTAGTAAGAGTCTGACACTCCCTTCCGCTCCACCCAGAGCGGGAGAGGTTATTTGATGATTTCACATCCTGAAAAAAAAAAAAAATAAGCCCATGCTTGGAGCTTTCAGTATTTTCTCTTTGTTTCTAGGGATCATCATATGCCTAGCATTTTCCCAACTATGTTGGGGTCGGCTTCCAGTTTAACCGGATGCAGCTGAATACCAGTATTTTACATGGAGCGACTGCCTATCTGACCTCCACAACCCAGTTACTGGGTAATACGATACCCCGTGGTAAGATTGGTTATCAGACTTTCGGGCATCTGACCACCCGTAACAACTGCCAAAGATCTACAAATGACAGCCGGGACCAAAGGCTTAACGTGCCTTCCGAGGACGGAGGTGTCTTGATATGTAAAGACGGTCACCCACCAGGGACCAACCGCGGCAAGCGTAGCTGAACCGGTTGTCAGACTTTCGGGCTTCCGACTGGTAACGACTGTCAAAGATCCACGAATCGCAGCCGGGACCAACAGCTTAACGTGTTTTCCGAGGCACGGAGGGGTCACGTTATATAAAGATTGTCAGCCATTCACAAACCAACCGCGGCAACCGTAGCTTAACCTGATCGATCGACCTGTGCGGCTGTTATCATTTAGCCACGGGCTCCTCTAAATGGATAAACAATTAAATTGCATGTTAACCTTGGACCTTCATAGTATTTTATGCTTACTTTGAATGAAGACCGCTATAGCAGGTAGGTGTGAAAAAGTTAAATAGGTACTTTTACGACAATTTTTTAAACAATTTCGGTACGTGGATTCAAATACGTATTTTCAATTTTTATTGCTGCCAAAAACGTATATATTATCTTCACAAAGTAAACTTAGCACAATCTGAAGTAAGAAAGTATGTTTGTTTATAAACTTAACGTTCGTTTAGCGGCTGGCATACCCGGTCAACTAGGTGTCAAGGTTTTTAGGTAACCGACGTATTTGGTGTTAACTCATAGTTATGTAAAGGTGTTTTTTATTTGAACTGCTTGGAACGTTCTTGTTTTCAAGTTTGAGTAGTGGTGTTGACATTGTAAGATTTTACTGAGAATTGGTAGTTCTTTTGTCCGGCGGGATGGAACTACCTACTTTGATTTACGCCTGCGCCGTACGGCATTTCATACAAACTTTCAAGCCCTTGTTTTCCGAAATGTATGAACAGATTTCATACCCATAAGCAGGATACGAAGGTCTAAAAAGTTACAACATTTTCGAAAAATAGTGTTGCAGCCAAATTAGACCCATTTTAAATTTTCCATTGAAACAGAGTTTTCCAGTTATCTTTTTTTAAATAAGACATTTCGAAAATGTTCTTATGTACTTAACTTTTTCACCAATTATAATAAGGTCACCAGGTAGGTATATACCTACCTAGTGACCTTATTATAATTGGATCGATCGGTTGATCCGTCGGATCATCCAACGCTCGTGCAAATTCGCTCGTAGCAAACTTCGCTGCTGCTTGCAGCATTAGCGTGCAAGATGCACTATCTTGCACGCTAACGCTGCAAGCAGCAGCGACAGACTAGGTATATTGATGACTTCAGAGAAAACATTAGAGATGACTCATTAGTACCTAAAGGTCTAGGCTTTGGATCCACTCAGTTCATAAACTTGCGGAATTCTGAAATGGTTTTTATTAAACACTAGCGGAACCGACAGACGTTGTCCAGTCAAAATTTCAATGTAAAAATCCCATAGAAAAAGGACGTTTAGTTTTTTCCGAATTTTCACAATTTCCGGGAATCTTTTCCAATTTTCGTTTCTCTAAAACTTTACTCGAACTTGAATGAGGAACATTAACAAACTTATAACAGCCCTTTGTTTTTTTCGGGGGTTAAAGATACCAACCAACCCGCACTGGGCCCTTTTTTTTTTTTAAATGTTCCCTCATCGCCTTGATGGGGAGGTCATGGGAATCCGGCTCAGCCTTTGCATCCACAACCCCCCCGGCGCATGCCCGCCTAGCTGGCGGGCCCCGCATGGCCCAACCCGCACTAGGGTAGGCCTGCGTGGTACATTACATCCCACTCCCTCTCGAAGAGAGGTCGCCAGTGTCCCAGCAGTAGGAACATTATATAGGTTGATCATGCTATTAAAAAAAAAAGCTTTCGCTGACCAGCGAACAGTATTTCATTTTTATTATTTACTAGCTGCGCCTCGCGGTTTCACCCGCGTAAATGTCGATCCCGTGGGAATGTCGGGATAAAAAGTAGCCTCTAAGTTAATCCAGGGTGTCAGCTACCTCCATACAAAATTTTATCAAAATTGGTGCAGCCGTTTGAGCGTGAAGAAGTAACAAACATATGAACACACCCCCATATACACTCACAAACTTTCGCCTTTATAATATTAGTGTGATAAATGATAATCATGTAATCAACAAGCTACTGTAGGATATTCTGCCTATATTATAGGCATTTAATTCATCAAGGCAATGCTTAAGCATTGCCTTGATGAATTAAATGCCGACGGAATGTTGACGGTCAAGGAACGAATCAATATTTCCCTGGGATCATAAACATTCGATAAAGGCGAGCCACTTGTGCACGCGGCTGCCAAAAAGTAGCATTAAATAATTGGGGACAAGGCACCTTTTTAAATCTTTTGATTGAGAATAAGATAAACCGTTTTTATGTATAAAGGCTATATTTACCTTATTTTTATGTTAGCTGCTACACCTATTACGAAATGTTTTTCGGAAATATTTTAAATAAGACTCATATAGCGAAGAACACTGCTCCGTTGCGTTGCGTTACGTCGTTGCATCGCAATTATTGGACGCAATGAGTGCCACACGTGCAGTGCTGCGGGCGTCGTAACGCAACACCGTTGTTTGCGAGTACAAAAATAACTGCGCGTTTACCTGCGCTGCGTCGCCGCTCCGACATCGCACCGTTACCGCAACGCACACGACGACGCAACGGACAATGTGGCAATGTGACAACAATGTTTGATAATAGTTTTGGTTAGGTTAGGATATTATATTTTTATTTGAATAGTTTGTTAGTTAATTAACAAGTAAGTATAAAAATATTATCCAGTATACAGGGTTATTGGTAAAACATTAACAACCACTGAAGAGGTCATTATGAACAACTTTTACTATGGGACCAAACCAGAAACCGCGAAAAACCTATGTACCTATGTACAATTGGTCGTCAATTGTATTATGGACCGAAACTTTCAATTTAAAAATCCATATTAATATTATAAATTCGAAACAGCTCTGTCTGTCTGCCTGTATGTAAACCACTGAACGGATTTCGATAAAATTTGGCAGAGAGATAGATTGCATTCTGGGGACATACCTACCTACGGTAACCCTAAGCGGCACCTGTGACTGAGAGCACCGTGCCGCGATTATCGCTAGGGGTACCGTAGATGCGCGCGTCTCTGTGAGTGTGCCGCCCGCGCCGCGCCGTTTCGAACGTTAGTACGTAGTTTCCGTACTGTTCATATCTTTACTGTGCCTTTACCCCTACACGCCAAAACCACTGAACCGATCGTAACGAAAATTGACATAGGTACGAGTATCTGTCAATTTTCGTTAAGTAGGTACCTGGAGAAGGACACAGAAATTTTTATTGTCATCCTGGATATTTGTATAAAACATAATGAAATACTAACTACACGCAGACAAAGTCGCGGGCAACAACTAGTTAAATAAAACCAGCCCATCATTGTACTTCTGCAAGGCGAAGGCTTTTTCTTGTAAGGCCCACAAATGTTCGTCGTTAATTGCTAATGAATATTAATCGAGAATTAATTTCTTCTACCGGATGGAACAGAAATACAATAAAACTTGAGGCCGGAAGTAAGAAAAATATTGTCGACTAGCAATAGGTACTATGTGTGTACTTCAAATAGTTTGATAGGATGCATATTGACCTGACCTATTCAAAGTCAAACTCAAAGCATTTATTTCAAATAGGCACATGAAAGGCACTTTTGAACGTCACAAATTACAACAAAATAGAAATCTAGTCGCCTATTCCAAAAGGAAGTTTTCGTGTGGAGAAGAATGGGCAAGAAACTCCACCGTTACTGTTTTTCTATTTACATCTTTAACCTCATCCGAGCAGCAGCAGGCCCATTCAGCAATAAAAAAAACTGGCCAAGTGCGAGTCGGACTCGCACACGAAGGGTTCCGTACCATAGGGCAAACACGCCGAAAAAAACACGTTTGTTGTATGGGAGCCCCCCTTAAATATTAATTTTATTCTGTAATTAATTTTATTTTACTCGGAAACTTTTGTAAGTGCTGCGTGTAAACCATACAAATTGCGTATTTGTTACTAGTAGGTACAGTCATCAAAAGAGATAGGTAAGTATACAGGTTCGTCGGATATAGTTGAAGTTTACTAAGAAACCGATGGATGTTTTCGAATAAAAATTTATTTTATTAATAGAAAACAAACAGCTCATTTATCAAATTAAATATCAGTCGACAACCTCCATCGGTTTCTTACTAAACTTCAACTATATCCGACGAACCTGTATACTTATCTCTTTTGTTGACTGTACCTAAATACCTGGTTTCTATTATACCTATCTAATTAAACTAACGAACAATACAAATACACAGCCTATGTTTATTGCAAACAAGTTTTGAGATTGCGACGTAACACTGACAGTAGCCCCACAGGTTCGATAATGGTGCTAAATACATTACATAATCAGCCTATAATGTTCCCACTGCTGGGACACAGGCCTCCTCTTGGTGAGAGGGAGTGAGCCGTAATCCACCACGCGGGCCCAGTGCGGGTTGGCAGATGTCACATGTCTTCGAATTTTTGGTTCTAGGACATGCCGGTTTCCTCACGATGTTTTCCTTCACCGTTTTGAGAGCAGTGGTGATGAAATAATTTACACAAAGTAAAGCGCCTGTCTGGGTTCGAACCTACGACCTACAACTCGTAAGTCGCGGCCGTTACCACTTGGCCACCACTGCTCCGCTAAATACATTATTGTAAAGTTTTCCTAGAGAAATGCGTTAGGCAGGTAATGCAAATTTTTTACGCCACTCATTATCTAGTTTTTGTATATCTATTTTTTCTTTTTGAAAACTTGTTTTTATACGTAACCTTACCTAATGGTTTTTCTATGTTTTAAAAAGTATATAGGTGTGCCTACGATTTCTAATATTGACGTAGGATATGTTACCGGCAAAGCATATAATTATAACAGTAGCGAAGGGTCAATTTTTGTAAGAGGTAAGCCGGAGTAGATATCTTTAATATGATTATATTATTTGTCTATAGAATACTGACTGTGCCATTTTTCACCAGGGAAGCCGGTAGGAAGCAAGTTGTATGGAACCTTCGCCACTGATATATAATATAACTAGCTTCTGCCCGCGACTTCGTCCGCGTGAAATTTCTTGTACCCCCATCCCGTCGCAATACTTCGTATTCGCTTAGCGTTCTTTTTTCTTTTTTTTTCTTTTTATAATTTCATTCTGACTTTTTTTCTTTTTGCTCGGCTCCTAAGGGTCATAGCGTGATATTAAATAGCCTATAGCCTTCCTCGATAAATGGACTACCCAACACTAAAAGAATCATTCAAATCGGACCAGTAGTTCCAGAGATTAGCGCGTTCAAACAAACAAACAAACTCTGCAGCTTTATAATATTAGTATAGATTTAGGCATGGTATAGAATACCTAGTGATTCTATACAATGCCGAGCTTGTCTAGGCATTGTATATAATATTTTATCTTTCGTTTATCATTAGTCAATGTACCTACCTATGCAGTGCCTCGGTACAGGCCCCTCTTTTCCATTGGGCACTCTGGGCAAGTGACCAGGGCCCCGTGATCTTCGGGGGCCCCGGCCTGCTCTCATAAAAAAACATTATTTGCAACCACCGTTCCATTCTACGTATTATTAGTACCTGATTTAATGACAAAATAAGTTATTTGCAGTGCGATTTACAATAAGTTTCTAGCCCCTCAGTTATGAAACATTAGTTAGTATGTTTCTCTTACTGTCTCTTATCTACACTGGGGGCCCCGTGATCCTTATGCGCCCAGGGCCCCAAGAGGTTTAAGACGGCCGCCTCGGTATTGTATAGAATGCCACGAGATGGTTAGGTAAAGAATAAAATGAAGGACAAATAAAACATATTTTGTTAACTCGAAATCAACTTTACTGAAAATAACATTTTATAACAAAGGGAGGGTTTTCTTTTAACATTAGCAACATTTTAAAGAAAATATTGAGTAGGTATCTACTCATTGAACACCCAAAAGTGTACTTACCTATATTTAATAATTATCAAAAAATATCCTTACCTAAAGAGGGCTCGCCCCTATTACATGGGACTGGTGACAATAATGTAGGTGTACTATAGGTATAGGTACACCTCTGCCTAACCTTTCGGGAATATAGGCTTAATGTTAATGTATGGTCTAAAGGATAGGTGGTGGTGGTGGTGGATAGGTGGTTAAGCTTAATGTAGACGTAAATAAATTCCAAACGTTCAAAATTAATAGTCACATAATCAAATCATCACTTTTCGAACGTCAAAATTACACAAGAAAGTTCCCCAAAACGGCCGCCCTTCACCACTTCCTAGTGCTTCCGCTGGGAAGATGAAGTGGCGCAACAACCTCCCCAACCAATCAGCCTATAATGTTTCCACTGCTGGGACACAGGCCTCCTCTCTGTGAGAGGGAGTGGGCCGTAATTCACCACGCGGGCCCAGTGCGGGTTGGTAGATGTCACATGTCTTCGAATTTTTGGTTCTAGGACATGCCGGTTTCCTCACGATGTTTTCCTTTACCGTTCTGAGAGTAGTGGTGATGAAATAATTTACTCAAAGTAAAGCGCTAGTCTGGGTTCGAAACAACCTCCCCAACTGCACAGCAATTTATGTTGTTTTAATCGTAAATTGATTTTATGTTAGGTATGTACAATATGTACAGTCAAAAAAGGATTTAAGTATACCGGAGCGTCGGATATTGTTGAAGTTTACTAAGAAACCGATGGATATTCTCGAATAAAATTTTAGTTTATTAATAGAAAACAAACAGCTCATTTATTAAATTAAATTTCAGTCCAGAATATCCATCGGTTTCTTAGTAAACTTCAACTATATCCGACGCTCCTGTATACTTAACTCCTTTGTTGACTGTACATTCAACTGTCTTCTTGGAATATTCGATTTTGACTTTATGAAAATGATTCTAGTTGTTCATAGGTTCTATAAAAAACTATATAACTGAATAAATTCCTGTAATATTTGCATTTTAATTGAATAAACAACAATCCATTGCCTTCGAGAGAGAACTTCAAATAATCGGTTGTAAAGTAAGTACCTACTATTAATTCAAGTTCATCTTCCATGAGGAAGTGTTTATCATTTAAACTTAATTGATATCATAAAGAAAGATGACAGGAAATGGAACCTTCAATGATAATAATGACTTTTATGATAATTCTTTCCTTATTCATGCGTAGATGCTAATTAGTTCCCTGAGCATATTGTGCGTATTCATAAATAGAAAGGATGTATTACTGGTAAAGTTTATAGGTAATAAACCCTTCTATATCATTTAACCGGTTGAATGCCGTAATTACAGAAACAATTAAAAAGCCATTGTGTCTCGTGTAGATGTACGTTCCGGCATACTAAGGGTTAAGGGGCTTACATGACCTAAAGCGCGGTCACTGTCGGACTGCATAGAAAAGAAAGAGAAGCGCCATGACACAATGCTGGTAATTTATTGCAAAATACGAAGCAATTATTGAATTCCAAAAAATCTATTGTTTGGACTAAAAAATTAAATTATGTTGCTTGAAAAATCTGACAAAAAATCAGAATGATTGTATGTATATTAGTACGGTTTTTATCGTATAAGTAAGTTTTTAGAGTTATCTTCATGATTTTTTCCATCGTATAAAATTAGTTGTATTATGTTTTCAACACACTATCTACCTAGCATATAATTATCCTGAAGAATATCATATATTTTTCTGATTTTGTTTCGATCATCTTGCGTTTTTTTGTGTTTAGGTCCTATATTTTTAATGAAAATATCAAAATTTTACTGAAATTCAGTCTTGCACAATATTTACCACCACTTAAATTATTATATACGCGCCACCAGATTGCAATCTGGAGCAGAATAATAAATCAATTCCTCAGAAAAATTTATCATACAGAAATAAAATGATAGCATAAAGTTTATAACAGAGCGGTAAGGACATTACGCAAACGAACAAGGATGACGCAGACTGGCATCAAAACTTTTTAAAGTAATAAAATATACTTGCGTAACTGTAATGATGTTTTATCCTCAACTTATGAGAAGTTTCCTATAAGGGGCACGGTTTGAGGAAATCTATTTACTAAAGTTAAGAGGGCAACTTTAGGTATATCTTAGGGTCACACGTGGCCTCTTTACTGAAGGGCTTTTAGGAAACAGCCAATAATTTGTAAAAAAAATTATAACCAGTAGTTAGCATAGATATCTGAGGGGCAATTCTCGTAATTTTAAGAACGATCACAGACTTAATCCTTTAATTTCCCTGAATTTTTTAATTTTTTTTGACATTGACAGTCGTTGAGATGAGATTCCGACTAGATTTTGAACGTTTTTAATTACGGGAATTGGTTTACAAATAAGACCCATATCTTCAGATAATAATATCTGAAGATATGGTGTTTATTTATAAACAATGATTAAAGTTAAGTGACGTTCAAACGTCAAAATGTATGGTTAAACAGTCGCTACAAATTAAGTAGTTAAGCAACGTTTATACATAAAGGGGTTAGTGTTCAGTCTGTTCAGACTTATAGTCGTGATATATTATGTAGTGTTTAGTCTGTCGAAAAATTTTCTTTTTTAAACTATTAAAATATTATTATTTAAGTTTTAATTGCTCTGGATTGATGGATCTGGCCTACTGGCTTTTGGCTAAACTTGAGTTAATGTTAATAATATAAATGTTGCATGCCGAATGGTGAAATATGGCTGAGCTTTCATGTATTTTAACACATGTATTTGTACTACTATTATCCATATTTGTAAAATAGATTCTATTAATTTTTTTGGAAAAAGAATTTATGAAAGAACTTTTTTCGACTAACTGAACACTAAATATCTGCTGATAATGCCAATCGAAGCAGTACGTGTATTATAACAAAGTCTGAATAACAAAAAAAGAAATTGCTTGTCATTCAGCGTAATTGTTCGAGTTCATTTTGACTGAAATGAATGTTCACAAAATAATCAAAAACCGAGACACGTCTTTCTTACTAGGTATGCTGAAACTGAAAGTTAGTGTTTAGTTCTTTATTTTTTCTCAGGACTTTTATGTACAGACTGCCAGCCTGCACATTAAGCTACCGGATACTGTCAAATTTTTCCCAATCAACTTTGAACCTTATAATTAAGCGATAAAGTTGAAAATCTATTAAAGAAATTTGATAGATTGCAGTAGCTTGTTGTGCTGGCGTCTGTACCTAGGTAGGTAAAATTGCAGATTCTTTTGATTTCGGTTATTTACGTTTAAGAATTTGAGTCCACACTATTTCGAGACAGAGAGGAGTTGAAAGGAGAAAGGGAGGCTTTCTGCCCTGCAGTGAGACAACATAGTTACATACAAATATAAATAACTAGCTGCGCCCCGCGGTTTTACCTGCATAAGTGTCGATCCCGTGGGAATGTCGGGATAAAAAGTAGCCTATAATATGTTAATAATGTCAGCTACCTCCATACAAAATTTTATCAAAATTGGTCCAGCCGTTTGAGCGTGAAGAAGTAACAAACATATAAACACGCACACTCACACACTTTCGCCTTTATAATATTATAGTGTGATGTGACAAATAGGTAACAATTGCGCATCCTATCGTCTATGGCTGAATGGATAAACCATGCTGTTACTAATAAATATCATTCATAGATCCATAGAGCACATTACTTTTGATGGATTCCCCGAGTGCAAAAAGAACAATAGCCCATGCCATGTCCATGATACATAGTGTCCTAGTAATGATACTACTTTTGAGTGAGCTATCAGAATTATCAGACGAGCTCAAACTTTTCCCTAAGGTATGGTGGGGTCGGTTACTACTGATACCGACTAGCACTTAGTTACTTGCCAGTAAAACTTGGATAGTAGTGGGTAAAGTTATGCTGCATGTAACAGCTCCGGTTCAGTAACATTACCTAACAGTTATTTTTTAACTTATTTTTTTCTTTTTTTTAATAGTGAGAGATATTAAAGCCTTACTTAGGTATTTAAGTAGGTAAGTTTTGTTATAAAATAAAAGTTTAGTTTATAACTAAGCGTTAATAAAACTGTTAATTTATTAGTCATATAGATGCAGATATGTACCGAAACGATTATAATTAGTTACATTTACCTACGCAGTAAAAGCCATAAACTACCGTTTAAGAACTATTTTTATAAGCAAGAAAAATATATAAAAAATAATTGTTGTTTGTTTTTACTTTCATAAACCGCGACTGGGAAACCTCATTGCCAACCACAATCTGAAACACGGTTGCAAAACATTTACATAATGGCGTTCAATGGACCGTCAGCTCAATCATTTACCAATAACCCACCAAAACTATCGGCTGGTATCGAGACCATCTCAGAGCGAAGCGAAAACCATCAGAGACAGACACTCACTTTCACTAACTCACTCACCATTATATTCTTCTTTTTTTACAGGCGCCAAAGCCGAAGGAAGTGGTAGTATTCGGTGCATTCGGTTCAGACAGTGCTGTGAATTAAAGTGAATGACTGCTGGTTTAGTGAGTTTTATGTGATAAGTGTAAATACCTATTAGTTTGTTTTTGTGAACGACTATGAAAATGGTGAGTTGTGTTTTTTTTTTGTTGCTAATCGATTAGGCTCTATGGGTGCGTGTCTTTGCCAATTGTTTGCGCGTACAATGAAGATGGCGGATTTTCCCGCGGTAGAACGAAATGTTTTTTTTTTAAAATGTCGTTAAAAATGAAATAATTATGCCAATTCAAATTCCTATGTTCCATAGATCTCGAAATAAACCAGATGGACAAAAAAGTGATGAATGTTTATATTATAAAGGTTTTTTTGGAACCCTAAAAAGTTGTAACGAAATATTAAGCAGTGGGTTTATTAATTGGCTTAAGGTCTTAGAAGCTTTGTTCATGTTAAAGTTCATTAACAACAATAAAATTATAAGTCAGTTATTCTTTGATAAAATTATTATGTTCGAACTTGTATAAAGTGGGACAAAATCTGAAAGTTAATTACGAAATTACGAAGTAAAATTATGAATTAATTACAAAAAGTGGTAACCTTACTTTAAACACTTTGAGAAGTTAAGACATTACGGTAGAAATTGTAAATAAATAATTACTGCAGGCTGACTTACATTGAACCAGTTATTTCAATCCAGCCTTGCAATCCAGAAACACTCGATAGAAATAATATAAAAAATAATGGTATACTCTTTATTTATTATGTACACCAACCAAAAACTAAACCAACCAACTAATATAACGTAATCAGCCTATATTGTTCCCACTGCTGGGACACAGGCCGCCTCTCTTCGAGGGGGCTGTAATCTACTACGTGGGCCCAGTGCGGGTTGGTAGCTGATGTCACGTGTCTTCGAATTTTTGGTTGTAGGACAAGTAAACCCTTCAATCCTGTCGAGCACCCAATATCTGACTTTTTTTCTATTTGCTCGGCTCTGACGTCATTCCTCAAGAATTGGGCTATCAAATGGAAAAAAAAGTTTTGTGAACAGCTGTATCATAATAGACGCCATTTTTTTATTGTTTACTATTGGGTCCCGGCGCGGCGGGGCGATCGCTTAGCTAGCGTTCAAAAACTTCGACATCGTTTCGTTAGCGCTTGTCAAAACTGTAACTTGGCTGCCATTTGTATGGGATGTAGCGATCGACGTTGTAGAAACGATCACATTTCGTTCTAACATTTTGAACGAGTAAACTTGGCTACGAATTTTCTATTCGTTTGTTTTGACCACGTGACTTATCGTTGAGATGATGTCATTCCTATACATTTGATTAGTTTTCTACTATCAATAACGATTGTAGATTGTCAACTTGGCTAAGCCTGCAGACTGGTTCAGAGATTAGCGTGTTCAAACAAACTATTCAGCTTTATTATTAGAGATAATTATTTATGTAATGGAGTCATTTATTTGGCCAATGTAAACAGCCTAAATAAAGAATCCTGTATTAGATAACACTTTTAGCAAAACTATTTATAGCGTTGCGGATAATTTGAGAGCAATCAGCATAATTTTAAAATTACCGCACATCGCGTGCCTAGAAACGGAACTTGAATCAATAACAACCATTAATTCCTCTATTACTAAGATGAGCATTTAAACATTTCCAATAAATGATTGCTTACGATCTATTAATTGTATTTCCTTACAACACGTAGAAGCAAGGTAGAGCCTACTTAACTCTAAAATAAGTTTTTACAAAAGAAAGACTTGACGATAGCCCCTTCATACTAATGCACCTGGTAGTTTTCATGCTACCCCTGCTCGATAATGTCTAATTATATGTCATGCAAATTTCAAACTAAGCCATGACCCTGGGGCCTAGCGGGGAATAAAATTGTTCTGAATTTAATTAAACTCACAAAAAATTCGAATGAAACATTTTTTTTGAAACCGAATTGCTTTTTATTACCTCGCAAAAGGTGTGTGAAAAGTAGCGTGTTCTGCTCGGGGATAAAGGTGTCATCGTCTTGGGCCAGTTTCAATTTTCCTATAGCGCCCGTGACATAAGAAACTGCTTTATCCACTTGGTGAATAATGTACTTAATATTTATTGAATTTGTTTCTGAGTTCGGTATCTTTGATTTTGTTGATTTTTTAGCCACAGACATATTTGTATTGGTCGATGATGTTTCAAAATTGCTTAGCAGTTAACTAATCTATTCACTCGTGACATGAAGATTATGTAATTATTAGTATTGCAATTTTGATTTTTAATATTTCGATGAGTAACGATTATAATTGGCATCATAATTTATCATGCTAACCAAAGTATGTCATTATATCGATACTAATGTTATAAAGAGGTAAAATTTGTGTCTGTGTATGTAGGGGGTAATCTTTGGAACTACTAATCCGATTTCGAAAATCCTTTCACTAATAGGAAGCTGCAGTATTAAGATCACAGCTCATTAGAGCCACCCGGCACCCACTACGCACCGCCTCGCCTCCTACGGCTAGTATTCTTTATATGGACTTTATGGGTATGCGCTCACCACATCAACTCCGTAGCGTCACCGGATTGCCTCGGTCGTACGCCTTCCACGCGCGGACGGCGGGTGGATCACTCGGTGACAACTCGCTGCTCGCATGCTTGCGATGCGTTGACTGCGCATTGCCAACGCGATAATATTATGCGCGACGCGAGGTCCACTGGTTGACCGTGCGACGTTTATTGGTGATAACGCGGCGTCCACCCGTGGACCACCTGTCGACAACGAGTGGACACCGTGCGACGAGGCGGTGCGGGGTGGGTGCCGGGTGGCTCTAATGAGCTGTGACCTATACCGAGTATTATTGGAGAAAAATCACGCAGATGAAGTCACGCGCAGAAGCTAGTAAAAGATATGAGAAAAATACGAAATATGATAATGGAAAAAATACAGACCCACTGCTGGACATAGTTCTTTCTTGGATAAAGACCACTTTCTTCAAATCCGTATCATATAAAACATAGCTTGCCCACATGACATTGACCTTAAGTCCTCGAAACATTCGTAGAACAACAACAACCAAGCTTCCTCGTCATAAAGCCATGTATTGTCAAAATGGCTCATTATTCTATTATTTATCAAGACCACAATGGGTAGTTAAGACAGCTTCGTTTAGACGCAGTAACTGCTGATGACAAGGAAGACATAAGGATAAAATGAAGGCACCACTTCTGATTGCAAATGATATTTACTGCTATAGATTATCCTGATATAAATCTCGGATTTTTAAGCGTAACAGGATATTTTGATTAAACAATAGAAGCTTCATGAAATGTGCTTGAATGCTTGTCTTAAGAGCCTATACTACCTCAAATGGCTTAGCATGATCCTCCGTTATGTCGAAAATACCGCAGAATTAATTTTGAAATAAATATATGCTAACGTTGAGGATTAAGGTAAGGTACTATGTTAGACGAAAACACGATTCCATAAAATTTTCTCGATAGAAAAAAAATCCAAAGTTACCTCCAAACCGAAGAATAAACCGCTGGTATTCAAAAAATACTTCAAATTAGATCATGAAACTTTGCATACCAACTGAACTAACTATAAAGCAAGTCTTATGTTAGTTAGTTTTTTTGAGTTACCTTTATTTTCACCGTAAAAAGCAAATACCTAAACTATTGGCGCTGCCTTCCGCCCAGCACCGCACTCTGTCTCGCTTTCACACAGTCCTCGAGCAGTATCGTGCGAGCGAGATAAAGAGTGAATTTTAGCTGAGGTAGTATAGGCTCTTAAATACTTATTTGTTTTTTTTTTTTTAAATTCCTGAATACCTAACTTGTAAAAAAAAAACAAAGCCAAAGAGCTAAGTACACACCATTCAACGTGGAAACTATAACATCAAGCTGCTACAATCTGTCAATTTTGTTTAATAGATTTTCAACTTTATCGCTAAAGCATTATGTTCAAAGTTGATTGGGAAAATTTGACAGTTTCGGGAAGCTTGATGTGCTGGCGTCTGTACATCAAAATCGCTTATAAATATTGTACATTATGATGGACTTTATAGCAGGCTGATACCAAGGGGTTTCGTATTACCCAGTAACTGGGTTGTGGAGGTCAGATAGACAGTCGTTCCATGTAAAATACTGGTACTCATCCGGTTAGACTGGAAGCGGACCCCAACATAGTTGAGAAAAGCCTCGTCAGAAGATGATACATAAAATCGATTAAAATAAATAATGTGAATGGTGACTGAGGGACTTAGAGAATTAATTCAAACTATGTAATTATTTTTATTTGCATACAATAGGTAGTTACTGCGTATGGAATGGTGATAGTTGCTGTTGAGACTCGGGTCCTTAGCCTCTGAATTGAAAGACACAAACAAGACTGTTACTCAGTTATTAACTGAAAAATCCTCCGACCCTTTTTTTTTTGGTTCAGAAATTATCAAATAACTTCTCCCGCTCTGACTTTTACTGACTAAAACCCACCCGTGTTCCTTCAATTGCCTGTGCCAGGGGCCACGGTTACTCTTTCGAACAACTCGCGACCCTGCATGGCAGGCAACGGCCCTAGCGGACCCCGTCAGTTAGTGTTGACATCTCTTTGAGGCGCGCGTGGAACACAACGCGCCGTCGACCCGGGCCTGGTCCTTACCGGACGGCGAGCTGCCCATTGCTCGCCGCCCGCAAGCCCGCGCCACGGTGGCCGGGAATCGGCTATCGATTCCCAACGCCCAGAGCGTCTCCTGCGGCGACTAGGGGCGTGAGGGCGCAATGATTCCCTATCGCTCACGCGCTCCGCCTCCTCTTTCGCGAGCATTACTGCTTCGCACAAGGAGGCGACGGCCTCCCATGCACTCTCGCTCTGTACCTACCATGGCCTGGACTAGGGTCGGACGCGAGAGATCGCCGCCGCCGATCGCCGCCGTTAGGACGCGGTGGTGCTCTGCCCAAGCTGGGCAGACCTCCACCGTAGGCTCCACCGTGTCCTCCGGGCGTTCCACACAATGGTGACACCTGGACGTTTCCTCTCGCCTTATCCGGAACAGGAACCTCCCGAAGCAGCCGTGTCCGGTGAGGACCTGCGTTAGGCGGAAGGTGAGGACGCCATGGCGCCTTTCCAGCCACTCCTCAAAGAGGGGACTTATCGCCGCAATTTTGGCGTGCCGAATCCTCCTTCTACCCTGCCCTCTGTTCCAAAACATGCAGTCAAAGTGACCTCTTCGCTGCCACCGACGACGCCGTGGAAGTGGCGAAGTTTTGGGCCAACAAGGTCTGAAATACAGTCGAGACAGGGACACAAAGAAGAAGTAGAACTGAAATATACCTAATTAGCTTCTGTCCGCGACTTCGTCCGCGTAAAATTTCACCCTCCCACCTACTCACCCTCTTAGGGGGTGGAATTTCGATTTTTTTTTCTTATTGGATAGTCACAGTCACAAAGAACATACCCTCCAAATTCCATGTCTCTAGGACCAGCGTGCAGCAATAGGCTTTGCGTTGATATATTAGTCAGTCAGGACTTTGAATTTTATATAAATATATATGATACTAGCTTCTGCCTGCGGCTTTGCCCGCCAGGTATGTCGATAAAAACTATTCTATGTCCTTCCCCAGGCTGCAATATATCTTTCTGCCAAATTTTACCCAAATCTGTTCAGTGGTTTAGGCGTGAAACGGTAACATACAGACAGACAGACAGAGTTACTTTCGAATTTATAATATTATTATCGATAGACTTTTTGTGGGTCATGAACTTGTGAAACCTAAAGTGTATATTATTTTCCTTAGTTACTTAATATTTAGTAAACAAACACGTTACGAAAATCTTGAGATTTTGCATCAATTTCACAATTTAAGTTACGTATTGATATTTGTAAGAATCAGATAGTATGTTATGAATCACGTCAAAAACTCTGACTGAACATCCCCGAACATCTGGGTCCGATTCCGAGGACGGGCGAAGTGTTATTGGGTTTTTCTATTTAAAATATCTCAGTAGCAGACCGGAGTCTGAATTTATTTCCGGTTGATGGCAATAACCTCGCTCCCTATTACGTGGTACAGTCGCCAGCACATCTAGCTACTACAACCTGTCAAATTTCTTTAATAGATTTTCAACTTTATCGCTAAAGCGTAAGGTTCAAAGTTGATTGGGAAAATTTGACAGTTTAGGGTAGCTTGATGTGCTGGCGTCTATACATAGACATTACTGACGAAATGTGGGTGCACTTATTATGGGACTGTTAATTTATTACGTCAGACAATTTAGACCACTTTCTGACACCTCCCCTTACGTAAAAAAAATTAGACTTAGATATGAACGGGGCATCCCCCCTATCTAATCTTACGTGTGATCAGTATCTACCAATATTGCAAAGAAAAATTTGCAAAAAAAAAAGTCATAATTTTTGCTTACTTTTGTGATCTTACGTAAGAACAATCTGGACCCCTCTCCCACACCCACGTAAGAAAAACTCAAATCGTCCTACGTAATAAATTAACAGCCCCTCCTACACACCAGCACCTCTGCTTCGCGTATTCATGCCCAAGGCGTCATGTTATGCTACGCATAAATCATAAATACATAATTTTTAACCTAAAATCTCAGAGGCTACGCAATATTTGTTTACCAAATTAGACAAGCTAAAAAAACACACTTTACGAGGTTAAAGTCAGACTTCGCTGCGTTATGTAAATTTTAATTAGGTACTAATCTTAGCGACTTTGAAAACAATTGGTTCTACGGCAAAAGTTTATGGATGACTCTCTACTCTCTACTTTTTATAATAAGTGCATTGAAGAAGGCACTTTTCCGGATCAACTAAAAATAGCTAAGATCGCCCCAATTCATAAAAAGGGTGCAAAAACTGATCCAAAAAACTATAGGCCCATTTCTTTGTTGCCCACTGTAGCAAAAATTTTTGAAAAAGTTTTAAAAAATCGCTTAAATAGACATCTCAGTTTGAATAAAGTAATTAATCCAAGACAATTTGGATACCAGAAGAATGTAGGTACAGGCGATGCTATTTATACGCTACTAAATAATGTAGTTAATAAATTAAATTGTAAGATGAGGGTAGCTGGCATTTACCTGGATTTAAGCGCGGCGTTCGACACTATTGACCATAAACTACTCATCACAAAAATGGAGCACTATGGCGTAAGAGGTAAAGCCTTACAACTCTTCTCATCATATCTTAAAAATAGAAAAATGTTTGTCGAACTTGATTCTACACTACCAAATGGGTATAAAGGCAACTGCAGGTCACCCATGTTAAACATTACAGCCGGTGTGCCTCAGGGATCAATTGTAGGCCCTTTATTATACATATTGTTCACTAATGACCTAATCAGCTTCATACATCAACTTTTAGCGGATATACAACTCGTGGTCTTTGCGGATGACACAAATGCTATAGTTGCAGCTAACGATATTCAAGACCTTACTATTAAGGTGAATGCAGCTCTAGAGGCCTTTCATTCTTGGTTTAATGCTAATAAGCTTATAATAAATATAACTAAAACCAATATTATGTTATTTAAAACTACTGCGCGTAACAAGGACAATATGGACATTGAACTTAACAAAGTTAAAATTGAGCTTGTCAGGGAAGTCAAGTTTTTAGGCATTTATATTGATGAATTGTTAAATTGGAAGAAAGAATTAGCAGCATTGGATTCGTCTATATCATCTGCCTGTTATGCCTTAAGAAGTCTGAGGGATGAAGTGAGCATAACACATTTGAAAATGGTATACTATGCTCTGATAGAGTCTAAATTGAGGTATAGCATACAGTTTTGGGGAAACAGCTACCATTATAACTGGCATAGGGCATTCGTTCTCCAAAAAAGAGCGATACGAACCATTGTCCGCATTTCTCAACGAGACACCTGTAAACCATATTTTAAAGAACTTGGTATTCTCACAGTACCTAGCCTCTACGTAGTAGTACTCTTAAACACCTTAAAAAAATATGTGTATGACTACGAAACAGACGAGGACAGGCTGTTAAGGGAAAAAACGCGTAGGAAAGACCTTGGAAACAAAATCTTACCGCGTTTTGGTATAGTAAAACATAGTCCACAGTATCAGGCAGTTAAGATATTTAATAAGTTACCGCTTGAATTGAAAAGCATACTGTACACAGGCTCATTTAAAGCAAGACTCAAAGCATTCCTGTTGGAAAGATGTCTCTACTCGTTAGATGAACTGTAAATGGACTTGTTGCTCGTAAAACTGACATGTAATTATTTGTATGGTGTTAGATTGTGTTCGGTTTTCATTTATGACTTTTATTGTTTTTAGTGTTGATTATTGTTTTCGTTTAAATTACTGCTACTACTAATTTATTGACATAGGGTTTTTAATTTTTGTTTTCATGGTGTTATTCATAATCATATTTTATTTAAATTACTGCTACTACTAATTTATTGACATAATGGTTTTTAATTTTTGTTTTCATGGTGTTATTCATAATCATATTTTATAATTTAAATTGAATTGCATGTATTCTTATATATTTGTACCTACCTATATCTTATAATGTTGTTGTTTATTTTAATGTTTCATGCTGGATTATGTTCGAACGCAATGTGAATTGTTACTGAATAAAAATTGAATTGAATTGAATTGAATTGATGGAATGGCGGCCGTTGTAATTTATTCAACAGTTTCACAAATCTGCCTAGCCTTTTCCCAACTATTTTGGGGTCGGCTCTCCTCCCTTCTAACTGGATACAGCTGAATACCAGTATTTTACATGGAGCGACTGCCTATCTGACCTCTACAACCCAATTACTAGGTACGAGAACTTGGTTAAACTTGTTGTCAGACTTTCGGGCTTCTGACATCATCTTCTGAAATCGCGAGTTATACGAACATAAATGTAGGGAACAGCTGTTTTTTTTTTCTAGTGAACACATTGGGGACTGTTAAAACAAGTGGAAGTTGCCAATAAAAGTCCTACGTAACGTTTTAAAGTGTGCTAGGTTCCATTCTCGCGTCGATCTCTTTTGTTTTACTAATCAGTCTATATATAAACTTTACGATGAAGCTAGTTGCGAATTTTAGTCTGTTAAGTACTAACGTAACAGACTAGCATTCGCAACTAACTGTACGGATAGTAAAAAATGTGTTCGTGTTGGTATTATTATCATGGATATTATTAGCGTGTGAAATTTAAATGATTATTGTTTACCTACATTTGTTATTGATTGTTTTATGATGAAGTCTAAAATGTATGAAAAACTTGTCCGCTTATTTCATACTTACATAATTATGTACTTCGCCTTAATGATTGTTGGTTATTTTGCCAATTTTGCGAAATGATTTTCCTATAAAAGTGCCTATGTAGAAGTGAACTTGAATATGAAACACTGTTTATTAGGTATTAACATGCATTTTTTCTCTTTTCATTCGATGCATGATTGATTCAGCTGCATCCGGTTGGACTGGAAGCGGTTAACATAGTTGGGAAAAGGCTAGGCAGATGATGATGCATTTTAATATGAAACTCTGTTTATTATTTACATGCATTTTTTGTCCTATAGAAATGTCCACATGACATCCACAACCAAAACATAAAATAACATCGCGCCTGTTTTTCACTGAAGGGCTAGGCAGGGCTGTGCCTATATATAGTACACATCCACATTTCGCCACAAACAAATAAAGTTATAAATAACGAAATCGAACGATGACCCGAATCAATGACCATTGCGAACATCGCGTGATATAACATGAGCATAAACATAATTTTTAATATCGTTAAGATCAGACAACTGGATCGGTTACACAATACGGACATCCTGTTCCACGAAAATGCATCTAACACTTATATATTTAAGGTGTAATTTAGGAAAAACATTGTAGGATATCCGCATGGTTTGAGGCCAAGGAATTTTAATCTTTAATTATAGTGTGATAAAGTTTGGATTGAGTTGGAGCGTGGGGAGGTGGCGAAAGTGTTTCGCGTACACTGGCTCATATATTTTTTTACTCTCACTGTTTGCTGCGGTCACGGTCGATGTCTTCGGCCTGCTATGGACGGAGGTACGTGACAATGGGTGGTTTTGGCGCGATAATGAATGATGGTGACTCAGATATGAAATTGTGTGAGGAAGTTGGGATATTTTTGGCTTCTAGTGTGACACGCACGTTCGTTTTTCTTGTTTATTTTTTGCATGCTGTAATCAAAGCAGGCATCAAATGTTGCCATATTGTAATAAGATGAGGTTTGACGAAATAAAAGAGCCTAAATATCGAAAATTTCAGCAACAACATGATAAGGAAAGCTGTTCTCGTCTTTCAAAAGTACCTATTTCGTTTAATTATTTCTAACCTTTAAAAGGCCATTTTAAATAAATGGGCTTAATTTTGAGGAAAGGTTCTGCGCTTATAGCGATAATTGAGCAATAGGATAATAAAATCAACAGTAATTACTAACTACCGATCCTGAAATTCCATACCTTCAATTAACCCCATGATTGCTGTAGGTAGCTGATAAACCTAGGCATGTATTAAAATCGAATCTGAAATAACTCCCATGGATTTCCTAAAAATATTATATAACACTCTTCCGTGCCTCGGAAAGTACGTTAAGTCGTTGGTCCCGGCTGTCATTCGTGGATCTTTGACAGTCGTTACGGGTAGTCAGAAGCCCGAAAGCCTGACAACCAGTCTTACCAGAATCGTATTACCCAGTAACTGGGTTGTGGAGGTCAGATAGGCAGTCGCTCCATGTAAAATACTGGTGTTCAGCTGCAACCGGTTAGACTGGAAGCCGACCCCAAAATAGTTGGGAAAAAGTTAGGCAGATGATGTCGATTATTTAACACTCTAAAATAATGATTGCGCCTCATTTTCAGATCCTCAAATAGTTCTCATTTTCGGGTCCTAAAATACTAAATAGCCAGGTAACTGCGACCAACTAGGATGTAGTTGATCACAGTTACCACCACCACCACCATAATCAGCCTATAATGTTCCCACTGCTGGGACACAGGCCTCCTCTCGGTGAGAGGGAGTGGGCCGTAATCCACCACGCGGGCCCAGTGCGGATTGGCAGATGTCACATGTCTTCACAGCCATTTGGTCGGGGTGCCCTAGCTTAGTCAACAATGAGAGAAAAGGTCAGATAGTTGAAAAGAGGCTCAATTATTTTAAAAAAAGTGTGCATCACGAGAAGCGCAAATTTTTTTTAGAGGTTTATTAACTTTTTCATTAGAAGGACTACGGTTTTAGGTTTACGACGTACGGCATTTCATACAAACTTTCAAGCCCTTGTTTTTCGAAATTAATGAACCGATTTTAATGAAACTTCATAACTTCATAACTGCATAAGCAGGATACAAAGGTCTAAAAAGTTACTTAAGAACATTTTCGAAAAATAGTGTTACAGCAAAATTAGACCGATTTTAAATAAGTAAGACATTTCGAAAATGTTCTCTACTAACTTTTTAGATATTTCCCATAAACCTATACTTGTCTATATGTTTATGGGAAATGTTTAAGAGCGTTTTCACTCATTACCGTGAACAAAGGACATTGGTCTTCACGTTCGTGATCTAGGGCACGTCCCATAACCATAGGTTGTAACTGCCACTTCTCGCAAATCAGCTGTGGGTAATTAAGAACTTTCACTGGCTTTACAGAGGCTACCTATTATAACCATGGAAATGCTTCCTGGTTGGAGTATGTTGGTGCTAGTTTGAAGGAAGCCAGTGAAATGTTCCCATAAAATGTCTTTGCCTTTGGCTGTGCTGGTATATTCTAGATGTACCTTCGCAAATTTGCTAGGTACAATTACAAGGTCAGCGTAAGTGTGATAAAAAAAACTTAAAAATACTGGGTATCTAATTTAATAAAACGTTTTCGAAAAAGAAAAAAAAAATACAAAAAAAAAAAATTAATAATTAAAATAATATTTGACTGGACCGCTTGTATCCGCCCGTATCGTTGCGAAAGTGAGGTGTGGTGGCAAGGATGAAACGAAATCAAAGAGGAATGTGGTAAATAGTTCATACTAGCAGCGGCCCGCGGTTTCACCCCATAAGTGTCGATCACGTGCGAATATCGGGATAAAAACTGATGCAATCTATCTCTTTGCCAAATTTTATCGAAATCCGTTGCGTGGTTTAGGCGTGAAAAGGTAACATACCGACAGACAGACAGAGTTACTTTCGAATTTATAATATTAGTATGGATGCATGAACTTACAAAAATATTTTTGTAACACACGTATTAGTATAGTTTTCAATGTTATAATTGGTATATTGGCATGTGATAGCTGACATATTATGGCACACGCTATTTTTTATTCTGTAGGTTTTAGCTGTAAGTCCTCCATAGTAAATAAATAAATATGTACTTTAATCGTAATGTTAATTACTTACTATTGCATAGAATCAAGTTTTTCTAACTGAACAGACAGCTGTGCTGCTGGGGAGTTGGTTGCGCCACTTCTTCCCAGCGAAAGCACTCGGAAGTGGTGAAGGGTGTTTTGGGGGACTGTCATATGTAATTTTAACGTTCCAAAAGTTCTGATTCTCAGCGAAGTTTGAATATTTATGTTTTCGTTTGTCCACGACTTCATTGAAATCGGAATCTTCCCATTTCAGTACCCTATCATCGGCAATTTAGAAAGTAATTGTTAATTTTAACTCGGCATGGCAAGGAACCAATTAAAGTGCAGTAATTACCCACAATTTAACATGAGACAAGTCTAGGAAGGCCATTATTAGTGCTTTCTATTTTACTAAATTAGAATCTAGACTTTGAAGAGTCATGCTACACGTAAGTAGTCTGGTTTAGTTATGCCATGTTTGTGTCGAAGCGTGGCTAAGTGAGATTCAAGTAAAGCTACAGTTTCCTTGAAGAGCGGTGGCTGCACTTAACGGCCGTAGTGACAGCTGTCATGAAAATGATGACAGAAAGATTTAAATCGTTAGATTCGCTCTACCGAGTCAAAAGATAGTCGCGCTTTTGTTTTGTTTTGACACCTCTGTCTGACACAATGATGCAGTAACTTGACTTGATTGTCATGGAAACGCTTTTTAATAATGTTTGAACTTATTCTTCTCCGTATGGACACTTTTTCGCGTGACCACACAATACATAATAGTTGACGTGACTAAGTAAAGTTAGAGCAAATCTAGCGATTTAAATCTTTGAGCAGCGGAGTTTGACTTAATATCAAAAACTGCGGGTTAATTGCGTATCACACTATCAGTAGCAATGTGTTTCATTTTGACAGTTCAAAAACATTCATTGCGTTATTTATGTTGTTGAGCAGACACATTTTTCGAACATATGAAGCAATGGATTGGCAATATCCTTCAAATTGATTCAGATTGAGGTTGATAGTGTGTTACGCAATTAGGATGCTGGTGCAAATGACTGATTTTCATGACAGACGTTATAATATGACGGAACAGCTGTTCTAGAAAACCAAAGCTAGAGGAAACGAGGAAACGCAGGTGGTCGTTTCTCCATACAAACGCTCTCGCCTGTTTTCTTTCTGGTTAATGACCATAAAGCAATGATTTTTTTACAGAATTATGTCCCTAGTTTTCCTGTTTGATGATACATTATTTTTATGAGCATTAGAACGCTCCAAAAATGCCGATTTAAACCGCTGTGAACAGAGGCCTTGTGTAAAAATTTGACAACTATTCATGAAAAAAGAAAAACATAGGGACACACCGGACACAGTATATTATATACTTCTTATTCAGCTTCTGAAATATCTTTTAAATTAGTCCAATATTGGAGGAGGAAATAGGCGAGAGCCAAACCTCGAATTACAACTTTTTACTTAGGATCGAATCGATCGAGAAGTCTCTCCGACCGTATAGAGAATTTCAAGTTGAGAACCTGTCAAACTCTGCTTTAGCACTTCTTCTTTGTAGCACGCGAAAATCAATATTTCTAACATGATTGCAAAGAAATTTTGAATTTAGCGGGCTTTAACCTTAAATGGTATTTGAGAAGTTCTCAATTTCAAATTCTCAATTCAGAATCCGGATGTAACAATTTACTAAATTTCAGAAACTAGAGATTCCTCGTTTCCTAATTAAGCATAATGGCTTAATCTTTTTGTGCTTGATACAGCAATTATAATTTTGACACCTTGAGAATTAAAACAATCTTTCATGTTCTTAGAAACAGGTTCTTCATTAACGCCAACTTTTCACGCGAACTTTACCAAAAATTCGCTTTAGGTATGCTTAAGTACTGAATATATTACGCGTGTGGAATAAAAAGGTTTATCTAAAAAATATATCGGAATAACATCATCAGACAAATGGATATACGATACGTAATTAATGCCTTTTATAGTCTTATATATAGACACACAATTATTTTGTCACATTCACGGTTTTAAGGCTTTGTCCAACAAAATCGATACTGTTCATCCAGGTTCGTTAAAAGAGATTTAGAGTAAATACTGCTGTACAGTGCTTTAAAATAAATGTTATTTCAATATTCTGCAATCCCGAAAATGGATCGCAAAGCTTTCCAGATAAAGCTTTGTCGAAATAGAACGTGATTACGCGAACGCTGGAACTTTATACAAATATACGATTTATAACCATGAAATTATGTGTTATAATTGAAATTCACGTGATTATATCATAAATTCCGATTTACACGATGCATGTATCTTGCCTGATGGCATAAGAAACAAATGAATTGCATCGTCTACACACTGTTTTGACTGTGCCACTTTTATTGTTGTTTGTTGCACAGGCAACTAAGTCGTACCTTGTAAACCAGCTTTTAGTGCAGTTTGAAGTTCGCATGGATCTAGCGGTGACCATTTACATAATGCTAATGCGCCTTATGCATTCTGGTATAAGGTTCTTCTACTATATTAATCAACCCATACTTATGATTAGTTCAAAGGTTGACTGGAATTGATCGCCATATGCGATAAGACCTCCTTCTCGTTTCGATGACTCATATTTTGTACGATCAGTAGATACCCATAGCAACCTAGACACAGCCCTTCTCTTTGCCTCATTTAAAATCTTGGAAGTTGCAGGTAGTTGTGCACAACGGGTAGGAGAGAAGGAGCGGATATCTTGTGCCGGGGCTCCAAAGTCACACTATGCTAATTTAGGATCTTAACTGTCACTGTCAGTCGTGGGTTGCGGAAAGATCGTATGTTCCCGCGACCCCCAGCGTAGGTGTGAGATGGAACACCGGGGTGGTTTTTAGTCAGTTAGGCTGCCTTTCCACCAGAGATGAGCGAGCGATGTGTGTAAAACCAACCAATAACATCACTTCATTTTTGCTTGAATTAAGTTAGCGTTGGTATTGGTTAGTATTAGACACAATCCCTCGCTACGCATCCTCGGTCATCTCTGGTGGTAAGGCAGCCTAATAATCTGACAGACCACTCTCAGACACCCATGAGGATTTTCACAACGGAAACAAAAAAAAAAGGATCCTATCTGTAGTTCGAGAAAAGAAAAAAAATCCTACAATAACTTTGAATAAAATGATATCAGCTGAAGATGCGTAAAGAAGAAACGCAATGCATTCAAACAAGCTAAACCATAGCTAAAGGCGGTGCAACACTTTCCAGCAGAGAGATTAGACAAAGGCCATGTTATGTAAAGAGTTAACATGACGCCGATATGGACCGGTTCAAACGCCAGATGAAAACAATGACTTGTTCAAAAGGGAGATGAATGTTCTAAATATGTATACATTTCTAATGATATGCGATCAGGAACAGGAAGTGTTTTGTAAATAGCCGAGGGTGAAGAGTTTTTGGTTGTAAATAAAATTGCAACAAAAATAAAGTATTTTGTGCTGTGTTTAGGTAGCATGAGACTGAACAATTGAAATAAAAGTATAATACGCGCCGCGAAAGAGACTTGACGAGCTTAGTAATGGGTAGCTTGCGCAGGTAAGTTGTATACGAAATAGTAACCCATAATGTGTTTATCTATTATTATCTATTCAGGGATTTATCGATGACATTTAGATTAAAATTCTTAACAATGTATAATTTTTATTACGAAATAATAAATTTTAAGATAACACTTCAAGTCTCATCTTTCGTGGTGCGTATTGTTGTAACCGTTTGATAAGTTACCGTTTGTTAAATACTGAAGAAATGGCAGATTTTTTAATATTTAGATAAGTTTTATCTCAGTCTACATAAGTATGGCGGTTTGACAGCTTTTGTAACGAAAATATCTCTAACTGTTATCTTTATTCTTCAGATAAAAAATATCCGACTCTTGAAAAATCAGCCCTTATTATTTAGATAAGAAGAGCAGAAAGGGTTATTACGCAAAATGAATACACACGAATTGTGCATTTTTTTACGTAACTTGTTCACTTTTAAGTTCAAGCTAAGTTCTTCCCCGTAAAAGTTTTAAACGGGGCAAAAACAAATAAGATTAGGAGATCTCAGACCATAGAGATATAAAGCGCAGAGTACAAAACTAAAGTGATTTAAACTGCGCTTAACACTGCTTAGAGTTTAAGTACGTAAGTTTAAAACTGGAATACGTTCGACGGTTCAACTTCAACCGGTGGAATTAAAGGATGAGGGCAAAGGATTAACTTCTAATGCTAAAAGCTCTTTATGCACTAGACTCGCTTGGAAGAGTGATGGCGAAGACTTGACTATCAACGCAGAGCACGCGTGTGCGCTTTCAGAGCAACATAATCAGCCTGTAACGTTCCCACAGCTGGGACGCAGGCCTCCTTTCTGTGAGAGCAGCACCACGCGGGCCCAGTGCGGGTTGGTAGATGTCACATGTCTTCGAATTTTTGGTTCTAGGACATACCGGTTTCCTCATGTAATTTCCTTCGCCGTTTTTTATTGCAGTGTTGAATAAATACGTTACCTACACAAAGTATAGCGCCTGCCTGGGTTCGAACGCACGACCTTCAACTCTTCGGGGCCGTTACCACTGGGCCTCCACTGATTATCACAGCAACGGTTTACTCGTATTTGAAACTAGCGGCGCCCCGTGGTTTCACCCGCATAAGTGTTGATCCCGTGGGAATATCGGGATAAAAAACTCCTGTCCTGTGTCCTTTCCCGGGACTCAAACTATCTCTATACCTACCAAATTTCATCTAAATCGGTTCAGCGGTTTAAGCATGAAGAGCTAACATACAGACACACTATCGCGTTTATAATATTCGTCCATTGTTTTTATAAAAGCCATATTTATTGTGAAAAAATCTCACCCACCGCCAATTAAAACGAGTTCCGTTTACCAAATAATTATACGCTGCAGTAAATATGCGTCAGATTTCAACGAAATTACCCAATTTTCGAAACAAGGTTTTGTGATAAGGAAATTAAAGATCACGTTTTCCGAATATATTTAAGAAACGATGAAAAATAAAATAAAATCAAAATCAAAATATTTTATTTCACATAAGCCTACATGGGTACTTATGAAACGTCAGAAGCTAGGTGCACGGTTCCAATTGGTCGTTTCCTATGGAGAAGAACCGCCAAGAAACTCCACGGTTACTCTTTTTAAAAATAATTGGCTTTTACAATATTTTCAAATTACAGTAGGTATGGGAGGACAGCGTAGGCCTGTCAACAAGTACCAGGTACTTGATAAAAAATAAAAATGGTCTACAGTTCTAAAGTCTACAAGGCCTACAAAGTCCTCACATTTACAAAATAAGAATCTATCAAAAGGATAAATAAAAGATAAAAACCTAATAAAACCTAGTGATATGATTCCCATTACAACCACTAATAAAGAGTTGAAAAATTTTAATTGTCTGTATATAATGTCAAGTAATAAAGAAATTATGTCAAAAAAGTATGTAAAAAAAGAAAATAAAGTAAAGTAAATAAAAAATAAACATAGTAAAGCCCTCAGAACGAATTTTGGTAATGGCGAATCTCAGTGGATACCAGTTTTCGGCGCGGGAGATATTATAGTGCACAAGTGTGTGCGCAGACACAGGTCCACTCTCTCTTCCCTCACTCTCATTGTCCGATGGAGCGAAAAAATAATTAATTGGAAATAAAATAAATAAAATAAAAATAAAGTAAAATCGCATACAACCCGAATCTCTTCAAAGTAAGAGTGAACAGGCTTCTTCTGGGTGAGCTCACTCCATCGTCGACTTTGTCTCTGTCACCTCTGACCTAGACCAGAGTCAAGAGCAACCCCATATCAAATAAAAAAAAACGAAACGTAATCTAAGTTACCAATAGTTTATTTTATCAGGCAAAATAGATACAAATAAGCACAAACAGAAAGGACACGAATTAATCAGTGTTATACAGGATATCGCAGAAGCCAAATAATTCAGTGTCTTTATTTCTAAGGAATACGAGTACTTAGAAAATCTGGTAATTGGCAAAGGAGCAAGGTGCAAAAACAAAACATCTCTCCGGTAACAAACGTATGAATTAGACTAACAACGTCGGATAACGTAGGTAAAAGACGTTAGACTTGGAATTATTATATTGTTAAAAAGAACATCACAGCTTCACGGTAATTATATCAATGACTCTATATAACAAAAAACACCATATTAAAATATTTGACACACGCTTGAATGTTCGATGGAATATTATCTCCAGCCAGACCTTTCTGCTAAAGGGCGGAACACGTACTTAAGACATTACAGTACCTACTAACAACGTAGGAAATCAAAGTCTTTTCAGAGTTTTAGGATACTATAATCGTAGCTGCAGGGCGTGAAACCGGTATCAAAAGTACAGGTTCTGGATCGGTAATTAGCGGTTCTTGGACTTTTGAATTTTCCATTGTCGATTTGTTTACACACCTTTCATTTTATAAAACCCTACACACTTTGAAACAGATAAATAATATAAACATAATTATTATTATCCCATTTCTAAAACACTTCTAACAGCCTAGGCTCAAGTAATAGTTGTACCATCAGCTTTCTAAGGCTATCATCCAAAATCTCCGAGCATTTTGCGTGTCAGAATACGATTGCGAACTAAGGAGTTTCTTTTGCCTACTTACGATGAAATAGAAGAAAGTTGATACATTTAAATATGTCTTATATGTCAAAATGTAGTCGTAATGTATCATTACTTTGAACTTTGTAGTTAAGAAGGGATTGTTACATAACTTGACATTATGAGGGATAGTCCGTGGTGGTCTTTTGATCTGCAAATAGACCATCGCCATCAGGGATAGTCCGTTTCTTCTCATATCTGTCATGTGGTTGGTCCTTGTCACTTTCAGATTTTTTGACATTTAAAAAATGAATATTTGAATTAAGAACTTGAGATAAATTATGGAATAACTAACTAAAGTTTAAATTCCAACCAAACATTTCTTATTAGGACCTTTTTGTTAAAAATGGTAAATCAAAAATCAACTTAAAATATATTTAACTAAAGTAGGTAGGTAGTAGGTAGGATTAAGTGGCAATGGAATGTAAATTATCTGAGATTATGAATACTGCTATAGGTATTACGATTGTTATGATGATGACGTAGCGTTTTATGATGGTGGACTGACCCAGAGGTCAGTGACCCCATTGCCTAGAATGTTGAATAGTTTACTATCGAAAATGTTTTTAGCAAAATAAAGCAACACAGTGCTTACTCTAAAACTACGGTATAAAGGTGAACAAAAAAACGGGTGGGGTCGGGGGACCCCCGGCAGGAACGAAGTTCAAGTTACCTAGTACACTGCTGACCCAAAATGTATGTTGTAATTACTATCATTAGACGTATAATCAGAATATGATGTTCCCACTGCTGCGACATAGGCCTCCTCGCTTCGTGGGAGAGGGTTGTAATCAAACACGCTGACCCAGTGCGGGTTGGTTGATGTCACAATATGTCTTCGAATTTTTTATGTTTACCTTCACCGTTGTGAGATCATAAGACGTAATCTTTCCTTTTTATAAGATTAAAACAGTAAGAATTATGATCTACGACATCCGTTATGTCATTCTTGTTTTGGCAGAATAAGCAAAATGTAGGTATAGCTTCTGTGGAGCCATAACGTGACAGTCAGCATGACGAATTGAATCAAGTCACTATTATAGAGAATGTAATGTTATGCTTTTACATAATCCATTCATAGAAATTAATTGACATTGAGCATTTTATTAGTGCGCTAATAAAATACCCTTTTATAATAAAGTCAGGAAAATAATTGTTAATCATGCTTAACGGGTGATTTACGTCAAGGTATTTAGTTTGTATGAAAATTATCAAAAAATAAGAATTATTTCATTAATGTGTCCATAATGAAAAATGCTTATTTCCATGGTCTGAGTGAACATCTGGTCGAAGTTTATGTATATCGTCCGGAACACGCTTATATGAAATTCAAAGTCCTGACTGATATATCAACGCACAGCCTAAACCGCTGGTCCTAGAGACATGAAATTTGGAGGGTATTCTTTGTGAAGACTAGGTATCCACTAAGGCCCGGCGCCCACTATCGGCATCGGCACGGCTCAGGACTTTTATGCGACGAATAAAAATGTAACTTAATTGTATGACGATAAAATTGAAATTTCAATGATAATAATCATCGTAGGTGCAAAAATAAAGATAGGGTATCTGACATACCGTGTCATTGAAATTTAAATTTTATTGTCATACAATTGAGTTAAATTTTTATTCGTCGCTTAAAAATCCTGAGCCGTGCCGATGCCGATAGTGGGCGCCGGGTCTAAGGAAGGGTTTTTCGAAATTCCATCCCTAAGAGGGTGGATGGGGGAGAGGGTGAAATTTCACGCGGACGAAGTCGCGGGCTGAAGCTAGTGTAATGCAAAATCCTTCCTTCCAAACTACTCGTAGTAATAAGACCTAAACAATATTCTTGAAAGGTTAATGTGACTTTTTTGCGTCCATTTGCTAGTGATTTGCCGAGTTCCATATACCTACTCGTACCTAGTACAGACGATTTTGGACCTCGTTAAAGTAACAGTTTGAGAAAATATCAAATAACAAACCAGAATATGAGTGTCTTACGGTCCATGTGGACATAAAAAGTAGTTGCCAGTGAAATAATAAATTTTTATTGAGTATCAATTTGTTGGCGAAACTTTAGGTACAGACAAATTTAAAAATCTAAATTGATAGTAATAGTTTGAGAAAATATCAAATAACTGACCAGAATATGAGTTTCTTAGTTGCAACCTTTTTGTAACGAAAAAAAAAAGAATTATCAAAATCTGACAACTCTGTGTAAAAAGTTCTGCGTTTTTGTTCACTTAAATCGACAAAATGTATGGAACAGCTGATTTTTTTTTTCTGAAAATGATGAGTAGGTACAATGACCCCTTTTCGGGTTTAGTTTAGACAAAAACTAATATAAAAGCATACAGACAGGATAACAAGCACAGACAAAAACTAACATTCAAAAAATCAATCAAAAAAAATCAAAAATGTTTTATTTCGATAATACACGTTGTACAGTATACAGTTGGTGGCGACTCCTTTTAAGCATATAAATGCCTGTGCCAGGAGGCGCCGCTCTTTTATATCGGGTAATTAGCGTAACATGCAACGAAACAAAGGTTTATGTATTAATTATAACTTATTACTATTAGTCTGTTGGTAAATATGTGTGTGTATTTAAGCGTGCGTGCGTGTGTAGTGTGTGTGTGTGTGTGTATGTGTGTGTGTGTGGGGGTGTGTGCGTGAATGTGTGTGTGCATGTGTGTGTGTGTAGTTATTTTATGCGGAATCGGTTTTACCTTATATTTACTAGGAGATTCTCTACTTCATCATAGCATAACTCATTTATCCACTTAATCAGCAATGATTTGCATTCTTTAAACGGTTTAGTATGTATATCAATTTGTTTATTTATTTTATTATATAAGATAGACGAGCGTTTATCATACTGTATATTTGCAAATTCTGTTTTTACAAAAGGGGTGGAAGCAATATCGTATTTCCTTCTTCTAGCTAATACATTAGGATCTAAGGGTAGGGTTTTATATTTTTTTAATACTATGTGTATAATATATAATTTTCTAACTGACAATAAATTACTTATTTGGTATAGCTCATGGGTGGGAAAGGTTCTTTTTTTGAAGTACATTACTTTTATTAAAGTCCGTTGCGCTCTTTCAACATCAATGAAGCGTGTTTTACGGGCGCCCCCCCAAATGGAAATGCAGTATATTATTACAGATTGAACTAGCGAGATATACACTTCATTTATAAGATTTTTTGCTAAGCCGCTCCTTGGAAATATGTGTCTCAATGTTTTAAAAATCCAAATAAATTTTCGTACTCTCGCAGTAATTTGTTCAATCTGAGAATACCAGGACAGGCTTTGGTCCAACATTATACCTAGGTACTTAACGTGGTTAACTTTACTGATGGTTGGACAATTGCAGTCGCAGTCAACCGTCCTCTTACACTCGTGTATTTTAATATTGAAATTAGGTTCTGGTTGGACATTTTTATATATTGAGAAGCAGATATAGTTAGTTTTGCTCGTGTTTAACGTAAGGAGATTTGTTTTTAGCCATGCAGCCACTTTTAGCATACCTTTTTCTGCGTTGGTTTTAGCTTCAGCCCAGTTAGAGCCAGTGAAGACGATTGCGGTGTCGTCGGCATACGAAAATATTTTTGCTTTATTGATAGTCATATTACATAAGTCGTTTAAATATATTAAAAATAGCGTAGGACCCAAAACGCTACCCTGGGGTACGCCGCATGTTACGTCGACGTCCTCGCTGACAAAACCATCTAGCTTAACCTTCTGTTTTCTATTTGTCAAGTAATCAGAAAAAATAGATAGTTGCTTATCTCTAATACCTATTCTTTCTAATTTTTGGACAAGGATGGGAATAGAGACCGTGTCGAAGGCCTTTTTTAGGTCTATAAAAACTGACAAGCACCTAGTACCCTTGTCGAGTTCTTTTGTTAATACTGAAGTTAAGGACGTGATAGCGTCTTCTGTAGAAATACCGCGTCGAAAGCCAAATTGTGATGGGGATAAAATGTTGTTGGTTTGAAGATAGCTTAATAATCTGGAGTTTAAGAGTTTTTCTAATATTTTTGCTATAACGGGAATAACCGAAATGGGTCTATAGTTATTCACATCACCCGCCTGTCCACCCTTGTGTATGGGGGTTATTATTGATTTCTTTAAAGAGTTAGGGAAGGTGCCTTGATTAAAACAAAGATTAGCTAGATGCGTTATGATTGGAATTATTTCATGTTTAACGTGTTTAAGATAACTAGTGGAGATATTATCCCATCCTGGGGCACTGTCTGATTTTAGGGAGTTTATTATACCATTTATTTCATTGTCATCTGTATTCACAATGTAACAATATGTCTGCTGCAGCATTGCCGGTTAAAAGGGCAATCAAAAGTAAAAGTACTGTTGTTTCAATCTCATCTCAGCGACAAACAATGTTGTAACAACAACAACTAGACAAAAATACCTCTAATTTAACTAAGATTAGAATGCGATCGTTCGTAAAATACGAGAATTGCTCTTCAGGATTTTTGCGTCCTTTTGCCGAGTTTCATATAGGACAGGGATGGCGAACCTCTACACCTACGTGCCATTTTTTCCAAATAAATATTTCATACGGCCATGATGTGCCAACAAACAATCATCATGGCTTAGTGATTATTGGAAAAAAGCTATATACTTTCGTATTATTATTATAATTTTAAATCTCTCTTGATATTTCCTGGGACCCTGAGGTCCCGAACTTTTGAAAGGCGTACGAGGGGCCGAAACCAAACGAATAAAAAACGTCTAACGGGCCTCTGCAAGACGTTTTTAATTAAATGAGACACCAACAGACGCTGCTCGTGTCCTTTTCGCACTATGCAAGTGCACCCAAGGACAACCCCCGGGCGGTGAAGGTCTAATGTTAACAGTTTTATATTTATTTAAATAAAATGACAAATTAGTGCGACTTCTGCTGTTGCAAACTAGATGACTTAGGTACCTTAAATTCCTGAAATACGTGCCACCAATGGCACGCGTGCCATGGATTTGCCATCCCTGATATAGGACAAGTGATTTGGTGTAGCATAAATATATACAAAAAAGTACTTAATATGAGTTTCTTTCGGTTCATATAGACTTATCAACTAATTATGAGTGAATTTATAATATAAATTCTTATTCATGGGAAAAACTAGTACCTAGGTATCTAAGCGAAAATTCACAGGCAAAATCCAAAAATCAAAATTACAACTGAATTTGCATGAAGTTATCTGTTAACCGATACATGTCTGTAGGTGGTGGAACAGTGATTTTTTTCGTCGATATGTTCTAATAGTTGCCTAACTTGGTAAGTCGGAAATGCCCAGTTAAAAAAGAAGACCGGTGAGTGTATGAATTACTACGCACTGCACTGTAATTAATGGTTGTACGTAACAGCAAGAACCACCTACACGGACTGGTTTAACGACCTTGTGGTGCGTAGCTTCTATGATCACTAATTCCAATATCCGAAAACGTATGGCTATAGTCCGCCCGTTCGAGACAATGCCTTTTTGACACCTGTCAATGCAATTCTAGTCTAAAATATAATATTATAAAGTGAAATTATTAGATTTGTTTTGTTTGTTACGCTTTCACGCTAAAACGGCTGAACTGATTTGGATGAAATTTAGCACATGGGTAGTCCTTAAACTGGATTAGGAGATAAGATACTTTATATCCCGATAATCCTACGGGATCTAGACTTCTGCGGGTAAAACCGCGGGGCGCAGCTAGTAACTAATAAAGATCAAATTCGTAAAACATGTATTTGTTTATATGAAACTGACGGGTGTCAAGAACGCATTTTTTCGACGGCCAGAGTGTACAGACGCCAGCACATCAAGCTACTACAATCTGTCAAATTTCTTTAATAGATTTTCAACTTTATCGCTAAAGCATAAGTTTCAAAGTTGATTGGGAAAATTTGACAGTTTCGGGTAGCTTGATGTGCTGGCGTCTGTACCAATGGTGTTGTCAAAGTAGGTGTCAAATTGAACTTTACAGGTACTTTTAGGTACGTTTACAAGAAACACTAGTTGTATTAATAGTTAATGGTCCATATGTTAAAGGAACTAAGTAATAACATAGGTAAATTATTATAGACATACAAGTTTTTATTGTTTATTAAACACTAGCTTATGCCCGCGACGTTCGCGTGAAATTTCACCCTATTAGGGGTGGAATTTCGAAAAACCCTTTCTTAGTGGATTGGATACCTACTCTTCACAAAGAACACAGCCTCCAAATTTCATGTCTCTAGGACCAGCGGTTTAGGCTGTGCGTTGATATATTAGTCAGTCAGTCAGGACTTTGAATTTAATATATTTAGACAAGTAAATGAAATCAATACACAAGGAAGTAGTAAATTCACCTAAGTATACATTATTTAAGAGAGAGAGATCTATGCTAATTCCTATAATTTTGACTAAAAAGGGCATTAAAATCTGAACGAAATCGCACTTAAGCGCTACCTATTTGGAAAGCGCTCTCACGACTAAAATGTTTTTTTTTGTTAACCACTCAGTCATTTTGTGTTCCATTTTACGTTCATATTTCGAGATTGTAAATAAGAATGTGTTTTAAGTTATAAACTATTGCGAATTAAAGTAACAAACTAAAATACTCGTTGGATTACGCAAAGTATAAAAACAAATATTCAAAAGACAAATTAAAATTAAAACAATTTTAGAGAAAAACAAAGCAGCATCATATTTTCTCTTTATTTTTATAAATTACTAATAATTATATTGGTTGGTTTATATGGTTTGGTTGGTTTGGTTTGGGTGGTTGGTTTGTTGGTTGGTGATCGGTGGGACTGCCCGGTGCTTGGCCGGTGGGTGAGACTGCACACACAGGTCGGCCTAAAGTAGTTTATTTAAATAATGTTTTGTTTTTATTTATTTTTTATTTATTTTATTTTTTCTTTGTGATTGTATGTATGTTACTAACAATAGTTAATTAAGTAATTTTATGTAAATACTAACATTATGGACTGTAAGGTCTGCAAATAAAAGTTTATTATTATTATTATTATAAATTAAAACGATGAAGGAAAACATCGTGATGAAACCGACATATCCTAGAACCAAAGATTCGAAGACATGTGCCATCTACCAAGTCGCACTGGGCGCGCGTGGTGGATTACGGCCCACTCCCTCACAGAGAGTCTAGGCCTGTGTCCCAGCAGTGGGAACATTATAGGCTGTTTTTATGATAAATTACTGGTTTTTCTTTTTGCCTATTTTTTCGTCAGAACAATTATAAGGCCAATTACCTTAATGCTTATCTAAATTAAACTGCCTTAATTAAAATAGAGACAGCAATTTTTAGACAGCAACTTTCAGAGTTGATATGTGTGCTATGACCTTCATCCAGGTTCTACCCGCGATGTCAACAATATGGTTGCTAGTCACTTATAAAAAATATATAACGTCAGTCTATACCTTGTCCCAAACCCTAATAGGAAGAAAAAGAAAGGTAAACATTGTCTGCACACGCGGCGTAATAACTTTTCCTAGTAACCGACTATTGTGTTACATAACACACGCAATGATAATTACACTATTATTATTGGCAGTAGGAATTCCACCTAGTTTTCGTTATTTATTTACTTTCCTTATCATTTTGGTACAGTCAACAGCAAAAGTAGATGATCAAAGTCAGAAATTCAATACTAATTAACGGAGTTCGCGTCAGAATTGTGTGGCGTCGAAGTGATTCAAAAGTATTCTACGTAGTAATTAGTATTCTAAGTAGTAGTACTTCGACTCCATACAGTTCTGACGCGAACTCCGTTCATTAGTATTGAATTTCTGATTTTGATCATCTACTTTTGCTGTTGACTGTACGAGAACTGTATGAGAATAAAACACGTATTATAAAATGCTTGCCGATCAGCACCTTAACTGTGTAACACATTATCATTTTGAAGGATATTGCTAATCCATTGCTTCATAAATGTTCGAATTTGTCTACTCAACAGCGTAAATAACGCAATGAATGTTGTTGATCTGTCAAAATGAAAGCCATTGCTACTGTTGAGTGTATTACGAAATTACCCCGCAGCAATGTCGCAGTGGGACCGAGTGCCCAGGGAACAGTAGGCCGCTCATCAGTGTTGACAAAACCAGTGTAAGCTGGTCTCTTTATTCTATTAAAACTCCGTACTACGCTAGGTCAGTTCAAGGTCATAAAGTAAAGTCAATCAGTAAAGTGTATCTATCTGTTTTTTACATGTCTATGGTACTCGAATCTATAAATGCAGCTGGAATGTAATTTGTGCGAGAACAGTTTCTAAGCTAAATTATGGTTAAAGAAATTTTATTTCTCACTAGGAATAAATTGCCACGGCCAAAACTATGAGGTGCAATTATTTGACTCTTTTGTGCCTCAAAGAACTTCGGTCCATAGGGACACTATGCAAAGAATCACAGGATATGTGGCATTACCTAAAGATAGAGAACTACTCAAAGGCAACTGCTCTTTGGGAATTAATTCAAACAATCACAGATCTACTGACATTGGTTTCTCTGAAGCAATTTTATTGGATTACAAATAGTGTTATAAGCACTATTTTGGAATACGTTACTTACGTCCATCGCGATTTGATCAGTTATGAAATCATTTTGGTTGATTTATCTTTTCTCTATAAAGTCTGTTATTTTTTATGGCACGTACCAGCAGAAGAATTTGGAAAATACAAGGAATATTAAGTATCGAAGTGGTTCCATTTATCAATATTTTTCTTAATTTATTTATTTGAAAATCGGATTCAACTTTGCGTTTACCGTGTTTCACGAGTATTTTTCCTTAAACTTCTCTATAAGTTGATAAAGAATACAAAGAGTTGTTGGTATAACTAAATAACTATTAAAGATAAGGTGTATAACTTCCGACCTGTTTGAGAAAATCATTTCATTTGTATGGATTCTTTGAACTTTGCATAAAGTTGTTGAACTTCCTTGTAAAACGATTTTTAACTTATATCTTCTTCTGAAATGGTTTCATAATTTTCTAACTGTATTTTCTTAGCCTTTTAAGGTTCAGCCGACTGCTTCGAAATGGCAACAATCACGAAACTTAAAGGTGAATTTTTAAATCAACAGTCTTGCCATCCAGCTTATCTTAGCTGGTTGCAGGAGGACGCTCCTGCCCATCCTCTTCTTGTTCAAGTTGATAACATGGATACACTTGGCATACGCAGACATAGGCATTTATTTTTGTTATTTCTATGGTGTCCATATCAAAAATGTTCTATTCTATTCTTTAAGATTTTACCAGCAGTCTTCTCCTTCTTCGCTTGTATTGGACTGAAATAAATTAAAATATCTCTAGGTTCAGTAAAAAATACTAGCCGTCAGTAAGGTCTGACAGTCTAGGATGTGCCAGACGCACAATTAGTATTGCCATTTTTAGAGGATAATGTGAATGAATGCACTCTATAATGCTACTGGTATCACCAGTCATAGCTGTAGACGAAAATAATAACAAATTGAAATGAGTATGCAAAAAGTCACTAGTACTTAGTACATGGACTGGCATCTAAAAGACTAATAGTTACGAAACTTTATTCAGATATTATAGCTTCTATCATGTCGCTGCAATTTGTTTCGCAGTGCAAAATTGCTACTCTTGAAATGACGACATTTCTTTAATAACTATCTTGTGGACTTGCACGTACAGGTTTTATCATGTTGATCAAGTTCAATATTCTTTTGTAATATGTTGATTGGAAATCCGTAACCTATGTGGTAATTAAATATATATCTATGCACACTGTTATTTGATCCTTTTTCATATAATTCCATATATTGTGACAAGTGACTCATATCCCTGATATTTTTATTCTGTTGTTGAATTGACATCCATTTGTCCTCATTTTATTTCACACATTCTTCATTTATTGCCTCTCGAACTCGAACGCCTCTTTATGTTTGCTTCTTCATCAACGTTTACGACCCTCGCTTATTACTTCTTGGATATAAAGTTTCAATCTTCATTCAGTTATTTCATTTTATACATTCTGCATTTATACTTCTACATAATTTTTATCATCTGTTTCTTAAATCTCTTTTTTATAAGCCTTCTTTCTTTCTCCTATAATATGTAACTTTTTATTCGTGGGGAAATCCTCATGAATAGAATCTCAGTCTAGCAAGAACAGAGGGTTACGCCGGACTCCTATTAAACCCCTCTGTTCTTCCTAGTACCATAAGTCGGGGGCCCGGGCCCGCCGGGGTCGCGGGTTGTTCGAAAGAGATACCGTGGCCCCTGGCACAGGCAAGTGAAGGAACACGGGTGGGTTTTAGTCAGTAAGAGTCTGACACTCCCTTCCGCTCCGCCCAGAGCGGGAGGGGTCATTTGATGATTTCCCACCCAAAAAAAAAAAAAAAGTCGGGGGGCCCGGGAGATAATTGTAGGTATGTACATTCGCCGCACCCCCGACTGGTATCAGCCACCCTAGGACCGCGTTGCTGATACCAGTCGGGGGTGCGGGTCTCTTTAAGACTACGTCTAAAGGTTTTGCAATATAAGGGCCTATCACGTCTTACTACGTCAGTCACCTGTATCTCGATTTCACCAATGCAACTTTAATTTAACGTTGCTCAATGATTTGGATTGCCTGCCCTCTTGCACGATCAGATCAAAATACGTTGATGTGGTCTAATTGTGTGTTTTAATGACTATTCTGTCGAAATTGTAATTGACTAGATCAATGTAACACATGTGGCAAGAAAGTGTTGACGTTTTATTTGGTGATAGTGAAGGTCGTAAAATACTGGTATTTAGCTGCATCCGGTTAGACTGGAAGCCGACCCTAACAAAGTTGGGAAAAGGCTAGGCAGATGATGATGATTGAAGGTCATAAATACGAGTTATGCCGTAACAAGTCGTGGGCCCGATGAGATTTTCCATCGGCCAAGATGATCGAGCTTCCATACAAAACATCCTCATTTAATCCATTTAGTTTAGAGGATGAATGTTCGGAAATCATCATCATCTGCCTAGCCTTTTCCCAACTATGTTGGGGTCGGCTTCCAGTCTAACCGGATGCAGCTGAATACCAGTATTTTACATGGAGCGACTGCCTATCTGACCTCCACAACCCAGTTACTGGGTAATACGATACCCCTTGGTAAGACTGGTTGTCAGACTTTCGGGCTTCTGACTACCCGTAACGACTGTCAAAGATCAACGAATGACAGCCGGAACCAACGGCTTAACATGCTTTCCGAGGTACGGAGGGGTCTTGATATGTAAAGATGGTCACCCATCCACAGACCAACCGCAGCAAGCATAGCTTAACCTGATCGATCGACCTGTGCGGCTGTTATTATTTAGCCACGGACCCCTCTCATTTAAAAATAAGAGTAAAATCTCCTTCGTTATTGTTCGCTTTTGCGCATTTAATGCTTCTAGATCCAGCGGCTTAGGCTGTGCGTTGTCTGTCAGTGAGTGACTGAATTTAGGATTTTCTTTCAATAGCCGGTAGCTCTTCACCGTGTAGTCCTGCGGGGGTGCACTCCATATCCTTCTCATACCTACTGGATACTGCCGGCATGCCGCAGCTTTTAGTAGCGCAAATCATATTTTGTTCAACATACAACCTGATACTGACCTGCAAATTGCAAAAAACGTAAGAAAATTTCAATTTCGTGAGCTAACTCTGACGCGACTACATGACCTAAAGCGCGCTCTTTGTCAGACTGCATAGAAAAGAAAGCAGCTTCAATGACACAACGCTGGTAATTTATTGCAAAATATGAAGCAATTATCTATTTACAAAAAATGTATTATTTGGACTAACAAAATTAAAACACTCTAGTGCTTTGGTATGTTGCTTGTAGAATAATCTGACAAAAAATCATATGATTGTATGTATATTAGTATGGTTTAAATTGTAAAAAAAAGTCTTTAGTGGTATCTTCATGATTTTTTTCTATCGTATCCAATTATTTGTATTATGTTTTGACCACTCTATCTACCTACCTAGCATATTATCCTGAAGAATATCATATATTTTTCTGATTTTGTTTACTGTAGTCGATCATATACTTTTATTGTTTCTATAACTCGCGTTTTTTATGTTTAGGTCCTGTAAGCCCCTTAAGAGGTCAGCTTATACTGGTTTTGTTGCTACTGAGGCGGCCTACCGTACCATACTAAATTCCATTGTCTTTACGATTGATAAGATTGAATCTACTACATGTCAACACACTATTTTACCGCCTTTTTTGTTGTTTACCTTTTGAAAAGTTAATTTATTCCGTGCGAACAGACCGCTTAAACAAATCAAACGAAACAGCAAATGATAGAATTCGTTGTAATAAACGATTATTTCACATCAACTCGTGAATTCTGTTCGGTGCGCAATCGCAATATTTTACGTTTCACAATGTTCCGAGACAGTGAGGAATTGCTTTTTTTTTCTAACCTAACCTAACTAGAATCCAGTCATTGCTACGGTTGAACAATAACGAAAATGAAGAAAACTAGAATGCAAGACTGCAATGATATTCTCTAAACGTCATTTCTGACACTAACAAGGTCAATCCAGGATAAAGTAACAAAATATTATTAGGCAAGTATAATAATTTAGTAATGGCGGACAGGTTAAACGTTCCTTTTCTCTACACTGGATCGCACTCCACGAGTCTATTCGATTTCGTTAGATAAAAAAAAAAAAATAATAATAAAGATAATTCGTTTTCTCAAACATTTGTATGGAACTGCTTATTGATTCTGAGGCGGAACGAAGTTCATCGGGTTAGCTAGTAGGTTTATAAAATGAATTCACTTGCGGAAGATTAAAGCTGAACTTTAGAAAATGGTAGAGCAGTGGTGGCCAAGTGGTTACGGCCGCGACTTACGAGTTGTAGGTCGTAGGTTCGAACCCAGTCAGGCGCTTTACTTTCTGTAAATTATTTCATCACCACTGCTCTCAAAACGGTGAAGGAAAACATCGTGAGGAAACCAGCATGTCCTAGAACCAAAAATTCATGAACCAAAAGACATGTGACATCTGCCAATCCGCACTGGGCCCGCGCGGTGCATTACGGCCCACTCCCTCTCACCGAGAGGAGGCCTGTGTCCCAGCAGTGGGAACATTATAGGATGCTTATGAGATAAGTAGGTAAAGTAGGTACTTACTACAGGAAATACAGCTTTTATTTTGTGGAAATTAGCATTACAGAATATAACGAATTAAAAAAATATTAACCACAAGAATTGGAACTTTTACGCAAAATAGAGGCAAAAAAACAAGCGACAAAACAGTTCCGTTGTTCATGAACTTCGATATTAAATTAAATTTCGGAAAGTATTTAGCACTTCCTATTAATTAAACTATAAATATCCCGACAACAGTCCGGTGTCCACCTGCCAACCCGTTTCTCTTGAACTGTTGGGACCTTGCAGTAACATGTACGGCCCTTTGGGGACATAAAAACAAATTGTTATGTGTTTGTATTCGGCGTTGTAATTCTCGATAAATCCGCATTGCTTTTACATGCGGTTTTGGCTTGTGGGGTGTAAAGTACCCTTGAGTACCCGTGACTTGTGTGAGGCTGTAAAGTACCCTTTTTTTTTTTCGTATGGGAAATCATCAAATGACCCCTCCCGCTCTGGGTGGAGCGGAAGGGAGTGTCAGACTCTTACTGACTAAAACCCACCCATTTTCCTTCCTTAGCCCTTTATGTTCCGGGCCAGCGGTAACCCTTTCGGACAATCCCGCTGACCCGGCAGGCTTCGGACCTAGGGCCCCTTCTCTGCTGCTGACATCTCTTTGAGGCGCGCGTGGAACACGTAGGCGCCGTCCGGCACGGGCCTGGTCCTGATCGGACGGTGAGCTACCCATTACTCTCCGCTCGCAGCCGCCTTCCACTCCCTCTCGCCCCGGACCATGGTTTGCACCAGAGCCGGACGCGAGAGGTCGCCGCCGCTGCCTATCGCCTCTTTGTAAAGTACACTTACGTCTACGTGACTCTAAAGTCAAGCATAAGCATATTAGCCTAAAATGTTTTCACTGCCATAATCCACCACTCGGCCCCAGTGCGGGTTTGTGGATGTCACATGTCTTCGAATTTTTGGTTCTTAGAAATATCGGTTTCCTCACGATGTTTTCCTTCACCGTTTTGAGAGCAGTGGTGGTGAAATTAAATACACAAAGTACCTAAGTCTCAGCCTGGGTTCGAACTTGCGACCTACAACTCGTGAGCCACTGGGCCACCACTCCCCTAAACAAGAATATCAACGCCAAGAATGACGATCGTTAATGGCGTGGATAATATAGATGATGGATGTTTGTTACTCTTTCACGCAAAAACTATTGAACGGATTTGGATAAAATTTGGCACACAGATAGTTTATGACCTGGATTAATGCATAGAATACTTTTTATCCCGGCAGTACATTCTCTTGGAATAATTTCCGACCTCCGCACGGGCGAAGCCGCTGGCAAAAGTTACTAAGAAAATAAAACGTAATACAATGTTAGGGTAAACAAGTGTGGTGTGATATTATGATCCATACATCGGTAATCCATCTCACTAAGGAAACTCCGTAACATTTTAATAACATAAACAATAATAAGAAATATCAACGTAATCACTAACTAGTCTGAGAGAGCGCTCACGTAATAACAACATAGTTGTGGAGGAAGATAGTCTAGGAGACCGGTTTGTTATCCAATCGATAAATGTAGGATACACTTGACGAACATTTTGTTGGACAACTTGCGTACCGAAGGCCTAGATTAGTGGTCAGCGGGATTGTCTGAAAGGGTTACTGGAACCTAAAGGGCTAAGGAAGGAACATGGGTGGGTTTTCGTCAGTAAGAGTCGAACACTTCCTTCCGCTCCAACCAGAGCGGGAGGGGTCATTTGATGAATTCCCATCCGAAAAAAAAAGAAAAAAAAAATAATATGGCGAAGACAGTGTTTTTCTTTTTTCCCTGCACTACGTAGGTACAATCAAAGAGATTGGGATTGGATTTGGATTGGATTGATTGGTATTTTAGCACAGACAAAAAAAAATAACTGAAAAATGCTTCACCGATGGAATTTGATACGATTAACTTAACGGTTAACTGTCCATTAGGTATGTTATCATTTTATGATTCTGCCAAAGTGGCCTTTTTCGGCCTTCTGGTTTGTGAGACAGCGGTGAGACACTACTGAAGTTTGTAACGCCGGAATTAGTGGTTCTGCACCATTATTGTTCTCGGTCAGCTAATTCGATTCGGCAGTATTTGTTGAACAACAAAGCCGACCCGAAGCAATTGCTATTCATATTCGGCTTTCAATCGGTTCTTGCGAATCGGCAAACTCCGTTCAGCATTTACCCTCGCTGGATTATATTCGGGTCGGATCGGCACATTCCCAGCTAATCCGAACGACTTTTTCCTGAACATTCTCGATTTTGCCGCCTCGCTGTGCCGAATGATGCCGAACAAGTGTGTACCCCTAAAGCTGCAATTCCACGGTTCCATTTTACCTTTTAATTTGGATGAAGCAAGCAAATTGAACATGTAAACATAAGTGAGTCATTCAATATCGGTAAAGCCATTTTTGCGCCTTTCAATCAAAGTCAAACAATTTGGTTAAAACGTGCAATATTGCCGTAACCGAAACGGTGAAATGTTGTTGTCCTACTTTGTTGTACGATGACCGACAGAGATGACACCGTTTCGAATTACATGTGTTTTATAATATGTGGTTTCAGTTGGGTTGCCACAACGTATTTCACGTAAGTTTTTTTAGGGAAGAAGCTTTGTGGCAGGCTTTAGTTTTTGAGCTTGGTGGGAATAAACGGGGATTTTACACATAATATAAACTGAAGTGGCAGAGGGCTGGTCATGTTTGTCGAAGGATCGATGGCCGGTGGAGCAGACCAGTCCTATTGAAGACCGCGTATCGGCAAGCGTAGTGACGCCTCCCAGCTAGATGGGCCGACGAAATCGGAAAGCGTAGAGACGCCTCCAGCTAGATGGACCGGTGAAATCGGCAAGCGTAGAGACGCCTCCAGCTAGATGGACCGACGAAATTGGCCAGCGTAGAGACGCCTCCAGCTAGATGGACTGACGCAATCGGCAAGCGTAGGGATGCCTCCCAGCTAGATGGAACGACGAAATCGGCAAGCGTAGGGATGCCCCCAGCTAGATGGAACAAAGAAATCGGCAAGCGTAGAGACGCTCCCCAGCTACATGGACCGACGAACTGGGGCAGATTGGATGCAGAAGGCGGAGGACAGGGTGTTGTGGCGCAGCCTGGGAGAGGCCTATGTCCAGCAGTGGACTGCGATAGGCTGATTGATGCATACATACATAAACTCACGCCTCTTTCCCATGGGGGTAGGCAGAAACTACAGAACGCCACCTGCTACGATCCATAGATACCTACCTACACCTTTTGCTTCTTTTTTTTTTTGGGCATTTTAATATTACTTATTTGAAATAATCTTACAGCTTCTGTATATAATAGTTATTGTAGAATTAGTTAGACCTTGGTCGTTCGTTTTAGCGATCTCTTAGGAGGTTGAAGTTCAGCAGTTGACGTTAACGACTTTTAGGAATTTATGAACCCTCGCTAAGTACGCTGTACTTACCGCACATAATTACTGTTATTATACTTAAATGAATATCTCAAGAGCTTCGCAGAAAATGTAGCTGCGAGAATAGCATTTTTAAATGTCCGAAAAAAGTAATTCTTAAAATACACAGTTTGACAAGTTTTGTATTTCATTTTCACTACCCGTCTCAAGCAATAATAAAAACATATATTATACAAAGTAACAGAGAAAAACTGACAAACTAAATAAAACTGAGTCAAAAAAACTCCTCCGCGTCGCTGTCTATCTACTAGTGTTGTGCTCAAAACACTGGCGTAATATAGTTAATACACAGTTAATAAAGATACATGTATCATTTTTGGTGATTGATTGCGAATAACATAAAAAAAGATATCGGAAAATTCTTGTTTCGTAAGAAGTTTTGATGGTCATCCCAGCTAGGGTTGCCACCAACTACTTCTTTATTTAAGAGTTACTAGGCTCAAAAATACCTACGGGTTGTAGTGTAGTTTTTACGGGAGACAATAAAATTGAAACAGCATGTTTTAATGACGATTTCTAAATTTTTTAAATTTATTTTTGCTGTTTCAAGAAACAGCTTTCAAAAGCTCTTCATTATAGGAAACAAATGTACACATGCAAATGTGCATCTTTACATTTTAACTTAAAGTTACAATTAACTTGCAATACCTACCTTCAGTTTCAATATTTAGTCAGTTTCGGCTATCCGTCCAGGCATTGCTGCACATGCAATTTTTTTTCTACTGGAGCATTTGAAGCTGGAATTGATAAAACCAGCTGTAAAACGGAGCTTTGTTTACCCCGTGTTTATAAAACCACGGGATATTCATAAAGCCGGAAAAACGCGGTAACCCGAAAAATACGGGGCCTCTCAGCCCAAATTCCAAACTTCCTACCTACCTATGCGCTTATGATTCATTTCTGTGAAAATACGACTGTATCGTTTCGTCGTTTAGATGAAACATTCGTCCATATTTCATGTAGCATCGCATACCTATGCATCGCAGAGTCGTGGCACGTCGCGACTATCATTTTACGAAATGTGCAGAAGCAGCCTTGTGTTTCAGCAATTCTAAAAATATTGGTAAACAATGTTGCCATTTGTCGTTTTAAACAAGACATTTTTGGTTGAAAGCTTTGCAGTTTGTTAAGTTTTCGTCGTCCTTGAACTCCTTAGAATGAATGTTAAAGTTGGAAATATCACAAATAGCTGTCAAGTATTTCAGTGTTTTGATTACAACATAACATCACGTATGCCGCCCTCTATATCCCAAAGCAGTCAAAGTGATCTCTGCGCTGCTACCGACGATCCCGTGGAAATGGCGAAGTTTTAGATCGACAAGATTTGAAATGCTGTCGAGCCAGCAGCGACACGAAGAAGAGGAAGAATCGTCTTTCTCACGTCATTTTCGTCATCTAATTATCTGGATCGCATAATACAGTGCGTGATTAATATTATATAAAAACCCAATAATACAATTTATGCAATGCAACTTACCAAATGTCCTTGATAAGTGTTAAGGTGCCTACAGATTTGCTCCATTTTTGACGCTCGATATTGTCAGTCGATTTGCCGTGTTTTGACGATCAATAGGAACTGTCAGCTTCTTAAAGATTTGCTCGGTTATATTAATCGTTAACTGTTGCCTGTTAACTGTCGATAAATATGAAGGTTAAAATCGTGGTTGCCTACCCCCATGGGAAGAAGGTGTGAATTATGTACATATGTGCCTAAATCGTGGTTGATTTACTGACGAAAACGATCCACGGTGGCGATCGACATAAAATAGAAAGAAAATAATATTTTCTTTCTCTCTTTCTACTTATGACTAGACACAATAATGTCTATTATGCGCTGGTCCTAAGTCCACACAATAAAAAAAAACTCATCATCATCTGCCTAGCCCTTTCCCAACTATTTTGGGGTCGGCTTTCAGTCTAGCTGGACCAGTATTTTACATGGAGCGACTGCCTATCTGACCTCCACAACCCAGTTACTGGATAATACGATACCCCTTGGTAAGACTGGTTGTCAGACTTTCGGGCTTCCGACTACCCGTAACGACTGTCAAAGATCCACGAATGACAGCCGGGACCAACGGCTTGACGTGCTTTCCGAGGCACGGAGGGGTCACAGTATGTAAAGATGGTCACCCATCCACACCAACCGCGGCAAGCGTAGCTTAACCTGATCGATCGACCTGTGCGGCTGTTATTATTAAGCCACGGGCCCCTCAACTATCAATGTATCTTTTTTTCAATAAAAAAAACCAAACAACTTAATTATTCTAAATAACATGATGTCGATCGTCTGTTGTTTACACATTAGCTCGATTTTGTTAGCTCACGCACGGGCTCACGTGTGCTCGTCATACATCGAGCTAATCTGCAAGCACCTTAATTATGTAGTACATAAAGATGTTAAAACCATACGGTGCATTCACTCGACCTTCGGAAACTGGTGCATGTGTTCAATCCTACAGAAAAATAAGGCTAAGTAAGTAATTAAAAGTAATACTGGTTTACATTTACAATGTATTTTAAGATTTGAATGTAATATTCATGTGCAAGGGTTTCGGTATGCGGATATTACGCGTGGGGTTTAATTACTGTAGCCTCAGACCAAATAAAACTGTAGCATGAGAATAGAAATTTTAGTAATTAAATTGTGCATGATTAATGTACTTAGCATAAGCATAATCAGTCTATAATGTTCCCACACTGGGACACAGGCCTCCTGAGTGTCACTATTTTACATGGAACGACTGCCTATCTGACCTCCACAACCCTGTTACTGGGTAATACGATACAGTCCCCGGCACGTAACTTGGCAAGAGTCGTTAGATGTGTTTTTCCTTTCTACAGCTTTCTTGCAAACAAACATGTTTAAAAATAAACTATGGCCATAACCATAGTATAATGACACGCAATCAAAGTGACCATTTTCTTGTTGCACTAAGTGTACATGCGCTAACTTACTCCAACTACACCAAAACCTTGCCAAGTTACGTGCCGGCGACAGTACCCCTTGGTAAGACTAGTTGTCAGACTTTAGGGCTTCTGACGACCCGTAACGACTGTCAGAGATCCACGTTATTTAACGTGTTTTCCGAGGCACGGAGTGGTCTTGGTATGTTCATACACATTCTCCATAGTTAGCAGAAATTTTTACATTTACTCAGAAATCTGACTTGTGCCGTTATTTCTTCGGGGCTTAACTACCACTTGTTCACTGTCTGGTTATTTTCGAATATTTTTAGTATTGCCTTCTAAATAGTGTGATGAAGGAATAGGATGTGGGGGCTATAAAATGATACAAAGTTCTAATTATTACATTTATTCCAAGCGAACGTGAACACGCCTAAGTACCTATACCATCAGTGTTTTTCGAAACAAGAAACTAGAAATAATTTGTGACATCATTCTAAATTCACTAGAATGTTCGAATGCAACCAAAGTTATTTTTATGCTAGCGTGTGCAACATAGAGTCGACTATTGCAGACAACCTTTACGGTACCTATGCAGCTTGTGAAGCAGGTTTACGTCTATAGTGCAATTGGAGAGGTTCGAACTCATAGTCACGACCTTTCTCTCATTAGTCAACAAGCGTTAGGTCATTGTAGCTTTAAAGCACGTTACGTCAAAATTACGTACATAAGCACGTTATAAAACCTTATTTATCAGACGATGACATCACAAACAAAAAAAGTACGAAAACAATAAAAAATACGAATCTCGTCGAATTCATATGGGAATTGGGTTGTTTCGCTCAAAAATAAATTGTATTTGCTTATAGCCTACTCGGCTGTCAGCTGTCAGTGAAAACAAAAGCTTTTCAGGACTTGATTCCGTGTTTGTTATTTCATTTTTGATGTAGAGATTTGTTGACACGCTCTTTTCTTTTTATTTATGTTTGACATTAGGATGTCTTGACTTCTTATCCAATTTGTATTTCACTTGTTTTTAAAGTTATATAAGAAATGATATTTCAGACCTGTAAAAAGCTCAATGTATCCAACGGTAGCTGTACTTTCGCAAGTATTATATTCAATCTGAGGAAGATAAATAATATGACTTATTGATAGATAATAAATGCGAATTAGGCGTTGAATAATAAAATATAAACGTCTGCCCTTAGCAGAGTAAATAATTGAAGGTTATGGAAATACGCTTATGAAAACGATTATGGAAAGACTCGTTCATTTTATGGATTTATTCCAGTCTGATCCCCTAAACTCCCAACCAAAAACTACGTCCGTAGTTAAACCATATATTTAAATCGATATCGATCGATTCAAATTATTTTTTTTTTTTTTTTTTTATTTATTTGGGAAAATAAACGGTTACACATTACAGTTTTACATCATTCAGTTCTCTAAATAAGTCGCCGACAAATCTACGCATTAGACAAATTAATTATACAAATAGCCCATTAAAAGTACGGGTCATGCATAAAAACGCAGAAGAGTAAATACACAGAGTGATGACGTATGGACAAACAGCGCGAAGAACATCCACATGACCATTGAAGAAAACGTGACCAATGAATGACGCTTGCCTACCATATGGAGATACTAAACTGAACAAACGAAGCTGACGAGCCTACGTCATTTCGGTCAACAGTATCATCTGTTTTATGTCACTATTTGCTTCTGCTTCTAGGAATGTTCGTTCTAGCCACTAAATCTGGTGGTGTTCAACGAGAATGTGACAAATTTATGACATTTTAAGCCTACCTTAATGAGAGATCAAACTGAAAACGAACCTGACGAACCTACGTCGTTCTAGCTGCCAAAACCTTGAGACCTTTACATCCACACAGTTCTGAAGGCCAATTCCCGTAATTAAAAACGATCAAAATTTAGTGGCAAACTCATTTCGGCGACAATCAATGTCAAAAACTTGTCAACGTCCACACAAAAATCCCACAGGGTGTTTTTTTTTTGGTCAATAACGCGTTAGGCATGGGCTCTCCATTTACGTACTACTCTGCCACACCCTTATGAGTTACCGACACTCATGTTTGTAAAAAAAATTTGCATCACAATAAGTCACATGCAACACCATAAAGAGGGAGATCGTTAGTACTTGTATGGGAGACCACCATAGCAAAGGCATTGTTTGAGAAAGGAATTCGTAATACTTCCTTATATATATTTTAACTAGCAGCGCCCCGCGGTTTCACCCGCATAAGTGTCGATCCCGTGGGAAAATAGGGATAAAAACTATCCTATGTCCAATCTATCTCTCTGCCAAATTTTATCGAAATCCGTTAAGTGGTTTAGGCGTGCGGGGCGTTTAGAGCTACACGAATGTGTGATAACCAGTCATATCAAGGGGTATCGTATTACCCGTAACTGGGTTGTGGAGGTCAGACACGTAAAATATTGGTATTTAGCTCCATCCGGTTAGACTGGAAGCCGACCTCAACATAGTTGGGAAAAGGCTAGGCAGATGATGGGTTTTATTCTATCGCATTTGGAATAATTTTGTACAGTGCAAGACTAGAAAAAGCTTGTTGCCCTTGACTCACAAACTGGAGACATCTGTCAGCCAAGTTAGGACAATTTCTTATACGGGATTAAGTTATGGCATATCAAGCCCTAAGCCAGCTCCCAAGTTTAAAGTTTTTCTCGTTTACATAGTTTACTATGATGTATGTTAGTCTTTATGGGTATAGGTACAGTCAACAAAGGAGTTAAGTATACAGGAGCGTCGGATATAGTTGAAGTTTACTAAGAAACCGATGGATGTTCTGGACTGAAATTTAATTTAATAAATGAGCTGTTTGTTTTCTATTAATAAACTAAAATTTCATTCGAGAATATCCATCGGTTTCTTAGTAAACTTCAACAATATCCGACGCTCCTGTATACTTAACTCCTTTGTTGACTGTAACCAACTTTATCGCTAAAACATAAGGTTCAAGGTTGATTGGAAATGTTTGACAGTTTCGGGTAGCTTGATGTGCTATCGTCTGTACCTTAAAGACTTACATACTAACAGTAAATGTCTTGATTTGCTGATAAATAATTTTTTTCTGCGGGCTAATTGCGTAACACACTGACAGTAGATGGCTTTCTTTTTGACAGTTCAACAATTTTCATTGCGTTATCTACGTTGTTGAGCAGACAAGTTTTTCGAACTTATGAAGCAATGGATTGGCAATATCCTTCAAAATGATTCAGATTGAGATTGATAGTGTGTTACGGAATTAGGGTGCCATATACCTGAAATTAATGATATCAAAAAATAATTAACTTCACAAACTATATCTGTGCCTGCCATAGATATCCGTGGTGCCTGCACTCTGAAAAGAACAATGTAAGTATATCTTATACTTATATTATATAAGTATATCATTACCTCTTATAATACAGGTATACCCTAGCTTAAGAGGTAGAGAATATATTCTGTACAGATTTTGCAACATAAACTATTATTACTATATATGTATTTTCTAAACCTAATATCAAACTGTATTTCAAACTCTGTATGTTTTTGGATAAATAAAGATTCATTATTATTATTATTATATTATTATCTATAATAACGTTTCAATACTATCTATTATTTATACTGAAGTAGCGGCCCGCCTCAGCTTCACACGGGTGCAATTTTTGTTTCGATTTTCCTAAGTTTTCTTTCATACAAACCTTGTCCTGGCAATACCGAACACAACAAAAAAAAGAATTATCCAATTTGGTGCAGTCATTCGGAAGTTATGCGCGTACAAACATTTCGGCGACTTTGTTTTATACTATGTAAAGATACTTGAAAATTCATTTGACTTGTTAATTGTTATTGTATAGTTGACGTCGTAATTGCTTTGCCAATTTTGACAAAATATGAACACACGATGCGTTGCGGCGCCGCACCGCAAAGATTTCGCCGTATCGGCGGGCACACGAGTTATCAAAATTGGCTCAGCCGTTTGTGCGTGAAGAAGTAACAAACGTATAAACACACTCACAAGCACTCACCCATTATTGTTGCTGTTTACCATTAGCCTAGCCAAACCAAGACTAGTTTGCAAATAGGCTCACTGCTTGGTACAAAATTAGCTGGCATGTGGCATGTCATGAGTATCTACATGTATAAATATTCAAAGTTCACTGACCCAAGAAATAAATGTTTAAATATTGTCATTGAAATGTTTGACTGCTTATATGCAAATTATGTGCCAATAGTTTAAATAAATAGTTACTTTTATATTACCTCACTGAGTTTGTGTTGTTAAAAAATATTATATAACGTAGGCCCTATTATTGAGTGATCATTATATTATTGAAAGCTTATGTAATGTTACTTTTGTTGTAACTAGCTGGGCTGAACTTTCTGTCATATCGACTACCTTGGCCCAAAGCAGGAGCCATAACCATTAATTAACCTCATCTATCAACGTCCCTTTTCGGACATAAGCGTTTCTCAAGGTGCGTTCCAATTCCGAAGACTTGTCTACTTCAACGACTATCGGTATTTCAACAGAAATTAACACGAAACAACACATACAACCTTGAAAAAAACGTAGAATACATCCTAGAAGTGTACTATTAAAATATCCATATTACTGTTATAGATTCGAAAGTAACTCTGTCTGTCTGTCTGTTACCTTTTTACGCCTAAATCACTGAACGGATTTCGTAAAAATTTGGCAGAGTGATAGATTGCATCCCGGGGAAGGACATAGGATAGTTTTTATCGACAAACCACGCGGACGAAGCCGCGGGCGGAAGCTAGTTTATTATATATTTTCGAAATTGACTAAGTGACTCAATTATATTAAGGGGCCGTCGGAGCATGCGTAGTTCATACAAACGTAATAACAAAATAATTTGTACTTAAATCAAAGACATTCTTAATGTAGTGTGTATTTATTCCGATTGGATTACAGAATATCTGGGTTCCCAAATATATATTTTGAATGGACACTGATTTAAAGACGAGATATGAGAAAAATAAGTTTTCTATAGAAATTCTAAATTCCTCATATGTCGTCTTTAATCAGTTTCCTTTTAAAATATATATTTGGGAACCTAGATATTCTGTAATCCAATCGGAATAAATACACACTACCATAAGAATATGTTTGATTTACAAATTATTTTGGTAAGTATTAGGTTTGTATGAACTACGCATGCTACGCGGCGCCCCTTAATACATGATAATGGAAAATAACCACTTACTGTGAATAATATATTAACTAAGTAATATTTAAATAATTGTTTAATTATAAACAAATTGTGTACGATATAATTATATAGGTAGGTATATGTTACAGCGATACTTCATGTAGGTAATAATTATAAACACCGACTTTCCACCTGTGACAAACAGTAAATGAATTGTAATTTGCTTTAGTTTTCACCAGTAACGGTCAGAACGAAGTTAAGTTCAAGTCCTCTAAGGTCATTGAATATTCTTAAAGACAAAATCCTGAAGATGCAAAAACTACTAGCTTCGGCGCGGAAAGTTAGCTTTATTACTAAATCATTCGTCTCGCGAACCAAAAACCTACCAAAACTAAGATGTAACTTCCCGGACTTTGCAAGTGACGTTTTAAAGTTCCAGTTGAATTTATAATTGTTTTTCAAAATGGTTGCTTTTTATTATAATTGAACTAGCTTCTGTCCGCGACTTCGTCGGTATGAAATTTCTTGTTCTCCCCCAAACCTTCCCGTCGCATCGCATCTTCGTTTTACCTTTGCGTTCTTTTTGACTTTTTTTTTCTTTTTACTCAGCTCCTAAGGGTCCTAGCGGGTTTTTTTTTTTTTTTTTTTTGCGGATGGGAAATCATCAAATGACCCCTCCCGCTCTGGGTGGAGCGGAAGGGAGTGTCAGACTCTTACTGACTAAAACCCACCCGTGTTCCTTCCTTAGCCCTTTATGTTCCGGGCCAGCGGTAACCCTTTCGGACAATCCCGCTGACCCGGCAGGATTGTAAATAGCCTTCTTCAAAAATTAAGCTATCAAATGCAAAAATATTTTTCCAAATCCGACTGGTTCTTCTAGAATTTAGCGCGTTCAAACAAACAAAAATACAAACTCCTCATCTTTATTAATACTATATAGTTAGATAAGCCTAACTATAAAAATACTGATATTCAGCTGCATCCGGTTAGACTGGAAGCCGACCCCAACATAGTTAAGAAAAGGTTACGCAGATGACGACGAGTTAGATATACCTAGAAGATGAACAAATGCTTAAAGGTTTGTCTATGATTGATATTTAATTATTTACTTAGGTTTTTTCTAAATTGGGATTGACTTTTGATCCATGTCCATGTCATCGGGGTTTTCCATGAGAAAATTCTCAGTTGAAGTTCGTAGTCCGCGACCGGTTAGAGGTAGAACCTACTCATAATTCTCGATCGGCGCAACATGTCTTTTTCTTCCATACTTCTCTATTAGTCGTCATCTCGGTAGTCCTTCAAATGGACCATTGTGCGTGAACCGTCATTCACACATTCCATCCATCGTTTCTTTGGTCTTCCCCTACTCTTATAGCCATCGACATCCATACTCAAAACTCTCCTCACGACATTTTCCTCATTTCTCCGTAACACATGCCCATACCATGACAGCCGATTTCCACACAACTTTTCAGTTACCGGTGCCACTTTCAAACATCCTCTTTTCTTATTCTATGCATTCGTGTAACACCACACATCCCTCTTAGCATTCTCATCTCAGCTGCATGCAATTGACATTCATTCATCCCTTTTGTGGCCCAACATTCCAATCCATACAAGACAGCAGGTCTAATCATGGTCTTATATATATTCCCCTTAAGTGTAAGGGGAGTGCGAAGTCGCAGATTGTTCCCGTGACCTGCCACCATTTCATCCATCCAGTGTTAATTCTGTGCTTAACCGTCCGATCTACTTCACTATCGCTTTGAACGAGTGAACCGAGATACCGAAAGTCGGAACAGACTGAGAGAAGTGCGCCATCAAGCGCTATGGCTCCAGAACGGGAGAGACCGCCGAAATCGCAGAAACCTACCTAAATAAACCCAAGAGGTAGAACCTACTACGCTTTAGAATGGAGAACTAGCTTCATTGGAGTTTGAGTTTGTTAAGCCTATTAACAAACTCAAACTCCAATGAAGCTTCACTGGGACTTCAAAATAACTGACCGGTGGCCCAAGTCTATTCTCCCATGACTACTATAGAACTGTGCCTACCCCCTCAGCATGAGCGTTATGTTAAGCTAAACTACCGTAGTTCTACAATACCACGAGCTAACCAAATAGTTTATAGGACAACTTGATATAGGTAATACGTGTCTCCACATAGCTATGCGGACTTGCCACTTGGCAAATGTTATGTCAACTAAGGAAGTGTACACATGAACTCTACCTACTTTCTAATATCAACCTTGTGTTGCGTAAGCTATGGTATGGTTTGCTTTGACCGGGTTTCGTGGAGGGAGATAAAGGTATTTTATGTTTGGCCTGGATTAAATTTTAGACCTAAATACTAATGGTCGACTAGAGTTGTCAGTGTTGCAAAGAACACTATTTAGTAAAAACTTTTTAGATCTCAGTTTTGAGCTGTACTTTTTTTACATATCTCTCAGGTACGAGTTGTAGGATGTAGGTTCGAACACAGACAGGCGCTTTACTTTGTGTTTATTATTCCATCACACTGCTCTCGAAACAGTGAAGGAAAAATCATGAGAAATGGCCGGCATGGATGAATGGATGGCAAGTCCTAGAACCAAAAATTCGAAGGCATATAACATCTACCAAGCCGCACTGGACCCGTACAGCCTATTCCCTCTCGAAGAAAGGAGGCCTGTGTGCCAGCAGTGGGAACATTAAACGCTGGTTTTGTTAAGTAGGTTAATAGAAATACTTTTACAAGTCATAGTTTTTATACTTCTCAGGTTATGGTTTGTCAATCCGTTGTTGCAGTCTTTGACACTCGTTCACTGCAGTTAAACTTTTTGTAAAATGCGTTTTTGCGAAACTACAGAAACGTCACCGCCACGTGGATTCTACGGATTTTGCATCCCCTAGCTTCATTAACGTTCATACAGAATTGCGAAACCATTCATAATTTTATCACCGTAGTTCAAGGCTAATAAACACCAACCATACGACAACATCTAATCTCCTAAAATGTCAGAAGAATTTATGCCATCATCCACTTTCACTTTGACACACATCATGATAATTTGGGACCATGCTGCCGCCTTAACTGCTTCAAATTTGACAACTTTTGAATGGAATTTTGATGTGATTTTCATGGTTAATGTCCCTATGAATGACAATATAATAATAACAATTATTGTGGGTTTCTCTGAGGTCGAGATGCACTTACGTAGATTTGGTGAAAAGTTTTAAGAAAAGTGTGCAGCTCGCGTAACAAAAGTGTGATACTTATATGTACGACCCGACGCAATTTAGGTAGTGAGCCTCGCTACCACATTGCTGAAATGCGAGTGAGTTTTTAATCATTATAGTCTAGCCGATTCGAGAGCAGTGCTGGCCCAGTGGTAACGGCCGCGACTTACGAGTTGTAGGTCGTAGATTCGAACCCAGATAGGCGCTTTACTTTCTGTAAATTATTTAATCACCAGTGCTCTCAAAACGATGAAGGAAAACATGAGGAAACCGGCATGTCCTAGAACCAAGAATTCGAAGACATGTGATATCTACAAACCCGCACTGGGCCCAAGCGGTGGATTACGGCCCACTCCCTCTCATAGAGAGGAGGCCTGTGTCCCAGCAGTGGGAACATTGTAGGCTGAGTGGGAATCTATGACGATATTAAACACGCCGCACCCATAAATCGAGAAGCATTTATATTTATTTTGATGTTTTAACTCGAAGAACTAAATGATATTTTCATTCAATATTTCTGTCCAAGAGGACAATACAACGAGTTCACGTTATCAGCGCCCGCGCATTAAAGTTTTCTGTGTCAAGCGAGGTCCGCTTTATGCAACGCGTCTTCCAGATTTTACGCTCAACACTCTGATTTGATTGCGAAATTTTATGTGCATTTTCGCGTGGTTTGGTTTGTTTTGTTGTGTTGTCCTCATGTTATGCAAGTGACTCCGGGTCATGTCTAGTGTCATCATAGTAATCGATTCTAGATAATTGTTGCACATATGCTTACACACCAAGGCTTGGTGGACAAACAAGAAAAGCAAGAGACTACAAGTTGAAATTGGCTAACTTAGGTATATAGCTAGCTAGCTAATTCCGGTAGATATTCTCACGCATAATGGCACGAAGTTTTGCGTACGCCGCCGTGGGAATATATAGTTATTAGGTACTGCTGACATGATTGATTAATTGTCTAAGTTTTAGCACTTTATCTTACAAGTCAGATTTACGAAATATTTTCTAACATTTTTGTTCTAAGATTTTAGATTTTTCCGAAAGGAAATTGCTAGTAGGTGTAGCAATCCGAAGTCTGATGTCTGATTACTTGGGCTAAACAAGCACAACTTGTGGTAAAAATTTCAGAGGACAGTCAACAAAAGAGATAAGTATGCAGGATCGTCGGATATAGTTGAGGTTTAGTAAGAAACCGATGGATGTTCTCGAATAAAATTTAAATTTTTTTTGGTCCTGCATACTTATCTCTTTTGTTGACTGTACTTCTAGACTTCTCTGGCCAGTACCCCAACTGCCCCATTTTGAAGAATATTGCTAATCCTTTCCTTCATTACCTATTGTTCTAAAAATTTGTTCGCCCAACAACTAGGAAAGAAATTTCGAAACGGCTGGTTGACACTTCTCGTGACCCAAGGGCTGGCTTTTACCTTGGCCAGAGACTAAGCATCGCCATACAACGTGGTAATGCCGCCAGTCTCTTGGGTACATTACCAGTCGACAGCGATGCGGATGAATTTTTCGACGCTATTTTTTAGTTTCTGTATAGTTTTAGTTAAGTTAGGATTTAATTTTGTTATTTTTAGATTTGGATAAAATAAAGTTATAATTTGAATACAACGTAGGTAGGTACCCTAAATAACGCAATGAATGTCGTTGAACTGTCAAAATGTAAGCCATTGCTACTGATAGTGTGTTACGCAATTACCCCGCTAGCCTTTTGGGCAAAGAGTAATATAATAATAATACGGAAGCTTTTGGGCCTGGATTTTATATTTACTTTCATAAAAGCCAGTGCACTCCGAACTATAGCTAAAAAATCGCGCGCGACATAAAGGCACCGCTCGTTGCGCGACTTGCGGTGCCTTTGTGTCGCGCGCGATTTTCTGCGTGTCGCTTTTGTTTGAAGGAGCCTTCAATTGTTCGAATAAATATCGATTAGCTAAGTGCAGGTCATGCGAATGAAAATAGACAAAGGTTACGATGTCAGCAGTACATTATTCAAGTATATGCTAGTATTCTATGAAGCCATTTATCCGTTGTTATTGTTAGAAAGTTCAATAAGAAGTCTTAAGCTTGATTTAATTTGTTGGAATTTATTCCTTACCGCAGAATTTTATAGGGATACGGAATTGTAAACTGTCATTAACATTATTACTGTTTATGTAGGTAGTTACTTGAAATTATTTTTAATATAAATCTCTATAACCGTCGATTTTACGAAATGAGTAAAGCAAACAAATGCAGTACGTGCGGGCCAAATTACACACAGGTTAAATATAATGTACACTTTAAGTTAAAACTAATCTCTCGTCAAGTTTACACTTGATGAAGCAAAATTAATTTAAACTTAGGATGGTTAACTTTACTAAACTCTGAACTATTTCTGCATTACGATTCGCGTTCGTTTAAACGCGTTAACGTTCTTGGTTTTAGAGGTATTATGAGTGCATGACTGCCGGTGACATTCGAGGCACATACGACAATCTAACTTTAGCTCTTAGGTTAGAGGTTGTTTTGGCACATCTATTGTAGATGTTACTTAAAAGCAACTGAACGGATTTCGATAAAAAGCAGAGAGATTGATTGCATCCCGGGGAAGGACATAGGATAGTTTTTATTCCGATATTCCCACGGGATCGACACTTATGTGGGTGAAACCGCAGGGCGCTGCTAGTAGCATAGGTGTTATAATAACGAGGGGCCTACGTAATATATAAGAGACTAGCTTCCGACCACGGCTTCGCCCGCGAGGTATGTCGATAAAAACTATCCTATGTCCTTCCCCGGGATGCAATCTATCTCTCTGCCAAATATCTTCAAAATCCGTTCTGCGTGAAAATAATTAATAAATAATTAGAATATAAGTATGGACGTACTGTTACCAAAGGATTCTCAGTTACATTGCCCGTTGGGAACCAGGATAACCTTGAGCAGTTGACGGGCAAGGTAGACCTGGTCAAACCGAGTAACAAAACACTAAAACTATGAAAAAAAAAAACTCGTAAAAGTGCAGTCGGTTTTATATAATATGTGGTGACCTGACTAATAAAAACAGCATATCATATTAATGAAATAATTTTTCTCTTGTCCTCAGAACAGGTCGCGATGGCCGTTCCTCTGCCTGCCGATACTCCTGGCTGCGTCGGCGTGCGGCAGCGACATCCTGATGATCACCATGGGCGGCACCAAGTCACATAAGATGCCTTTCTGGGAACTGGCGAGAGGACTTATCAGGAGGTAGGTATGGACAAGCCAAACCTTTGGGTTTGGTTTCTTTCATGGGTTGCCAGATGTCCAAATATACTTATTAGTCTTGAGTTTTATCTAGCTAGATGTAAGGCTAAAAGGTAAGGCAATACCAAGAAGATTTTTTAGAAACCCTGTATCGATACCTGGTATTAATAACAACTAACGTTGACCCTCAATATTTCAGTGGCTAAAAGTGATTAGGTATATCTGCTGGGTTTAGGTAATCCTTACCTATTATATTCTAAGGAGCACTGAATGCCTGTAATGAGATGATCTCTTTGAAACCGAAACCCGTATAACCGTAATTTGGCCAAAAAATGCATCGCCCGGGAATCGAACCCGGGCCGGGCCGCCCGCGTGGCAGGCGAGCATTCTACCACTGAACCACCGATGCTTGTTATCGTTAGTTATAATTCTTAATCGTGATCTGTTTACATTATTGTATTATTTTATAATGTGGCAAGCAGGTGGCCCATTTGACTTTTAGTGGTCAAGGCCGCCTTTTTATATAAAATAAAACGGTAAGGAGTATCGTATTACCCAGTAACTTGGTTGTGGAGGTCAGATAGGCAGTCCGTCCATGTAAAATACTGGTATTCAGCTGCACCCGGTTAGACTGGAAGCTGCCCCCAACAAGTTGGGAAAAGGCTAGGCAGATGATGATGATGATGGTAATAGTAAGACTTGTCAGATTTTTGGGCTTCTGACGACCCGTAACCACTGTCAAAGATCCACGAATGACAGCCGGAACCAACGGTTTAAAGTGCTTTGCGTGGCACGGAGGGGTCTTGGTATGTAAAGATGGTCACCCATCCACGGACCAACCGCGCCAAGCGTAGCTTAACCTGATCGATCGACCCTTCCGGCTGTTATTACTTAGCCACAAGCCCAACCAACCAACTACCGGTTTTTTTTTCAGGAAAGGCAACACTTTATCGCAATTGGCTAAGCTATTCAAAAAAAAAAAAAAAAAAGATAAAAGAGAAAGAGAAAGATAAAGAGTATTTCTATTCTATTCTATTCTATTCAATTGTTTTTTCCAGAGGTCACAACATCACCTTTATAAGTGCGTTCCCAGCTGACTTCCACATCAGTGGCTTGGAGGAGATCGCTCCTGAGGGCTTGGTCACCTACGTGAGGAACTACATGTCCTTCGACCTGGTGGGGGCCAGGATGAGGGGCGAGGATCAGATGCCCGTCAAGGATATACTTCGATATGGCTATGAGGTACGTTGACAGGATGCGAAAGGAAAAAAAAAATGTTTTATTTGCCACAGAAAGTCTTTTGTAACGAAGACAGGTATTTAAAAAAGCAGATGTAACGAGTTTTTCCCAGTAGACAGATTGATGGTCAGACTAGTGTTTCCACAACGTGAATTTTTTTTCCCGTTGGTCAGATTTATTTAACAAAAAATAAATCAAAATGAAGTACCTAATTAATAATAATTAAATAGTTATAATACTTCTATTGTATCTAATAATAAAAATACTATACTATACAGGGCGTCCACTTTTGCACTCCGCCAATAGGCTATATGACTGGTTTCTGATAAACATCTCAGATTATTTAATGGTGTATAACGAGCCCACAAAAACCTATTACTTCAAATTGCATAATGTATTTCTTTTAAAAAATAGTAAATAAAAATGTACTGTTTAAATAAGCCGCCAAAACGCTATCTTTAACAATATGGCGTCGTGACGTCACGATTCACGTAAACAAACGTTGAAACGGTCGAGATACTAGACAAAAGTCATCTGTTCTGTCAACGATAGACAGAAATTTACTAAATCATGACGTCATCTTAAGTTCAGCCAATCCAGACCGTTTTCGATTACGTGGCGCCAGATTAAAAAAGATGAAGTTTTATCGGGATTTTTTTTATAAATAGGTAATACATTGTTTTGTAGTAAAATTAATGCAAATCGATTTTAAAAGCTATAATCTATACGAGTGTCAATAATTATGACCTTATTTTTTACATTGTCAAATAGCCTATTGTGCGAGAAGTACAGGCGTGGAAAAAAATTACCCTGTAATTAAAATGAACAAAAACGTCCGCTCCTGTTGATGGATTAATATGGCAAGTAAAAAAACTGGCCAAGTGCGAGTCGGACTCGCACATGAAGGGTTCCGTACCACAAGGCAAAAACGCCAAAATAAACACGTTTGTTGTATGGGAGCCCCCTTAAATATTTATTTTATTTTGTTTTTTGAATTTTTTGTTATAGCGGCAACAGAAATACATCATCTGTGGAAATTTCAACTGTCTAGCTATCACGGTTCATGAGATACAGCCTGGTGTCAGACACACAGACAGACGGACAGTAGAGTCTTAGTAATAGGGTCCCGTTTTTACCCTTTGGGTACGCAACCCTAAAAACAAAAAAAAAACGCAAAATAAATGTAGGATGTATAAAGGTAGGGCCTTTATGTACCTATGTATTGTTTTATCCTCGAGAATAAGAAGTTTGATCATTGGATTAATGATCAAATTCTCCCTACTCTCGACAGTTGTTCAAAGTATCCGACGAGCTATATAAATTCACTTGTAACGAAACCATAGCGAGTTTCAGGAATCGCGTCTCAGCGCACATTGCCATCTATCGAGCCGCGGGTCAACTACTAACATTGGCGAAACGTACTGCGACATGACAAAATATCACAAGGCCAAAGAAATAAATATAGTATATGACACGGCCCGGTGCTTCTCACAGATTATTCTAGCTGATAATTCCAGAAACGTGCTACTGTAGTTGATTAAATCAATAACGTCGGTAGCATTAAATACGGTCCAATTAGGAATCATTTATTTTCCGAGGTTTTTATTCCTAATAATATACCTAATGTCATAGGAATTGATTTTCTCACGGACCACCAAAAACATCGTTACATATCCCAATGAGTAAATTGTTATATAACAAATTTGTAATAAAGCCTTAAAACAATCCCTTGTCATGCCAATCAGGCGAGAAGCCTTAAATAATATCGAAATGTAGAAAATGGCTTTATTTGAAAACCCATACCTAATAATTACGGTAGCAAGATTTCCGAGCTGTTATAGCTTGGAAATCTTTTAAGCAATATCTATCAATTGATCATTTTCAAAATTTTATTTTTGTTTTATTAAATCTCAATTTCGAAAAGCGTTTAACAATTTAGTCATCGAGATTTCGTTTTAGGTCTGGCAAATGTATTTTATATCTCAAACTTGGTAAGAAAACAATTTAGTTAAGTACAAATTCTGTCATCGAAACAAAACGATGATTAAGTATAGATTTCGAAATTGTTTTCTAACGATAATTAGCTAGTCATTGGTATACCAATAATGAAGATATACTTTGAAGTTATTAGCACACTTCAGTAACTGCGTAGCTTAGGCTTATAATTAGGAATCTTCATCATCATTTAGGGATAGGAATCAAGAAATTAAGGAAGTGATAGAATTAGGATCCTCATTAGTTAGTCATCGTTACTTAATACATAGTGTCAACTTTCAGTGTATAAAATAATAATAAAACTTTATTATGTGCGTAAAACGTTAATAAATTAATTCCTATTATTTTACATTTACTACTATAATAATAATAAACATAAATTTTAGGCTACAATGGTCCATAGACAATATATCTTACAAATTTGTTTAAACATAAATTTTAGGCTACAATGGTCTATAGACAATATATCTTACAAACTTGGTTTTTAAAACTATGTCAATAGCACTTCACTTTACTAGTCTTTGTGCTGTATGTTATTATACCTATAATAATTCACTATTCCTTTTTGTTTCAGGCCTGCGACGCTTTCCTCAGTGACCCTGAGACCAGGTCCTTCCTCAGATCAGGAAGGACTTTCGATCTCGTCATCCTGGATGGAACCTATCCCGAGTGCGCTCTAGGAGTCGTCTACAAACTCAAAGTGCCTTTCATGTACATCAACACCGTTGGCTTCTACACCATGCCTTTGAGCAACTCAGGCAGCCCTGCTCCTTATTCCGTCACCCCATTCTTCGGCAAAGGATTTACAGATAACATGGGAATTATCAACAGAGCCTTAAATGCGGCCTTTCATGCTACTATCCTCCCATTCCATGCCTTCAGCATGCAGATCCTCCAGGGTGTTCTTCGAAGAAACTTTGGCCAGCAGATGCCGCATGTATACGATATGGCCAAGAATGTGAGCTTCATACTACAGAATGGACATTATTCGGTGTCGTATCCGAGACCTTACCTGCCGAATGTTGCTGAGGTAGCCTGCATTCATTGTAAGGAGTCGAAGATATTGGATCCGGTAAGTCACAATCCTTCTTCAATAAATTGCAGTCGCATGAATAAGGTATGTTTGCCGTGATTAGAAGGGCAATTGCGTAACACACTAACAGCTTTCATTTTGACAATTCAGCAACATTCATTGCGTTATTTACGTTGTTGAGCAGACAATTTTATAATGAAGCAATGGAACAGCAATATCCTTCAAAATGATTTAGATTGTAATTGAAAGTGTGTCCACACAATTGGGGTGGTGTCCGTGGATGACCATTTTTGCGTAACCTTTCGTACCTGGCTTTGGCTGAATCCATTAGTCGTGTTTGTAACTCAAATATAAGATATAGATAAGCAACCAGCTAGTCTACAGGTGGAAGACCTCGAAATCCAAGCTTAGCACGTCGTTAATGCAAAGTTATTGGATGAGAGGCTAGAAATTAATAATTCCATTCCACTTACTCGTAAAATATTCATATTCAGTTGTACCTATGTAGTTTTGGTCTAACCCTACCTAGCATATCGCCAGCCAGGTAATCTTCCTTAAAAGCGTAAACATTTATGTAGGAGTAAGAGCCACCCAACTTAGGCATAAAGTAGTTCTAACATTAATTGGATCCTAGATTCCTGTGACCCAAGACATATGTGCGACTCCGAGCATATTTATTAGCTTAGAACTCAATTAGAAGTAGTATATATACTTTGATTGCAAGTCTCAATCAAACAGAGTTACCAAGACTTCTGGCCCTACTTATTTAGGTAACAGATGTAAGTTTTTGAGTTGCTTAACTTATCGTAAAGAACATTGGTTTATAAGTATTTGACCTATTTTTCTCTGGGAGTAAGTTTCTAATTACGGTTATACATGAGCTCACGTCGTCTTCCCATGGGGTTATGCAAACACTACAGAACGCCAATTGCTACGATCCCTACGTAAGTATCTACTCCTTTTGCTTCGATTACGTTCATACATCTGGTCATACACGCACACCGGTTGCGAATACTACGCACCAGACCTTTCGAAAGAACTCCACCAATAAAGTATTTACGTCCTCCAAGGCAGATGTGAATGGAGATGGGACATCCTCTCGGAGTTTCCACCCACATCTGCCTTGGTAATACCTTTTATTTATTGCAGGCGACGCAGGCCCTATAAAAATACCTTAACCTAAATATACATATTCTTATTATAAAACAGTGCTTCACAAGCTAACTCTTGAGCAGTTCTGTGGTACTTGTCCGCGGAAGCGACGGAACACCACGTCCTGCGGCCAAAAGTCTTCTTCCATGACGACGGGCAGATAGCAATTCGGCACGCGCACCACGAACGCCTTGAAGTTGACGTTGCGGTGCGACTCCAGTAACTGCACCCTCTCGGAGCGTACCTCGTCTTCTGGCGCACGTACTGCACGATGTCCTCCGCCTTAGTGGTGTAGTGTAGTATAGTCTTGTGTTAGTCTTTTGTTAGTCGCCTTTCATTCATTCTCTCAACATAACCAAACCACCTTACTCTTTTCAATTTTCGTCACTTCATTTTCTTTCAATCTGATCTTCGTAATCTAGGGGGCTAAAAAGGCCACTTTGGCAGAATTATAAAAGAATAACATTATGAATCATAATATGGCGAAGACATGTCCGTGTTTTTCTTTTTTTCGCTGCACTACGTAAGTATAATCAAAGAGATTGGGATTGGATTTGGATTGGATTGATTGGTATTTTAGCACAGACAAAAAAAAATCACTGAAGAATCCTTCATCAATGGGATTTGATACGATTAACTTAGCAGTTAACTGTCCATTATGATTAATAATGTTATCCTTTTATGATTTAAAGTGCCAAAGTGGCCTTTTTAGGCCCCCTGATCTCACGTTTTTAGCAATTTGCAGGTCAGTGTCAGGTTTTATGCTGAACAAAATATGATTCGCGAGCGTAACAGGGTTGGGTTGGATTTGGTTGGATTTTAATTCTGTAAATACATACTTATTTACAGAATTAAAATCAATCAATACAACCCTTTAGTTCTCCATTCTATTGAATGACTATTTCATGAAATAACAATCAATAGGATTACATTGAACTGAATTTCGCGGGCTACCCGGGCGTTTCGAGTCTAACTTAGTTTTTAAAACTAAAAAACAGCCCCTGAGGCCTTGGACTCTAAAACTTTGATGTCATGAAACCTAGAACACTCTTTTTCTCAAAAAATCTTAAAAGTTTATGTGTGTTTCTGTCAATCACAGTTTGGGTCGTTAAGTCCCGGCGGTACTGTCAAAGCAGTTTGTTTCTTCGAAGTTTGTAAAGATATTATCTTTGTAATTTCTTTAACCATATTTTTCATTGCGGCAGATAGCTACTTCAAAATGCATTTCTAAATACTATTTGTATTTATTTCGACAATAGGTTACCCAACCAGCATCATAATTACTTAATACATTATATCAATCACAATCTGAATCATTTTGAAGGATATTGATAATCCATTGCTTTATATGTTTGAAAAATTTGTCTGCACAACAACGTAAATAACGCAATGAATGTTGTTGAACTATCAAAATAAAAGCCATTTCTACTGATGGTCAAAAAATAGGAAGTAGGAGTGTCAATATTTAGAGATTTCCCATACTTAGTCAGATTTCTTTCGTATTTTTTGTTTCATTCTGATGTATAAGTCCTAATAAGTATTAAATGTGTGTATATTTCAAACCCTCAGGAAATAGAAGAATGGATCTCCGGAGCTGGTGAAACTGGTTTCGTGTACGTGTCCATGGGTTCCTCGGTCAGGACCACGAAGATGCCTCTGTCAGCCCATCGTCTCCTGGTGGAGGCTCTGGGAAGGTTACCTCAGAGGGTGCTGTGGAAACAAGATGCTGAGCAGAATATGACTGATATACCTTCGAACATTAAGTTGTACAAGTGGCTGCCACAGCAGGACTTGCTCGGTAAGTAGAATTCGATGTACCTATACAGGGTTATTGGTAAAACACCAGCAACCTCTTAAGAGGTCATTGTACTCATCATTATGAACAACAAAAAAAAATATCAGCTGTTCCCTACATTTTTTTTTCGCGATTTCAGGTTTGGTCCCATAGTAAAAGTTGTTCATAATGATGAGTACAATGATCTCTTAAGGGGTTGCTGGTGTTTTACCAATAACCCTGTATATGTTTACATGTTTACTTACTCTATGGATGTACCTAATTGCTCGCCTGTGTGTAGGTGTATATTAATCAACATCATCATCTACCTAGCATTTTCCCAACTATAAAATATGTTGGGGTCGGCTTCCAGTCTAACCTTATGCAGCTGAGTGCCAGTATTTTACATGGAACGGCTATCTGATCTCCACAACCCAGTTACTGTTACTGGGCAATGCGATACCTCTTGGTAAGACTGGTTGTCAGATTTTCGGGCTTCTGATGATCCGTATCAATTGTCAAAGATCCACGAATGACAGCTGGAACCAACGGCTTAACGTGCTTTTCGAGACACGGAAGGGTCTGGATATGTAAAGATGGTCACCCAAATAATAGGCTTTAATAATGTTGAAGGTTGTTTGTTAAAGAACTTAAATAAACAGCAAATAAAAATAAAGTATATTCGTGGCCACCTTTACCTCTGAATTGCTTATTATATTATTATTAGGTTTTCAATTTATTACAGAACTAGCTTCTGCCCGCGACTTCGTCCGCGTGAAATTTCTTGTACCCCCATCCCGTCGCAATACTTCGTATTCGCTTAGCGTTCTTTTTCTTTTTTTTTTCTTTTTATAATTTCATTCTGACTTTTTTTCTTTTTGCTCGGCTCCTAAGGGTCATAGCGTGATAATAAATAGCCTATAGCCTTCCTCGATAAATGGACTACCCAACACTAAAAGAATCATTCAAATCAGACCAGTAGTTCCAGAGATTAGCGCGTTCAAACAAACAAACAAACTCTGCAGCTTTATAATATTAGTATAGATATTTAATTGCTTTTGTAATTTTCAAATAACTGTTCAAGACTTTTATGTTCCAATCAAAGGTTCATTAGAAAACCAGCGTCAGACAGCATCTGTCTGGCATTAATGCTGAAATGAACCTTTTTGGCGCAGCCGTCAGGCACACACAATTGTTGTTTGAAGCATTACTTTATTTTGTTAATTTTGTGCATTTTGTGTTTCACGAACTGTGTCCAAATAAACTTTATTCTTTCTTTCAATCATGATGAATTACTAAAAAGAGAAAGTTGAGTGACTGCAGAACTTTATAATAATATTTGCAAAATAACATCAGTCTGTTCAACCAGACCTGTCATAACTAAGTTTACCTAAGTACTTCATACAGTCGTAGACAGGCAGTCAAAGTCAAAGCATTAATTTCAAATAGGTACAAGAAAGGCACATTTGAGCGTCAAAGTTTACAATAAATAAAATAGAATTTATTCTAGTCGGCGGGCCTTCCAAAAGGTTTACGTATGGAAAAGAATGAAATGAAACTCCACCGTTACCTATTCTGCTAAAATGTTTTCACTACAGTACACACTATATCCCACCAAAAACATTTCCATGTAAAATGTTGCTAAGACGAGACCACATATGACTCGCACTGCCAAAAGTTATCAGATCTCATGTAGAGCCAAGCTTCTAATTCTACACGCCCTAACTTCACAAACTCTACACCTTAGTCAAAATATGAGGCTTGGCCGTTTCGTTACAACAAGAACTATTGTATAACAGGAAAGTAATGAACAGTGAATAAATTTTTCACCTTACGCCCATGTGATGGTAGCGGTGGGATTTCACATATTTTTGAAAGTGGCTTATCAAAATTTTTTTTTTCGGGGGTTCTTTACTAAAAATCCTGAAATATGTATTTTATTATTTATTACAAGGAGTCTCTATATCAATTTACAGAACTCTAGCATCAAAATTTGCGGAAGTCTCGTACAAACTTCCATCCCCTAGTTTAAGGGGTTGGAGGGTAAAAGTTCCAAGTTTTAGAGTTTTTTTGTTGTTTGTGTACTATTACTAGCTTACATACCAAATTTCAGCTTTCTGGAACTTCAGGAAGACCCTTAGAATATTGATGATCATCAGTGAGTCAGTGACGAAATCGGGGTATTTTAGATATCAATAAAATCTAAAGTATAAGAGCTATGCAATTGAAACTATAGGTTTAATGAGTCAACCACTGACATCATATCCCGAAAATTTTGTTTATCTGGTATAATCCAAACCCAAGTTAAGAAGGTTCAAAAATACGACGAAGTGCTTCGAGAAAAGGTAGGCAGTGCCCTTGCGCTTCGCTTGGCTCGTCTTGGCGGGGGCACTCCCGTGCCCCCAGATCCATGACAAGCACATATAGTTGACAGGTTTGACTGCCCTTTGGTGCATAAGTCTAGACATTAGGGTGAATGCACCTGTTGTAGTTCTCAAAAGTATTCATTTGGAGTGCTGTCAGATTATGTATGTACATACCTACTACGGTACGTTTATTTATATAGGTACTTACGATTAATTTCCCTAGAACTGAAATTATCTCATATTGTAAGTATTCAATAATGGAGTATTTTTTAAATTAACACAGATCGTTTAGATTCAAGCAAAAAATTAAAAGAAACCATAATAATAAAATAATGATGCAATAAAAAATATTTTTTATTTTGGATACAAAAAATCGGTGACGTCACGGTCAACAAGGTTAAAAAAACAGAACAGACATTATCAAGAACAATTGGTGCTCGATTATGGAACTTTCAATAAAAATCTCATATTGAACTTAATGACACTGCCACTTCCATTACCAGCAGTCACGACTAACCGAGCAGCCATATTGCCTATTGGTCATATTATACAAGTACAAAAGAGGTCAGTGGTCATAAGTCATAGAGGATAAAGACAATATATTTATATTGTCTTTAAACAGGGTTATTGGTAAAACATAAACAACCTCTCAGGACTATATTGCTAACATCATAAACAACCACTTAGGTTCTATGACTTTTATTAATTCATCAGACTCATGCAAAAATAAAAATATAATAAAAATCTAATACCTATTTCAATTCTTTGAATTGAAGTATTAGATTGATTGATTGATTTATTTTCTAAAAGAGAAGAAATGTCTTAATAACCGACTTCAAAAAAGAAGGAGGTTTCTCATTTAAAAAAAGATAACTGGAAATCTCTGTTTCTGTAGAAAATTTAAAATCTGTCTAGTTTGGCTGCAACACTAGTTTTCGAAAATGTTCTCTACTAAATTTTTAGACCTTTGTATCCGCTTATGCGTATGACGGTTTATTCATTTCGAAAAATAAGGGCTTGAAAGTTTTTATGAAATGCCGTACGGCGTAAACGCTCATATGGCAATAAAAGTATTCTAGAATCAATCTCGGCTTTAAATATAGATTAAAGGCACATATTCTAGAACGAACGGTGCTCAAGCATGAATCTCGATTTAAATCTAGATCGACTTTGGCTCTTATTGTTAATGTCTGATTCAACTTAATAGTTATATTGTCAAATCTTTGAAGCTTATGATCGGTTTTAAGGTTTTGATTAATCATTTTTTCAGCAGTGTTTTATCATCATTTCAGCCGAAACACGTTCACTGTTGGACATAGTCTTCGCGTCGTCACATCGACGGATCCTTTGCTTCATGTATCCAGCGGATATCTTGTTTAAGCGTTTTATATCACAATTAATTTCCACTATGCTACCTTCATTTAATTAACGTATTATACACCGCAAGAGGCGACAAAAACTTACCCAACTCCACTCCAAAATATTCTCAAGTTCAGCCGTCACGTTCCATATTGAAATTCAAGTCAAAACCAACCAAACTCGGCTGAAGCTTTTTGAAAGTTTTGTGTTTGTGCATAGCTAATAGTACAGGCACATCAAGCTACCCGAAACTGTAAATTTTTCCCAATCAACGAACCTCATGACATGCTTTAGCGATAAAGTTGAAAATCTATAAAGAAAGACAGATTGTAGTAGCTTGATGTGAGCGTCTGTACTAGAAGTCTTCCAAGATAGTTACTATGTTACTTATTTTTGTTCTATTTTCGATACGGGTATTCATTTGACGGTCTTGCGGGATTTGTGTCCCGAATTTGTCTCACTGAGCTCTAATTTAGTTTTCTAGCGAATTACTTTACTAGGGTGAACTTTTCTACAAATAGTTAGTAGGTTATTCTCGAGTTATTTTTGTATTTTCTAGAAGGAATAGTAGGTAGGTACTTTGAGCACTTATCTATCATCGTAATCTTCTTATATTACAGGTCATCCCAAAATCAAAGCGTTCGTGACACACGGAGGTCTCCTCAGCATGTTCGAGACGGTCTACCACGGTGTGCCCATTGTCACGATCCCCATCTTCTGTGACCACGACGCCAACGCCGCCAAAGCTGAGATCGATGGCTATGCCAAGAAACTGGACCTCCAATACCTCACACCCGAGAAACTGTACAAAGCTATCCTAGAAGTAATCACAGAACCTACATACAAAGTAGAAGTTAAGAAAAGGCAAGTTTTATTAAGAGATCAGAAGGAAACTCCATTAGAAAGAGCTATCTATTGGACTGAATACGTAATTAGGCATAAAGGAGCGTACCATTTGCAGTCTCCAGCTAAAGATATGTCTTTCTTCCAATACTATTCGCTAGACGTTTTCCTTCTCATTATTTCTGTACTTGTATCTCTATACGCTCTTATATCATACGCGTTGAGGTTAGGTTTCAATAGATTAATAAATTATGTGCAGAAAAAGCAAATGCACAAGCTCTTAGGGAAGTCAAACGATTTGTTGACAAGGTCGAAATTACTAAGGCAAGCTACGGTAGCGAAAAAGAAATTGTAATTTACAAATGTAATTTTATTGATAGGCTTTCTTTTTTGTTGAACTGTAAGGAAAGAAAGAAGGAAAATAGTTGAGATGGTTTTTAATAAGGATAGGTTTGACCCGTCTTTGAATTTACTTTAAGATGTTTTTTTTTGTGATTTTGTGAGGATTGAAATAAATGTGAATGTTTCTCATATTGTTTATTATAATAATGTACATAATTATAACAGTGATATTAAAGTTAGTCTTGGTTCCCAAACAGAACTTGTTGGGTGGAAAGACAAAGATTAAAATATATAAATTAAGGATGATAAACGTTTTGAAAATATAGACTATTTATACAAAGTATGAAATATTATAAATTCTGAGCTTCAAATTGGAGTAATATCTGTAACAGATTCTGTCGAGGCAAATAATTTAATATCTGTCAAGAATGTATTACTATTTGAAACGGTGATGTTTTCTGATATTGCTTTTCTATTTGTGGGAGTTATTCAAGTAAGTGACAGATCAAATACATTCAAGAGATTCAACTATATGAATATATTATTTTCAAGAGTTTTCCTTAAATATTCCACCGTTGTGAAGTTACCAATCAGAGTTACCATTAATATTAAGCTATTTCGTGTAAAGATTGTAAATATGGATATAGAGTAAGATTGTAATACTTTATTTCGTGTAAGTATAAATATTTGCTCATCAGTGTAACTTATGATTTATTTTAATTTAAAATAAATAATGTCTATTTGTTTGTGTTTGTTTTTTTATAATCGGCATTATTAGTGGACTAACGACCTTAAGATGGCTGGCTGGGACAGACTGGATGCGGAAGGCGAAGGAAAGTGTTGCGGCGCAGCATCGGAGAGGCCTCTATGTCCAGCAGTCGAGTGCGATGGGATGAGTTGATTGTTGTTGACACTATTTATGTTCTAGACACTCTTTATAAGATTGGTTGGTAGGTATTCACTTTATCTATATACTAGCTGCGCCCTGCGGTGTCACCCGCGTAAAAGTCGATCCCGTGGGAATATCGGGATAAACGCTTATATGTTAATCCAGGGTGTCAGCTATCTCCATACAAAATTTTATCAAAATTGGTCCAGCCGTTTGAGCGTGAAGAAGTAACAAACATATAAACACACACACCCCCACCCACACACTCACAAACTTTCGCCTATAAAATATTAGTGTGACATAAAATTCAACGTTCTGAGTGACTGATATATCAACGCACAGCCTAAACCGCTGGTCCTAGAGACATGAAATTTGGAGGGTGTCTTCTTTGTGAAGAGTAGGTACTTATGGGGTTTTTCGAAATTCCACTCCTAAACGGGTGAATGGGGGGAGGGTGAAATTTCACGCGGACGAAGTCGCGGGCAGAAGCTAGTATAAGAGGAATTCATGTTACCTATGTAATGCGAACTAATTCGGAGGAAGCAAGAATAATCAAGTCAGATGAAAGAAAACAGAATATCTAGACAATATAATTTATTAATTCTGCTGTAAATTAAAATGACTATGACATTGTGAAATCTTATGCTCTAAATTCATAACTATTCTAATCAACTTTCAGCTATTTGTGGAAACATAATTTTAAAAGCTAACAGTACTTATTAAAATAATAATTATGTACAAGTATATAAAAAGGAGGAGAAATAATCAAAAGGCATCAAAAAATTCATCCGCATCGCTGTCAACAGGAAACGTGCCCAAAAGACTGGCAGCATTGCCACGTTGTATGGCAATGCTGATTCTTTGGCCAAAAAATAGGCCAGCCCTCTGGTCACGTGAAGAGTCGACCAACCGCTTGGCGATGTCTCGAAATACTAAGTGGGCACTGCACTTTGGGGTTGAAACTCTAGAGTTTCTACCCCAAATGGCTCAAACATAGAAATTCCAAAGAGATTGAAGTATTGGCGCCGTTTGAGGTTTTCCGCACTTGCAGCAGCCGCCCCAGCACAGCTCACCGTGCTTGGAAGATGGGATGGCAGAAGGGTGTCGACACACGTTGCATCCCACACCAAAGGCCTACCAACCTTCCAAGGCATTATGGTCATTCCGTCTGGTCTCTTCCCATCGTCGCGTGCCAAGCCATTGGGCCAAGCCATCTAAAACAGCTGGAGAGCAGGAGAGAGCACGACGGATGATATCATTGATGCAATCACTATTCTAATCAGGTAAACATAAGTCTAAAAATCTAAAAAGCAGAGAGAAAGCCAAGTGTATATAAGTAAACATATATTATTAATAACTAACTATAATAGGTACGTACAATCAGTGACATAAGTTGTTGATCATTTCGGAATTATTATTTTGAATTTATCATAATGGCAAAACATAACATAATTGCCGAAATGTGGCTGTACAAAATACAAACAGTAATAATAAGTCTTTCTTTTTTTCTTTCAAAATCTCTTCCTAAACTTTGGACTGTTCTTCACCGACTTACGTCGCTGACCGTAACTATTTAATAACTAATATTAAATAATTACGAACATTCGATTGCGACGAAAGTAATGACTAGAATTCTCCTAATTATGAAAGAATACAAACCAATAATAAGACTGATTGAAATAGAAGGTGCCAAAACAGGAATTATAATAAAGTTATGATCATCAAACAATAAAGTTAGGTCAAAAAAAGTAGGCGATTCTAAACCAGTACTAAACACTAAAAGAATATATATAGCCAACCTCGTAATTCCTTTACCACCCTAAGGTTTAATATCACTTGCACGGCATAAAACGACAAGGATCGATATCGATGTAATCGTATGTGACATTTGGATAGTTTACCTAAACCTAGGCATCTGTCACATCGCTAGTGATTAACGAGAAGCGAGTAGAGCTAGCGAGTAAAAACTAGTTGGCGAGCAACGAGTAGCGAGTGCGCGACGGCGACGAGCGATTACTCGCTGGTGTGCGTCTGTACAGATGCCAGCACATCAAGCTACCCGAAACCGTCAAATTTTCCTAATCAACCTTGAACCTAATGCTATAGCGATAAAGTTAAAAATCTATTAAAGTAATTTGACAGTTTGTAGTAGCATGATGTGCTGGCGTTTGTACCAAGCGTGAGTCTCTCAGCGAGTGTTCTGCCCGCCAAGCGAGCATCGCTGAGTGAGTGACTCTCTTTGATAGCTCTTGTCGCTACGACAAACGAGTAGGTACTCGCCGGCGCGAGCGGCGGTGTGAACAGTTACCGATGAACTGTTAATACACCGTGTTCCGGACGATATACATACACTTCGACCAGATGTTCAGAACATGGAAATAAGCATTTTTCATTATAGACACATTAATGAATTCTTATTTTTTGTTAATTTACATACAAACAAGGCTTGTGAAGGCCGCAGGAACCCGTTGGATGCGAGAAGCACAGAACCGGTCGAAGTGGAAGTGCTTGGGGGAGGCCTATGTCCAGCAGTGGACGTCTTTTGGTTGAAATGATGACATACAAACTAAATACCTTGACGCAAATCACCCGATATGCATGCCTCTTTATTCGAATTGGGAACGACGTATTTTTATTCATAAGATTTGGCGTGCTGAAATTTGTCAAAACTAAGTTAAGCCCTTTCTTACTGCATAGCTCAATTAAATTTCATTAAATGAAATTACAAATATCTTTGTAACGAAGCCTTTTTAAGTACCACTTCCTTTGTTAGATTTAATTTGTAAAAGCTATAGAGCGTTTGACAAACTTTATAGATAACGTGAAGAACACGGTGTATATTATGTATCTATTTAACGGGACCTACAATCTTCATTCCTATTGTTTTGTACGTTTCTTCAGCGGGAAAATTGATGATAACTAATCGGTTCCACGTTGGCAGTGGGACAGATGCCTTAGCCAAGTTTCAATTTACCTACTAGGAACTGTTGTAAAAAGTGGTAAAACAATAACGAGGTCCAGTAACACAGCGTCTTAATCAACTACAAAGGCATTTAATCTAAGCCCTTCTTCGCCTAACAAGATATCTAAAAGTTTGATTCCATATCTGCCTCTGCCCCAACCCATACCGACGGCTCCACACGATCGCCAAGCGCAGGAGCCGTCCGAAGGTCGATTATATGTTGATCTTGGCTGGCTCCTGCACCGAGCCGATGACACTGATGTCCTTCTGCTCACCGGGTTCCTCGGGTGTCACTTTTGCCACCTTCGTGTCTCCAGAAACTGCAAGACGCATTATGTGATCTATAGACAACATAATAAGGCATTATTCAGGCGTCGATGACTGTTTTTTTAGTCTAAGGTTCTATCCTAACCAAAGTAATAGACGCGCAACACACAACCGTCTGTCGCGATTATTTTGTATGGCGAACCCGAATGCGTCGTCGCGCCGCCGACACGGCGTCTTCGGGGCATTGGAACAAACGAGTGACATATGTATATGGTATGAACGCGACGACTACCCTATTCGCGCGACCGACCTTTAGTTAGGACACGGCGTAATTCTAAGTTCTCAAAATGCAATTTAACTTTTATGGTAGGTAGTTACTGAAATAGGTAGAATAATAAAATACTGAAGAGCACGACATAGAAATAGTACACAACCTATTGGTTGGTCTCTAAGTCATCATCTGCCTAGCCTTTTCCCAAATATTTTGGGGTCGGCTTCCAGTCTAACCGGATGCAGCTGAATACCAGTATTTTACATTTTCGGGCTTCTGAGGACTCGTAATGACTGTCAAAGATCCACGAATGACAGCCAAGACCAAAGGACCTAAACGCAAAAAAACGCAAGTTTCAGAAACAATAAAATTAAATGATCGACTACAGTAAACAAAATCAAAAAAATATATGATATTCTTCAGGATATATGCTAGGTAGATAGTGTGTTGAAAACATAATAAAACTAATTTGATATGAAAGAAAAAAATCATGAATAATCTCTAAAAACTCGTTACTCAGTTATCGATTTATAAAGGATTCATGCGTGGCCGCCATTAAAAAAAAAAAAAACAAAATGGCAGACAGCAGGTATGCTATAGATCTTCAAAGTCCTTTAAAGTCTCTAAATCTTCCATCACCAAATGTTTGGCGCTATTATAAGAAAGCTTATACATATACTTACCTCTGAAATGGAATACAATGCCGATGACAGCACCAAGGCTTCCAAAGGACACCATCCACCAGCGAAGCACACCCACCACACGTTTAGGAATGAACAGCTGATGCTTGAGCATGTTCACAAATGTCTTGTTTAGAGCCAAACCCTGAAGGACACCAAAACATGCGTATTGTTAAAATATGACAAATTATAGGGGAAGTACGTCCAAAATGACATAGGTACAGTTTTGTTTTTTAGTCATATATTTTTAATTAACATAGTTACAATCAGTTTTTAGTTTTAATATTCATATTTGGTTCATTAGTTTTAACTAAACTTTTAACTGAATAGGAACCATATAAAAATATAGGAGGCTTTATTAGAGTATTCTTCCCGCGCGGGCTGGCAACGTCGCATTTCTAGTGGTTTTTCGTAATGATTTTATTAAAGTTAAACTATTGTAAGTACTATTTTTTTACAGCAAAAAAAAAACACAACGTTGCCAGCTCGCGCGGGATAAACGTTCGGTTCTTACCTCATCGATCCAGAATACAGGTACAATATCTCCAGAAAGATCCTTGAAAAGGTCTATTTTGTCGGTTTTTAGCAGCTGAAGATTAAACTGAATCCTTTGTTTGGCCACCATCGGGGTTCCTGATATCTGAAACCATTAAAATCACCGACTCCATTGTGACGTAGAAACGTGTTTTATAAAATGGAGGATATGAAAATGCGCCGCGCGAGTCACACGCTGCTAAAGCAGGATATCAGGCGTTTCACTTGAATGAGGGTTCATTTTTGTTTCATTCCACGTCCAACCCCGAAAAATACGTAATGAACATTTATTTCATTTCTCGATCATTTCATTTTCACAAATCCAACATCGTGGGATCGGTTCACCAATGAATTAAACGCCTGATATCAGTTTAAGTGCGCGAACTGAGCAGGCATGTGCTTATAAAAGGGTGCAAAAACATCAACTTTGAACCTTATGCTTTAGCAATAAAGTTTAAAATATAACAAATAAATTTGATAGTAGCTTGATGTGCTGGCGTAAGTAACAAAAACATGAAATAAAACATGTACCGTCAAGAAAAGAGATGCTGTAAAAAGACACACAGATCCACACGTTAAACTTGTAACACCCTTCTTTTTTCGTCGGGGGTTTAAAAACACTAACCGGTTCAAAATCTAGCTCGATTCCATGTTGATTGACATCAGGATTCAATCCTTTCACATTATTCAGCAGAGCAGGATCGGAGTCCAAGAAATGTGGCATAGAGGCGTACATAGGAGCTTTTATGCAAGGCGCCAGATCCATAAGGCCTTTAGGAGGGCATTGGCTAGGCTCAGGACAAAAGCACTGAAGTTCTGGGTCCTCCGCCAAGTTCCCGATGTTGGCTATGTAGCGGTTGGTCTTAATGCCCCGGTAAGATGTCTTCTTTTGATACCATGGTTTGAAGGACCTGGGAATAATAATTGTGGCTGAGATTAACATTGCTCACTAGAATTAGGCTATACTATCGCACAACAAGCAAGCCCGGAGGATTTTTGAAGTGAAGACTTCTTTAACCGTGTTGGGCATTTTTTGAGTTATTCCGGTCTGATCCCCTGAACCCCCCTCCACCCCCCTCCTCGATCCCCTGCTTGTTCGTCTTCTGTTTCAATCTCTGTCTAATCCACGATGGGATAAAACCATTGAACTCGCGCCACTGTTACCGTAACCGACACCGCGCGTGTTTTGTTTATATGACGATTAAAAAAATACACACGTAATTGTTCAAGTTTTCACTTCTGTCGGTACTTCTGGAGTGCCACTTTTTTTTTCGAGCTAGGAGCGTGTCTTCAAAGTCCTTCCTGAACGCACAATTGTTTTGTTGACGATTCGAGCCTTTTAGACAGCTGGATAAAGAAGCACTATGCCGCAGACTTTGGCTCATCTGATTGAACGAAGCAAAGTAAATGTAGTCATAATAATACCAGTCTATTATTATCCTACTGCAAGGCAAAGGCATCTTCTCATAAAGAGAAGGCACAAGCATTGATCACCATGCTTGCTGGTTGCACCTATAAGCCGTCCGAGCCCCTCGCCCCGTCCCGCTGCCAGTGTCTGCAGCCCTGGCAAAGCCCAAAGAAAAGGAATCCGCTAGCGTCACCGCGAGTGCCCCAGGAGCTCCAAGTAGGAAGCCTATGCCAAAAAAGGCACTGAATAAGACTGATGATGAGGGTTTCGTGACGGTGCAAAGGAGGAAGCGCCGGTCGCGAACGAACAAGAACCGCTGCGGCAAAGCTCCTACGGAGCCAGCTTGCGTTCCGTAAAGCCCAACACACCGGTGTACAAGTACATCTCCCGCCTACACTACACCACTACGGCGGAGGACATCGTGGAGTACGTGCGCCAGAAGACGAGGTACACGCCGAGGGTGCAGTTACTGGAGTCGCACCGCAACGTCAACTTCAAGGCGTTCGTGGTGCGCATACCAACATGCTACCTGCACCTGGTGATAGAAGAAAGGTTTTGGCCGCTTTCGCGGACAAGTGCCACCAGAACGCACAAAGACTTAGTGCAATTTTTCTTTCTTTCTTTCACGTTGGTTTTTCTTTACCGATGTTAGTGATGTCCAAGATTTAAATAGGTACCGCAGTTAAATTGTCACTCCTATTGCATAGTGTAAGTACTCTTAGGGCATACAAAATATGGATATCTTTCAACATTTTTATTTTATGTAGGTATAGAAATCCATTTGAATGTGTTCACACCGGATCACTCTGATCAGATAATGGTGGATTCAAATTCAAATTTAATTTATGGAATGGGAATAAGCTTAAGGTAATGTTTGAGATAGGGAAATTAGAGATGTTCTGTTAAAAAAATAAATAAACGAACCTTTGTTCGTTAAGGTTGGATAATCGTCCCGAAGCTCGAAGCAATAAAGGACCATTTATTTAATTGTGCGTAGTGCGTAGGACCAATGTACAGACGCCCGCACATCAAGCTACTACATGCTGTCAAATTTATTTACTGGATATTCAACTTTATCGCTAAAGCATAAGGTTCAAAGTTGATTGGGAAAATTTGACACTTTCGGGTAGCTTGATGTGCTGGCGTCTGTACCTAGAGAAATGTATTTCTACTTTGAAAATTAAGATACCTATCTCATATTTTACAAATGGAGGACAAATTCTAATACCATCCTTAACTTTTTTTCTAAATATTTCGTTTTATTCCAAATGCGTCCGTAGAAAAAGAAATAAACTTTATTCGTGGAATTCATCTAATATTTAAATGAAAGTAGTATTAAAAAGCGCTCTGTTAAACGTTTTCTTCAAACTTGTGCTTGTTTTGTACGAGAAAATTAATTAATTTTATTGTTTCATAAAATACTAGCAGTGCCCCGCGGGTTCACCCACATAAGTGTCGATCCCGTGGGAATATCGGGATAAAAAGTATCCTATGTCCTTTTCCGGGACTCAAACTATCTCTATACCAAATCTATACTATAATATTATAAAGCTGCAGAGTTTGTTTGTTTGTTTGTTTGAACGCGCTAATCTCTGGAACTACTGGTCCGATTTGAATGATTCTTTTAGTGTTGGGTAGTCCATTTATCGAGGAAGGCTATAGGCTATATAACATCACGCTACGACCCTTAGGAGCCGCGCAGCGTGTGACACCGCGGGGAACAGCTAGTTTTATATAAATCGGCTCCGCGGTTTAAGCGTGAAGAGGTAACAGACAGACATACACACTTTCGCATTTATAATATTAGTATGGATTGAGTGCAGGGTTGTAATTACATCTATATTATTGTATATTTAAGTTATTGTTATTAATTGTGTCTAAAAAGCTTAATGCTAAATATACTGACTAATGGTAATGCTATACCTTTTATAGTAGGCGTTTGACCGGTCTGTCTAATTGGAAATTTTAATTTTGCATACTCGTATATCCTACTACCAGTAGGTAATAGGTAGGTGGTGGTGGTGGTGGTGGTGGTGGTGGGTGGTAGGTAGGTAGGTGGGTAGGTTGTTATTTAAGTCATCATCTGCCTGGCCTGTTCCCAACTATGTTGGGGTCGGCTTTCAGTCTAACCAGACGCAGCTGAATACCAGTATTTTACACGGAGCGACTGCCTATCTGACCTCCACAACCCAGTTACTATAGGTAATACGATACCCCTTGGTACGACTGGTTGTCAGACTTTCGGGCTTCTGACGACCCGTAACGACTGTCAAAGATCCACGAATGACAGCCGGGAACCACAACTTAACGTGCTTTCCGAGGCACGGAGGGGTCTTGGTATGTAAAGATGGTCACCCATCCACGGATCAACCGCGGGAAGCGTAGCTGTACCTGATCGATCGACCCGTGCAGCTGTTATTTTTTAGCCACAAGCCCCTGTGTTCAATCTTCAATCTTCTCTGTTCTCTGTCAATAAAAGGTAACATACAGACAGAGAGACAGACAGACAGACAGACCGACAAACAGACAGACAGACCGACAAACAGACAGACAGACCGACAGACAGATAGACAGAGTTACTTTCAAATTTATAATATTAGTATGGATGCTTTTTTTTAATTATTTTTTTCTCAAACACTGTTTTGCTGAATCCAACTGGAACCTTACCTGCATAGATCAGTAGAGAAAGACTGGAGTCGGTCAGTTTCCTTCAGGAAGGGCGGGAACACCGTGCCGTCAGTTCCCTGGTACTCATTGCAAGCGTCTTTCCATATCGTCTGCTGCGGCTTGCCATCAACAGCCACCACTTGGCCGACATCCATGACGTTCTCGATGCCTCTCTTTACTGTTATTACATGAGGATCTATCGTGTTGTTTCGCTGTGAATTCAGATTGTATTCCAGTTACCGTTAGTTTTAAAATTGAGTACTTTATTACAATAGTTCAGTTTAGCAGGGGAACACTAATCAATGAAAAAGCCTTTGAAGCAATTCTTGCCTAACCGTGTTGTAACAGCACGGAATGGCTTCCACACTGAACTGTTTCAAGAATCGACTGGACAGATTAAATATCTCCAAGCTATTTGATACACACGCATCAGCTAATTAGCTGCTAGAGTGTCTAAGTTAATAGTTATACAGGGTTATTGGTAAAACATTAACAACCTCTTAAGAGGTCATTGTACTCATCATTATGAACTTTTACTATGGGACCAAACTTGAGATCGTGAAAAAAAATCAGCTGTTCCCTACATTTTGACGAGTTATACGAACATAAATGTAGGGAACAGCTGATTTTTTTTTAGCGATGCAGTTCTAAAAACTCCACAAATATAAAAGAGAATGTATTTTTTGTAAGTATTCCACTTACAAAAAATACGTTCTAAATGTATATGTAAACTGTTCAGACCTCAGACAAGATTGGAGTTAATTTATAGCAGCAGGATAAGCATATAATCACACTAGCAGCGCCCCGCGGTTTCACCCGCATAAGTGTCGATCCCGTGAGAATATCGGGATAAAAACTATCCTATGTCCATTCCCGGGAATCAAACTATCTCTATACCAAACTTCATCTAAATCAGTTCAGCGGTTTAAACGTGAAGAGGTAACAGGCACACTTTCGCATTTATAATATTAGTACCTATGGATGTCTTGCAAATAAACGTTCTGTCATGGGCACGGAACAAGTTTACAAAGTTTCAACTTGTTAGGCGAAGCCGATGTTGACCTTATGTGCTCGCAAGATGGAGTAGCATACCCAGCCTATATGTTGCTACTGCTGGGACACTAGGCCTCCTCTCGGTGAGAGGGAGTGGGCCGTAATCAATTACACGGGTCCAGTGCGGGTTGGCAGATGTCACATGTCTTCGAATTTTTGGATCAAGGACATGCCGGTTTCCTCACGATGTTTTCCTTCACCGTTTTGTGAGCAGTGGTGATGAAATAATTTATTTATTTGGTTCACCAACAATTGTATAGGTACACTATTTTAAGAAATTTAAACAAAAGCAACAAATCGGAGTAAAGTGTAACAATCACTTATAGGTAAACTCTGCATGCACACAAATAGTTGTCGTAACTAACAAAAAATAGAAATAAAACACAATGTGAATGTGTAGGTATGTGTGTGTGTATGTATATGTATGTTGTAAATTGTGTAAATTGCACTGATTATAACTTATTAAATTTAGTTAAGTAAACTAAGTTAGAACAAACAAATATAAATAATATATATATAATAATAAACAAATATAATAAATAGAAATAATTTACACAAAGTAAAGCGCCTGTCAGAGTTCGAACCTACGACCTCGAACTCGTAAGTCGCGGCCGTTTCCACTAGGCCACCACTGGCTCTCTGAAGCTAAACAAATACTTGTAGACTAGTACTTAAATAAATTAAACAATGTAGCATCAAAATAATTACCGTTCCAAAAACCGAAAACCGGAACTGATTATTAGCTTCCAATACCAGTCCACTGACGGCTTCCTTCTTCAGCGCAGTACAAGTGGCCTTCGGAGCGAACTCAGTCCTCGCACAGTTGATTATGATGCCCCTGAACAAAATGTCTAGGGCTTTGACCCTCATGAATATGTCGGAAGGATTGTCAAAGATACCGTTCATTGCTTTTCCTACCATGTTTAACATCGCCGGTTTGTCTCGGTGAACGGTTGACGCCATACCCTGAAAGGAAGCAATTTGATAGTTTTACCAAGGGGTATCGTATTATCCAGCAATTGTTTATTTAGGGTTCCGTACCCAAAGGGCAAAAACGAGACCCTATTACTAAGGCTCCACTGTCCGTCTGTCCGTCTGTCACCAGGCTGTATCTCATGAACCGTGATAGCTAGACAGTGGAAATTGTCACAGATGATGTATTTCTGTTGCCGCTATAACAAAAAATACTAAAAACAGAATAAAATAAATATTTAAGGGGGGCTCCCATACAACAAACGTGTTTTGTTCGGCGTTTTTGCCTTGTGGTACGCAACCCTTCGTGTGCAAGTCCAACTCACACTTGGCCAGTTTTTTTAATATAATTAGAATGTGATTGATGTTATTATTATTGTTACGCATGAAATACCAAAAAATATTGAACAACTTTCATTGTAAATATCCTTTTGGCTCTGTAATAATATTATGTAAAACCTAAACGGCGCATGTTGTGTTAGCCTGTAAGTAATTGTTGTACCTCAGGAATCCTAAAAAGTGTAATAACTACGCAGTCAAAATGTATGGAACAGCTAATTTGTTTGTTTTTTATAATTGACGAAAATTTTCAATGCCTCTGGGTTCAGAATCATGTAAGTACTGAATTCTTGGTAACAAGTTGCGGGATGGCCCTGCCAACCTGTATAAAGTTGTTATATATATTTTTTTTATTATTTGTATTATATTTTTCCATGTGATATGGAAAAATAACACTCGATTTCGATTTCAGATGTACAGACGCCAGCACATCAAGCTACCTGAAACTTTAAAATTTTCCCAAGCAACCTTGAATATAATGCTTTAGCGATAAAGTTGTTTTTTTTTTTTTTTTTTTTTTAAACATTGCCCCACACTAGGAATTTCTCCTGTATTGTGGGTGCGTTTACAAACATTTAAATTCACATACACATACAGCCAGACCCGGAACAACTACTTGTAGGTCATACAAATATTTGCCAGTGCGGGAATCGAACCCGCGACACATAGCGCAGCAGTCAATCGCTTAACCACTGCGCCAAACGTGCCGTCATATCTATTAAAGAAATTTGACAAATCACAAATCTATTAAAAAAATTTGACAGATTAGCTTGATGTGCTGGGGGTTTACTCCGAAGCGGTTAACCACTGTATCGGCCGAATGTTCGGTCATTTTCTACTACCATTAATTTCCTATATTGACTATTGGTCCCGACCAAACTGTGCCAATCCGAACCTTTTTAGAACCCTTAACCCTTTTTTTTTTAAATTCGTAGTAGGACAACAATATTCGAATCAGAAAATAACCGAACATTCGGCCGATACAGTGGTTAACCGTTTCGGAGTAGACCCCCTGGTTTCTGTACAAACATTCCTATATTTATTATACTTGTAGTCAGTAAAATATTGTCTTACCAGCATAAAAATATGCGGTATGATAACAATTTCTTCCCCCGTTAGTCCAGGTGCAGACAGCTCAGGATTGAAGTAGAATGCGTCCTTTTTTTTGTAAGTGATCGTGTCGTCTTCTTCGTGGTCTTCAATTTCCACTTTCTCCTTCCATTCGCTAAGAAAAGAATAACTTTAATTTAACCAGACAGGCCCGAGTTGGCGCCGCAGTGTTCCACACGCGCCACTCGAGATTGGGTGCGGCCATTAAGGGAATGGCCGCACGGGGAGATGGGACTCGCTGAGGGACAGCGGGTCGAGGCATGTCGGGAGAGTGGTGAATGCTTATGCGAATCCCGCACCCCCGGCCATAGCCAGAGGTGGAACACCGCGGCGGTTTTAGCCAGTAAGAGTCCGGCATGGCCCTCTGTCACCCCCACGATGGAGGAAGCCCATGAGGATTTCCACTGCGCAACAAAAAAAAAGAAAAGGTATTGTTCCCAAAAAACGTTAGTAAGGCCATGTATTACTGCTGGGATATAGGCCACCTCTCTGTGAGCGGAGGTGGGCCGTAAACCACCACGCGGGCTCAGTGCGGGTTGGTAGATGTTACGTCTTCGGATTTTTGGTTCTATCATGCCGCCAAGCCGGTTTCCTCACGATGTTTCCCTTCACAATAAATTACACAAAATAAAGCGCCTGCCTGAACCCATGACCTAGAACTCGTATCTTGGGGCCGTTACCCATTTTTTCGTATTTTCTTTGTTAGCTGCTGCATTAAGCAATTTGGTCCTATGATCCGTTTTTGTGCTAGGCACAGGCGATAAGGTGTCAGCAATTTATTGTTTCTGCCGAAATATTCTTATTCATCTACTTTGTCTGTGTGTTCTTTTTAATTGTTGATAAACTGTACTAGTGAATTGATCCTATGATCCCCTTTTCGTATAGCCAACACATTTCTGATACACGTAAATTAAATGAAAAGAAAAAGAAAAACGCACGTAACATTTTCTTTTTTTAAAACAAATAGTTTATAACGAATATTTAATATTCTCATTGATGTTCTAGATTTTCACATGTGCCATTATCGATTCATCCCATATGCAAAATGGCCACCTCATTTTGCTAATAATGGCGCGGTGTTATAAAACACTGAAAATTATTACCTTGGCATTTCAAGGTGAATAAGTGACAGGTATTGCTAGAATTTTATTTTTTCCATAGTCTTGGGAATTGGAGCAAAGTGAATTGCGTATTAGCAGCTGTGGTTTAGAATTAGTCATTCTAACACGCTATAGGTTGCCGTCAAACTACATCTTTTCAGTTTCTGCGTGAAATTTTAGGGCCTGCACATCATCAGTAGTCAGGGCAGTGGTGACCCAGTGATAACGGCAGTGACTTACGAGTGATGAAACGCTCTATGCTTGCTTTGCGCTTTTACGCTTGTGTGTCATTCGTAGGTTCGAACCCAGACAGGCGCTTTACTTTGTGTAAATTATTATATCACTACTGCTCTCAAAACGGTGAAGGAAAACATTGTGAGGAAACCGGCATGTCCTAGAACCGAAAATTCTTAGACACATACAAGAAAAAAGAAAGAAAAAAAATACAACCGAATTGAGAACCTCCTCCTTTTTTTGAAGTCGGTTAAAAATACGTTTATTTTATTTGTTTATACATGACGCATAAAAAACACAAACAAAAAAAAACAAAATAACGATTTGGGAGAAAGTATGCGTCCCATCTACCAACCCGCACACTGGGCCCGTGTGGTGGATGACGGCCCACTCCCTCTCACAGAGAGCAGTCCTGTGTCCCAGCAGTGGGAACATTATAGGCTGATTATGCTTATGCATCATCAGCATTATCACCCACTGCTGGACCTCTCTTTTCTTGTGCCAATCCGCGACGGCGACAATATCGTCCGCGCATTTGGCTGCTACTTATAACAAAATCAAATTCACCACGGTACATACTTAAATCCTGAAGCACAAATATTAACATGTTTGGTCTTATGTTTATCCTGGAATTCGTTATAAGCATAAAATCATTATAATTCGAGTATCATTGACTCATAATAGAAATAATACACTCATACAGTCGTATTACATACACAACACTATGGTGGAGCAATCAAGCCTTACCCCGAGCGCGGCGAGCATGCTGTTAGCGCTCCCCCGCACTCGCCGCACCAACGACGTGCCTCTCTTACGCATAGTGGCGTGAAAACAATCCACGCGCGCTTCCGCATACATAGCCGATGCGCTGCGTTATGCTTCAGAGCTTAGCTTAAGAGTATCCACCGCTAAATTCTCACAGATCTACCGATCTTTTCCCTACCCATTAAGAATTTTATTTGTACCCTAGCGCAACCTTGTTGTAAACTTCGATTTTGGCACTATTTGCATCTACATTTCATTCATTCTCCACCCCAGCCTTTCTATTCTGTAAAAATCTTAGATGAAGGGAGCTATGATTTCACCTTAATGCTGGGTATTTACAGCCCACTTCTCCTAAGTTTTCCTGGTGAGATTCTTACAGAATACATCGGCTGGTGTGTTCTTTCGTTTCGTGCATCACGCAATATACCGTGGACATAACAACTACATACAAAGTTATTACGTTTCTCATAATGGTATCATTAACAAACCTGTACTTACTTGTCTTTGTCATGAATGAAATACTATGTCATTATCCTATGAGCTTCCTTTATTGGCATTTAGTTCTTTAGTCAGAATTACAGGCTTTCCAGTAACGTCATCACTTGCGTAAACGTTTTCAATTATGTGTTTAACGCACAGCCACAGTATAATGATCATTATACTGTGGCTGTGCGTTTGTGCGATGTGTATTGACTCATTAATTTATTTTGTAATGGTACATCTTCTTGTGGATTGCGTTATCCGGTACCTTCACTAAGCACAATTATTTCTCATGTAACGTAAAATAGCTTTGGTTCTTTTAGAAGGGTTTGGGCGCCGGTGGTGGTGGTGTTTATCTAGTGGATGCAAGGGGGTGACTACCGAGATGACGACTAATTCAGAAGTATGGAAAAAAATACATTTTGCGTTGATCTCAAATAAATTGGGATATGAGCACCCCAAATGAATGAAACTTGCAAATTTTTATTTTCATTTCTATGGCAATGAAAGGCATTTTGCAGTAGAATTGAGTCCCTGCCGCAATGTGCGTTCGAAATGTCCCAGTTTAAGAAGCACAAACTTTGAACACAGATAAAATAGTTCTCTCAATGACCGAAAACTGACTGTCCAGCATACATGGATGTTCTCAAGCAAAAAACAAAATAGTTATAACTAATCACATAGAAGCTGGCGCCTCTACTGACTTAACAACAGCGGCGTATAGTCACAGCAGCCCTAAATAGCCACGGGTCTTCTAACCAACACCTTTTTGTCAATGGAGTCACAAACAGCCCGCTGAGCAAAGCTTCCATGGAGGAAGATGAGACAGCAGCTGATGTGATTCTAAACTGCCCAGAGATCGCCACATACAGGACCAGCTACTTCACTAACCCTGGTAGGTACTCTCCGTGAAATCGTCAGTAACATCAAGGCGTTGTTGGCCTTTCATGAAGTATTGTGGTGGATCAAATGATGATGATGAACTATACTCACTCGAAGTGGTAAGGTCCGACTTCTTTTAGGATAGGTTTGGCTCCCTTCTGCACTTCCTCGGCATTGGTGTAGTTGAACAGGTACACCTTAAACTCCAGGGCGAAGGGGATCTGCTCCCACATCTTACGGACGTCGGTCTTCTTTGAGAGTGCCATTTCCTGGGAAATAAGATATTTGTAGTTATCGAATTTCGGTTGCGGCGGCCAATCTGAACGGAGATTAGTCAAGTACGCAGGAGATGTTATAGAGCACAAGTGTATGCGCAAACACATGTGCATTCTCTGTTTCTTTACTCTTACAGTCCGATTGGACGGCAATTTTTCACCAAATTCAAGGCTGTTACTGAGAACTTCCTAATGGGAAAACCCAATAATTATTTTCCCAACCTGGGAATCGGACCCATGAGATCAACTATTATGTGGGTTCATACTAACTTGCACATAGGTACTTAGCAGTTAAACGATGTACCTACAGTCAACAAAAGAGATAAGTATGCAGGAGCGTCGGATATAGTTAAAGTTTAGTAAGAAACCGATGGACGTTGTCGACTGAAATTTAATTTGATGAATGAGCTGTTTGTTTTCTATTAATCATATTAAATTTTAGCCGAGAACAGCCATCGGTTTCATACTAAACTTCAACTATTATCCGACGATCCTGCATACTTATCTCTTTAGTTGACTGTACATTATGAGTAAATTCATGTCAATTCAAAATATGTCAATAAAAACATTTTTTAATGTTTGTAAAAGCGAATAAAAAAGGCCTGTGTAACAAAAATTAATTACGATCTGTGTACAAATAGAATACTTAAGAGCTTAATCCTAAGTAATATTATAAATGCGAAAGGGAGTTTGTTTAATTTGGCACATCGTCTGCGATTCAGGTTGTAATGTATGTCCTTACCCAGATCATGGTCTATCTGTGTGCCAAATTTCATTCAAATCCTTTCAGCCGTTTTAGCGTGAAAGCGTAACAAACAAACAAACTTACTTTTGTATTTATAATACTAGGAGCGCCTCGCGGTTTCACCCGCATAAGTGTCGATCCCGTGGGAATAAAAACTATCCTGTCTTTTCTCGGGACTCAAACTATCTCTATCGGTTCAGCGGTTTAAGCGTGAAGAGGTAACAGACAGACACACTTTCGTATTTATAATATTAGTATGGACTAGTTAGGATTACAAATATTTTAACTGTTACAGATTGGTTGATATGAAATGAAAAAAAAAAATTACATGCAGTTTATAAAATGAAAACAATAAGAATGAAAGTTACTTTTATTGTCCTTAAAATCCATAAATACAATTTTTCGCATATTCATCGAATTCTGATCAAATTACATACTTTTTTGGAGTCTCGAGAAGAAGGGAGGCACGGCTCGTTGACCGATAAGACACAATGAAAGAGTAAACAGAGGCTCCAGGACAAACTCACGACGGAGAAAATTTAACAAAAGAAGCCTAATTTAAAGTTTTAATCATTTTTCTGTCCCCCTTACTAATAAACGTTGTATAGCGTCTGTATAGTTACACAACGCTTTGTCTTCTTCTTTCGAAAGTCAAATTACTGACGACTGAAAAAGAGAAATCGGTGTGTAACTCTATCTATATATGTATTATATAAAATTCAAAGTCCTGACTGATTGATATATCAACGCACAGCACACAGTTTCTAAGTTAGATTTTTAATTTTGTACATACCATAAGAGCAAATCTCTTAAGGAAAAGTGCTTATGGAACAAATCTAACCTAAACAGATATATTAATGATACTAATGGCTACAATTCTGTAAATACATATCTATTATAGTCGCAAGTCTTTGATCAAGATACAACCTGACACTGACCTGCAAATTGAAAAAAAACGTAAGAAAATTTGAATTTCGCGGTCTACCAATTCACCATAAAGCGACTTAGTTTTATAATAAGCTAATGTAATTAATATGGGACAAGGTGAGAAAGATGATGACGATTACCTTCTTAAGCTGGCTCTTGAGAATGACAGGGAACAGGACCCATCCGAAGATGAGTCCAAACACTGCCACCCCGCCCGCGATCGCAGCATACTTCAGCTCCTTGGGCATTAGCATCTTGAATGTACTCTTGCTGTGTAAAAAAAAAAAAATTAATAATGATAGGAATAAATTATCAACATCATTGTTCTAGTAGGTTACCATCCAGCCGGCTCTCAATTTGTTAGGTTAAGATGGCGGGACATTTAAGGGGGGCTCCCCTTAAATGTTTTTTTTATTCTGTTTTTAGTATTTTTTGTTATAGCGGCAACAGAAATACGTCATCTGTGAAAATTTCAACTGTCTAGCTATCACGTTTCATGAGATACAGCCTGGTGACAGACAGACGGACGGACAGACGGACGGGCAGACCGCGAAGTCTTAGTAATAGGGTCCCGTTTTTACCCTTTGGGTACGGAACCCTAAAAATGAAAAATAAAACAATTATTTGCTAGCAAATCACATTCCCAATCCCTCAAAAAATTGTGTCGATCCTTTTACCAAACAGCCTGTATATGATGTTACGGTTATGTTTCATGAGTACCACATTCCCTAAAAGTATGTCCCTAGTTTTAACAAACACCCTGTTTTCTTATGGCCATACAAAGATATATCCATACAAAAATCAAGTTATTTCCACTTTAAAGGAACAGCCATAAGTTTTGATGTTACTTAATTTTGATTCCTATACCTCATGTATTTATGTAGCTTTAAGTTCGTCCTTCTTTTTTTCTCTTGTTTTTGCATGCCGATTTTATCTGATTCCATACCTTTTTTGCATGCCGATTTTATCTGATTCCACCTTTAAATATATATTTTACCTTTAAATTTGTCCCTTGTATTAAGACGCAAATATTATTAGATATTATGCTGTCCAAGATGCATTTTAATAACAAACCGAGTAACTTTGTAATGAGTATCTTTAAGTTTGCCTTTATTGTTATTAATAACAGTACTTAAGCTAATTATTTTATATGGTAATCTGTGGATAACGTCGTGAGTAGTGTATTTGTTAATTCTATTAGTTTAGTACTCCAATCATGTGTAATATTTAATATACTACTGTTTGTTGTCCCTAATAAATAAATAAATATATGCCGTTACAGGTATATAAAGTTGATGAGCTTTTCTGATGGCTATTCTCGATACGATTTTTACAACACTAAGCGGATGCAGATGAATACCAGTATTTTTACATGAAGCGAATGCCTATCTGACTTCCACAACCCAGTTACTGGGTAATACGTGGTTAGTGGTTACCAGACTTACTGGTTGTCAGACTTTCAGGCTTCTGACTACCCGTAACGATGTCAAATATCCACGAATGACAGCCGGGATCAACGCAACGGCTAAACGTGTTTTCCGAGGCATGAAGGAGTCTCGGTATGTAAAGATGGTAACCCATTCACAGACCAACCGCGGCAAGCTTAGCTTAACCTGAACGATCGACCTGTTATTATTTAGCCACGGGCGCCTCGCGTTTTCGTGTAGAATCTTATTAATATGTCGGTTGAAAGACTGGTCGCGACTGAGTTGATAATAATGGCTTGCCACAAGGGATAGTGTATATGGCATCCTTGTTTGTTGAAGTGGACGTTATTGCTAAGGTTGATGGATTAAAATGTGATTATATTCGGAATAGAGGTCGCATACGAGGTTTTGGAGTTGCTTGTGTGTTGTTCTGACGCTAATCGAGCAAGAATTTCAAGAAAACTATACATATAGTCAGCCGAATTTTTGCGACATCGAGAATAGTGCCCCTGACTATGCATAATTATTTTTGAAAGAGACTGTCCAACAGGTACAGTCACGAGCACCAATATGTCAACACTTGGCAACTTTAAATTGCGATTTTTTCATGAAAAATCGAATGCAACGTTGAAATACGACAATTTACATATACCTATGGGTTCGAAAATACTATGTTCCTACTGATATAAAATTTAATTCAAAAATAAAGGAGAAAATCGCCTTTGAATAAAGCCAAGTGTATACATACTTTTGCTCGTGACTGTACAAGTGACGACGGTCTACAAAGCCAGAAGCATGGACCTCGAAAAGACTAGGCTGTCACACAGATAATATATATACGAACGCCAGCACATCAAGCTACTACAATCTGTCAAATTTCTTAGATTTTCAACCATAGTATACATAATCTTATCATATAAAATCACTCGACAAAGTCATGATTATTAATGTCAAACAACGTTACGTGAAATATGACAGCGTCGCATTTTCTTACCTATAAATCTGAATGATTGGTTAGAATGAAAATCAATGAAACTTAGATACATGATATCTTCGAAACTATGCATTTTTTGACTACATATTCTAGGACTTTTTGTATTATTTTTACTTTTTTACCCTAGAGTAAAAAAAAACGTTGTAGCATAGTATCTAATAGCAGTGTAAGTTAAAGGCAGAAGATTATTAACCACGTACCTAGTTGATTTTTCAAAATGTTTTAATAAACTTCTTCCGAAATGTTTGTTAAAGTATTAGGTACCCAATGGAATAGCAATGAAAGCCACTCAATTTGAGAGTTCAGGGAAAAGTTATATTTAGTGACGAATTATTGGAAATTTTCAATATACATGAAAATTGGGTTTTCTTGAATTCCATAATTTTAGCGTAGGTAGATTTATGAGGTGCTTAAACGTTGTAAACGGTTCACACTATCACGTGCTGGAATAAAACGTAAAATGTCACTCTTTAAATGAAAATCAATTGCCGTACGTTAGTCTTGCCAAAACTCGAAAATGGGTCCAACCGATTTTGATGATTGTGTGCGCACCGGAGAAGCTCCATAACGAAAAAAAAACTAAGAAAGCCTAACATACACATAAGCTAGTGACTAATAGTTAAAAAAAAAACACTTTATACCATTTTTGCGACCTTGATCGACGATTATTAAATTAACAACTCCTTAGAACTGCTCAATCAATGAAGTTATAGATGACAGCTGTACTAAAGCATTTCTTTGATGGGAAACCAATCACCGCATTTGAAATGTGTCTTGGTTCACATGCACTTTCCTTGAGTACGTCTAGTCCAAGCTCACATTGACGATGAGAATAGTTGATGAGGAAATTACCCTGTCATGTTAGAGAAAATTGATTTACGGTGTAATGAATAGTGCGGTGCTTAAGGGCACTTTTCACATGGCTCCTTCAGTGTCATTAAAGTAAAACTAGTTAAAGTTTTTATGGATTTTTTTGTTGTTGAAAGTCTCAAATGAATTCGTTGTTGTAGAATTATAAAAATCTTAAAATTTTGATGAGCTGGAATCTTTCTTAGAGGATGGGTACAGTCAACAGCAAAAGTAGATGATTAAAATCAGAAATTCAATACTAATGAACGGAGTTCGCGTCAGAACTGTGTGGCGTCGAAGAGATTCAGAAGTATTCTACGTAGCAAGTATTCTAAGTAGTAGTACTTCGATGCCACACAGTTCTGACGCGAACTCCGTTCATTAGTATTGAATTTCTGATTTTGATCATCTACATTTGCTGTTCAAGGGTACAATCGCAGTAGACCGGGAAAAGAGGCAAGGGAGACCTTTGCCCTGCTGTATATTATAAATGTGAAAGTTTGTGAAGATGTTTGGATGTTTGTTACTCAATCACGCGTAAACCGTTGAACAGATTTGGATGAAAATTATCACATAGATAGACCATTTCCTGGATTAACACGTAGGGTACTTTTTGTCCCGATATTGCCACGGGATCGTAACTTACGCGGGTGAAACCGCGGGGCGCTGCTAGTAAATAATAATAATAATTTTTTAATGCCTTATTCTAAGGATAACTGAAACTTAGAAGTTAATTTTAGTATCGAAGACCGTCCGAAGTGATTCTGATGCAAGGTCCTTGGTTATTTTTTATTAAAGCTGCTACATTTTCATCTTCCCGTGGACTTCATCCTTGACTTATGACAACATTTCAGGAATGCCAATCTTTCAGTTTATCGCCACTACTGTAGTCTATAGTCCAAACCATCAAAGAATTCAGAAAATGGGCAATGCCACAATTAGCTGTCAAATGTTTCGCTGGTTTGACTAATTTGTCAATATCTATTTACAGTCCATTTACAGTTATTTTACCTCTGATTTGCATCACTGCAACCGTAACTCTTTTCCCGAACTTGAAAACACACTTAAAAATCCTCCCACAAGCGTTATTTCTACCTAGTTGGCAAATATTCCACGTCCACAAAAATCTTTCCCCAATGTGACCCAAGGGTCCTCTGTGTCAAGTAAGATTTCTAGAATATTAATGTTACTACCCATATCATTTATATGCTCCATAAAAAGCTCAGTAAAAAACATGACATAGGTGGGAACGCGCGAACGTAGGAAGGCAGGAGTAGAATTTTAATTTTTACAAGAATGTACCTCATGTTCTTAGATTAGGTAACATTTTCCTGTATTTACCTCGTTACTGTTGCGATGGATTCTTTTAAGATTAATTAAATGAATCTCGGAAATTTAGTTTTTGGCATATTAAGGCGAAATGCTATCGTAGTCACGTAGGTTTCGAGGGGGTGAAGCAGACGCGGACGGGTAAACGGCGCGCGGGGCCCCGCGCTCTGCCGCACTCGGCCGGCAAGCTATAGTCCGACCGCTGTAAGCGCGACCCTCTCTCGTGAACCAAAATACTTCTGCAGTGGGTCGCACATACGGCGGTCGGACTGTAGCGACAAGTAGCAGTTTTAGTTGGTACTAGTTGCACAGTAGGTATTTAAAGTACATAATATAATACATAATACTGTAATTAGGTAATTACAATATTATTTTATATTTATTTATAGCACCATATTATATCTATCTACTTACGAATACTGGCCTTCTTATAATAAAATAACTACTTATGAGTTCCTTTATCAAACCCAATTAGTTCGCTGTTTGAAAATGAATGGGTACTAAGTATGAGCACAAAATACAGATGGTACAGAAGGCAATCACATGCGTGTACTTCAATTTTCATACCTACGCTCGGCGGTCGCGCTAGGGTTGTCAACTTTGACTTATACACAAAAAACTATCGTGGTAGTGGCACTCGTATCTAGTTATTTGATTTATTGTTTGAGCTTCTTCTACAATATTAAAACAAAACAATAAACATAAGTAGTATTACAATACAAAAAGTTTACAGAACCAAAAACATAATAAAATTTGACATTTGTCAATTTTCACTGTCGAAAACCCCTAATAACTTCAAAACGGATTACCCTATTTACACAATTTATTTTGCCCTATCCGTTTTAGATCTAAACCTATCAAATGACACTAAAAACAACACAATATCTACACAAACAAAAAATCGTGTTTTCAACTTACGTAATAATTGGTGGCGTGAATTTACCTTACAAAAAAGTTACTTCGTTTATACTAATTCAAAATAGGTAACTATTATAAAAATCGGGCTTGCTCCATTTTTCCACTTCACAGACGCGTGTCTCAAGCGGATGGCACCCGCGCTCGCACTACTCCCAACCACTCCGAGATAACGTGTCCATGAGCGGTGTCTATGTGTGCGTTGCTCGAGCGCACTTTGTACGTAGATTGCCTATCTGTATTTTGTGGTATGAGAGATAGAATCCAAACCGGTTTTACCAAAAACCGGTTCTTACACAGGATAATTTTTTTATCACTACCTAAATTTTCATAGGGTGTCCTACCCATGAATATGAACAACTTTCACTATGGGACGAAATCTGACATCACGAAAAAAAATCCGCTGTTTCTTACAAAAATTCAATACATACATACTCGACCAAAATGTATGAATCAGATTTTTTTCGTGATTTCAGGGTCCCATAGTAAAAGTTGTTCATATTCATGGGTAGAACACCCTGTGAAAATTTGGGTGTTGATAAAAAAATTACTCTGTAGAAATGAAAAAACAGGTAAGTATAACAGCTTTTGTATTATTATAAAAAAAAATCGCTTTTCTGTTTCTAATAACAATAACAATAAAAAATAACAGCTTTTGTATTATTATAAAAAAAAAATAGTTTTTGTTTCTAAAACCAAGCAGCTGAAATCACACTGAAAAAGAGGGACGTGTTCTTGCTGTTGCAGTTGATTAAAAAAATGTACCACGTCAACAATTCTGCGACCGGTGATTTCTTTGACAGACTTTGTCTCACACTCATTTTCCACTTGATAGGGCAGGTCTTCTTGGGCGCTGAAACATTTGAAATAAAAAAGTGTATAAATGTAAAATTACTCAATAAAAGCCCCGATTACCTACTCTTTTTTATTACTTTAAATTATTCTCCATCGTATCAGATTTCTAAACGTAAAATACCATGTTTATAACTCAATCACAACTTTCCTATCAACTGTTAAAGAAAGGCCTTGCAATCACCATACTTTAGCAGGTAAAGATCCTTTTAAATATTTTTTTATTTATTCAAATATTTTTTTCGTCGATAAAATTAAGCTATGTTTCCCTCATTTCGTTATGTGCACATTATGAAGACTCACACTGTATTACATTAGCATAAAAAAAATTACAATTTCACTGTAGAGTAAACTTACTCGGCAATGTCATCACAGGTGGTGTGATTGACAGCGACTGAAGGTTCACATGTGCCGCATCGGATATTTCTGGTAGCTGTTGTAGTGAGACCATTCCTGTACCGTCAGTATCCAGTAGTTTTTCATGGGTGCTGAAATTATGGAAATATTTATAACAATACAAGAAAAACATAATATACCATGAAATTAACCTATTCACTTCAACAACTAACTTCATAGTGGTGGTGCGTTTTCGCTACATGCTGGGTAACTTGTAACCTACTTATAAGAATAAAGTCTACCCTCAATGTGCCAAAATAAATATAAGTAATAAAAAAATACACGTGACGTGATAAGAACCGGTTTTTAACTAGAACCGGTTTTCTTGAAGTTCCATTCCCAATATACTATAAAAATACCGCCAAAAACGGATTTTGATAAAAACCGGTTTTTAGTCGTATTCATGACGTCATCTCTACTTAAAATTCAAAGTCCTGACTGACTTATCAACGCATAGCCTAAACCGCTGGTCCTAGAGACAAGAAATTTGGGTGTGTTCTTTGTGAAGAGTAGGTATCCACTAAGAAAGGGTTTTTCGAAATTCCACCCCTAAGAGGGTGAATGAGGGAGGGTGAAATTTTACGCGGACGAAGTCGCGGGCGGAAGCTAGTAAGTAATGAAAAATACACGTGACGTGTTAAGAACCGGTTTTTAAAGAACCGGTTTTCTTGAAGTTTCATTCCCAATATACTATAAAAAGAACGCCAAAAAACGTTTTTGATAAAAACCGGTTTTTAGTCCTATTGATGACCTCTAACATACAAATTATACCTACGCGTTTTTTTTTTTTGATATCCGATAAATATAGTGGGTCATTGTACTCATCATTATGAGCAACTTTTACTACAGGACCAAACCCGAAATCGCGAAAAAAAATTTGGTATTTTTGACGAGTTATGCGAATATAAAATATAACAGCTGATTTCTTTTTCGCGATTTTAGGTTTGGTCCCATAGTAGTTGTTCATAATGATGAGTACAATGACCCCCTAGAGTTATGGGATAAAAAAAAACACTTTGTATTTTCAAAGGCGAGAAAGCCTAGTACACACTGTACACAGGGTTAAATTAAATTAGCTAGCGAAACTCCGCAGACGTGGCGGGTATACTAATATAAGTAGATAAGTAAGCAAACTTACTCAAAAAACTTGGGTGATACTGATTGAAGTTATACTACTGCCCCATCAGATGTTTCTGACACTTGTGGTGGTGTGACGGCTTTACTCATTCCTTGTGAGTCAGCTGGCAACTCCGCAATGTCAGACTCAGTGTTGATAAGAGTTCTGTAAAAACATAATAATAAACCATTGTATAAATAATGCTATTGGGGTGTAGGTACCTACATGAAAGTTTTAGACCATTATTATCTATCTTTCTTAGGCCGTTTACACATTATGCCGCAGCATCAGTCACTCTTGGATTTGTATGAACCACCGAACACGGCGCCGCACCGCGCCGGCGGCGGCGAGTTTTGATAAGACCTATCAAAACTCGCCGCCGCCACCGCGACGCCGTGTGTGGTGAGGGTTCATACAAATCCAAGGGAATACAGAGGCACACGCTATCACGGCATATTGTGTAAAGGGACTTTCAAAAAGAATGTTGTGTGCTTGTACAATAAATAAGAGTTAGTACGTCAATATCAAAATTGGTAATTTTTGGGATAATAAATAAAAAACTTACCTATTCAAGTTTAACAATTTCAGCTTCTTGAGCTTCAGTCCTGAATATTTTTTATTTTTATTTACCATTTTTGCGACTAAGGTATCACTTTACACTTCAATGTTCGCTTGAATAGTTGGCGACAACGGGCGCAATAAAGTTGTACACGGGTGCTCTCTAAGACGCGCTGCGGCCGACTGACGGGACTGCGGGAGCGGTGGGATTGGGTGGGATGTCCGTCCTGCGCGCACGCTTTTTATAAATATTTCTTTTTAAAATTCTATTTGCTCTGTTACATTAAAATAAACCCATAATCCCCTAATATATTTAATGGTGAACGTATAGACGAAATTTTATTGAAATTGCTTTAATTACAATCGAATAAAACTGGTTTTTCTCATAAAAAAGGCTAATTTTGAGGAAACTTTGCGATTTTTTTGTATCGAGTCAAATTATGTCAATCGTGTTTTGGCCCCCATAATTCACTAAAGAAAATCTTCAATTTTAATAATCATGAAAAAAAATTTGGTAAATTTGTAGTTTTTGAGGACAAAAATTGGTTTTGCGTGCAGGCGAAATGCGTCAAAACATCTTCTTTGTGACGCATTTCGCCTTAAGTCCTTCACTGGTCCTGAGTGATTATTTTTAGTAGGTCGGGTCTTTCATTTTTGGGACCATTATACCGGGAACGTATAGACTTTAGGCGAAATCACATTTTGTCGTTAGCCCGTATTCGGGTTCTCGAAAGACTTTACTAGAATTCGGGCACCCGATGCATTAATTGCACTCCTCATCGCACTGGAATACGGACTAACGACTACGAGTAGTTTGAATGATGTCGAGAATACTAATGTGGCGATTGGCAAAGCACTGATGGAAGTGAAAAAACTGGCGTTGGGTATTCGAATTCGGGTAACCCAAACGATAAAGTTGGACTAGATTGTCCGAAGACGGACGTACTCGACCCCGTTCATTTACACTTGGTCGTTTAGGTACCCCAATTCCATAGGCAATCGAATTCGATAGAAGGAGCAAGTGTAATTGCGCCATTTCATTATTTGATTTGCTTAGAGATTTTTCACTCGCTCGGTCCTGTGAATCGAATGCAGGATGTAAAATTTAAAAATAAGTTTTCAAGACAATACACTTGTACTCCGGAAACCGGAGCGGTACCAGAGTTACCGACATAGCTTGCAGAGTAAGCAAGCTGAAGTGGCAGTGGGCTGGACGTGGACATGTTTGTTGTCGAAGGACCGATGGCCGGTGGAGCAGACGAGCCCTGGAGTCGAGACCGCATATCGGCAAGCGTATTATGGGACGCCCCCTAGCTAGATGGACCGACGACCTTAAAAAATGCCTGGGACAGTCTGGATGCGGAAGGCGGAGGACAGAGTGTTTTGGCGTAGCCTAGAAGAGGCCTATGTCCAGCAGTGGACTGCGATAGGCTGAGTTGATTTGACCCGTGTTAATTGCGTTATCTAATAACCAACACAGATCTCCATCTCCAATAATTGTATATGTCATCATCACTTTTTGCCGACGGCTTTCTCTAAGGCAAATTTGTGTGCAAAATAAACTATTGTCTATATTTTATCCATTTGTTGTTGGACCAGCCTTTCATGACAAAACTTTCACCCTTACCAACACTGAAGCCTAGCAGCGACTCTGTTATAATCAGAGGGCAATCGCTTTCAAAGCGTTTGGTATTACTACAACAACTTTTAATAGGATTGACATTAGCCTTTTGGTTGCTTATGTCAGTCCCATACATTTTTGATTTTCCATCATCGTTATCGCTGATAGAATGTCATTACCTTCCTGCCCTCTGTGTCCCAAAACATGCAGTCAAAGTGACCTCTGCGCTTCCACCGACAACGCCGTGGAAGTAGCGTAATTTTGGGCCAACAAGATCTGAAATATAGTCGTGCGACACGAAGAACTCCTGTTAAATCTTCTGGGGCCCTATAACATAACATACATACATAATCAGCCTATAATGTTCCCACTGCTGGGACACAGGCCTCCTCTCTGTGAGAGGGAGTGGGCCGTAATCCACCACGCGGGCCCAGTGCGGGTTGGCAGATGTCACATGTCTTCGAATTTTTGGTTCTAGGACATGCCGGTTTCCTCACGATGTTTTCCTTCACCGTTTTGAGAGCAGTGGAACGACATATCACTGACAATAAATTGGTGTTTTGTCATATCACTAGATAGTTTTAGTAAGAATACGTAATAAACAAGAATATTCGACATCTACCGGGATTTCGTGAAATCCCTGACATCCTCATTTCCCTGCGACATAATTATACATTTTTAAATTCTATTTTTAATCGTTGTTCTTCCACGTTTTTTCTTTACATTTTTGTCCAACCTCCTCTCATTATCCTTCGATCCTATATGTACCTCATTTGTATTAAATTAAACCATTTTTCACACCAAACTCCTTAAAAAGTTAGACGCTTTTCTTTTTTTATCGTTTCAGAGAAACGTGGAAAAAACAAAAGAGGGGTTTCAAGAATACCAGCTAATTTTCCGATTGTAGGGCAAATTCTCCTTTTCATAAAGGGAACAAATGAACATTGATAAAGTCTATAGAAATAAAATTTAAATACTGTTCCTTGGTTAGCGCATCTTTTGAGAACGGCTGGACTGATCTGGATATTCAATGTTCGTATAGGTTTCGAAGTAAAGAAAAATTTGAAAAGTGTCCCGGAAAAATTTCAAATTCGGGTAAAACAAGTACTCCTTTTTCTATGGTATTTTTGTACGACCTCAAGATTATATTGACATTTTGAACACGAAAACATCTGTCGGCTCAGCGAGTATGAAGTAAAAAAAAGGTAAGTACGTACGTGCAGGTGTCCGCGTGTCAAGACGGTCGGGTAGCGACTTGCGATAGTGCACTGCTTTTAATCAGCGGGCGGACCAAAGTACACCCGAACGACATGCTGTCTTTAGGTAGACTTTCTTTTCAAGTTTTATGTTTTTGAATTTTTCTGTGAAGATAAAAGCTTGATCTAGATTTATTATGTGCTCCAGACTTACACGTTAACCTCCATTGCTAAAAGGTGAAACTTAAACTTTCCAAACGATATTCTTCCATGTTCTTTCATTCTGGGATAGGTACACTTCCGTATTTCAAATGGACGATTATTTTTTCCAATCCTTCTACATTTAGATGCAATAAGCAAACTAAACTCTAAGTTTCTTGAAACTAATTATTATAAAGGAAGATCAAGACAACAAGATGTTGATGGTTAACTATATAATCCAACCCTACCAGTAGCTTCCTAGTCTATATTTCACGTGACACGTGTATTTCGGCACGACGACACGAGTAATATTAATTTCAAAGTATTATATAAATAGTTACACGTATAAATATCTGTTTTCCTTCAAAGTTAAGATCACTAATAGCGAATTAACCTAATTAAATACATCGTTCTATATTTGTCAATCGTTTCATGATGAGACAGAATTATGTTTTGAATACGTTTAGTGTTGAATTGTTGTGTAAGTGGGCCTTTATTGAACATTGCACATACCAACAGCACTAGTATAGTCAAGAAAAAAATACAATTTGAATAAAAAGTACGTACGTGAAATATATTGCTGAAGTCCAGTTTTCAGTTGACGTGTACTAACAAGGGCCCAAGGCGGACTGTGGGATATGCGGCACGCGTCACTATTAAGGGGTGGTTCTGAAGTATTTGTATTGTCTTGACATTCATTGGAACTACTATTAAATTACAAAAAAAATGGTCTGTTTGTAATTGTATAGTTTACCTTGATTTTTAGGAAACCGAAGACGTTAAATTTTGTTCTGGATAAAAAAGTGATGCCAGTTAAAATAAAAAAAAAAATATATAAATCTGTAAATAAAATAAGTTTTCAAATGCATTTGAATTTTTTGTCACTACTTATCTTTACGAGTTGGTACTTTGTTTCTTTTTCTTTTCATTTCTTTAAAGCAGGAGTCTAGAAAATAATGCTGAATGATGTAGCAATACTTCATCATCATCATCATCATTTCAGCCGAAAGACGTCCACTCTGGACATAGGCCTCCCCCAAGCACCTCCGCTTCGACCGGTTCTGTGCTTCTCGCATCCAACGGGTTCCTGCGGCCTTCACAAGGTCGTCGGTCCACCTTGTGGGAGGCCTTCCAACGCTACGTCTTCCGGTACGGTTGCCACTCCAGAACCTTTCGGCCCCATCGGCCATCTGTTCTGCGAGCAATGTGCCCTGCCCACTGCCACAATGCCACTGTAGCAATACTTGGGCTATTAAATCTACCACGGGCTGAATTCCGAAACAATAGTAAATACCCGGAGTAAATAATACAAGGAGTAAAAAAACGCAAGTCCTGAAAGTAGTTTGTTTATAATTGACTACTGGAATCCATTTCGGTAACTTTTAATATAGGTTTTTTTTAAATTATGTATTTTGCCATACTGACCGCCCATTGAGCCAAAGAAAATTAAATCTTATTTCGGTATGTAAAGTTGGTCACCCATCCATAGATCGACCGCGGCAAGCGTAGCTTAACCTGATTGATCAACCCGTACGGCTGTTATTACTAAGCCACGGGCCTCTCCGTTAATTATGTTATAATATTGTATTAATAAAAATCGCATTCACAGAACTCCGATTTTATTGGAAAAAATAAAATATGAGCTATGAAATTTTCCTGTCATTGCTGGCTATAGCTAACCTCTCAATCTGAAACAAGGTGGCCTGTGATTTTTTACTTTGAAGTATTTGTTATTATACACCCCTTTCCACTTACTGCTGTCCATATTTTATTACTCATTCGTATTGGTTGGATTTTTCCTATTCTTGAAGGTATGTAATTTTAAAGTCATGACGTGGTATGGAGGCAAGGACGTTATAGACTACAGGCCCTTTGCCCGATAGGATTTCCCATAGAAAAAATCATGAACTTTTTCATCCATACTAATTAATATTATAAATTCGAAAGTAACTCTGTCTGTCTGTATGTTACCTTTTCACGCCTAAACCACTGAACGGATTTCGATAAAAATTCACAGAGAGATAGACTGCATCCCGGGGAAGGACATAGGATAGTTTTTATCGACATACCTCGCGGGCGAAGCCGCGGGCGGAAGCTAGTATTACCTATATAATCAGCCTGTAATGTTTCCACTGCTGGGATGGGATGGGAGGGTGAGAGGGAGTGGGCTGTAGTACCGACCGTCGGTAGATGTCACATGTCATCGAATTTTTGGTTCTAGGACATGCCGGTTTCCTCACGATGTTTTCCTTTACCGTTTTAACTAGCTTCTGCCCGCGACTGCAGAAGCTAGTTAAATTATAAAATCGTCTGCGTGAAATTTCACCCTCCCCCCATTCACCCTCTTAGGGGTGGAATTTCGAAAAACCCTTTCTTAGTATCCACTAAGAAAAATTTCATGTCTCTAGGACCTAGCGGCGGTGGTGTGTTGTGCCAGTAAATGAATGAATTTCAGAATTTTATTAAGTAGATGTAAAAAAAGGGCCTTTTAATCGAAATCTTGGTTGATATCCCCACGAGTCGTACTCAGCGCTTCTCCTCCACTTTTATTATGCGCACAGCCAAAGTGTGGAACTCTCTGCCGGCATCTGTGTTCCCTCCCACATTTAACCCGTCTGCCTTCAAAGCAAGAGTGAACAGGCATCTTCTGGGCACGCTCGTTCCATCATAGACCTCATCTATCGCTTACCATCAGGCGTGATCGGGGTCAAGAGCGGGCCCATTTAGTAATAAATAAAAAATAAAAAAAAGAAATCCGTTTATTTTATACGGGATTGAGTAATAAACTTTTACATTTATAAAATTAAAGCGCGATTAGTAAGGGGTAGGTAACTACTATGATCTATTCTGCCCCCTTCATTTTTATCAAAGAAAGGAGAGGAATATCTTTATATAAAAGAACATTAACTAGAATAACATTTCAGTTTTAAGACGTTTAATTATGCAAAAAGTCACGAAAATATATTTTTTTATTTACACCGAAGGAAATACAGGAGGAGGAGGAGGAATTATCAAGATCTAGAAATATTTATAAGACAAAAAGGGGCGAAGAGCTCGCTGGGCATCAAAAAACTCATTCGCATTGTAAAAAAAAGATGGTTAATTTCCACCCTTTAAAAAATTCTCGACCTCATTTGAGGCAGTTGCTTGTCTTCGTTTTCCCTTACAAACTATAAATTTCTTTAATTTCCCTCTACCAGAAAGAAATAGAGAATCATCATCTGCCTAGCCTTTTCCAACTATGTTAGGGTCGGCTTCCAGTCTAACCGGATGCAGCTGAATACCAGTATTTTACATGGAGCGACTGTATATCCGACCCCCATAACCTAGTTATTGGGTAATACGACACCCCTTGGTAAGACTGGTTGTCAGACTTTCGGGCTTCTGACTACCCGTAAGAAAATTTTTAAGAAAGAAATAGAGAATATATTGAAAGAAAGAAAGAAGTCAAACCCTAATAACATGTCATCATACCGCCCCTCGACCACTAAATACTCTGTGTCGGCAAATTACAGCGTACACCATTCGATTTGTCTTCAGTTCAAAGTAAAGGGTGAAAAGTTCTATAAATATTTCAGTGGAGTAAGTTTTCCAATAATTTCTTTAATGGGTGTATTTGTTTGTGAACTACTTAATTTGTTAGTTTTTAAATGAAAAAGATTTGTTGTAAAACGTTTATAAAAATAAGTTAGTGTTAGGAGGAGTTCTCATCGTCTGCCTAGCCTTTTCCCAACTATGTTGGGGTTGGCTTCCAGTCTTACCGGATGCAGCTGAATACCAGTACTTTATACGATTACCCTTGGTAAGACTGGTTGTCAGACTTTCGGGCTTCTAAACTACCCATAAAGACTGTCAAAGATCTACAAATGCTTAACGTGCTTTCCGATGAATGGAGGGTTGATTAGTAGGTGGTTTATGGAATGAAAAATGCAAGGTAGTTTGTAGAACGCCCATTTTATTTATCGATAAAATAATACAAAATAGTAAAACACAACAATGTCAATGTAATTTTTAAATAATTGAACATTTATTAGCACTTTTATAATACCAGGGTAGGTAGGTACAGCCGCCAGCACATCAAGCTACCCGAAACTGTCAAATTTTCCCAATCGAACTTGAACCTTATACTTTAGCGATAAAGTTGAAAATCTATTAAAGAATTTGACAGATTGCAGTAGCTTGGTGTGCTGCGTCTGTATCTAACTTTTTTTTACCATGGTGATATCGGATGTTACCATAGAAAAAAAAGTCATATCAGATATATCCTCATGGGAGGGTTTCGGACCCCTACCGACTAAAACCTCACTGTTCCTTTTACTAACATAAGGCGATTGGCACACTGCACCGCATCACGCAGCGGGACGCAGATAACAGCGCGCGTGATTTTTTACATATAAATTCAATAAAAACGCGCTTCCGTGCGGGGAATTTGGCTCCGTTTCACGCACCCCGCTGCGTAATGCGGTGCAGTGTGTCAATCGCCTAAGTCGGGGGTCCGGGAGGTACATGTACATTCGCCACAACCCCGACTAGTACAATCCGCCCCAAAAAGATGTTCACAAGATGTTGAACAAAGTTTGGTCCCTATCCACGTATAGGTACAAAACACTACTTACTTACGTACTTGTACAATTTATTTTACCAACCACCACCAACTGGTTAAATTAGCCATTTAGTTAACCACCTGGCCTTTGGAAGTAGTGCCTGCCTCGCGTCGCTTTCTTTGCTCGCACGCGGTTGAACACAGTTTTAACCTAACCTATTCCATTTGGTCAGGGTGCCCTGGCTTCCCCCCCGGTGGGTTCCCGCATTGTCGAGGCGGGGGGGCTCAGTAGCCGTGGCTTGGACACCCACGGTGAAGCGAAGAGGAACCCGAGGAGGGGCCGCTCGTCAGGGCTTTTGCCGACAAGCCGACGACGTAGCGGCCAACATGTAGGTTGCGGTGCCGCTTGGGCGACATCGCAACTGAGGCGGGCCGCGATGTCGTACCGGAGGCATCGCGGCTGAGGGTTGGAGGCCGCGGCGGGAGAGGAGTGCCGGTATTACGGTGCGCCGCTCTCCCTACCTTCCGCGGCCTTGACGGGGTCGCCACCGTTCGATGGCGGACGCGGTGGGGCCGCAGGGGAAGAGGAGTGTTGGTATGACGTTGGCCACTCTCCCTATCCTCTGCGGCCGAAAATTGGCAGGCGGCGGGGCCAATGACCTGACCCGTCGCAGGGGAACCAAGGGTGGCAGAGACGGGGTCGTCTGGCGCCCATGTGCTGGTTTGGTCCCTGGGGTGGTCACGGTGTGCTATGTGTTCTGGTGCGCCGGTGATGGGGAGTACTCCCCGGAGGACGGACAGCCGCGGCGGGTTCACGGATGAGTGCTAACGCGTGCCCGTGTTCCCGCCATAAGCGGCAGAGGAGGACACCGTGGAGTTTTAGTGGGTTAGAGTCCCACATAACTGCACTATCTCCCCGTGGTAGTGCAGAATGCATGAGCATTTCTCCGCGCCGTTTAGTTAAAAGGCTAGGCGGTTAACTAAACGGCTAATTAAACTAGTTGGCTGCGAAATTAACACCATATTTACATGTAAATAAATAAAAAGGTCCTCCAGACCGTCTCAACGGAGACTAGCCTTCGGCGCGGGAGATTTTTACACAAGTGTACGCGCAGACACAGATGCGCTCCCTCTTCCCTCACTCTCATAGTCCAAAGGGACGGCAAGCCGACACGACCGGAGAGAGATCAGGCGCATACATAATTATACATATAATCTAACCTACCTATCTAACGGGCCCCATCATCAGTGCCTAACCTACATGTTACATTTTGTAGGTATTCATGTTGAAATTCCGCACGTGTATCTAAACCAAGGTTTACAAACATACCCGCAATGAATACCTAATAATAACAATACAAACCTTTTCTCTTCCCATTTTCCGTTTATGTATAAAATACAACAGTATTATTTACGGTTTAAAGCTGTGCTCAGTCTGTGGCGAATTCCGCGAAGGGCATGCGATAACAGGGGTGCTATTCTGTAAAAATCTCACCGTGAAAACTTAGGTGAAGTGAGCGTGGAGTGAGCTGTCAATAGGGTCAATTCCTAGCAAAAACAAACTCACTTCACCTAAGTTTTCACGGTGATATTTTTACAGAATCGACCGGCAGGATGATGATGATACACCTTTTCTAAAGATAGCTTCGGCCCGCGATCGCGTATCACATCGCCTGCCCGCGCTATTATTTCGTTTTCGCTTAGCGTTCGTTCGGACTTTTTTACTTTTGCTCAGCTCCTAAAACGGGTCAAGGGTTAATCCTATAGGCTTCCTCAAGAATTCGGCTATCAAATGAAAAAATATTTTTTCAAATCCCACTAGTACCTACCGTAGTTCCAGAGATTGGCGCGTTCAAACAAACAAAATCTAGAGTTTGTTTGTTGTTTGCCCCTGATAGACTTCACCGCGTCCCGCGCGGGATTCACCCCAGTCTGGTTAAAGCTTTAAACACGTGTCGAAATTAAATATTCAATTTTATGAAGTAAGGCTAAAGTTAAGTAGTTACTTAGGTATAATAATTAACCCGCAACCATGTTTAAAAAATTATCAAAATATCACGCTTCTTTTGGTTTCAGAAAAGTTTTGCACGCAATTAACGAAATTATAATTATTTTAGCATTGCTTTTGTAGAAATTGAGTCTAAAGTCATAGGGATGAAATGAAACCCATAATTATTTTAGAACGAAATGTTCTAATTTATGGTCTGCAGCCATGAAGATATTTTCCACTGTGCACGGATTTACTGTAAGGGAAAAAATAAAAATAAAAATACCTATTGCACAAAAACAAAACTTTAAATCACAAATAAACGATGTTTAATATATTCTTGAACCTGCATCACACAAGATCAATAGAAAGATAAAATAAAGTGGAACAGTGAATGAAAAAACTCAAAGTTTTTTTATCTGAAAGAAAATTGATGTTTTAAGAGGAAATGCGGTCGGAGAGACTTTTGAAAAAGCCTAAGTAATAAAAAGTCATAATTCGAGGTTTGACTCTCGCCTATTTCCTCTTCCAATACTGGACTAATTTAAAAGATATTTCTTAAACTGACTAAGAAGGATATATACCTACTGTGTCCTTATGTTTTTCTTTTTCAATAATAGTTGTCAAATTTGTACACTAGGCCTCTGTTGACAGCGGTTTAAATCGGCTTTATTTGAGGTTTCTAGTGCTTATAAAAATAATGTATCATCAAAAAGGAAAACATATAAAAGTAAAAAATCATTGCTTTATGATCGAAAACAGGCGAGAGCGTTTTTATGGAGAAAAGACCACCCGCATTTCCTCTTGAGGGAATTATTTACTTCTATTTTTGTAGCATCATTTTCACTCAGAAACAGTGCAGTGCAGTCACTACTATGAAAACTGAATATGGCTGTTGTGGCTAAAGTAGCGACGAAGTTTGTGGAAGATCGCATTACAGGAACTTAATTTTTTTAGTGAAGGTATTACGTACGTATATCAAACCATTTATCATCATAACCAGCTTCCAAACGTGCAGCTCTTACTGATTCTCGTAAAGCATGGGTTAATACTGAAGCGAGACACAATGCTGGTTCACCGGAAGCTAAAAGAAAAATATTTTTGTCACAGAAACCGTTCACTATACATATAATTTAATTTTTTTAAACGCCAAAAAAGTATAGAACCTTTCGATTGTAACACTCCAAATGGGTTTTTAGAGTTTCTTCGGAAATACACTCTAAAATCTGCTGGTATGTCTTTGATTCCTGGAGGCTTGTAAGTCCATGTACGATCAGTGAGTAGCCTACCGCTTTCAGGGTCAAATACCATTTTCTCTGAAGTCCAGTAACCAAGACCCATGACAAAGGCTCCTTCGATCTAAAATTATTTGAAAGCTTACAATCGTCGACTTTATTCTTAAACGGATAAGCATCATTATTTCATTCGTCGATTTATTATAATTTAGTACATAAACCCACCTGAGCAACATCTATTATTGGACTCAAGCTCCTTCCAGTATCCTCCAGCAAATCTACCCTTCTAATATCATGATTTCCTGTCAAGATATCAACTTCAACTTCGAGGGCGCATACTCCATACACATCATAAGGTTTTACATCATCTTTGCTTGAATACATGTAAGAGGCTTGCAAATCAACTCCCACCGTATAAGCTTTCTGAACAAGATCCTCCCACGAAGGGTTACCCATCTTTTCTCTTAGAGGATCCAACCTTTCCAAAATAATCTCACAGGCTTTCATTGTGGCAAATGATACGCATTCACTACCAACACTGGCTCCAGTCGCCATAGCATTTGGAGAAGTAAAGCTAGAACTTGGCTTTACGCTAATCTTCTCCAAAGGAATCCCAAGTGTGTAGGCACAGACTTGAACAACTTTTGTGTTGATACCTTGACCCATTTCGATCCCTCCATGAGTTATCACTACTGACCCATCCGCGTGGTAAATGGATATAAGTGAATTATATGGTCCAATGTAAAATAATTCGTAATTCATTGGCATAAGTGTCAATGCACGTTTCCTCCACCGATTGTTTTTGTTAAATTGTTTTACTTCTTCGAGTCTTTCGTTGTAATTTGAATCTTTTTTTAGATGGTCTATAAGGTCTGGTATAGGATTGTCTTCTGTAGTCATATTTACTAATTTGACGCGTAACGAATCTTTTCCGGTTGTGTGGGCAATTCTTTCCATAATGTTTTCTATCATTGCAATGCCTTCGCTCGAAGCTGGAAAGTTAATGGCAACGTGTTCGTATTATTTAACACACGAAAAAAATTTGCCTGATTTTATTTATAGAATTTTCTTCGTATATCTTTGTTTAAAAACGTTTAAAATTATTTAGAAAGTTTGAATGTAATGCAAATCTGGCCTGTTTTATTTTTGTGATGGGTAAGATTTACATAATGTAACACAAAATCCCTTATGTGTATTTAGCTTCTATTTATACTTCTAGAGATTGAAGCGCTTATGATTTGGGAAATCTCATTACCAAACACAGCACCACAACAGCTATCTGACGCAACACGCAACGCCAAAATATAGAATGGGAAATCGACTTCAAACGGATTTACCAGCATTCAGCATACATAAATATCGGACATGTCTTGCGTTATAAATTATCTGCCCACTCAGTTCAGTTCCGACGAATGTGATACCTTGTTATTATAAAAAAAATATCTGACATCACTATAGCGACATAAAAACCCGACCGTATACATGCAAGCTGGCTGTAGTACATGTTAAAAATACAATTTTATAAAATATGTAAGTACTTTATCAAAAATCGTGTTTGTTTCGTGTTTTGATATTTTACAGTCGTTACTGGTAGTTAGAAGCCTGAAAATCTGACAACCAGTCTTAGTAAAGGGTATTACCCAGTAACTGGGTTGTGGAGGTCATAGGCGGTCGCTCCATGTAAAATACTGGTATTCAGCTGCATTCGGTTAGACTGGAAGTCGACCCCAACATAGTTGGGAAAAGGCTAGACAGATGATGATGATTTGTGGGTGAGCACTGCTCTTGTTTCTAGGTTATGAAAACAGAAAAGCTGCATAAATATCTGACAGTAATGTTTGAAAGTAGAAATGTCAATGATAAACCATTGATTTTGTGCTCGTGCTCGTACAATATGCTCGTTTATAGTAAATACTATGTAAATGTATGAATGTATGTATGAATGCGGAAATACATAGTCGGTACTATGTATTTCGATCGAATCGTGAAAGAAATCGAAACCTAGTGTTAGTAAAGGGCGTCATCTAGTCGAATGTTTTAGTCTGCATATTTGTTAAATTATAAAACTAAAATATGTCCGCTTAAAATATTCTCGATATCCGTGTTCATAACAGACAATCACGATATGTGTACAGTACAATACACGTGGTTTATGTTACACACAAAGATATGGTAAAAACAAAGAAATTGCTTTGTTTTCAAACCTCGATACTAAAGTAATATATTTATTTGGCAATACTTACACGGCGCTCTACACCAGGTGTTAGATGGTGTGTCTGTAATAACACTGTTAGCTTCAACATACCATCGTCGAGGGTCATAGCAGTTGAAGAAATGGTTCACAGTTATAGGAGCGATAGTCTCGTTGGGAGAACATCCATTGTCCTGGTAGAAAACATTCTTCAGATATTGGATTTCACCTTCTTCATTGACTCCAACCTGATCGTAATAGGTTCATAAAATAAAATGATCTTTAAGAGCAGATTTTTCAAAAGGCACAACTTTATCTGAGGAATAAATATTGAGGTTTGACAGGTTTCGCTTTGAAAGTTGCCTCTGCCGTCGACAAGGTGCGGCTCGTGAATTTGAGTAGGTACTAAAACTAAAAAAACCTACTAAAACTTAAAAAATCAGCGCTAAACCTAGTTAATAAACAAAGGGTAAATGACTTTGTTTAAATATCGAAAGAACGTTCTAGAACTTGAAACACATTTGTGGGGGAAAAGGATTTTTTATTTTATAATCGGATACATTATTTAATACCCACCCTCATTAAAGCGGTTCTATTTATAACGAACGAATGTAAATATCATGGAAGGTAAAAGTAAAGAAATAACCTTTCGTAATGAAATACCGTTTCCATAATTATGTGTGTTTCTGTGAGAAATAATACATTAGTATTCATGAACAAAGCCAAAAGTACACTCAAACCATACCATGTAGCAGTTTACCTAAAATTAAATTAAGATTCTCAAGTAGCACAAACCTAAGTAGCAATTAATAAAGGTCCCAACTTTAGGTAATAATAAAATAGTTAGCAAGTAGGTAAATGACCATAAAATCCTGGAAGTAAGTAATTCTGTAAAAGGTGTGAATTACTTAGTTCATTATATATGTATAATATACATATTACACTTACCTCATAGTTTGAAGTTGTGGGCAGGCGTTTCCCCACAATTCTCATATTAGTTTCCAATGGTAGTATGAATCGGCAAGTTTTTCCTAGATGATGGGTAACTAAGGCTGCAGCACAAGCTATTTGACAGGATCGTGTTATTTTACCTCCGTAGCCACCACCTACTCTTCGTACCACCACTTGGATGCTGAAAGCAATAAGTACAAAGTTTTTTTGTACAAGTCTTGGGCATGTTTATTATTTATTACATTATTTTCATTTCTTTATTTTCTCAGATCCAATTTTTTATTTGTTTCTATTTTTATGTTTGTTTCATTTATTACTTTTCTTTATTTATTACGAGTAATTGGACAAACTTCTAATACTAAAGAAACTAACAAACTATTAAAATAAAAATAGAATATCCTAACCTAACTAAATCTATTAAAAAAATTATGTTTAAAATTGTTTCTTGTTTGACACAACGTTGTGATAATTCTTCTAAATTTCAACAAATGGAATAAAGTATAATATTTTCAAAAATATAATATTTACGGGAGCAGTGGTGGCCAAGTGGTGACGGCCGAGTTGTAGGTCGTAGGTTCGAACCCAGATAGGCGCTTTACTTTGTGTACATTATATCATCACCACTGCTCTCAAAACGGAATAGGTACATCGTGAGGAAACTGACATGTCCTAGAACCAAAAATTCGAAGACATGTGACATCTACCAACCCGCACTGGGCCCGCGTGGTGGATTACGGCCCACTCCCTCTCACAGAGAGGAGGCCTGTGTCCCCGTAGTGGAAACATTATAGGCTGATTATGTATGTGTATTTACAAAAATAGGCTACACACCTGTTTGTGGGTATATTCAAACATTGAGCAATTGCAACATTTGTCAAATCAAGCCACTGTGTCGAAGATATGACCTCTAAGCCGTCTTCAGTAGGCCGAACAATACAAGTCTGTGGTTCCATGTAAAAATGATATTGAGATTCCAATTTATATTCGCCATTGATCACATATTTTACATCGTTACCGACCTCTTTTGGTTGTACAGTTTTATTATTAACTACCCTTTTCTCCTTTTCAGGAGATTTCAAAACATCATCTATTTTTAGCAAAGGCTTATTATTGCTAATATGTTTATATGTTATTTTCACGAGTTTTGCTGCTTTGTTGGCTGTTTTTTCTCTGTCAGCAACTACAATTCCTACTGGGTCTCCATAAAACTTGATTTGGCTTGAGCACAGTATTTCTTCATTTTCGTCTACTAGATTACAACTCGTTGCTGTAAATGAATTAAGTCCGGGTATGTCTTTAGCAGTGTAGAATGCTATGACGCCTTGTAGTTTCTGAAATAAAATGCTGTCATGAATACTTTGCTTGTTATTTTTTAGGAAAGCGTTTCATATACATGTCTGGTAAAAGAAGCGACATATAAAAGAGTGAAGTTCTTATCAAAATGAAAAACTATTACAATGCAAAAATCTGGAAAAAAAAACAGCTGTTCCATTTAATAGTGTAATCAAGTATTAAAACGATCAAAATGCGTGGAACTCCTGTTTATAGTATTTTAAAATTCATACTAACAAAAGCCTCAGTAGTATCAAAACCGCTTATGACACTTCCCGGTGTAACATCAGCAGTAACAAAGGCTGCAAACACTTCATTAGGTTGTCTTGGCAGATCATTGGCAAATATAGCCTCACCACTGCACTGCACAAGCCCTTCCAACTTTGGTATAGGCTGATTCAAGGGCCAAATACTTTTATCAGTGTCAAAGATTTGGGTTCCATGGGATGTGTGCCTTTTTATCGCTTCGCCTCCTGATTTTAGTTTTGGATCTACTCTGTCATCTGGGCACAGACTGAGAATGGCCTGCAAAATTTAACTCCACAATAAAAATGATTAGGGACAAGAATATGTTTATCATGCAACCGAAGTTGTGTAGATTTCTTCTGTTCATTTAAAATGTTATATTTCATTACTTACTTTGTAATACAAAGCAATAGCCAACATTTTTCTAAAAGCAGCTGATGGTTCAGGCGGAGCTTCTTCAGGCATTATTTCTGTACTTAAAGACTTTAAAGCTAATTGAAGTGTTTCGTTTGTGAAAGGGTCTTTACCAGCTAGAACTGCTTCTGTTTTTATAGCGTGAACGAATTTTGGTGATATACTTCCGTATACTATAGTCGCTTCTTCTAACATTTTTGAATTGCCTTTGAATTTGAATAAGAATCCAGCATTAACTATTGCGTGAGCATTTTGAGATCTGGGCATTATCTGAAATAGATGAAATAGTACATTTTTCGAAAAAAAAAAAAAAAATTAAGGCTCCGCTCACGGCCTAGATCAATCAACGACTTGCGACGAAACTTGCGTCAAGCGAAATACGCGCGCGTGGCCAAAAGGTATATTAGATATAATATTTGTACGGTCTCATCAACCGTACATTTACTTTGCGAACGCAGCAACCTACTTGGATGTCGTGCGTCACAAATATTATGCTATAATTATAACGTTTTACGCAATGCACATCGAGTCAGACAATAACTGTGGAATTAACCACTTGTCAAGGGAAAGAATCGCTACCACTTTAACTTGTTAACCTTCTATCTTTTAATATACTTAACTTTAAACTCAACTGTGGTTCTTTCTGTGTGCTCCATAACTAAACCAACATTAACAAAGTGATAGTGTACGGTGCCTACAACCATTGGCTCCTACATTAAATGGTCCTTCGAGCCGGATGTTTATTGTGTGTGGTGTCTCTATTTACGATAGCAAATCGGTTCAGCTGGTCTTCCACAAGCGGGTCGCCCCAGTTGGAGTAGGCGCATTATATCGAACATAGGGTGCGAACGCAATAAATAGAAACAAACGACGATTTCAAGACGCTAAGGATTACGCAACTCTACTACAACTACGAGAACGGTTCCGTGGAGTTTTGAAAGAAGAAGCCTGCAAACTGCGGTCTTCGTGTCGGGAACTAATATCAAGCTATACGTCTATCACCGTCAACTACGTGCTGGACTACTGAGCTACATACTTCAAACTAAACTGACCTCTTTTCGACAACTAGAGAAGAGAAACTAATATCACTATGGAGAAGCTACAACTCCAACAATCGTGTTTCGAAAACATCAAAGCTTTGTGCTCTAACTATAAAAAGGATGGCCCCTCAAGGAAAACTGAAGAGTACTTAATCAAACGTCTAGAATCTCTCGAAGCACAGTGGAATGACTTCGAGGAACGACATGCGATCCTGGAGCAAACTTTAGAGGACAAAAACATCAATTACTTCGTGGATAACGTGTACAGCAAAACTCAAGCTCAATACGAATCTACAAAAAGAGACATGCTTAACTTACTGGAGCAACTACAGGGAAAAAAGTTTGTGAAGTTCGACTTAACTGGAATGCTGGATCGGGATACTGACGATACCACCAAAACATTGCTGAGTAAGCAAGAATGCAATTTTAAAGCCCTCGACCGCGCCATGTCGAAAATTGACATAAAAGCTGTCACACAGAAATGGGAGCTGGAAGACCATCTCTCCATTTTAAAGGCGAAGTGGAATGTCATCGACAAACAACACTGGGAGCTGGAAGCGTTACTCAAAGGCTCCAACGGTAACTACTACAACATGTTCGTCGATATGGAGGACAAGTACGACGAGCTAAGGAGAAACTTGAACAGTAAGATTTGGTCGACAGTGCACTACGAAAGGTCGGCACCAAAAATCGAGGTTCCTGAATTTTCGGGTAGCTATACTCAATGGATTTCCTTCAAGGATATCTTCATGGAAACCATCCACAACAACCCGATGATTAACAAAGCGCAAAAGATGCAGCATCTGAAAACAAGGTTGAGAGGCGAAGCTGAAAGATTAGTGCAACATCTCAGTATCGGCGCAGAAAACTACACATCCTGTTGGGAAATACTGACTCAGCGTTTCGACAATCGAAGGCTGCAATTTACGTCATTCCTGAACACCATGCTCAACCTGCCTGTCATTCAACAACCCGACAGCTTCAACCTCAAGAAGATGCATGACGTCATAACTGAATGTACGAATGGACTGTCAAACATTGGTTTAGATATCACAACTTGGGACCCCATCATCGTACACTTAATGTCGCAGAAACTTGACACGACTACCTACAGCGAGTACATAAAGGAACTGCGAGATCCTAGAGATGTCCCAAACTTGAACGAGCTATTATACTTCCTGGAAAACAAGTTCATGGCGTATGAAACCATGAAGAATACGAAAAAAGAAGTACCTAATCAGCAGAAGCAAGTCTCGTCCAAGTCGTTTAACAAACATCAATCTGCAAACCCGCACGACTCCGAGCGGAAGAAATCTTTCAAGAGAACTTATCATACAGCATATGGACACTGCCCACACTGTGATGGAAATCATGTATTGATGAAATGTCCAAAGTTCATTAACATGGACTCATTCCAACGGAATAACACAGTTGCAAAATTAAATGTGTGTAAAAATTGCTTATACAGTCATGGCAACACAGATTGTGCGTCAGCAAAAACATGCAAAGAATGCAATATGAAGCATCATACTTTACTGCACAACGCAGACAAGAAAAATACCGCCAACTCAACGAATACGGAAAGAAACAACGACAATTTAGGTCAACGACCAACCACATCTACACAGAAGCAAAGCTCCAACCATATATCTACTAACGAGATGGAGGTTTTACTAACTACTGTGCAACTTAAGATAAAGTCTGCAAATGGGGATTACATTACACTTCGAGCACTACTAGACCAAGGTTCGCAAGTAAACTTGATAACCGAGAACGCTGCACAGATGCTACGACTCCCAAGGAAACGGCTGAATGCAACCATAACGGGAGTGGGAGCTGCACCTGGAAACTGCAAAGGACGGCTTCAGCTTACCTGTAAATCGATTCACTCAGACTACGCATTCGAAACTCAGGCACTCATCTTAAGCAAACTAACAAACAACTTACCCAACTCATCGTTCGAAAAGGCTAACTGGCCACACCTGGAAAACTTGAAACTAGCAGATCCGGAATTCAACGTATCAAGTCATATAGACCTATTACTTGGGGCAGATGTATATTCCGATATCATCCTTGACGGAGTCTTGAAAGGCAGTCAACAGTCTCCTGTAGCGCAGCAGACGCACTTAGGCTGGATCCTCTGTGGCAAACTAAAAACATTTAATTGTCACATAACACTGATCGACCTAAGCGAATTAACTAAATTCTGGGAGAACGAAGACATAACTATCGGCAACCATGACATGCCCAAGGACAATCAGTGTGAAGAATACTACACAAAGACAGTACAACGAGACGCAGATAACAAATACATCGTTAAGATGCCTATGAGCTCTGAGTTGCAAAACAAACTAGGCAAATCAAAGTCAATGGCTATCTCGCAATTTCTCCAATTAGAAAAACGCCTGGGAAAGAACAACAAACTTGCAACAATGTACCGGGACTTCATCAGAGAATATACGCAACTACAACATATGAAACCCGCGTCTCCAATACTAACTTCTATGCCTGAATGCTACCTTCCGCACCATGGTGTTTTGCGAGAACAATCCACTACTACCAAACTAAGAGTGGTTTTTAACGCCTCACAGAGGACATCAACTGGGTACAGCTTGAATAGCTTAATGGAAAAGGGTCCAAATCTGCAGAAGGACATTCAAGCCCTCATACTAAAGTGGAGATCCTACAAGTACGCTTTTACCGCCGATATAGAGAAGATGTACCGTTGCATCGGGTTAGCTGAAGATCAACAAGCACTTCAGAAGATAATATGGCGCGACTCTCCTGATGAAAGACTACAAGAATTTCAACTTTGCACCGTGACTTACGGGACCAAGTGCGCGCCATGGTTGGCTATGAGAACTATGAAGCAGTTAGCCTTGGATGACGGTCATAAATATCCAGAGGCCGCCAATACATTACTCAACGAGTTCTACGTTGATGATGTGATTAGCGGTCACTACTCTCTGGACAAAGCTAAAGACCTACAAAGTTCCCTTCTAAACTTACTGAAGGGCGGCGGCATGAACTTACGAAAGTGGTCAGCCAACCACCCCGCGCTACTAGAGAGTTTGACTGACGATCAAATATCAACTAAAAACATATTTGATTTCAAAACTGAAGACTCGACAAAAACCCTCGGACTCGGCTGGAACCCAAACCTCGACACGTTCATGTTTAACTGGAGTCTGGAAGAAAAATCGAAGGGTCGGACAACGAAAAGGCACTTACTTTCCGAAATATCGAAACTGTACGATCCTTTGGGTTGGTTGGCTCCCATAACTGTGTCGGCAAAACTATTATTTCAAAGAGTATGGAACAGCAAACTGACCTGGGATGAAGAACTACCGAGTGACATACTAAATGATTGGGTCAAATTGAAAACTGACCTTCCAAACGTAAGGAAAATAAAACTAAACCGATGGATTGGCGCACAACAATCAATAGAACTGCTGGGCTTCTGCGATGCGAGTGAAAAGGCGTATGCGTGTGTAATATACAGCCGAGTAAGAAACGAACAAGATACGCCGACTGTAACTTTACTCGTCGCCAAAACCAGAGTTGCGCCTTTATCACAAAAAACTACATTGCCGAGATTGGAACTATGTGGCGCACTACTGTTGGCTAAACTCATGGAAAAAACTACGGAAGCTTTAGCTGGATACAAACTGACTATACAGGCATGGTGTGACTCTCAAGTAGTCTTAGCGTGGCTGCAAGGAGATGCATCAAGATGGGATAAATACGTGTCCAACAGAGTTGACAAAATAAAACAAATTATTCCTTCCGACAAGTGGCGCTACGTAAAATCGGCACAGAACCCTGCTGACTGTGCATCTAGAGGAATGTTGCCGAGCAAACTAGTAAACTTCGATCTCTGGTGGCAAGGTCCGGAATTTCAAAAAAGGACAGAAGAGTCTGACCTAATGACCAACTCCACATGTTTGTTTACAAACAACCTGGAAAGTGTCAACTTAGCAGTGGCCACCACAACAGTGCCGAAAAACAATGAACATTTTATAAATAACTTGTTACATAAATATAGTTCATTGACGCAAGTAATTCGAGTAACGGCTCAGGTACTGCGTTTTATCGCGACAGCACGCTCCAAGATGAAATATGAAACCAACTACCTAAGTGTGAGCGAACTCAAGCTAGCAGCCGACCGAGTAATTACATATGTGCAGAGTACGGAGTTTGAAAATGAATATAAACAACTGAAAGCAAACGGAACTGTGAACATCAAGAGCATTATATACAAATCGAATCCTTATATGGATGAAAAAGGGGTCATAAGAGTCGGTGGAAGACTGAGAAATTCCTACCTGCCCTTCGAGATGAAAAATCCTATTATTCTTCCACGAATGGGACGACTAACGCAGCTCGTAATTGAACAAGCACACCTTACAACACTTCATGGAGGTGCGCGGCTGACATTGGCCCAAATCCGACAGCGATACTGGATTGTCGGAAGCAACAGAGCTGTAAAAACTCAACTGCGACGTTGCGTGCGATGTCACCGCTACAAACCAACAGATAACTACCAACTTATGGCGGACTTACCTCAACAGAGAGCGATACCATCCCGACCTTTCACACATACTGGTGTAGACTTCACCGGACACGTGCCAGTCAAACTAAACAAAGGAAGAGGGGTAAAGACTACGAAGGGGTACATCGCTATCTTTGTGTGCATGGCCACTAAAGCTGTACACATTGAACTGGTGTCTGATCTAAGCACCGAAATGTTCATCGCCGCTTTCCAGCGCATGTGCGCTAGACGCGGTACACCTAAACATGTGTACTCAGACTGCGGCACTAATTTCATTGGAGCTTCGAAGATGTTGCGCAATGAATTCGAACATTTTAAACAAGAGCTTTCGCCGGACTTCTTCAACGAGATCGGAAAAATGGAGGTAGAATGGCACTTCAATGCTCCCGCGTGGCCAAGTGCTGGTGGGCTGTGGGAAGCGGCCGTAAAGTCAATGAAACATCACCTCCACCGTGTACTAGGAGATCAGAAACTAACATTCGAGGAGTTTACGACGCTACTGGCAAAAATAGAAGCCTGCATGAACTCAAGACCTCTCTGTCCACTCACTGAAGATCCCGATGAATTTCAGAACTACATAACTCCTGGTCATTTTCTCACTGGAAGCCCAACAATGTCACTACCAATATCAACGTACTGTGATGTAAATAACGTTAACTTACGTCAACGGTGGCAGCTAACAGAGCACATGCTGCACCAATTTTGGAAGAGTTGGTCGAGTGAATACTTAACACAACTCCAGATCAGGAGCAAATGGAACAAACCAAGAAAGAACATCCAGGAAGGCGATATAGTCTTGATCAAGGACAACAACTTGCCACCAGGAAAGTGGGCCATGGGACGCGTACTTGAACTGCATCCCGGTTCCGACGGCTATGTTCGAGTGACCACGGTTAAAACTCAATCTGGTATCATGAAACGTCCAGTCGTGAAACTGTCACCACTTCCTATCGAAAACAGCGTCCAAGATCACTCAGAAAAGAAAACTACAATCATGCCAAAGACAGGCGGAAATAAATGTTTTTCTACCATTCTTACAACGTTATTAATTGTATTTACGTTAATAACTGGGTCATATGGCAAAATCGTGTCATCCGGCGTTCAAATTACTAACTTCGAACTTGAGCGGCCGATTTATTACGACACAATAGGAAACGTACAAGTGATTCATGACGAATGGACACTACTTATGTACTATAACTTAACAACTTACTGGGACGGAGTACGTCGAATTGAAGCTTACCTCAAGGGATTGAACGAACTGTGCCAAAAAACCGACCCAAGATACTGCAAGACAACTTTAGAACAGCTTAACCACGAAATGGAAATACTGAGCTATTACAACACTATACTACTAGCTCCTCATAAGCACTTGAGTAATCGTAAGAAACGAGGACTGATTGATGGAATGGGATATGTTGCTAACAGCCTCTTTGGTATTCTAGATCAACGGTTCGCAGATAAATACCATAACGACATACAAGCTGTCCAAAATAATGAAAACTATCTACTTGACTTGGTAAAAAATCAAACTTCAATAGTCGAACTACAAAATAATATGCTGAAGAAGAATGAACAAAACATTAGGCGACAGTTTGGTTTAATAGACGACTTCATGGCGCAGACTAACACCAACCTAGCCAAAGCGGAGTCTGAAATGGAAATAGTGATGGCTACCAACTATTTCAACTCGGCCTCACTAACAGCATATTTGCTGATTACCAATTTAGAGAGGGTTCAAGAGATGCTGTTTGAAAGCCTAACTGATGTCTACAAAGGGCACATAGACATCCATCTACTGACACCTGTCAACTTGATCGAGCAACTTACTGAAATCGCGGGCAAGCTCCCGAGGACTACGTCGCTGCCTATCCGAAACATCAGAAACGATATCAAGGACCTCTACAAACTGCTGTACGTAAAAGCGCGAGTGACCACTAACTACTTTTTGTTCGAGATACACGTCCCATTGATCTCAGATGAAGACTTCACGCTATACCAAGCTACTCCGTTGCCCATGAAAACAAGCACAGGAACTGTCATCGTCCAACTGTCTTCGCAGTACATAGCAGTAAACTTCGGGAAGAGCACTTATGTATCGTTATCAGAAGATGACATGAAGCGGTGTAGTCACATTCAACCAGGCAATTTGATATGCAACAAGAATCTACCGGTATACAACTTGCATAACAACGATGCCCCCTGTGAAGCAAAACTATTAGGTCATCGAACGACCTCACCTTGTAACGTAAAAAATGTGCTATGTAAGCAGGAGTGGATCGCGTTACACACAGCGAACACCTGGCTGACGATTTGTTGCGGAACTTGCACAATACGAATTGTGTGTGAAAATGATATCACTACGCACGTCATAACTTCCGGGATACTGACCTTGGCACAGGGTTGCTTGGTGCAATCGAAGGAATTAACAATTCACTCGCATAACCAATACAATAGCAACATGAAGATGGATCTTTCTATGAATATACCGTCACTCAACTCGATGGTAAATAACATTGTGAACATAACACATAATATGTCACACGTGATGTTGCCAGAAACTGCAGGATTGGAGGAAATCGACAAGCGATTAGCTCTTATGAAAACACAAGAAAACCACCTCCCATCAACCATTTCCACTCATGACATACACCAATACGTCGTCTCTTATACAATTGCGGGAGTAATAATCACTGTCTCTGTGGGGTGGTTAATAAAGAGATACGGACCATCTTGTCGCTCAAAACAAACTAAGAGTCATCCGACTGCGAACAATCAGCTTGAAGAGATTGAACTGCAACCGATACAACACAGAAGGCAAGAAGAAAACGTTCATGCGGCGAGCCAAGCAGAACTGCAAGCGGCACGTCCACGTCATGCAGACAACATCGCGTTCAACTTCGAATAATTTAATTTATTATTTGTACCTTTGTAATAGGGTTCCTTCTCTTGACAATCTTTCATTAATTTTCTTTACATCTTTGTGGGGTTGCCAACATGTACGGTCTCATCAACCGTACATTTACTTTGCGAACGCAGCAACCTACTTGGATGTCGTGCGTCACAAATATTATGCTATAATTATAACGTTTTACGCAATGCACATCGAGTCAGACAATAACTGTGGAATTAACCACTTGTCAAGGGAAAGAATCGCTACCACTTTAACTTGTTAACCTTCTATCTTTTAATATACTTAACTTTAAACTCAACTGTGGTTCTTTCTGTGTGCTCCATAACTAAACCAACATTAACAAAGTGATAGTGTACGGTGCCTACAACCATTGGCTCCTACAATATTTGTTTTACCTTATATGTTTTAATCTTACTATTGGAAGAAAGAGGCGGTAACATAACGTTGACGATTAATTTTCGTTTCATGTCTGTTTTCAAGAAATCTGTGAAAGACACCACATGCATAACACCTACGCCTTCGGCTGAAAACAAAACGTTTTGTAAAATATTAAGAAATTTTAAAAGAAATAAGTCAAGAGGATTAAGATTTTTTATACCAATTGTGATCATAGCTCCAACAGTTTCAAAAAGCAAAAATAAATCTGATTGAAATTCATTGTTGAGGTATTTTAAAAACAAGTTACCACCGATTGTGCCAATCTGAAAAAAAATATTATTAACTATGATATCAAAAAATATTACATAGCATCACGCCTTGTTTCCCCGAAGGGTTGGGTAGAGGTGTACCTATAGTAAACCCATACACTTATATTAAAGTCCCATGTAATAGGGGGCGAGCCTATTACCATCAACCAGGCATAAATTCAGATCCCGGGGTGCTACTGAGAAATTCCACATAAAAAATCTTAATAACACTTTGCCCGACCTGGGATTTGAATCCAGGACCTCTCAGCAGTAGTAGCACTTGCGACCACTACACCAACGAGACAGTCTAATAACAAAAACAGTTTAGATAAACACAAAGTTATTTACTTACATTTCTAACAGGAATATGAGCTACGAGATCCATATGATCATACAATACTTTCAAATAGCCAAAATCTTCATTAGTTTGTGATGTTACAAGAAAAAGTTCCATCATTTCAGAAAGTGGCATTCCTGCTCCAATAATTAGATTGACATCTATTGTGTGACTTTTAAGTTCCACAACATTAAAAATATCTATCAAAGTGGCAGGATAATCAGTGACGTGGTAAACTCCTAAAAACAATAAATGTTAAACAAAAATGATAGTTTTCAAGTAAAATCAAATTAATATACCGTATATTATAAAAAATATATGTACATACCTTGTCCAGTATTTCCAGCAATCAGTTTATAATCACTATTATTACTGATCACTTTGAAGACGTCATCTAATGTATAGGTTTTAAACCATTTAGTTATGCCACAATCTACTACTATCATTTTATTGCTACTGTTTTCTATTACACACCAAGCATCATCAATTATTACTTCACGAGCTTTGCAATTGTCACTTGTTTCTTTACGCCCGTCATTTTTATTTTTGTGAACGCAACTTCTAGAACATTTCTCACGGCAACATTTTACATCAAACAAATCTTCTAGGTCTACGAGCTTGTTCATAAGATCTTCGTCTACGTTGTTGGCAAATGTTTTAAATGCATCTGCAATTGGCCTGTATCCAGTACATCTGCAGATATTACCAGCAAAGGAATTTTCTACTTCTTTCATAGTCAGGTCCTTCTTTTTAGCTTCGTAAACGCTGTTATAAAAAATGAAAAACAGACAATTTATAGTTCATCCTGTGATGCTGATCATTTTGATATGTACATACTTTACATTTTTTAGTGGGGTATTATGTGTTTGAGTTTATTGCTTAATATTGTCATGCGAATTTTATTTTGGGTCAATTTATAAGAGAAAACTGGGCATAATAACTTACATTTCTATGGTTACGTGGGAAGTTACAAGATTCTTTCGACGAAAAAATGTTATATTAATATTATCGGAAAGGTCAAAATACGATATATAATCTAATAGAAACCACAGAGAAAAAACAAATTTTCTATTCCATTAGCTGAGGTCCAAGAAAATTGTTATTGGCAAATTGTCTGATCATTATACGAGTACTTTGATTTTGCAGCTGTTATTATTATTTAAGTTATCCTTCAGTACCATTTCAGTACTCTTGTCAGTTATATCGAATTTCAACTACAAAATTAGACTTACGCTATAATACGCCTGTTAAGATTTAGGTGCAATCTATTATGGATTACTAGCAGCCCGCCCCAGCATCGCACGGGTGCCATTTTTTTTTCGCAATTTCCGATTTTTTTTTCATAATTATAAACCTTGTCCTGGCAATACCGAACACAAACCAAAAAAGAATTATCCAATTTGGTGCAGTCATTCGGAAGTTATGCGCGTACAGACATTTCGGCGACTTGCACGTGCAAGGCTATGGATGAGAGTAAGGGGAGAAAGAGAGCGCCTGTGTTTACACACAGATACGCATAATAATCCTGCGTCAATAGCTGGTGGCATGACCAACATTTGGTTAGATTAAATAGCAAGTACAAGTAAAAGAACTACAATTTGAGCTATGTTTTGAAAGAACTCATACCTATACATATTCATGACCCATCCAGGAGTACAATACCCACACTGGGTCCCATTGAATTTCGCCAGTCTGCTCTGAATGTCATGGTAGCTGGTCATCTTGCTGCCGATGCCTTCAACTGTGGTCACCTCCCAGCCATGGCAGGATAGCACTGACACTAAGCACTAGAAGTAAATTGATTACAGAACGTTGTGGTTTTATGGCAATGTGCATTTCACTCCATAGTTTTATTTTACCTACACGCAGTATGTAGAAGAAAACTATGTCAATCTAGATACATGAAACCAAAAAACAACGATTTATTTATTCTTTATTGTACTCGTACACTATACGATATGTTTGCGTTTGACTTAGTGGTAGTTAAGTCAACTCTTTGTGCGAATTTAACAGATGCGAAATACCTTTAACAGTGAACTATACAATAATAGTACATTCATGGGCGTGGTCGATTGTGCACCAAGAATTAGGTCCTATCTAACGTTTCGGGTTTTGATAAGGTCGGGAGCACTGGACAAAAAACTGTTTTGAAGTTCGGTTCGGTTCCGCAATAAATATTGCGTTGGTAAAAACTTGTGGGCGGATAACTGTGCCCTTGTATGGAAGGAACTTAAGTAGGAAATATGAGGATGCTGTAGGAAAAAAATAAGGTAGCATCGGCTGTGTCAAAAAGCAAAATTTTTCTAGTTCATGATTGCTGGAGTTTTCTATAGTCTCAAAAAGTCTCATTGCATAATAAGGTGGAAGATGGTGAACCATTGCATAGAAATAATCTACTTACTGAATTACAAATGAATTTATAAGCACATAATTAGAACTAGCTTACGGAATTGACTGAGAACAGCTTGACTTCATTGATAGGAGGTAAGGCTGCGCGTACGGCGACGATGCAGGCGCCGCATCCTCCCTCGTGACACATCGCCTTGGTGCCGCGCAGTTCTGCCACAGTGCGGATGTAATCGTTCAGAGATACGTCTGGACCGAATTTTCCATCGGCTAAAAGTTTAAAGGATGAGAATATTATCCTTCTATTTTTCAGATGATCATAAAGAAAACCTATTTTGCCAAAGTGGTCGCTAAAGAGCGGATTGGTGAAATGGTTAATGTAAATCTACGTGAAAACCATGATGATGTGATAAAAGATGTAGTTAAACAGTAGACGAGTATAAACAAAATAAACATCTCTTGGTATTAAGATGTACGAAATTGGATTGACCAGACACCATCATCTGTCTAGCCTTTTCCCAACTATGTAGGGGTCGGCTTCCAGTCTAACCGGATGCAGCAGAATACCAGTATTTAACATATTTCACAAGGAGCGACTGCCTATCTGAACTCCACGACCCAATTACTAGGTATTACGATACCCCTTGGTAAGACTGGTTGTCAGACTTTCGGGCTTCTGACGACCCGTAACGACTGTCAAAGATTCACGAATGACAGCCTGGACCAACGGCTTAACGTGCTTTCCGAGGCACAGAGAGGTCTCGTTATGTAAAGATGGTCACCCATCCACGGACCAACGGCAGCAGGCGTAGCTTAACCTGACCAATCGACCCGTGCGGCTGTTACCGGATTGACCAGACACCATTTCCAAAAAATGTATTCATACATTTATTGCAAATTAATGTTCTACAGTTAATCTGTTCTGAAATTAATTAAATTATTATGACATTAACAAAGATTTCACCTACCTTCATATGGTTTCCCATTAATTTTGAACACAATTTTAGCCATGTCCCCTTCACGTTTATGACCAGACTAATTTGTGGCTCCGTCGTTTGTAGTACAAGCCTCGTAATCATCTCAATTGATACTGGCACAATAAGGATGCCATATTGTTAAATTTAACGTAGCTAGCGGAAATAATAACACAATTGGCAACCTGTGGACTAATGAACAGTTTGCTTTTAGTTTACTTGAAGCTTAGTGTATAATAAAAAGAATTGTGTAGTGTGTACACTGTAATTTTTATAATGGTTGGTACAGACGCCAGCACATCAAGCTACTACAATCTGTCAAATTTCTTTAATAGATTTTCAACTATATCGCTAATGCATAAGGTTCAAAGTCGATTGGGGAAATTTGACAGTTTCGGGTACCTTGATGTACTGGTGTCTGTACATATTGCGTTATTGTTGGTTGACAGCTATCATATAATATTTTTTACTTTGTGTGCCCGCGACTTCACTCTTCGTTATTTTTATTAATTTATCTACTGTGATTAAATAAACCTCCCAAAGAGCCGAAGGCCTCTCCAATTCAATTAGACATCTACGTCTACATAGGTATTTTCAGTAATCATCTGAAACGCATTAAGGTCTGAAATGAGAATAGGCGTTTCTCAAGGTTCGATAGAAGAATGGACCCAACCATTCTTCCTCTTGTTAAAGAGGAATGGACCCTATATCGAACCTTGTTGTTACATGTTGTATGTTTACATTAATGATTTGCCCAAATTATCTACCGATGGTGTTATTTGCAGATGACACGTCATTGATCTTTAAAATACACTGACGATCACAACATCTTGAAGACGTGAATAAATCTAATATTCAGGTGCGGTAAATAATTTGGTACTAAATGAAAAAGAAACCAAATGCATTAGATTTAAATTGCCACAGGGCATTCCACAAACTTTATTTATTTAGGTACTAAGTATGAATATAGTGAAAAAAATCTGTTGTAACAATTGATTATTAATTGAAGGACATTATAGCATGCCCCCCTAGTTAAACCTGTCAAGCTAACCGTCGAAGAATTCCTGCATTGAATAACTACGGCTGTAAGATATTTTTTTAATTTCCGCATAGCCTTTAATATTCTTAGGTATTCAGGGATCAGGGATAACTGATTGAATAGGCAAGTCACCCCCACGATCCAAAAGAAATTCCTCGCGAGGGACAAATTTTGCAATAGCATCTTAAACAAAGAATAAAAGGCAAGAAAAATATCTTGGCAAAGTCAAAGTCAAATTATTTGTTTCAACGTCAAAATTTACAAAAAAATTGATTGATTATAGTCGCCTTTTCCTAAAGGTTACGTATGAACTACCTGGAAGAGTTTGCAAGAAACTCCACCGTTACTCTTAAAATGTTTTATAATAGTTCGTTTAGATTAATTCTATAATTACAATTATAGTAGCATAAAAAAAATAATATAAGTAGAACAAAATAAATAAATTATTGACCTATTCAATAATAATACGTCCACAGCCTAATAATAGATACTTAAAAGTAAGTAGTTTAAAAAAAAAAAATAGGTAATTACTTGTAACTAAAGTTGTTTGTTTTAGCCACTAACGACCTCATAATTAGTAGCAGTCCGTAATTATAAAATTATATTACGACGAATGCTAGTTATGGCAGGCATCAATTACTTTATTGGAAAATTATTATTTAAATTAGTGACTTTTATTTAACACTAGCTGCGTCCTGCGGTTTCACCCGCGTAAATGTCGATTCCGTGGGAATATCCAGATCAGGGTGTCAGCTACTTTCATACAAAATTTTATCAGAATTGGTCCAGCCGATTGAGCGTGAAGAAGTAACAAATATATAAACACACACACACTTACTCACAAACTTTCGCCTTTATAATATTAGTGTGATTAACTATCCCGGCAGTTCATCACTATCTGCCTAGCCTTTTGCCAACTATGTTGGGGTCGGCTTCCAGTCGTTACGGGTCGTCAGAAGCCCGAAAGTCTGACAGCCAGACTTACCAAGGGGTATCGTATTACCTAGTAATTGGGTTGTGGAGGTCAGATAGGCAGTCGCTCCCAACATAGTTGGGAAAAGAGTAGGCAGATGATGATGTTGGGATTGGCTTCCTGTCTAACCGGATGCAGCTGAATACCAGTATTTTTGAAAAAGCCTAAATAAAAAGTCATAATTTGAGGTTTGGCTCTCGCCTATTTCCTCCTCCAATATTGGACCAATTTAAAAGATATTTTATAAAAGATGGATAATATATACTGTCGTCAATTTTGTACACTAGGCTTCTGTTGACAGCGGTTTAAATTGGCATTTTTGAGGGTTCTAGTGCTTATAAAAATGATGTATAATCAAAAAGGAAAACTTAGAGACATACATGTAGTTAATATTTATTATTTTGTAAAAAAACATTGCTTTGTGGTATCCAGAAAGAAAATAGGCGAGAGCGTTTCTATGGAGAAACGACCACCCGCATTTCCTCTTTCAAGAAAAGACGTTCAGTTTTTCCTGAATGCAGGCGGGACCCATACCATTTTTATTATATTTTCAAATTCAAACCGGGTCCCGCCTGCTGCCAACTTTTATTTAATTTAAAATGGGCTTGTTTTTAGCTTTTCAGTTCTTTTAACTTAAGTTTTTTACCGCAGTCGGGTTTTTTATTAAATAACTTTTTTGTTTTAAAATGTTCGTAATAGACCGAATCGGGTTTTATGGAAAGAAAAATAAGATAAGTTTCCCGGAAAATCTTCAAATTCAGGAAAAACTGAACGTCTTTTCTAAAGAATATCGTTTCTTCGTAGAGATAGAATTCTTCGTAGATTTTATACTTGTTTGTTTACATAAATATTCAAGTTTGAGGATGTACGAAATTGACACAGTCTACAAAATAATAAGTAGCTAGCTGAACTGGCAGTAAACAAATCTCATGTGAAGTATTTTTATTTATAGAACGAAATAACAAAAGCCAGTAAAGTCTCGTTCAAATTCAAACTCACGATGTGACAGATTCCTTACCCAGTCATCCGTAGCTAATTCGAGAGAAACCATGAGTGAAATCATGAAATATTCCGTCCAAAGTTATTTTCATTCATAACTCTATATTGGAATTCATAAGGAATGGAAAATACGTTTTGACGATTATCGAAATCGTACATCGAATTCTGCGAAACAATTTTAATAATCGTTAAGAAAACTAAAAGGGATTACGTATTCAGTTAGCTGTTTTGATATAATATACTGTAGGTACTTTTATCTGTAATTTTATAATATCATGACATTTTGTTTTCCGAATGAATCTGCTTCCAGCAGATTCAACTCAAATCACGTTGGGATTCGCAGTAGGTTTCAACGTAAGTGATAAATCGATATTGATTCATTTTCTTCAAATTGGAGAGATAAAAAGCTCAGAAAGTGGATACCGTATGTACAGTCAACAGCAAAAGTAGATGATCAAAATCAGAAATTCAATACCTACTAATGAACGGAGTTTGCGTCAGAACTCTGCCACACAGCCACACAGTCTCTGCACATAGCTCAACAACAACAACAGCAACAGCTCTGCCATACAGTTCTGACGCGAACTCCGTTCATTAGTATTGAATTCAAAAGTATTATACGTAGTAAGTATTGTAAGTACTTCGACGCCACACAGTTCTGACGCGAACTCCGTTCATTAGTATTGAATTTCTGATTTTCATCATCTACTTTTGCTGTTGACTGTACTCACTGAAGAAAAACAACAAAATCACTTTTTACAGGGGAAAAATTTCAAATCCAAATGTGGCGGTCTAAAAAGCCTCTAAAAAGTTAATCGATTCCGACCCGTCCCCAGGATTTTTATAGTAGAGCCATCAACGAACGTCCACTAAAATGACAAAAGTGCATTTTCACTAATAGCTAAATACTTCGATTAAAGAAAACGAAAATTTTCTTCAAAAAGAAGCCTAAAAATAATAAAATAATAAGCCTATTAATAGTATCTGATATTGGTGACTTTTCTTTACACCATTTTTAAAGTAGTACCTATACTCGTCGTCCATTTTGTATGATGATCTGCGCTTTTCAGATTATACTGACTCCTAATTCTTTTTTCTGCCTTCTAAATTCTATGCCTAATTTTATGGCATTATCTTATTATTATTAATCTTTATTTAATCAGACTACAATGGTCTATAGTGTTAGTAACAAAAAAAATTGCTGCGCCCCACGGTTGCACCCGCGTAAATGTCGATCCCGTGGGAATATCGCGATAAAAAGTAGCCTATAATCATGTTAATCCAGGGTATCAGCTACCTCCATACAAAATTTTATCAAAATTGGTCCAGCCGTTTGAGCGTGAAGAAGTAACAAACATATAAACACACACACACAATCACAAACTTTCGCCTTTATAATATTAGTGTGATGTGATGTGATTACTAGAAAAGGTTGCATGCCACAAACTATGCATGGCATAATCTCTACACTAGTTACTGAAATCACGACGTGTGAAACCCTCATAGATTCCTAGAACACAACATTTTTAACCAACATTCCGGATTTATGGATTTCCCGGCGATACCTTCGATTTTCAGAACAAAAATAGCGCCATTATTTCCTTTTCACAGAACGTGTCGCAGTCAACAGTGGTTGAGCGCTTAAAGCTATAATTTTCGACGTGAGAGGTTGCAGGTGTATCCATGGTCGGCTTCTACATTTTTATTTTTTTTATTGCGAATTGTGTCATTGGAAAGCCCCTTTTATTACTTTTCATAGCCATCCGGCAGTGAATAAGTAAACACTCAGTTTCTTTTGAGACTTTAATACAGGGTGTAAAAGGATACATCACATAGCCGTCAACTACGCATTCTGTACATCAAACTTAGTAACATTGCACACCAAAAAGCACTTTTATTTTCGGTGTGTTAAATTTGCTGTTTGCGATGCATTGCAAAGCATTGTGCTAATTGGCGCATGCAACGGTACAGGGGTCGTGGGAGTATTTAAAGTTTTGCGCGATGCAGCATTTTGCGTGACGTCAGTGTGATGCGTAGTTCGCATATGGCGATGTAGACGCTGTTACAGGTCTTCCTCTTTTCATATCAGTATTTATCGTAGACAGAGTAATCTATAGACTCATGGGATCCGTGTCACCGAAAGGGACAAAAAATTCCGGCAATCTTCATCATACTATCATTTTTACAGCTTATTACACTGCATTTTACCATTTTCACAGTTGCACAAATGTACTAATAAGAATTATGCACAAAAAAGATCTTATTTTCCGTTTAATCGCAGTGTAGTTTTATTATTTCACTCATAAACGTCAAACTTGTTGTGCACATTGATGTGCTTAGCCGACACGCAGTAAGGGACAGAAATATTCTTACTCTGTCTCTTTTCTTTGCTAGTGACGTTAATATATTTTTCTTTTTCTTGTACGAATGAAAAAGAAGATATGCAGCAGTCGATAGTTTACTCTGTCTACGGTATTTATATTGAGGACGAATCGTTCGGGATGAAATTCATATCGAATCGGAATCGTATCGTCGCGTCAAAAAAAAACCTCCTATATCTCAATGATCGGATATATTAACGGATATGTATTACGTGTATATAGGTCACAACTCTAGAAGTCGTGAACATTCAACGACCTTGTCTGTCCCGTTGAGATATTTTTAGCTGCAAGTGGGACAAAAACTTTATAGATTTTTCTTCATTTCACTTAGAGCGTTGGGTCGAATCTTATTCATAAAGTTAGGGGCAAAGAGACTTTCATAAGTTTGTTCTATTTTTATTCTTTTTCAATCAACAACTTTAAAAGAATATGTCTTGCGAATCTGTTACATCTCGTGGTGTCCTGGAGATTGATTGATTCATGTGTCGTGTGTATGAACCCGTAGGCAGAAACTACAGAACGCAGCCTGCTACGATCCTTACATATTTCTTTTGAATCGTTGAAGTTCATGTATGTCGCATCCGGTCATTCGTTTGACTATTTGAAACGCTAGCCCCATCTGGTGGCGCTTGACAGAGTCTAGCCTGAGTTCGTGGGAGTCGAAGACAGCTCGACAGAACGATGTGGAGCTCTTGGACATCGTACGAACAACATGTGCTCAGAAACTGTCCTGCGTTCCGTATCTGGTTGTATCGTGTACCTACAGTGTGTGATTTGCTAGTGTGATTAAATTGTTCGTGAAATTATAATCTGATTTGAACTGCAAACCGTTTTTCTATTGCTCAATAACCAACACTACCCACATAGTACGCCCACAGTAGTTAAAATATGGCTGATAATACTGCCGTACGTTACTTAAAACACGGTTAAGCCTCAAACTGCCATTTTTTAGTTTTGAATCACACATTACGTTTTGAAAAATTCTCTATCTTTTGTGCTGGGTCCCATTACTGTACGACTTTTACTTTCCGAGTTAGAAAGATTTTTATATCTTTATTCGTTTGGAAGAGACATCATTTCGCAGGTTTTTGTCCGATATCTCTGAAACTACTTTATGGGTTTAACCGTATTTTAAACAATGTACGGCAGAATAACGAGACACACATGCCTTCTTCGTCATAATACATATACATCCAATAACGACTTTAATGCCCATTTTCAGGAAGACTGGCCGCACCTAATGCCTAAACAAAAATGTACAGTAGGATTTACAATGCTCGGCTCAGGTCCGAGAGTTGAAAAACCGTTACATTTAGGTGTTACCTAGTGTTAGTGAAAACGGGCATTAGTGTTTCTGAGATAACTCAAACTCAACTTGCAATGCAGTGAGTTGATTGATTTGCGCCTCAGGTACTCGGTGGAACGTCGTTAACATCTATAAATACAGGGTGTCCCTGGAAGTATGGATCAAATCGAATAAGGGCGTGGGCAAGGTCATTTCCAAACTTTTTAACCCTGAGATTATGTTCGTGAATTTTTTTACGTTATGACCAATTTTTTTTTTTTTCAATTACTTCGCATAGTGCTATTAGTGCATAGTGTTATTAGTATAAAATCGAATGAACGAAGGAAATTAGGATCGGAAGATAAAGCTAAGGATCAAACACTATTATAATACACTTGTAACACCAGAGTAGCAGTTGTTTAATTTAAGTAATTATCATTTTATTTCAATTTAAAATGCTCCAGCTTGTGTCCAACAGCCATGAAGATATTTTCCACTGTGCAAGGAGTTGCTGAAACAAAGATGATCCTATATAATTACTTTGAAATTCGGATGTGCAGTGCTGGTTTTACTTCTAATTTTACGTCACTGTCAAAATCACAGTGATCTTTAGGCCTGAATTCCTGTTACGCTGACGTCGTCGGTCGCGTACGGTCGGTCGCGTACGGTCAGTACCAACATACGCACCGCTGAAGTCAGCGTCGCAGTATGGTGCTCTAGAGAACACAATGTATATTCACACGCGCGACCGACGTCAGGGTAACAGGAGTTCAGGCCTTATTTTCGTTGTACTAAGGTTACTGTTGGGTTGCTGTCACTGACATATCTGTCAACATCACAGTGATCTTTATTCTCGTTACAATAAGGTTGCTGTTGGGGTGGATGCTGTCAGAGATAAAATAACTGAAGGGATTTAGTCGCACCATGGACGTAATATATAGAAGTACGTCCATGAGTCGCACACGATTCAATAGCGAACTCATTTGTTTTACAATTCTTGACACCGTTCGAAATTCAAAGTGTTTTTTTAATGCAGAACTTTTCTCTTAGAGTAACTGGTATCCTAAAACAATACGCACAAAGTTCCATTTTCGGCAAACCCTTTCCTACCTTTTTTGCAAGGTACCTACCACAGAGTTCAGACACGTGTGTAAAATGTTAACTGTCTGATTCATTACTTTATTCTTTATGTATGTACACATTAAATAGATATTTTTATATTTATATTAATTTGTCCCTGCAGGCTACTGTCGTTTTCAGACAAAGTCCCGCTTACTGAGAATTGTTTTCTAAGGATTAAACGGAGTAATAAAAATAATATTTGAAACGGTAGAATTATCTTATATTGTTTTCTGTTTTAATGATTAAGGAAAATGGGAACTGTAAACTTCACTGTGCCTCTCTAAGCATGGAATCCGTAGTTTTGGCTGAGGTTACGGGCATGCGCTACTCCCTATCACCCATGGACATTATGATTAGTTCGAAGAATTAATGACAACATCATTTAACAGTTGTCCTTACTCCCGAGTCCCGATGTATTTTAGCCCGTCCGAAGAGGTTAATTAATCGGGAGTAGAGTTCATTCCGATGTATTGAACTAATTTTGTAGGGGCCCGTATCTTCGTGGACGGTCTTAGAGAATAGGTCCCCAGTTAAGTAACGCTAAACCAAATAAATGTGGTTTTATCAATACCTATTGTGTAAATTTATAAGTAAAGCCTCATTTACACGATGCAAGTGTCATGCATGTGACATATTGCAATAAAATTAAAGCAACAAATGCAACAACTTTGTTGCTCCGCAGGCAATTAAATAGCAAAGTGTCTATCAGGCTTAAATTACCACTTTAGAATTAAGCATACTGATTTTTTATTTTTCACACTTGTGCTCTATAATATCTCGATTGGTCGCCATGGCCGAAAGTCGGTCTAAAGGACTTCATATTTTTGAAGTGAAAACTTCTTTAGGTGCGTTGGGCATTTTTTGAGATGGGAAGAAACCATTGAACTCGCGACACTGTTACCGTAAGCGATACCGCGCGTGTTTTGTTTTTAAGACGATTTAAAAATTCCCGCTTCCGATGTGTTCGGCTGTCCTCGGGATGTACTCGGTTTTAATGTATATCCGATATGTCAGTGAGTGATGGCAAAGTATTCTGTTTGTGTTTTGTTTTCACTTCTGTCGGCGCTCCCGGAGTGCCACTGTTTTTTTTAACACAAAAATCGTAATTATCTTACCTAAATCAAACCACACGTCTTCGTACCCGGCATCCAAACGAGCAGAGTGTACAGCTGCGTGAACCGCGTGGAGGAACACTGTTGCCAGGCAGAATGAAGGCTCACCGGTCGCTAAGAACAAAAACACGTTTAAATTGTGAGCATACAAAATAATCGACTATTCAATTAATATTATTTGTGGGCCCTTTTCAAAGCGTACTGTCAGGGTATGTACACGGGAAGCCTGTGGGTCAGCTTTACCAAAAGATCGCTGGAGGTCCTGCGCATTCAATATAATAATGTTTTCAGAATGCTGTTGGGACTGCCCCGTTTTTGTAGCGCATCTTATGCTATGTTCATGCTATGTTCACACGCGCGCGTTCAACTCGACATTCAACGTGCACATTCACATTCACGAGCGTGTAAACGGTACGCCCGAGCCCGTAAACGCACCTGTGAACGTGAATGCCGCGAACCGGGCGTGCTGACTGACACGACGGCGTGCGTGTGAACAGCTTGAATGTTCGCCGACCTGGGGCGGGCTGCATGCCGCGCAGCCCGCCAGGCAGCCCGCCGGGCTGCACGGCGTGCATGTGAACATAGCATAACATGCACGCCGTGCAGCCCGGCGGCATTCACGTTCACAGGCGCGTTTACGGGCTCGGGCGTACCGTTTACACGCTCGTGAATGTGAATGTGCACGTTGAATGTCGAGTTGAACGCGCGCGTGTGAACATAGCATGAGATGTTTGCGCTAAATCGAACCGACGACTTTTATGCGGTCATGCGGAAAAAAATCTCGTCCTTAGTGGCCAGACTACGGGACAGTGACAACAGTATTCTGAGGACAGTGGCGGATAGCATCTACTCTCCTATTCTGAGACGTTTTGTGGGGGTGATGAACGAGTGAAGCACTTTCCCTTCGCTTGTGCGTCGTCCACATGAAGCGATCTCGGTTGTACAAGTTTTAAATTATGTAACTAACATTAATTATAAGGAATTTACTAACACAGTGGATCTTATGTTGTCTGAAATAAAGAATTTATTATTATTATTATTTTTATTGTTGCAACATTGTCATTTTTAAACATATAAGGGTCTTACCACAAAAACTTAAACACTTGTTCAACGTGTGTCTAATGTCAGTGTTACGTCAAAGTCCATATAAATATGTCATGTTTAAAAGGTGTTTAGCCTAAACAACTGATAAACACTGTTTTGTACTAGCAAGGTTTATGTTTTGAGTTCTGGCAACCCATAGATGATTTTGGGAATGAAAAACGGCGGGAAAAGTGACATGACCTATGCGGTCAAAATGTATGGAATAGCAATTTTTTCAATGCACAGTAGTGGATTTAAAGTACCTAGCAGTTGGCTAGTATTAGTTTCAAAATCACTTAAACTTGTTAAAATTTTGTACCACTCAAGTATAATTAGAAATCTTGAGAATTAACTGGTCAGTGTGAATCTTTAGACTTCAATAAACTATCCAACTAATGCCTAAGTAAGTGGTCCTACAGAACGTCTGTTAAAGACGAATGAATACGGCTACAATTTGTGGAGTACGATATACAAATGTTAGGTAAATCCAGGGAAAGTCAATGTCGATCAAATTAAATGACAACGTTTATTTGAATCACAACTGTCATTCTTTGACGTTTGTGATTCGTGTAGTAATAGATAACAGTCCGACCACTGTGTTGTTGTCCAAATCCGAGTGACCTTTATTCTCATTCTAATAAGGTTGGGTTGGGTTTTTGCCACTGACAAGTCTGTCAGAATCATTGTGATCTTTATTCTCGTTACCATAAGGTTGCTAATAGGTTGCTGCTGACAGAGGTAAAATAACTGTGAGTCCGTTCACAGTATAGCTACTTTTGTTTGTGTATTAAAATTATATTTTTTCTTCATTATTACAACTAGATAATAAGGTTCGTAATAATTACGTAAAATTGCTTTGTCTGACGTTGCTAAGCTACTCTAGCGCCCTATTCATATTGAAACGTCTATCATAATATTATAACAATAATACTGGCATAAGTCGACGTGATTTATCAAACTATAACAAAAGATGTATCTCTAATTTCAGTACAGTAACTCGTTACGTAAAGTCTGTTCGTATTGTTCAATATAGCTGCAGCCAGATCTCCGCTAGGAGTATATGTGTTCTGTGAGCCAGATGGAGTAAGAGGTTAATAATAGCTTATTGAATTTTATATCCAAAAACAAAAACTCTCTTTGCGACATAGTTTTCGTCGGTGACACATGATGTTCAATGCAGTAAGCAAAACTATGAATGTATCAAGTACATAAGTAACTGCTATTACAGTTCTCTCGACGACACCTGTCAATGCGACAATTCTAGTAACTAATAAAGATCAAATTCGCAAAACAAACATATTCGTTTGTATGAAACTGCCGCGTGTCAAAACGCATTCTCTCACCAGCTGGACTGTTGGTCTTAAAAAACCAGAAGAATAGTGGCTGATCAGTCGGTCTTGTCTTAATTACTTTTGTGTTCAAGAATGAGTGATTAGTAACCACCAGGGTTGTTGTTGCGCAGAAAATTTCAATTCATAGATTGTGTGTTAGTCCTGAAAATGATTGCCCGGAAGTCTATCTGTCAGCAAGAGACTGTCGTGTAAATGCTATTTGCTATTGTCTATGTTTACTGTTAAAATTTAATAAATTAAAAGAAAGTAGATAATTACTCCTTGTCACAGCTGTCATACCATCTGTATTTTTTTATGGAATAAAACCATATGTCACTAATGGTTTTTCTATTTGTCTCATTTTCTCTCGTATCAGAGACATGTACATAAATAAATACCGTAGTAAACTTCTCACCTTTAGACTGCAATATACCAAGTTCATTATTTCCATTTCGACGGAAGTAAATCCTCATGTCAGATGGAATGTCTTTGATTCCCGGGATCTTGTAGGTCCAAGTTCTATCAGTGAGCAGCTTCCCAGTTGAACTATCGTAAACTATTTTTTCTGCGGTCCAGTATCCAAGACCCATAACGAAGGCCCCTTCAATCTGAGAAACGTGAGATGTGATTTAAAAAAAAAGTTAAATAAGTAATTCTTTTTCTTTGGTATTATACCATCCAAAAGATTCAATGTTTCTACTCAGAGAGATATTAAAACTAATTAGACTTACTTGAGCAACGTCAATTTCTGGACTCAAACTCCTTCCAGTATCTTCCAAAATATCAACCCTTATAATGTCATGGTTTCCAGTCAAAATGTCAACTTCCAATTCCAACATTCCAACAGCATAAACATCATAAGGCTTACCATCACTGAGGTTGAACATGGAGGAAGCTTGAAGATCCAGTCCTGCGCCATAAGCTCCAGCGATCAGTTCTTCCCATGTAGGTGTATCCATCTTTTCTCTAATAGGTTTAAGTCTCTCGTTTAAAACTTCACAACCTTTCTTAACAGCAAATACAACGCACTCACTTCCTATACTTCCTCCAGTGACAATTGCATTGGGAGAAGTAAAGCTATTACTAGGCTTAACACTAATCTTTTCCAAAGGTATACCAAGAACATATGCGCAAACTTGAGCTGCTTTAGTATTTAAACCTTGTCCCATCTCTATTCCTCCATGGGTAACCACAACGGAGCCATCACCATGGTAGATTGAAATTAAGGCATTGAAGTTGCCTGTATAAAATATATCAACTGTCAATGGTATCATTTTTATAGCTCGTTTTCTCCATCGATTACTTTTATTAAATTCTTCAACTTCTTTCTTCCTGTCGTCGTAGTTTGCGTCTACTTTTAATTGGTTTATCAACTCTGGGATTGGATTGTTCTCTGTAGGCATGTTTAGAAGCCTCACTTTAATGGGATCTAGTTTTAGACCGAACGATATCCTCTCCATTATGTGCTCTATCATGGCAACGCCTTCAGCTGAAACTGTATTAAAAAATAAGTTAAATTTGTCTATAATGACACCAAAAAGAAAAAAATGTTCAATGCACTAAAATAATGTTTCTTAAAAAGAAACATTTCCGGTTGACTTGGTTGTTTCACCAAACAAACTATGAGTAGCTGGTCCAGAATATACTGGGTTGCAGGGATATCGTACTAACTATGAATTCATTTTTTTTTTATAACCGACAAAAAATTTAAACGCTCGGGAGTTCAGAATCATGTACTGAATCCGTAGTTACAGGTTGTGAGTCGATGCCACCCTGTATTAGTATGTTAATCAGTAATGTGATTGATAATATAAAAAATCTCCTGCACTTGTACAACAAGCGTTTTGGTTTGAATTACTTGTGGTCGTTATTTGTTTATGCCATTGACCTATATTATACAAGTACGCCTTGTTTATTAGAGGTCAGTGGTTTATGTTGATTGGCAATTTGACATTTTGGCAGCTGATTGGCAATTTTACATTGGCAATTTTCCGGAAAACCAAATGCTTACGATGTGTTAGTGTGTAGGTTTTCCGGAAAGTCTGTTTTGTGGTTACTCGCTATAAATTATTCATTTTATCAGTTTCAGTGAAATTTGCATCAATATGTTTCAAATCGATTGTAATATCTATCAATTAAATTGTTTTATTATCTCTGTGACTTCAAAGTTTTGAATCGGTAATGCACCTATTAAAAGTATAAGAGCAATAATGTTTTTGGTCAGAATTATTAAATAGAATCGACAAAACGTAGGAAAAATCATCAATAGAAAATCAATCAGATTTTGTTTACTTACACGGCGCCCTACACCAAGTGTTGGATGGTTTGTCAGTCAAGACACTGTAAGGGGTGATGGACCATCTCTTATGATTATAGCAGTTGTAGAAGTGTGTGGTAGTGAGCATTGTGAGGACTTCGTTGTAACTGCAGCCGCCATCCTGGTAGAAGGTATTCTTCAGGTACTGGATTTCACCTTCTGCGTTTACGCCAAGCTGAAAGAACCAAATTTGAAGAATAGTAGAAATAATTACTAGAATCTTCTATTTTGCATAATTTCAACTATTTCATCATCATTTTTTGTTTAACCATTTCATGAAGAACCAATTCGATTATTTGAATAGACAATTTTGTTTTTAGGGTCGTGCAAAGTTGAATTAGTTTTTTTCAATCTGGTATTTCTCAGGTAGCCCAGAGTCAGGATTTGCATGGCAATAGGCTCGCCCCCTATTAACCCGTCAAGCTCCGCGCGTATCCTATGTAATACGATACCATAGAAAATCATTTGTGTCTCATTATCGGAGACTGAGAAGTCACATGGAACTCAAATATAACTGGCGAATGTGGGTGTACTTCAGGTGCATATCTGCCTATTCCTTCAGCGAGTACAGGCGAAATAAGTTATAGCAATCCTTGGTATAAAAGAGAGATCCTTAATTTGCTTATATTTTTAAATTAGTACCTCAAAGTTGCACTTGGTAGGAATTCGCTTTCCAATTGACTTCATATTTGTCTGCAAGGGCAGAATCATTCTGCAAGTTTTGTTCAAAAGATGGGTAACCAGTGCTGCAGAGCACGCAATTTGAGCAGATCGGGATATTTTGCCACCGTAGGCACCCCCAACTCGGCGAACGATCACGTTTATACTGAAATCATCAAGAAGAGCTAACTAGTAATTGTAATTAAAATTTAAACGCTTATTTTTGGAGTGCTTATTGTCTAAGCAAGAAAGTCCAAAATAGGTTTCCATAAAATACCTGTTAACAGGTACTTTCAAACTCTGTGCGATGGCAACGTTGGTTAGATCAAGCCACTGTGTAGACGAGAACACTTCCATTCCATCTTCGGTAGGTCTAGCCACACACGTTTGGGGCTCCATGTAATAATGGTACTGTTCTTCCATTTCCAATTCTCCAAGAATAACAGTTTTAACATCATGTCCAACATCAGTCGGTTCTACGGCTTGGTCCGCTTTAACTCTTTTACTCTTTTCTGGAGATTTTAAAACCTGGTCAATAGTTAGCATAGGTTTATTCTTGCTTATTGAACTGTATCGTATTTTGACAAGTCGAGCAGCGTTGTTTGCTGTTTTCTCTCTATCTGCTACTATTATGGCTGCCGGTTGTCCGTAGAACTTGACTTCTTTAGGACAAAGTATTTCTTCTTGATCAGACATGAAAGGTATATTAGAGGGGGTGAATATATTATCCCCTGGGATGTCTTTTGCTGAGTAGAAGGCAATTACACCGGGTAATTTCTGAAACAGATTATATATTATTCACTTATGTATGTAGCTAGCAAATTACAATTTTGTAAAGTTAATTGTTTTACGGTTAATTACTATGACACTATAGCTGCATCTATACTCACAAACGCTTCAGAAGTATCAAAATCTTCAATCATACTGCCTGGAACAGCATCGGCAGTAACAAAGGCAGCAAATACCTCATCAACTTGTCCTGGCAGATCATTAGCAAATGTAGCTTCACCACTGCATTGTACCAATGCTTCTATCTTCGGAATAGGCTGATTTAACGGCCATATGCTCTTGTCAGTTTCAAAGGATTGCATGCCTTTGGATTTATGGCGTTTCATAGCTTCGCCTCCTGATTTGTACAGTGGATTCATTTTGTCGCTTGGACAAAGACTAAGTATTGCCTAAAAATGAAGTGACAGTTAATATAAGAAAATAAAAATCTGGTTTCTTACCACGCACTCGCAATTCGATCTACTATATGTAATAAAAAATTGTTCATTTTGACCGCGTCAAAATATTTTGCACTTTTTTATGAAACAGCAGATTGTTTTTTTTTATAACCATCATGTGTTGAATTCTTGGTTACAGTTTGCGTGTCAATGTCCCTGCCATCCTGTATGTATATAAGTGTAACACTATTAAATATAGTTTGCCAATATACCTTATAATACAAAGACAACGCTAACATCTTCCTGTAAGCTGCCGAAGGTTCAGGCGGTGCATCTATAGGATTTATCTCTTTTTGTAACGTTTTTAATGCTAGCTGCAAAGTCTCATCAGTATAAAGATCTTTTCCAACTAAAACTTCTTCAGTTTTCGACGCATGTGTGAATTTTGCTGAAATACTGCCGTAAACAAGTGTAGCTTTTTCTACTATGCTTGTATCTTTTTTGAATTTAAACAGAAATCCTGCGTTCACAACTGCATGTGCATTTTGAGATCGAGGCATAATCTGTAAGAAAACAGAACGTAAGCTTTAAAAGAGACTTTGATCCCTGAGTTTATGAGGTAGTCAGATGGGAAATGTCGACTCTATCAATTTTTACCTTGAGTACTGGCTCAAGGTATCGTTAAACTGATTTTTAGAAAGACCATGGTTGTTTGCAGCCTAGAAACCTGTTTATATCATTCTGTATAGAAAACAAAACATGCTATTATGCATAGCATGTTTTGTTTTCTAGACAGACAGATTTTTGCTATACCTTATAAGTTTTTACTGCACAGCAGTGCGAAAGCGGTGGTAGCAATATGTTTTTAAGAATTTTTCCATGCATAGATGTTTTGAGAAAGTCTGTCATTTTCATCTTTTCTTCCTTGTTTGCGCCTTCAGCTGTAAGAGATTATTATGCTGCATTAGACAAACGAATTATGAAGTGATGCTCGTTTTCACTTACCTACTCGGTGACACCTTAATGTAATGCCTTAAAAAAGCGTTCAAAATCTAACAATGCGATTTTATTGCATTTATGTTGGTGTTGCGTCGCCCTGTGTTAGTGAAAACAGCCGGTCTGTTCTGAAAAATCTCACCATGAAAATTTGAGCACCTGAGGCTATAGGCTGACCGCTGAGCCGTTGCCTGAGGTAGCTGCGCTGTGGTGGAGGGGTGATGGTTGTCACAAGTTAACGAATCACGAAGCTCTCGCATCACGTCACCCACCCCTCCTGCACCGCGCTGCTACCTCAGGCAACGTCTTAGTTAAGCGGTCGGCCTATAGATAAATGATTTTATTTCTATAAGTAGGTTTGTATGGCAAACGGTTATGTGAAGACCATGTAGATTTGTGTCTGAAAAGGACTTTTGAAGAAAGAACCACACAGATTGAGTGGACCTGTTCAGTCAGTAATCACGCAGCTCAACTCAGAACTTAAGGAGCTCAACAATTTGACTTCAAAAGACATTTGCGTAGGCCCCATAGATTACTCAAAATGCCAGGCCATGATTAAAACTAACTGAGAAAAAAACCCACATAGTCTTCTCATTTACAAGGATTAACATTATTGAAATCTCATTCAAATTTTACCAAAGTTTTCACAGGGAGATCTTCACTAAATTGATCGGATGGTGCCAGTGTGCTATGAAGATTTAATGTAAGTGATACGTAAGCAGAACAGCCGTACTTTTTAAATGGTTTGAATTTCAAGTATCAATAGTTTTATAAATATTCTTGAATTCACACACACACACACATACATACACACCCCCACACACGTACACACACCCCCACACGTACACACACACATCCCCCCCGCACACACACGTATACACATACGTACATATTTATTAGTTATATCTGTTCTGTTACATATTCATACCATAATCAAAACTTTGTACAATTTGAATACCTACTTCAATGATGAATAATTAATAGAACTGTTTCCTTTACCAATTGTTATCATGGCTCCAACAGTCTCGAAAAGTAAGAATACATCTGATTGGAATTCATTGTTAAAATGTTTCAAGAACAGATTGCCGCCTATTGTGCCGATCTGAAACATACAAGTTTAAAAATCAATTACGACCGCATGTGTTCACACACAGCTCTGTCTAACCATTCACTGAAAATAGGCGTGATAATTTATTCTAGCGACACGTTCCTGATGCTTAGCGTGAGTGCAATGGCGACATGTCAAAATATCAAGACTTCTACTCTACCTAAGTTAAATAAAATGCATTATATAACGCTGAAATCCATATGGAGTTACAATATCTAAGCGGTCATACAGACAGACACGAAAAGTGACTTCGTTTTATACTACATAATATAGCTTGCAGAGTAAGCAAACTAAAGTGGCAGTGGGCTAGCCATGTTTGTCGAAGGACCGATGACCGATAATACTCGCAGAGCAGACGAGTCCTGGAGTGGAGACCGCGTATCAATAAGAGTAGCGTGGGAAGGCCCCCCAACTACATAGATGTACCGACGACTTTAAGAAAGTTGCTGGGACAGACTGGATGCGGAAGGCGGAGGACAGGGTGTTGTGGCGTAGCCTGGGAGAGGCATATGTCTGGGAGAGGCATGTGTGTGAGTAGACATAAATATAAATATATATATACCCGTATATCCATATGTTTTATTGTTACCTCAGGTAATAATTATTCCGATAGGAAAATTACAATATATGATTAGATTATACTTACATTCCTCACAGGGATATGAGCCACGAGATCCATGTGATCGTAAAATTGTTTTAAATACGAAAACTCTTCTTTCTCTGTCGACAGTTGTAGGAAAAGCTCCATCATCTCTGACAATGGCATGCCAGCGCCCAGTATAAGGTTCACATCAATCGTATGACCCTTTAGTTCAGCCACGTTGAATATATCAATCACGTTTTTCGGATACTCCGTGACGTGGTATACGCCTGCAAATAAATTATTATCACTACGTAGCGTAGCGAGTGCCTTATAGTCTGTGCTGAATAAATATTTTCATTCTTTCTTTAAATTCATTGGATGCTTTTTATTAAAACTACTACATGACCCGACAGACGTTATCCTGTCCAATTTTCAATAGTCCATACAAAATTCCCATGGAAAATGCACTTTCAGTTTTTCCGAAATTTCACATTTTGCCGGCAACTTATTAAATTTGTCTTTCCGTTATAACCTGATTTATATTTAAAAACCAAAAATTGCCAAATCGGTCCAGCCGTTCTCAAGTGATGCGATTGCTAACGAACTCATTTCAGCATTTCATTTTTATTATGTACAAAATATTATGAAGTGCCATGTAAAGATTGTTAATATTACGTATAATGTTGAGATAATTATATGATGAACTTTTGACCTATAAGATAAATTAATGTCTACAATGCTATACTGGTTCTGTTTTATGAAACAAATGAACTATGCCACATAACAAAAAATATTAACCTTATAAAAAAACAAGTGGATATCCTTGTACATACCTACGATTTTTTTCTGTTGTATAAAAATGTTCGTTACCTTGACCGGTGTTCCCAGCAATCAGTTTGTAATCTCCAACACTCATAGCTTTGAAAACATCATTCAGATTGTAAGCTTTGTACCATTTATGTTTACCAGCATCCATTACCATCATCTTTTCATCACTTAATTGAATGAAATCATGTTCTTGTACATCTGTTTTTACATCTTTATTATTATCATCATTGGATTTAATAACTCCTTTAAAACATCTGTCTTTGTGAGAACATTTTTGAGTGCATTTAAGTGCACAGGGACTGATAAAGTCCAAATCTTCAAGATCACATAGTTTGTCTAGAAGTGATTGGTCAGCATCCTTAGCGAATGTTTTGAAAGCATCAGCTATGGGTCTGTATCCGGTACACCTACACATGTTACCGGCGAAAGAGTTTTCTACTTCCACTGAAGTTAGGTTTTTGTTTTTTGATTCGTATAAACTGAAAATGGGAAAATGTTGGAATGAATATCTGCTTGATAATAAATTCAAACTAATTATACCTCAGGTGGATCCTGTACTGTCTGGTATCATCATGCTGACGTGCTTTTACTTTTACCTCAACATGAGTCAGATCTATACAGGGTAACAGGGACAACGACGTGCAAACTGTAACCATGAATTTAGTACACGATTCTAGACTCCATAGCATAGACATTTTTGGTCAGCTATCAAAATAAAATCTGCTGTTACAGAAAAAATTGCAATATCTACACGGTCAACATGAATGGAACAGCTATTTCTTAATAGCGGACGCTACATTTTGTCATTTTATTGCAGAGGGGTCCCAAATTATTTACTAATTCCATGGTAACATGTTGCGCTCGATGTTCCGGCCACTAAATTACAAGAAGTAATATTATATATAAGTAAATTACATAAAGTTATTTAGTTCTTAAAAAGATACACATTTGCACAAATGATACAAGGAATAGCGATATTGATGACCTAGTTTTATCCGTCTTTTTACGGCATCGTAAAAGATTATACATATAGTATCCTTACCACGTCCGTATCGGAAAAAAATATAAAAATTGCGTAGGTTTCACAAAATCGTTTGTTATTCGATACTGGATTGTTACACAAGAAGTGGATGTTTTGTGAAAGATGTGAAAAATGGTTGGTGTGTGGAGTATCGTTTTTATAACAGATGAGATATGTAGTAAGTAGAATGTATTCGTAACACATTTTTTCCCGCTTTACTTATAAATGTGTGTCTTAAAGTTTTTTTTTCGTTCAAACTATTTGTAGGCAACGTTAAAATAATTGTTTCACTCTTCATAATCTTACCTGTACATATTCATGACCCATCCAGGAGTGCAGTACCCACACTGGGTTCCATTGAACTTGGCAAGTCTGGTCTGTATGTCATGGTAACCTTTGATCCTGTTTCCGATACCTTCCACTGTGGTCACCTCCCAACCATGACAGGATAGTGCTGATACCAAACACTGAAAAAAGATAAAGAAACATTAAGATATATCCAACTGTTACTGACTTTGGATTTCCATCGATGTAGAATCGATAGCCCTCGCAGCAGACGAGCCCTTGAGTAATGACCGGGAATCGGCAAGCGTGGACAGGAATGCCCCATAGCATCATGGACTTACTACTTTAGTAAGGGTGACTGGGTGACTAGAAGCAGGAGACGGAGAATCAGGAGCTAGGGCACTACATGGGAACGGCCTAAATATTACCAGTAGTGGACTGCGATACGTTAATTAAATTGAATTTCTAGCCTGACATAACTTAGGTTGCCATCGAAACTTCTCAATTTAAAAAGTATATTTTATGTGGAGATTTTAAATTGGGTACGAATATATAAAATTGTAAATGTTACTCATTACAGAAACGGTTTTCAAATAACTTGAGTTTTTCTCAAACGGGCAACAAATGCCTTTCAAGTCTTCATTTAGTGCTTAAGTTAAGAGGCTCCGTTTCTCAAAACCTATCATAGAATAAGTGAGCGTTTAGTATCACTAAGAAGTCTGAAATAAAAACATCTACTTCTTATATCTTGACTGATAATAAAAAAACGAAAAATACGTCGTCTAATTATGTGGGATGTCTGTCATTAAATGTTTCAAAGAAGCGTAAGAACGTTTAGGAATAAGTACTACTTAGAAAAAGACTGCGTAGATATACATACTTATGAAGGTATAATTATCTACTTTTAAGCAGTCATTTTCTAGGATACCTATAAGCATTTTAACAAAGGCCTTTGATTCTGTGCCATACTTGTTGTAGGGCAATGTTGGTGTGTCACATCCTACTATCCTACTTCCTGTCCTACTAGTATTATAAACGCGAATGTTTGTGACGATGCATGGATGGATGTTTGTTACTCTTTCATGCAAAAACTACGGAACAGATTTTGATGAAACTCTAAAGTAATATAGCTTATACATCAGAATAACACATAGAATACTTTTTATCCCGATATTCTCACGGGATAGACACTTATAGGGGTGAAACCGCAGGGCGCTGCTAGTTAAAATAAATGTAAAACCTCATAATATTACAGAGTAGTAGGGAGGGACATCGACGCGTACCCTATTACCATGAATTCAGTACATGATTCTGAGCCCCCCTGTCTTTAAATTTTACGCTGGTTATTAAAAAAAACTTGTCCATACATTTTGACCGCGTGTTTAGGATCAGTAATACAACTTGTTCAGTTAGTATAATTGTAAAATGTCAAGATTTCATGAAATAGTCATTCAGTGGGATTACTTGGTCTTAGAGAGTTGTGTTGATGACTTTAATGATTATAATTCTGTAAATACATAATTTGTTACGATCGCGAATCATATTTTAATCAACGTACAACTTAATACTGACAAGCAAATTGCAAAAAACGTAAAAAAAAATGTATTTCGCGGGCTACCTTAGCGCTTTCGCCTTAAGAAACAGCAGATTTTTTTTGATAGCCGACTAATAATTTCTACACTAGAGGGTCTAAAATCATGTGCTTAATTCATGGTTTCATTTCACTCGTCGATGTCCGTGCTACTCCGTATACACCAGAAACAATTTTGAGCGACAATCGTACAACATTTTGATGTTCCGAAATATTATTTTGTTAACCATTAATAATAACTAATACCGAATTAATCAATAAAAGTAACAAAATTAAATCCTAACCTAACTAAAACTATACACAAACTAAAATTAATTTTTCGACGCTATATATAGCGTCGAAAAATTCATCCGCATCGCCGTCGACTGGTAAGAGACTGGCGGAATTACCACGCTGTCTGGCTTTAAATTTAATTTAATTTTGATTAATTAATTAGATATTAGTTATTAATTGCTTACTTATTATTTTAATATACAACATTAAAGTTAATAAAGGACAAAAACAACATAGGTATACGAAACATTAGCAAGTTGCCAGCAACATGAGAAACTTCCTCCTTTATTGAAGTCGGTTAATTAGTTCACGCATCACATGAAATGTTGTTGAAGAAATGTGGCATGACGTTTTTCCGGTGCATAGGATAATAAATACTACTTTAATTACGTTAACCTATGAATGTCTAGTGTAATGTGCAGCTTTGCCTAGTCCTAGAACTTGATTCCTTTGTCAAAGTAACCAACGACTTCTTTAAATTTTATAGAGTTGTTTCATTTAATAAAATTATCACCGAATGAGCTGGTTTAAAAAAAACCCCTTTGTTAATTTTGTTTCCATCATTATCATTGGTATCTACGTCAATTTATGTGTTTTTGTGTAATGAGGATAAATCGTCGTTGCTTTTAAAGCCATGCAGTACTTAACCTTATTATAATAATCATTTAGATTGTAAAAAACGCATCATTTAGGATGAAGTAAATAACGTCAGCTTTTATAAATTATTCAATGACAAAGGATCAAAGGTTGGAATGGATCAAGCCTTGACTGGAGATCGCAAAAAGTTAAATATAGCGACAGACAAAAGCCGAATTCTTGTACTAAAACCGGTATGCACCGCTCACGCAAATAACAACCAAACTATAGTAGGCGGATTTAATAAATAAACCAACAATTTCTTAAATGTATACATATATACAAAAACTCATCCCTCCTTCCATTGGGGTAGGCAGAATAAACAGAACGCCACCTGCTACGATCCTTACATACTCCTTTTGCCTTGTTTACGTTCGTACATCTGTACATACACGCACGCCGGTTGCGAGTACCACGTACCTGACCTTTCCGAAGAAGAACATTTCCAATAAGTTTACTATATTATGCCTCCTTAAGGCGTCCCCATCCGGTGTTTCCACTCACATTTGCCTTGTAAATACCTTTTGTTAGTCGCCTTTCATTCATCCTCTCAACATGACCAAATCATCCAAGCATACTCTTTTAAATTTTTGTCACTATATCTTCTTTTAAACCGCATCGTTGCGTTGCCTTATCACACGGTAATTAAATATTATCTATGTCTACCGTGCTTATCACATCATTCTTCAGCCAAATTAATTCATTCGTTCATAAACCAATTCATTCATTCTTAAATACATTTAACGCTCAAAAACATCATTCTGTCTTTGAGACTTTAAGACTAAAGATTGTTTAGTCGTATAAAAACATTTACATTAAGCCCTAACGAATTTGAATTTTAAATTCGTTTAGGGCTTAATGTAAATGTTTTTAAAGAATAGGGGATTTTTTCTAAATTCATTTGTTTTTATCGCACATTTAACGATGATCTTTTCAAGGAGATACTTAATTTCTAAAAAAACATTTTCGTTCATTATCATAATCAGCCTATAGGTAATGTTTCCACTGTTGGGACAGAGGCCTCCTCTCTGTGAGAGGGAGTGGGAGGTAATCCACCACCCAGGCCCAGTGCGGGTTGGTAGATGTCACATGTCTTCGAATTTTTGGTTCTAGGACATGTCGGTTTCCTCACGATGTTTTCCTTCACCGTTTTAAGAGCAGTGTTTACATAAATTAAAGCGCGCTTGTCTAGGTGGGCCACCTCTGCTCCCTATTTTGTTCAATAAGCTTAATTCTTCAAAGCTAGTTTTCGACTGTTTCTTCTTGGAAACACGAAACCAGGAAACATAGTTCCAATAACTATATTATTGGAACTATGTTTCCTGGTTTCGTGTGTGGTTCCAAAAATGAAAAAAGATTTATTTGGCAGATACAACGCCCTGCTCCAGCCAGAATCGTCTTCACGAGATTAAAATCTAAAGTTTCTTTTGTTATTTTGTGCTAGTTGTAATGTTAGTTTCAATCCACCGAAACTAGCCGCCAGCATTAACTTATAGATACCAACTACGATAAATGCCCAGTAATCCTTTTATGAATTTATATTAGAACGTCACAATCTCACAAAAAATGGCCATGACAAAATGAGTTACTTAATGATTTGTATCTTTTGAACTTTTCGTGTTTTTTTTACGCAGTCAGCATTTAGAAGTGTTTAAATTATTTTGATTTATGATTTTTATCCTATGTTTTTAGTTGCAAACAACTTTCAACTTTATTTCTTAAGAGATAATGTAAGTTTTTATGGATTTATAATATAATATAAATACTGTTTCTTACATGTCAAGGACTATTTGATAAATCATTGCAAAATGTTAATTTGGTATAGGTCATTCTATGTAGCCTTGAACCTCTGCTCTTACAGCCCCAGACTATTTGTATATGCCTAAGTTCCACACTGGTCAATATGTATGTTCCGCCCCTATGTAATGGGTCAGTCCATTAAGGTTAATAGACCTCTGGAAGCGGAGGATAGGATAGCGGCAGCCGTTCTCTCGAAGTGGTCTCGTGGAATTTAGGTCATCTTTGTCGTTTGAATAACTATGTAGATTTAAGGCAATTAGATTTATCGGTGTTTCCTATGTGTGTATCTCTGAGATTATAACTGGTACTTACTTACAAGTTCTTTTATGACATATCGAGGTAAGAGCCATGTAAAATTGAGTCAACATTTCACAAAAACGGTTGATTTTCATAAAGACGACCTAAGCTAAAACAATCAAGCGAGCAAAAGCGGTTTATTGGACATCTCTCGTATGGCATATAAAAAGCAGAAAATAATCTGTCTAGATATACTATCTAGACAGACAAATTTTTGCCAATGGGAAATCTCATCAGCAAAAATTTTTCTAATATCTGACAACCAGTCTCACCAAGGGATGAGACTGGTTGTCAGATATTATTATGATATTATCCAGTAACTGGGTTGCGGAGGTCAGATAGGCAGTCTCTCCATGTAAAATACTAGTATCCAGCTGCAACCGGTTAGACTGGAAGCCGACCCCAATATAGTTGGGAAAAAGTCTAGACAGATGATGATGGGAAATTCCACACCGCTTTTTGTGCATTATTATTATATTTTTATGTTGAATATCAATAAAATTATGAATTCTGGAAAAAAACCTATTGAAGCATTCAATTGTTTACTTACAGAATTAACAGCGAAGGTCTTGACCACTTTGGCAGGTGGTAAGGCTGCGCGTACGGCGACGATGCAGGCGCCGCATCCTCCCTCGTGGCACATAGCTTTAGTCCCGCGGAGTTCCGCCACAGTGCGGATGTACTCGTTCAGAGATACGTCTGGACCGTATTTGCCGTCCACTAGAAATATTTTACACAATTCAGATTAGATGGACGAGGTGCAAGGTGAGACACAAACTTATTACATAATGATAACAGCCTTAAAAGCTTCCCCTCGGATTATGCCAATAATCAGACACAAATTATTCCCGATGCGATGGGGAGTTCGTGTCTAAAAGAAGAAAGAAAATGAAGTGTCTCTATAAGGCCCAAATTAAATTGCCGCGGAATGAAATCCATTTCTTGTAACGAAATTGTACATAGCAAAATGAACTTAATTTCTTAAATAGATTTTCAACTTTATCGCTAAAACATAAGGTTCAATTTTGATTGGGAAAATTTGACAGTTTCGGGTAGCTTGATGTGCTGGCGTCTGTATAAACGTACAAAAATTCGATTCCATTCCGATAATTAAATTGAACCTAACTCCTAAAAAGACACTTTATAAATAATTTTCTTACCTTCATATTCTGTTCCGTTGATCTTAAATTTTATTGAGGCCATTTTTTATTTGGAGCTGCACCTATAACGATACAAATGATACCTACATTATTACTTCCGATGATACCCGTGGGATGAAAAATGAATGAAATTGTTTATTCTGTAAATAAGATATCGGAATCAATTTTACACGTCATATTATTACAATAAAAAACTGGCCACACGAAGGGTTCCGTAGCACAAGGCAAAATAGATCTTATCATCTTTTGTACCTACCACATTTTATGCAAATAAATGATTTTGATTTGATTTGATTTTGATTTTGAAAAACGCCGAAAAAAAAGCGTTTGTTGTATGCGATCCCCCCTATATCTATATATATTTATTTTGTTCTGTTTTTAGTACTTATTTGTTGTTATAGCGGCAACAGAAATACATCATCTGTGAAAATTTCAACTATCTAGCTATCACGGTTCATGAGATACAGCCTGGTGACAGATGGACAGACGGACAGTGGAGTCTTAGCAAAAGGATCCCGTTTTTACCCTTTGGGTACGGAACCCTAAAAATAAGCTAGACTCTGAGAAGTAAGGCCGAAATAAACTCAGAGGTCTCTGAAGTCCATGTAGATTCATGTCTGAAACGTTTTTTTAAGGAAAGTAACACATACATGTATAGATATCTACCCCCTTATGTCTAACTAATAATTGTTATTGAGCGAATATGGTTGCGTTTTTTATGGAAATCAGTTTACATGTCTACGTAATATATTTGTCCTCCCATACAGCACTATTAGACTTGCAATGCAGTTGAACTATCTCAAAGCAATTTAGTTGCGTGTGCAAACCGGTAGACCTTCGCTAAAACTATCAAGAGTGAGATCATAATATTGATTCCAAGTGTGGTTTTTTTAATGTCATAAAAAGAGAGCCATAATTACGAGTACGTTTATTACGAACAGCGAAGTGATTACCTATAGACGGGGTGAATTAATCGTGAACTATAATACAGTGAACACATTAGAGTAATTTTTAGTAACAAACTAAACATTTCAATGTTAAAATCCCTTTTAAAGTTTCGTCCCGATTCAACTCTGAATCCCTATTCACCCCGTTTGATGATATGCTCGTGCAGGAAAGGATGGCAACTCGATACACATTGCCAGCCAAGTGCTTATTGGTTTGGCATGCCATACAACGAAGTTTTTTTATTCGATATATAGGTACCTCTTAGTCGTATGTGTGTGATTTAATTAGGAAAGCTAAATAAAGTAGCAAAAGTGAATGCTATTTTTGAATTAGACACGAGGATATTATGCATAATCACAATCAGCCTATAATGTTCCCACTGCTGGGACACAGGCCTCCTCTCTGCGAGGACTGGGCCGTAATCTACCACGCGGGTCCATTGCGGGTTGGTAGATGCATGTCTTCGAATTATTATTCTAGGACATGTCGGTTTCTTCACGATGTTTTCCTTCACCATTTTGAGAGCAGTGGTGATGAAATTATTTACACAAAGTAAAGCGCCTGGCTGGGTTCGAACCTACGACCTACAACTCGTAATTCAGAGCCGAGGATGTTATGACACACCATAAAATGAAAGGAAAATAAACGATAATAAAAGTAAAAGGGTTAACCCATGAATAAATAAATATACATCAATATTTAGACAATACTATGCAGAAACACATTTTTAAGAGTGGTCGTTTGTCGTCATAAAACAGTGGTAACGACACGACCCAGCTGATAACAAACCTTCAGTAGAAATGTGGAAAAAATATGTTTCGACGGTTTTTAAAGACGTATATGGAGGACTCTGAGCTGGAAGCTTTGGTTTTATGTACAGTCAACTAAAGACATAAGAATGCTGGATGGTTGGATATAGTTTTAAAAGTTTTGTAAGAAACCGATGGATGTTATCGACTGAAATTTAATTTATAAATGAGCTGTTTGTTTTCTATTAATAAAATAAAATATTATTCGAGAACATCCATCGGTTTCTTACTAAACTTCAACTATATCCGACCATCCTGCATACTTCTCTCTTTTGTTGACTGTACATTTTCGGTTATTGGGAACTACGTAGCTAACGAGAGTTGAGAAGCATCTTGCGAATCTTGCGATGGATAAAAAAGTAAGTAAGTAGGTATGTTGTTTAGTGACGAGACTGTCTTATAGTACACAATCTATTAAATATTTAAAGATGATAATAACCAATAAAAATTAAAGTTAAGTAGCATGAAAACTATACAGGCTTATAAAAATTCAAAATAATCTGCTAGCGAAATTATAATTTTTTCACGTTTTTTGCAAATTGCAGTGCTGTTATTCGTTGTATGTTAATCAAAATTCAATATGTGGCAATTATGATGAAATAATTAAGTACTAAATTATAATAATTTAAATCATCAATACCTATAGCTCTCGGAAAAAAAATGTTGCAAATACAGCTATTTCGTGAAAATTTGCGAATATAATTACGAGAGCACAAAATTAAACGGAATTAAATAATATTATGTGTAACCCGCACTTCATTTTTTTAAAATTTACTATTAATATTTAAAAAAATATACTTACATGCAGTATTGTAACGAAGATAAAACTATTAAAAGATATAACTTTTTATTGAATGCTATCTTATTCCATTTCTATAAAGTTAGCATCTACCCTAAATAAGTAATTCATTACGAAAATAATCGCAGACCGATACTGGCAGAAAAATAATATATTAACACAATGATCTTGAAACACGTCACTATTCGAAAAGCTATGATATTGAACTGACAGGAGCCTGTTACCATAGCTTATTATAAAGTTATACATAACACGATGAGCTATGTCTAAAAGTATAATTATACACATACATAATTATATGTCAGAGGTCGGACATAAACACACATATTAGAAACCAGCTTCTGCCCGCGACTTCGTTCGCGTGGAAGTCGTAAGACACCAAAATTTACAAAAAAAAAACAACACTTTTTTTATAAATTTTTCTTTGTTTTGGGGTAGAGTCAGGACTGGTGACGCAGGAGCAAGTGACGTACAGTTGTCCGTGTGAGAAGCAGCTCTATTCCTGAGGTCGACACCCGGATGGGACTTCTGTAGTAATTTCCCATTGCTCGCGAGGTTTTTCGTTTTTGTGAATTAATTAACGCCTGCGTTCCTAGAAATTCCATTAGAATCGTTTCCAGACCTCGCAAAAATTATTAAAAATTATATACTCGTACATATATTCAGTGTACAGTTTTGGCTTCGCTACGATTTTAATATAATATACGTATGTATTTTTCGTGTCAGTCTGTGTGACCGCGTATTCTTCTAAACTACTCAAAGATTTTGATGCGGTTTTCACTATCCATTAGAGAATTTATTACGGAAGGTTTTATGTGTATAATAGAAAATAAATTATAATACTTACATTAAAAAAAACTCCATGTTTTGTCAAGTCGTAAAAACTGAGCGAAGCAGGCCGGCCGGTCGCTAGTGAATATAAAATATGATATAGAATTTTTTGCTTAGATATGATTTTTTCTGTGTTCAATCCGAAGTGTTTAGAGATTTATTGCAAAGGATTCTAATTAAAGAGTTCTACAGAGTATTGACTAACAATACCATATCATCACGCCTGTATTCCTCGAATGGTTAGGCAGATGTCTTCCTAAAGTACAACCACATTTTGTCAGTTATGTTTAAGACCCATCTAATAGGGGGCGAGCCTATGGTCATCAGCTAGGCACACATCAACCCGCCGCGAGCCTTGGGCCGCAGGAACCCTTTGGATGCGAGAAGCACACAACCGGTCGAAGTGGAGGTGCTTGGAGGAGGCCTATGTCCAGCAGTGGACTTCTTTCGGCTGAAATGATAAGGCACACATCCAGACTCCGGGCTGCTACTGAGAAATTCCAGATGGAAAACCCACTAGATATCTTATTGACTTTTACTAGGATGAATGAAAAAGAAACGAATTTATACTTATCGAGAAATAGAAAGCACAGTAAATACAAAAATAATAGATTTCTTTTTTTCAGTATCCTGGTATCCAATTCGTTAAACAAATGAAATGTAGTTTTACCTGTTAATTAACATTCGAGTTAACAAAGCATAAAAGGGTAGAACTTTTTATTTTTTTATATAATATAATAAGCTAAACAGGCTGCCCAACATATTTTTCTTGCATCGTGGTTTCTAAATTTGACAACCAGTCTAGCTAGCAATTTAATGGACCTGCGGTACTATTCTGTAAAAAAATCACCGTAGATGAAGTGAGCGTGGAGAGAGCTGTCAATAGTGTCAATTCCTAGCAAAAACAAACTCACTTCACCTAAGGTTTCACGGTGAGATTTTTACAGAATCGATCGGCAGCACCCTAATTTCGCAACACACTATCAATCAAAATCTGAATCTTTTTGAAAGATATTGCTAATCCATTGCTTTATATGCTCGAACAATTTGTCTCCTCAGCAACGTAAATAACGCAATGAATGTTGTGGAACTGTCAAAATTAAAGCCATTGCTACTGATAGAGTGTTACGCAATTAGGGGAGAACAGGGTAATTGGAGCCTACTAAGGGAAAAATTTCATAACAACCACATTTGTTAACATTCTTATGATGTTTATTTAGGAACTCTTACATTCATTATTAGAGTATATTTTAAACACAGTTATAATCAATTACAGTCTTGTCTTAAGGTACAATAACGATTTTTACAAAAAAAATCAGTCGCTCCCATTACCCGACACATGCGGGTAATGAGAGCCCGCTTAACGCCCATATGGGAAATGGGAGCCATAATTTACTCTTTCCCGAAAATTTAACTAGACATACTTTCAAATATGTGATCTTAGTAATTAATACAAAGAACTATTTGTAAGACAAATAAAAAAATCAACTTAGTAAGAAAAAAAGATTAAGATAATATAAATATGCTAGGCTACCATTACCCGCCGACTACCATTTTGAAAAGTAATAACATAAATATGTAATTCTACTTTCAATCTCAATTTATCCAATTGGGCTTGTTAGTGCATGAGTCTGGGGATATAATAAGCATAAACATAATAAAATAAGAACATAACTTCATGCTTATCTCGGCGCTGGCAATCAGCAATTTTTTATAAGCGTGGAGCGAAAAACACATAATCGTCCCTCGTGACTTAATGCATGGCACTAACGGCTCGTGTTCGTCAGGCGAAGTTTTTCGATGGTTGACAAAAGCGGCCGAGTGTGTACAATCGCGTAAATGTACCTACTTTCCGTTCAATCACCATGGCTCCCACTACCCGCTGGCTCTCATTACCCTGTTCTCCCCTAGGCCTTTTTTTTTTTGGTGTGAAAATTATCAAATAACTTCTCCCGCTCTGAGCGGAGCGGGACGCGGCGTGTCAGAATTTTACTGACGAAAACCCACCCGTGTTCCTTCAGTTGCATGTGCCCCTGGCACAGTATTTCTTTCGAACAGCGCTGACATCTCTTTGAGGCGCGCGTGGAACACAACGCGCCGTCGAACCAGGCTTGGTCCTTACCGGACGGCGAGCTGCCCATTGCTCGCCGTCTGCAAGCCACGCCCTCAGTTCGCTATACGGGTCTTGGTATTTTTTCTGTTTGTGAATCTTTCTATACTACTAATAATAAAGCTGAAGAGTTTGTTTGTTTGAACGCTCTAATATCTGGAACTATCAGTCGGATTAAATTTTTTTTTTTGCATTTGATAGTCCAATTTTGGTGGAAGGCTATTTAGCACTATACTAGGACTTTTAGGAGCCGAGCAAAAATAAAAAGTAAGAAGGAACGCTAAGTGACAACGAAATAATAGCGCGGGAAGACGATGCGATACGACGCGACGGGGCGGATCGGTGAACAAGAAATTTCACGAGGACGAAGCCACGGGCAGACGCTTAGTAACTTACAAACATAATCCTTGTCCTTGGGTACTATATTATCACAGTCTAATAAGATACACCGTCTCTCAAAGGTGTCAATTATTTATTACGTCTTCATTTGCAATGTTCATGGGAAATTATAATCATAAACCGTTTTAAGTTATTGCTAATAATAAAAATAATCATGAAGTGTTTATGCATCGTGTGGTATAAATATATAATTTTTATATTTTTATTAAAAGACGGACGGCGGATTATGCCAAAAATATATAAATCTTAACAATTTTTCTGATTTATACTGGTTTCTCGGATTTAGCTTACATTTGCTTTATTACAACTACAATACCATTTTTATGAGGTTGGGAATGATGTCCACTTGAGTCCTCCATTTTGAGTCTATATAATTTCAGAAATACCATGAAAAGAAATGCTTTTTGCGTACTGTCTTTGCGTATAATTTTACTGGTATGTCCATCACCAATACCCTTGATTTGCTGGATTACATTAGATTATATTTCATATACCATATATTATTATTCATATTACCATAACGTAGGTGACATTCATGTTGGCCAAACAACGTATAACAGCGCAACAAAGCAAAAATTATAATACAGCATGTGTTATTAAATAAATAGTTTCTTTAAAACGATTTGCTTCAAATTGTTACAAAAGCTTGCCATATTATTTCCGCAAGTAATTTCATCGAGATATTGTGAACAATAAGATACAAAGTTAGTGACATTATGGATATAATACGTCATTTATGTATACCTAACACGAATAATAGCGCACACAGAACGCTGCCTTGAGGGACACCCAAAATTAGAAGTAGAAGAAGTGAAAATAGATCGATTGTCAGCAACTACACGCTCTACATGTTCCCAGAAACATAATAAAACGATTTTTTTCTCAATTTAGTTGTCAGTTACTAAATTATTTCCGGAAGTAGCGACCTTTAGTAAGAAATTGTATGGAGTCTCATTAAAATTGCATCAAGAGGCCAATTACTTGATAATACAGCGTGATGTTGCCGGTGCGCTAATCAGGTGTAATTGCCTTGCGTTGTTGTAGTTTTTCTGCGCGTGAACATAAGAATCAATGTCAGGTTCTAAAAGCGATGGCAGTGCATGTTATTGAGGTAATTAAAGGGGAAGGTCACGTGGCTGCCGTGCACAGTAATTATTGGAATAATCACAGAGCAACAGACGCCTCGGCGGTCGCTGCTAGAGGCGGCATTGATAACAATTTATGCTAACAAACCAGGCGTGTCAACTGTTTACTCGTTCTACGACACAAATTACTTGTAGAAACTTTTGAAGACAGTTTTGAAGGCGGTCCTTGGCAGAGGTTGTGCTAATACTAATAAAATGATTAGCGGTACTAATCCCTTGGCAATATCTAGACACTACCGGGCATGGCGGTTTCGTGCTCTACGGGAATAATCTACGTACTTTTTATCTTTAAGAATATGCCAATAGCGTAGGATATAATAGATATTATCGTCTGGGTGGGATTCTATACCGAATTACCGAGAAGGTATAATGTAAACTCCCAGGTGTAAATTTTTAGGTGTACCTAAGTGAACTCCCTTTTGTTTTTAAAGCTCTGATCTAAAAAGGAAAAATAGAACCTATATCCTTTATTACTTTGTACTTTATATTTTATTTAATAGGCTTACTTTTAAAACCCAGTGCTGGGGTTCAGCTCTATCGCGCAAAACGATAGCCGTTTTGCGTGGATGCGACGCATATTTTCCCCCAACTTGTTCTTTTTTGCGTCGTTTACTTTCTCTTCGTCATTGTTACCGCAAATAAATTCTTCCTTTCTTTTTGACCACCTCGTGTTAAGCAATGGGCATAGTCGACGGCAGTGCATGCTTGCCTAAACGTAACTTAACATTCACTCGAGACTGGACGGCTCCCAGCAGCACGCGTAGCATGAACACTTCTATCTCTACGAAGAGAAGACACATGCTTGTATGCATGCTTTTTAAACAAAGTGACATTTCTTTTCTTCATTTTTGACATACCGCCTAGAAATCTTTCTACAATCTGTCATTTTGTCTTTCGTTTCAAACGATCTTTGTCTAGGTCCTTTTATATGTAGACTATTTCAGAAGAAAGTTTTTTATCCCAACTGTCAAAATTACATAGACAACTGACAGTTGTATAAGGGATTTTGTAATCGCTACAGACTACAAAATGCAGTAGAAAACTTTGTACTCGACGGCCACAAAGTATAGAATCAAAAACAAAAAAAATCCTATGACAACAAAGAATTATTATGTAAAAGAGTGAATTTCGTAAAAAGTGCAGTTGACTCTTTCTATTTTGCTGCCGTCGTACTGTCTACACGGAACGTCATCTTTCTCTTCTTTCTTAGTCTGTGGTCATCTTTGTCTACTCTTCCGTCGACAAATCGGTGCTCATGCTACGCGTGCAGGTTTTATCTTTCAGAAAACACAGTCTCCGTCAAGAAGTTTTATTCAATTGCCATAAAAACGAACGCCTTTCCACCAGAGATGAGCGAGAATGCGTATCGAGGGATGTGTGTAAAACTAACCAATACCAACGCTTACTTAGTTCAAGCTATAAAAATTAAGTGATGTTATTGGTTGTTTTCACACACATCCCTCGCTACGCAACCTCGGTCATCTCTGGTGCAAAGGCAGCCTAATGCTGTTGTTGTAACGTATTTATTATTGTTCGTTTACGTTAACATAAATCCATGCGTGTGTGCGTTGAAATTAATCTTGGTAAAACTGCACCTTAGCAATTAGATGCAGTTTGCTTAGGTTCTATTATGTAAATTGATTAAAAAATTAAATTCAGTAGGATTAACATTAACAACTCTTTTTATTGTACAAGAGCTGTGTCAACAACATATCACATAATTGAATTTGTGAAAAAAAAAAAAATGTGTTGCCTCGGGGAACATTTTAATAAAATATAAAACCCATTACGTTCCGATGAGGTCGGTAATATTATTGCAAAGAAGAAATAAATTGTATGATAAACATGTCATTGTTTTATTTGTGGTCTCAGACAGAACAATGGTCTTGCATATTGACTTGTCTTCTATTAGTTCCCTCACTATTATTATTTTATCGAAAGGCCCGCGTGGTGGATTACGGCCTACTCTCTCTCACCGAGAGGAGGCCTGTGTCCCAGCAGTGGGCCAGTATAGGCTGATTATGCTATGAATATATTATCCATTGTGCAAGGGATATCTGCAGAAGAAATAACAAAACCTACCAATTTAATTAATTCTTTACAATATTTGTGTCATTTACTTTTATTCTAATTGATTACCTAATTGTTTAGTTTACATAATATAAAAAGAAGTATCGGATAATAATTTACTTATTTGCAAAAAGGACATATTTTCTACAAACCCAATTAGCGAAACGGGCCATTAATTAGTCGAGTTTTTATTTACCAATCTTGACCCCGATGGAATAAACATGGAAACTGTCGACCATTTAGATTAATTAGTTGCCATTCTATTATTTACACAACAAAAAAGGTTTCGGCATGACCCGAATACATTAAGAGACGAACGAAATGGTCTATTATGATTTTGGTAAAAAAACATAGTTTTCTTCTGCATTTGTGACTCTCTGTTTCTGATTTCAACTTCCCCATTTACACCAATCTGCATGAATATTATTGAATTAGTTAAAAAATTTATTTCAGTATTGCACTGTTGTGGCTTATGCTCATATAGTTTTTCCTCTTGTCTCTTTACATCAAAGTTTGTTCATGTAGGTATGTATGTAAATATTTTAAATTAGTTATTTTGCTCATTGTTCGATTCAAAAGATGGGTGACCAATCATAATGTTGCAGAGCAAGCAATATGAGCAGCACATTAAAGTGTAGCACCAAAGCCGGGCTCCAGACGACGAACAATCACGTTTTGTTAAAATCAGACAGTAATTTAGAAAGGTCAGCGAGCAAAATTAATTGAAGTAAATAAATATCTTAATGAACGTGGTTGATCTCGAAAGGCTGATTTAATTTGAGAGAAATTTGTCCTGAAATATGAAACTAATATATAAAATTAGTTTAATTTCCCATTACACTTTAACAAACAAGAACTAGGAGTTTAAAATGCAAGTATCCATTTTAGTATCCGGGTCTACAGCCTGAAAAAGACACTGCCACACACAGATAAGGGTTACACACACAGATTAAGGCTTCGCTGTAGAAAACCGAACCTTTTCTAAAAGTGCATAAGTAATAAAATAGTAATAATAACTCCGGCCGCGTGCTAGACGCATCATTTAATATTGCTAAAAAGTGATTTAATTTTGTCGCCTTTACTGTGAATCAAAAATCTAAATATTTTATTTCACACACATTGGCGGAAACGTCAGAAGCTAGGTGCATGGTTACAATTTGATTAATATTGGTCGTTCCATAATGGAGAAGAGCCGGAAAGAAACTCCACGGTTACTCTTTTAAAAATAATTGGCTTTTATAATGAATTCAAATTACAGTGGACAGGTATGGAATTTAAAACCGTTTGCAAAATGTGACATATTGATTAGAAGTCAATAATTATCGAGCTATAATATTAACAGGTTATGCTAAACCTCAGGAAAATCAATATTGCTTGTGCTAATTGCAGCGACCATGTAGCAAAATCAGGCAGGGAAAGGGTTAAACTATATATTACATCAATGTCACTGGCAACTGCAGTGATTCCACTTTGATCCGCGTAATTACTACGGAAATTACCTTCCTTGTAAGGGTTCTGCACCTAAAAGGTGAATCCGAGCAGGACCCGGTTACTAAGCTTACGTCGGTTATTGGAACGAAATCTTTAACGAAGCTTGCGGTAGGAATAAACTGGTAGAAATCGTCACGAAACGAAAAAGTTTTTTGAATAGGAAATACCATCTTGGCTTTCTCACGAACAAGTTATCGTTCTTCATAAGTTGCCTGAATGTTTGATTAGGACATTGCCATATTATATCACATCCACAATGCCACATTGGCATCCAACTGGCTGAAACTGTAGGCTAGTTCTTGACAGTTAGGTGGTAGCGAGTTCGACTAGCTATTCCATATTCAACTCATTGCTTCCAATTGAATGTTATTTCCATTTAAACAAATATTGACGGTAAACTAGCGTAAATTAGGTTGATTTCAGAATTACTAGTACCTACTGTTGTACCTAATAATCATAGGAATGTTTGAAGTTCTGGCCTCCAAAAGGTTCTTAATATTTATTTAATAAATGGACAAACTTCGAAACATTATATTAACTGGGTTGTGTTTATTTTTGTTTTAAACAGCAACGTCTTTTTAACTTGTGCTACCGCCTTATCTTAGGAATGCAGTGAACTCGATTCCAATTTTTTTGACAATGATCATACTTTTTTTTTCTTCTATAATATTATAAATTCGAAAGTAAGTCTGTCTCTGTCTGTCTGTCTGTGTGGTAAGTGTCTCAGTCTGTCTGTCTACTCTGTCTCTGTCTGTCTGTCTGTGTGGTAAGTGTCTCAGTCTGTCTGTCTACTCTGTCTCTGTCTGTCTGTCTACTCTGTCTCTGTCTATCTGTCTGTATGTTACCTTTACACGCCTAAATTTGGCAGAGAGATAGATTGCATTCCGGGGAAGGACATAGGATAGTTTTTATCCCGATATTCCCAGGGGACCGACACTTATACGGGTGAAACCGCGGGGCGCTGCTAGTTAATTTTTATATATGTACCTTTATTATGCAAATCGAGGGGCCCGTGGCTAAATAATAAACAGCCGCACAGGTCTATCGATCAGGTTAAGCTACGCTTGCCCCGGTTGGTCTGTGGATGGGTGACCATCTTTACATACCGTGACCCCTCCGTACCTCGGAAAGCACGTTAAGCCGTTGGTCCCGGTTGTCATTTGTGGATCTTTGACAGTCGATACGGGTAGTCAGAAGCCCGTAAGTCTGACAACCAGTCTTACCAAGGGGTATCGTATTACCCAGTAACTGGGTTGTGGAGGTCAGTCAGATAGGCAGTCGCTCCATGTAAAATACTGGTATCCAGCTGCATCCGGTTAGACTGAAAGCTGACCCCAACATACCTACTTGGGAAAAGGCAGATGATGACGTCTCTCATCATTCTCATCCACAAGACAGATGTTATGGTTGGTTTTGAAAACTGTACCCTTAAAAAACGATGCAATTTTCACTGTCTAATTAATTTAAATAAGTTAAAAAGAACTGAAATTTTCAGTTTTTTTTTTTAACTGGCGCAGTCGAGTAAAAACATGCAGCACTTATTATCATTTCAATTACTGTCTGTTAAAATATATTAATATAACTACGTTTTTAATTAATCAAGAAAGCGTTTTTATATAATACGCGTCTGTCGTATAAATACAAAAACTTTTTTTTACTAGTAGAAGTAGATACGGTTATTAGAATGTCATTTGTTTTAACTATTTAAATGTCAATGACGCACGAAAGGCAATCAAAGCATTTATTTCAAATAAACAAATGAAAGGCACTTTTGAATTGTCAAAGGGTGGTCAGAAAGATGAAGCTAGTTACCCATTCCAAAGCGTAGTAGGTACCAACGGAGAATAACAGAATACCGAGACAAATAATTGAGACGCGCTAATTGATTAGGTACGAAGATACTTCTCCCCGTATCCTTTATTTGTTACTTTCATCAAACTTGGACGTCGACTTTCCATCAATTATTCTCTCCATGGTCATAAAAGAAAATTCCATGAATGTTGAACGTAGACGCGCTTGTTATTTCAACATGCATGTATGGGAAACGTTTCGTAACAGTAATGACAATGAGATACGATCACTGGGTGGCGGAACAAAACGCGACATTACAGCGTAGATATACATCCGATCGACGTGTCACAGCTCACAGTACTACCACGGAGTGTATGGACTTGGGTACTCTAAGGACTATATTAATATAAATGGGGAATGAATATCGTAAATATTGACGCTTATTATCTTCAGCAATATTACCTCGTATTTTATTTTCATTTGTTTATCAGTCCCTGTACATACCATAACCATTTGTAAGGCAGTTTAAGTGGGTAGTAATATGTAGTTGCACCACACATGGTTCAAAATCGCTTGAAACTATTTTTTTGTCTAATATTGACTAGCTCTGTGACAAATATTAAATATGTTACCAAAAACGATAGAAGTGGCGAAAATCTGGAGAACAATTGCAGCTGGGCGAAATGGTGCACATGCAGCCAATGGCGTGCCTCGCATGGCCGACGTACTCACTACATCTGGCATTTTGCGACGAGCTTACACTCACAACTTTCTTTGTCCACTCCCAGTGAAGGATCAGAGCTGCACTGCTGGGGTGGCAACATGCATAATGTGGGCAAGTGCATGCACACATATGCGAACGACATATACAAGCGTGGAAGATTCCAGAATTCTGCACAACCGAGGCGCGCACACGACAGGCGCGCCTTTAGTGTTATACATAATTATGCTACGTTTTGACAATAAGAATGTCTTAAAAGTATTTACATGAATTACGTTATGTTTAAATTAAATTAATATTCATTCTTCTTCTTTTAGAAGAAGAATATTTACGAGCATCATTGCCTTCACAACTTATACAAAGGGTACACCTACACCAGGTACCAACACCTGCAATACACATAAGACGAGGTCTTTCCCAAAAATAAATGTCTGTTTTTGCGGAAGACACTTCTTCACTGGATAATAAAACGACCAACCCGCTCAAATAAAATGTCTTGTCTTCCTTCACGCACCTCATTTGTTTTTCTCAAGTGTCACTTCAACTTTCTCTGAAAATGTATTATACAAAAGATGTTTTTGGTGAGACTTTTTATTTTTGTGGATAAAGTCTAGTTGGATGATTTATATTGGGGTGGTTTCTCAGGATCAGCAAGAACCCACGCACCCACGATACAGGAGAAAATCCTAGTGTGGGGCAACGTTTTTTAAAAAAAAAAAAAAAAAGATAAAGAAAAAGATCGGTTTGTACGGATCTTTGTCAGAATTTAGTAAGCCGAGGGGTATTACCCAGTAACTGGGTTGTGGAGGTCAGATAGGCAGTCGCTCCATGTAAAATACTGGTACTCATTCAGCTGCATCCGGTTAGACTGGAAGCCGACCCCAACATAGTTAGAAAAAGGCTAGGCAGATGATGATGAGACCTCACAAGGACACACTTATAATTTTATTACGCCTATAAAGTACTATATTATGCTATAAAAGTTAGCTCATTACACACAGTTTGTGGCTGACATTCATATCGTTAGTACTTACATAGTCATAATATATTTTTTATAATAGTCAGTTACCAGTGAGTGTGAGATGATCAGTTGTGAGTACGAAAATATTCAAAACGTTATTCTTTTCTATTTTATTTTCTTCTTCCGTAATGCTGTTTTAGTAATTGTTAGTAACTCTTGAAGTTTTGAGTATCTTATGTAACTTTTACGTTCGAAATTCTAATTAAACAGAATGACTTTTGCTTTTGTATATATCGAATCGTAGCCTTAATAAATCAAGAACAGCCGGTCGATTCCGTAAAAATCTCAACGTGAAAATTTGGGTGATGTGAGTTTGTTTTTGCTAGGAATTGACACTATTGACAGCTCACTCCACGCTCACTTCACCTAAGTTTTCACGGTGAGATGGTTACAGAATCGCACTGCTGGATTTTGATTTAAAAGAGTGTCCATGAAGTTTCGTGCCCGTTCTTTGTCATAAGCACCCACTACGCTTTGCAATAATGCAGCAGGCAACTAGCTTCATCTTTCTGACTCCTCGACAGTTCAAAAGTGCCTGTAATTGGTTTAATCGAAGTAAATGCTTGTAGTTTGAGTTTAAAACAAACACTCCTATAAACAGGAGTGTTTGATCCTTTAGAAACGTACCTGGTAAAACTGCCTGGTAATATGTGGTATAAAAACTATGATTGGCATGCATGATTAGTTGGAGTGGCTTGTGGCTAAGTAATCTTCTTGACACCCGATCATCATTTCAGCCGAAAGACGTCCACTGCTGAACATAGGCCTCCTGTCTGTGTGGTGCCAGACCTAAAGAATAGCACCACCCCATACTTCCCGTGGGTGTCGTAAAAGGCGACTAAGGTTCGTACCAGAGAATGGGCAGCGGCTTTCTCTATGCACTCCACCATCATAACATACTGCGATCGCCAACCCGCCTGCTAAACGTGGCAATGGCAATTACCCCCCCCCCCAAGAATGACACCCGATAGTTGCGTTTTATCTCTGACAGAAGTATTATAATTCCAGCGCAACACTTCGAATTGATATATATCTTCAAGTATCTTTTCCTTGCGGGACTGTATGCTGCCACTCTACCTCATACCGATCCAGTCAAGTTTTCAATGAGCTCACTCTATGATTCGACGCTGTCTATGATACATCCTGTGGTTGCGGCTGGATCTAATCGATGTAAGTTATTTTAAAATTAACTAGCTGACGCGACAGAAGTTGTCCTGACCAAAAAATCCCATAAAAACGCACTTTAAGTTTTCTCGAATTTTCCAAACCCTGCAACTTTTAAATTTTTTTGGAATATGAACTTGATTCGAATACGAAAAATTTAAAACAAAAAATTACCATATCGGTCCAGACGTTCTGAAGTGATGTGTTTACCAACGAACGACTGCATTACTGGTCTAGTGATCCCAAGCGCTATTGCCGAGCCCTGAGGTCCTGGGTTCGATACCAAAGATGTTATTAGGTTTTTCTGTCTGGAATTTCTCAGTAACAACTCGCAGTCTGGATTTTTGCCCACCGTTGATGGCAATAGGCTCGCACACAAATACTTAGTAGTAATTGATTATTAGACTATTGGAACTTAAACACAACTGGCGAAATGTGGGTGTATTATAGGTAAACCTCTGCTCAACCCTTCGGGGGAACAAGGCGTGATGTTATGAAGCAACAATTTTTTTAATATAGTAACATAAAACGGCAACATACGATCATAATCAGCCTATAAAGTTCCCACTGCTGGAACACAGGCCTCCTCTGTGAGAGGCAGTGGGCCGTTATCCACCACGCGGGCCCAGTGCGGGTTGATAGATGTCAGTGCATGTCTTAGAATGTCTTGAGAGCAGTGGTGATGAAATAATTTACACAAAGTAAAGTGCCTATCTGGGTTCGAACCTGCGACCAACAACTATACAATAAATGTAACATAATTAACACAAGACCTCATACAACAAGCATAATACAATGACCAAAACTTACTTTTTTAAAAGCTATCTATTGTCATCGTGTTGCCCCTTGCATTACTTTATGCATTTAAAATTTACTCTTGTTGCCTTGATTTATTTTTTGGCTCAATCGTTTGTCAGTATGGCAAATTACATAATTAAAAAAAATACCTACTTTTATAAAAAGTTACTGAAATCGATTCAATAATGAATATGAACAGCCTGTCGAATGGTTGTAGGTACGTAGCTATGCTTCCCTCGTGTCCGGAATCCATTGTTATACATAAATATTAGAGAGGGACGAGCTATACTTGATACATTGATTGATACAAAGCAATTTACAATAATTGCGGTTACCCATTTGCATGATGGCTAAATTGATACAAAGCCTTTTCAATTGCGGTTATCCGTAACTGATTAATTAATTTATAGGGTCAAGGGTAGAGTCCACATTCAGAAATTTAAAATGATTTTGTAAACTATATTTTTGTGATCCACGTTCTAGAAACCCACGCAACGCTAAATTCATATAACAAAGTTTTTGTCGTGTCCACCAAAGTTAAATTCGATTTAAGATGAGTTGGACCGTATAAGCCGAAAAGTAGTTAATGTTTTTCTTAAATTCCCAAATCGTATCTACGGTCCACTTTGAAACTTTGATCATTTATAACTTACTGGTAGAAATGAATTGCAAGGAACGGTAGGAGTATATAGTGGTTTGTGCCCTCAGGATTGGAACTTATTTCCCAGTTATTATTATTAACTTTTTTCTGAAGAAGTTTTTAGTGCTTTGTAATTGGAGTAAACCAGAAGGCAAGTTCCTTGCCATCCTCTCGGGACCAACAAGTGTTTTCATTACAATACAAATGTTGGTTTCAAAAGCCATTGGGAAATCAACATACAGGATGAAAACACAGGAATTTGTTATTGCAATATGTCTGTGTATGCATCGACCATTTATTGGAGAAATGATATAGTATTGCATTGGGGATGACTGAATTAATTTTTTTAAAATGTTTGTATTCCTACTTATCGTTACAATGCGCGTGATAAGAGAGATTATCACGCGCATTGTGAAACTGATCAGAGCAGTTGTAGCCCAGTGGAATCAGCCCCGCCTTACGAGTTATCATCATCAAACATCGTGAGAAAACCGGCATGTCCTAGAACCAAAATTCGAAGACTAGTGACATCTACCAACCCGCATTGGGCCCGCGTGGTTGATTTCGCCCCACACCATCTCACGAAGAGGAGGCCTGTGTCCTAGTAGTGAGAACATTATGGGCGATTATGTATTGTGGATCACCTCATGCGCTTCTACTTGAATTCGACGAAAAGCATCCTACTAAAACTAACCACATTATTTCAGGTGAGGCTTTCAAAAGCTTTTTCGGCATAACATACGAGCAAATGCAAGTGAAGAACAAATCCAACTTCCAAGAAGTATTAAACATAGATCTGATCACCAAGAACGGGAATGTCAAATACAACCTGACAGCAACGAACAGGATTAATCGGTTGATGGCTCATGCCCAAACTATAGTCATACTGATTCATGGTTTCATGGAGAGCTCCGAAGGCTGGATGGTCAACGCCATAGCTCCTGAGCTTCTGAAGAAACCAGAGTTGAAGGTGTTTGCCCTGGACGGGAGGAAGGTTATCAATTTGGAGTACTTCCGATCCTCAACCAACGTGAGGTTTATGGGAGAACTGCTCGGAATGTTTTTGGCTGATGTCATTAAAGGTGAGTGTACTCGTCATATTATTTTTTTATAATATCATAATAATAATAATATTCCACAACTATCACACAACGCCGTCTAGTCTCAAGCTAAGCAGAGCTTGTGTTATGAGTACTAGAAAACTGATAAACATACTTATATATTTCACCATCAGAAAATGCAAAGAGTTCTAACAATTAAATATAACAATTAACCAAGAATCTAGAAGTTTGGGCCCAGATAATATTGAGAATATAGTCCTGTAATAATATTACAAAAATAATAATTTTGCTATATCATTATTATGTTGAAATAGATTGTCTAGATTGAAATCAATTAACTTTTGTAAAAAAAATATGTAGCGTTTGAACACATAGGTATGCCTAGAGTTATTAACATTTAGTGCTGTTAGATAAAATCTGTAACATGGCAGATGATGACGGGCTGATTGTGTATAAAAATACACTCCTGCCTCCGCGCAAAATACACTGCGCCTCATCATGTAGAGTATTTTTTAAGGTAGGGAGATATAGTCTTTTTCAATAGTATCTGATAAAAATGTAAACAAATGGATCAGAAAATGGAGCTGTGGTTGGTGGAGTGGTTTGATTTAATTAATAAAAATTTAAATCTGCAATTTTAAATCACATTAAAAATGAAATGTTTATTGTTTCACAATTGAGGATACTGAATTTTCGTTGATGATTTTTCAATTTCCATTTAATAATGTTATTCAGTCACTATCTATTGGAAAAAGTGGTGATTAAAGTTGAAACCTTATAAATACAGATGAATGTGTTATTCATTCTGTTTAGTGAGTGATTGCGTAAGAATTCAACCTGAAACGAATTTGTTTACACTTTCATCAGGTATTTTTAAACAGACCGTACATATTTATTTTTACTTAAGTTTTCTGAATTTAAGTCTGATGTAACACTTTTCCAGCTGGCCAAGACCCATCCAAAATTTACATCATAGGACACAGCCTTGGATCGCACATTGCAGGAGTAGCAGGAAAGAAGGTTCATGAACTTACGGGCAAGCTTATTGGACGCATTACTGCCTTGGACCCAGCGGGACCTTGCTTTAGCAACGTTAGTGCCAGTGGAAGACTTGACAGGACTGATGCGGAATACGTTGATGTTATACATAGCAATGGAGGCTTTTTGGGTCTTAAAGAGCCTGTAGGTAAACGACGATGTTTTTTTTCTTGATTTTAAAATATTTCTTTAGGATACGTTTTGTTATCTGAGTTACAGAACGGCTCCTGTTTCCGAATTAACCCTGAAAAATTTAATTATAATTGTCATGTAAACTAACTTTTACAGGACAATCATGGGCCATAGCAACTAATAAGTGCCTCATTGGTCTCGTGGTTACAAGCGTGACTGCTGAGCGTGGGGTCCTGGGATCGATTCCTAGGTCGGGTAAAGTGTTATTGGGTTTTCCATCAGGAATGTCTCAGTGATAGCCCGAAGTTTGGAAGTTGGTGGGGTGTTGCTCCCGTGCCTCGGATAGCACGCTCTTAAACGGTGAAGGAAAACATCGTGCGGAAACCAGAATGTCCTAGGACCAAAAATTCGAAGACATGTGACATCTACTAATCCCCACTGGGACCGCTTGGTGTATTACCACTACCTCTCACAAAGAGAAGGCCTGTGTCCCAGCAGTGGGAACATGGTAGGCTGATTATGCTAGTAGCGCAAAAGCTCTTTAACACAAAGTAAAAAAATTATATCCAATCCTGTGCTACGCCGTACACAAATACTTTCAAACCACTGCTTCTATGTACTTTGAGCAAGCAGTCTTTATTGACGAAGGTGTTACCGAGCGCAGGCCATTGTTCTAAAGAAGAATTAGTGGTGTTTACTGACTCCTTATAACATCCTTCACTGTTTTTCAGGGGCCACTTTTCTTCTTCTTAAATTTTTTGTGAATGGTATTAATATGTTGTAAGCTACTTTTGTATCTGAAGTGTCTAAAATGAGGATTCTTGTCTCTGCTTTTAACAATGATGGGAATCAAACTTTGAACGAAACGATTGTTAATTTTTTTTTTGCAACTGTTGCAAGCAACTACTGTGTTCAAGTTCTGAGTGGCTGCTAGAGCAGTGGTGGCCCAGTGGTAACGGCCGCGACTTACGAGTTGTAGGTCGTAGGTTCGAACCCAGACAGGCGCTTTACTTTGTGTAAATTATTTCATCACCACTGCTCTCAAAACAGTGAAGGAAAACATCGTGAGGAAACCGGCATGTCCTTGAACCAAAAATTCGAAGACATGTGGCATCTGCCAACCCGCACTGGGCCCGCGTGGTGGATTAGGGCCCGCGTGGTGGATTAGGGCCCGCTCCCTCTCACCGAGAGGAGGTCTGTGTCCCAGAAGTGGGAACATTTAGATCGATCTAAGATTTGATGCCACTAACTGATCAGACTTTTTGGGTTTTTTGAATAATGGTCAATATATTAAAAACTAGCTAAAAACTGCGTGCTTGTTGAGAAATATGCCTCGGGGACGTACTATCGAGATTAAAAGCATCCAAATCCGAATCCGGAATATACCTACATCAAGACAAGCAGACAAACGGATGTGAATTATGTTCTAAAAATATATTATTCGGCATCAGACTCGTTTCCACACCTCGGAGCAATTACGTTTTTTCAAAAATATTTAATATACAGTCAACAAAAGAGATAAGTATGCGGACATAGTTGAAGTTTAGTAAGAAATCGATGGATGTTATCGACTAAAATTTAATTTGATAAATGAGCTGTTTGTTTACTATTAATAAAATCAAATTTTATTCGAGAACATCCTCACCGGTTTCATACTAAACTTCAACTATATCAGACTATTCTGCATACTTATCTCTTTTGTTGACTGTACCTACAGTTTGGACTTCGTTGTGTTTTGACTTATTGTAGGTATGTACATATACAGATTTTATTGATTTATTTACATTTTTGTTTCCCAGGTCACAAAGACTTTTATCCCAACGGAGGTGTTTCACAACCAGGATGCTATATTTCCATTTGCGACCACAGCAGAGCTTGGGAACTATTCGCTGAATCTGTCGCATCGCCAAAACATTTTCCCGGTAAATGGAATTTTCTTTTAAAATGAGTATTTATGTGTGCAAGCTTCGACGAGAGACTATGCTATTTTTCAGTAGCAATGGCTTTCATTTTGACAGTTTAACAACATTCATTGCGTTATTTACGTTGTTGAGTAGGAAAAATGATCGAACATATGAAGCAATGGATTAGCAATATCCTTCAAAATGATTCAGATTGAGAATTTGAGATTAATAGTGTGTAACTCAATTAGGGGCTGATTATAAAGAAACTAGCTGAACCGTCAGACGTTGTCCTGTTTTTGATTCGAAAGACACGTGGCACCATCTATTTATCATAATAAAGTTATTGTTGTTTTCCTCGGGAACAGCACTTTTTTTCGGGATGAAAGATACCCTATGTCCGTTTCTGTTCACCTGACATCGTATATGCAAAATTTCATGATGATCGGGTTCAGTAGGTACAGTCACGAGCACCAATATGTCAACACTAGGCAACTTTAAATTGCGATTTTTTCACTAAATAACGAATGCAACGTTGAAATACGACACTTTATATAAACCTATGGGTTCGAAAATACTATGTTCCTACTAATATAAAATTTCATTCAAAAATAAAGGAGAAAATCGACTTTAAATAAAGCCAAGTGTATACATACTTTTGCTCGTGACTGTACAGTAACAAACAAAATTACTTTCGCATTTAGAATATTATAAAATAAATATTAATAATATAAAATATATATATAAAATAATAATAATTTAATATAAAATTAAGATATAAAATAATAATAATTTAATATAAAATAATATATAAAATAATAATAATTTAATATAAAATAATAATAAATTTATTTTATTTTAAGATAACTAGCTCGCCTAAATGACTGCCACGATAGTCTAGCTGTCGCAAGCGCTACTGCTCATCGTTTCCTTCAGTGAATTCGATGAGATATAGCCGGCAAAAGGAAACATCTAACAGAGTCTTATTAACGGCAGTAGTGAACATTTAATAAATGATAAATGATTTTATTTCTGAAAGTAGGTTTGCAGAGACACTTCTACACCTCAATCATATTTTAAAAATAAAAACTAGATGAGGTCGGCGTTTCCTATATGACTACTCTGAGAAGAAAGTCCGAAACAAACTCAGAGGTCACTGTCTATTTTAAAGTCCAGTTGTATAGAATAACAATATACTTAAACGGGGTAGCAAACCATGAATTCAGTACATGATTCGTTAGTAAAAGTGCTCAGGTGCGGTTCATCCAAGTGCGGTTGAAATCAGTGCTCTGAGTGGAATACCGCCTAGACCCCCTTTTTTTTTCGAGGGTAGGATATGATCAAATGATCCCGCTCTGGGTGGAGTGGAAGGGAGTCCTAGACCCCCTAGCGTAGAAATTTTTCGACGCTTATAAAAAAAAACATCTATTTCATAGAATAGTGCAATTTTTTTTGTTTTCTTATAAACCGACGTAATATTTCGACGCAGGCGTTCAGAATCATGTACTGCAATGTCCCTACCACCCTGTATACTTTTAAAAGGTTGGTAGTGAGACAATCCAAGGTGCGATAGTCGTCACTCATGGAAGCTTTCATTGCTGATTTTGATAATGAGTCCTTCCAACAAACTATTTACATTATTTTTTGTTACAGCCCGAAGGTGCGGAAACTGGTCCATGTTTGGCGATGGTCTCTGCTCCAAGAACGAGATATCCTACATGGGTATTGAATCCGACAACAAGAGTCCAGGTCTGTACTTCCTCACTACTAAAAATTCTGCGCCTTTTGGCATGGGTTCCGCAGGTAGTGGATGAGGGCAAAACTGTAATAAACGTTTTGATAAAAATATTCGGATTTTTAGTATACTCAATACCTACTGACATGGTTCCTGACTGTGAAAAGGCTCCTTAACAGCGGCTTTTTTTAGAAGGTTATTATGGGTTTTGCTTAGCAGCATCTGATCTGCATCAGCACCTGTTTGCTAATAACAACATAATGTGATAACATGTTCATAACTAAACAGGATGGTAGGGACAACGACGCGTAAACTGTACCGTGACTTCAGCACATGATTCTAGATCCTATAGCTTAGACATTTTTCGTCGGTTGTAAAAAAAAAAAAATAGGTCCTACCTAATTAAAAAATATTAAACCTGACATAAAGACAAGTTCATTTCGCTATTACGAAAACTCGCTTCCATTCCATTCCGCGGCGATATAAATTTAGCCTAAAAATGGTCAGTGAGTCAACCCTGTCTTAGAGTAAATAAAAAACTGGCCAAGTGCAAGTCGCACAAGGCAAAAACGCCGAAAAAAACACGTTTGTTGTATGGGAGCCCCCCTTAAATATTTATTTTATTATTTATTATTAAAGTAAAAATACAACTGAGTATTTTGTGAATATTTCAAGTGCCTACCTGTTGCCATTATTGATATCGAGCAAAAAAGGGCAAATCGCGTTTGTTGTATGGGAGCCCCCCTTAAATATTTATTTTATTCTGGTTTTAGTATTTGTTGTTATAGCGGCAACAGAAATAAATCATCTGTGAAAATTTCAACTGTTTAGCTATCACGGTTCATGGGATACAGCCTGATGACAGACATACAGATGGACAGTGGCGTCTTAGTAATAGGGTCCCGTTTTTACCCTTTGGGTACGGAACCCTAAAAATGAAAAAGACCCTAAATTAAAACAAGCGGGGCAGTTTCTTACATAAACTCAAAACATATTTCAGTAAAAACCATTTACAGGAACTTTCGAATTGTCAAAGGAGTTAGTCAAAAAGAAGTAAGTACCTACTTGTCACACGCCAAAAAATGTGAGAAAAAATGAATAACCACGTGACAAAAAAAGAACGTTGCTCACGTGGACCCTTTTCTTACAATTGGCCCCCTAGACACGCCTTTCCGAAGTTTTATTTTGTAACAATGATCCCAAAAACTCTTTATTTCACCATAAAAGGAACCCTTTAGAAGTGGTCGAACTTTTTTAAGGTTCGTCGAGGTACCAACTGAAGTTATTTTCGGGATATTGTTAATTAACTCTGTGGAAATAATTGTTTTTAATTTACTTTACGAGTATCAACCCTCGTTTCGTGAAAAGAACAGGGAAATTCAGAGCATTCATTGTCTAGAGTAATTTATTTGTGACATTATTTTGTGTTGTTTTGATGTAAGGTGCTTAATTTCTTTATTAGGTTCATCAAAAAAAGGTTTTGAATTTGAGTGACATCCCTAGCCCTCTAAGGATGTCACTAAAAAGACGAATTATAGACTACAAAAACATTTGATATCATTTTCATTCACAAGAAATGTGAATAATTGGTAGTAGGTATTCTTGAAACCTTTTTTTGATGAACCTAATAAAGAAATTATAATTTGAAAATATAATTTCAGTTTTCATTACATCAGTCATTTTATAAAGTTATTCAACATTATATACTTATATATTTTTTAATTCTGATAAAAACTGGCCAAGTCAAATCTAACCTATTTTAAGGTCTCACATTTTTATATAACAGTAATTGTTATAGGTATCCAATAAAGGAATATATAGTTTAATAATTGTTCATAATGTTATTTTGTTCCTTTAAATACATATTTGGATTTTGCATAGAACTTGGCTCTCATTTAGATCTCCATTCTTTTTGCGGCGAAGCCCACAGCCGAGCATAATTTTTGTATTGAACTTGGCTTTCCTTTTTACATTTATGTTTTTGGTGGGATATCATTACTTTTTGTAAAGAAAACTAGGCAGGTATTGAGATGTAATGTTTTTTCTTGCGTTTCCGCTGCGTGATTTTCTTTTTTATGCTATTGTCTACATTCTCTTAAATGTTAGAGATAAAAGTGCGCATTGCCCATTCATTATCTGCTACCTTTTTAATACGCTTTCTGTTTATGTTTAAATTAGTCAAGTCCGGGCGTTAAAACGATCTCAGGCGGTTATATTTTTACTATAGAACTATTGGTGGGTGGTGGTGGGTGGGTGGTTGGGGGTAATAATAAGGTGTACTCCGTCTAGTGTTTTAACTCTGGAGAGCGCAACGTAGGCCTGTCCTCTGCTAAATATCGAAGTTCCTATGTCGAGAAGAGCGCTGTCCAGACTAAGTCCTTGTGATTTGTGGATGGCAATAGCGTAAAGCCAAGCAAATAGGGAACTGTTCCCGGTGAACATATAATATATATACATAATATATATTTACATATAATAATACAGACATATAATGGGATAGTTTCAAATATCTGCTTGTAACGGTTCCAACGCTACAATAATTAAAAATTGTTTTTTTTTGTATGGGGACCCCCCTATTTTTTCACTTTTTAGATAATATATATATATAATAATACATACATAAAATGGGATAGTTTCAAATATCTGCTTGTAACGGTTCCAACGCTACAATTAAAAATTGTTTTCTTTTTTGTATGGGGACCCCCCCCCTATTTTTTCACTTTTTTTATTTTTAGATAATATATTTATATAATAATACATATATTGGGATAGTTTCAAATATCTGCTTGTAACGGTTCCAACGCTACAATTTTTTTTTTTTTTGTATGGGGCCCCCCCTATTTTTTCCCTTTTTTTATTTTTAAATTTTTTCCTATGCTTACACACAATAACCGAGCTGGATTCCAAATTTCATCCTTCTAGGTCACCTGGAAGTAGGTTAGGTTTAGATACTATCAGTCAGTCAGTCAGTGCTAAAATTTACGACTTCTTGACCTTCATATCTTTATAACCGTTTGAGCTAGCTTCATGAAATTTGGGCTTCTAGATGTCCTTATGGATATAATTAAACACACGTAGTTTTATGTGTTTACGTTAAAGAGGTTTTGAGTTATAGAAGGGTCAAAAGTGGCACCAAGTGGTTCGTGTAATATTACACTCGGCGCTGGCTAGCCAGTTCCTTTGCTTGAACTTGGCTTGACACGCTGCCGCGTGTCTAGATATACGCGACAGAGGGTCTTAGAAATATTCAAAACCTCATCAAACCACTTTTCTCACACAATCGTGAACAGGTAACTAAGTTTTACTTACAAAATAATACTAATACATAACCGTATCATCGTCGCATCGTTTGTGGTGCGGGTTCCAACTCAACACCTGGAAACCTTCATGAAGGAAGAGTTCTGGCCGGAAGGTGTAGCGTACCGACGTTTTCGTGGAAGGTTACGCGACACCACGCAGCGCAACACGACGCCGACACAGTCATCACTTCGTGCATAATAGTTACTTTTAGTTTTTATTAAAATATGTTTAGGTTAAGGTATTTATCTATGGGCCTGCGATGCCTGAAATAAATGGATTATTATTGTTATAACCAAGGCACTTTGCGTTCGTAGCCGAGTGGTAACGGTCGCAACTTACTAGTTGTAAGGGTCAGTTCACACCGAGACGCGAGGCGACGCGCAGTTTTCAAGATAGAAATACAATTACAGACCTTATCTACTACACTATAAAAAGGTACACAATTCAGTGTCTACCTACTACGTCGAGCTACGCAGCGCGGCGCCGCCGCCGCGCGGCGTAGCTCACTGAATCGTGTACCTTTTTGTGTAGTAGATAAGGTCTGTAATTGTATTTCTATCTTGAAAACTGCGCGTCGCGTCGCGTCTCGCTGTGAACTGACCCTTAGTCGTAGGTTCGAACCCAGACAGGCGCTTTACTTTGTGTAAATTATTTCATCACCGTCCACGGCTCTCAAAACGGTAAAGAAAAACATTGTGAGGAAACTGGAAAAATTCGAAGACATGTGACATCTATCAACTTGTACTGGGCTCGCGTAGTGGATTACGGCCCACTCCCTCTCACTCTCACCGAGAGGAGGCCTGTGTCCCAGCAGTGGGAACATTATAGGCTGATTATGTAAGAAAGGCTGCAAGGAAGGCTAGGCTGATGATGATAATTATATAAACAAAGCATAGAATTAAACCAGTAAAACATGTTTCATATTATTTGTTTATTGACACTCTTCATAAGTACAATGACTAAAATATGCTAATTACAACTTTTAGTAAGTAGGTACAACTATATTTTAAAGTGAATCTTAATACACTCTGTGCAGCAGCGGGGTGCGCACACTATCAGTCTGTAGCAATGTTTTTCATTTTGATAGTTCAACAACATTCATTGCGTTATTTACGAAGTTGAGCAGACACTTTTTCGAACATATGCAGCAATGGATTAGCAATATCTTAAAAAAAAAAAACAGATTGAGATTGATGTGTGTTACGCAATTAGGATGCTGGATCAATAAGAAGAAAAAGTGCAATGATGTACCCCTTAATTAGTTTCTCTAGTTAATCTTGAGATATTCTAATACAGGTCCTGCTAACACGAGAGAAAGTGAAGTCCCTTGTAAGCCACCTGTTCCACCGTCGGCGAGAAAGCTAATAATGCTAAAGCTATCAATAGTAATTTTCTCGCTTAGGAAGAGATCAATTGATTGTAGGTCCCGAGTAAGGCGGATCATGCACAACAACGTGCCGCTGGACGGGGCGCGGGAAACGGAGTCATATTTCCCGCGTGTTCCAGCGCGGTTTTGTTGGATTTGTATGTAAAAAATCATGCAAGGCGGCGCGATATCTGGGCTTCGTTGAATAGGTAGTTGAGATCGCGAAATCCAAATTTTCTTAAGTTTTTTGCAAGTTGCAGGTCAGTTTCAGATTGTATCTTGATCAAAATATGATTCGCGACAATAACAGGTACATATTTAGAGAATTATAATCATTAGAATCATTAATATGTCTTTCTAAGTGACATTTTCACTGTCTCTTAAGATACAGGATACCCTAGTTTAAGAGACAGAGATTAATCTATTTGTGTACAGATTTCTGCATCATCCAAATGTATTATGTATTTACATAATACATTTTGTTCTCCATCTGTATTCTTGGGAAATAAAGATATTATTATTATTATTATTTATTTCTACCAATCTCTTATGGAAAAGTGTTAATGGTAGAAATCTAACTTAGAAAGATGTTTTAATGATTATAATTCTCCAAATATGTACCTGTTATTGTCGCGAATCATATTTTGAACAAGATTGCAAAAAACGTAAGAAAATTTAAATTTCGCGGTCTACCACTATCCATTCACCTTAAGTAAGGGCGCTTTCCGAATTAGCTATAATCGCTCACAGCGCTCACATCATCTCACATGCGTTCCGATTTAGATATCACGATTATGACAGCTGAGAGCTGTCAACAATTTGGAACGCCCGTGAGCGCGCTCACAGTGCTTACTCAATGTAAAAACGATATTATTACAGTATTTCTTTGTATAGACACCACATTTCTTCTTCTTTGGTTAGGTGGCGACTATCAGCCAGAAGCACAATTTCGAAAATGCCACGTTAGTTTAATTTTATAATAAGATGCAAATCAAAACAAAACACACACTGACACATCCTCACACACACACTGTCATTTTTGACAGCGCTCACGGTGATATTATTCTAGGGCATGGTCGGCGTTATCGCAAGATGGCGCATGTCATGACGTCATCTATGACGATTCACGGGACGTCGTTATCGCGCTCACGCTAATTCGGTACGGGTTTAAGCACGCTCACATCAATTATTTCCCATCTCGGAACGCAGGGTGAAAGAGATACATAAGTACATTGATAATTCGCTAACAGTTCACACCGCCGGCGAGTACTTGCTTGTCGCAGCGTCAAGAGCTATCAAAGAGAGTACTAGCTCAGCGGCGCTCGCTTGGCGGGCAACACTTGCTGAGAGACTCATGCTTGGTACAGACGCCAGCCCGTCATGCTACTACAATCTGTCAAATTTCTTTAATTAATTTTCAGCTTTATCGCTAAAGCACAAGGTTCAAAGTTGATTGGGAAAATTTGACAGTATCGGGTAGCTACACTAGTACTACATGTGCATACTAGTGAATGATTAGCCGCGTCGCCGTCGCGCACCCGCTGCTCGTTACTCGCCAATATGTTTTTATAGTTGCTAGCTGTATGTGGCTCGACTCGCTTTTCGTGAATCGCCAGCCGTGTGAGAGGCACCTCTCACACGGCTGGCGAAAAAGGAAATAGAAAAAGGTTATTTCTCTTAATCCACGTAGGGCCACACTACATTCCTTTTGAAATAAATCCTTTCAGCGACAAGTATCAACAAAGATATGACATAAGTACATGCCAGCACAGTGAGAGGTATTGAAATTTGTGACAAACGAATCTGAACGAGGTGAGATCTCGTACATTTCGGTTCTTCAAAATCGGTTGATACTATCCGATTTAGTATGCCCGCTTCTTTGATGCGTAGTGTACTGAAAAATTAAGAAACCATTATTATAGAATAGAAGAGTAGAGAAAACTTTTATTTATTTGAGACAGACTTCCGACTTTTTTTCTCTTTGAATTTCAAAGCAATCAGACTCAATTTTAAATGCATAAAGTAATGCTGGTATCAACAATATTTTCTTTATAACAATACTTAGCTTTAAAAAAAATTGTTTTGGTCATTGTATTATGCTTTTAACTCAATACTCTAATTGGGGTGTATGAGGTCTAGCGTTTATGTTCTATTGAATTTATTTTGGGAAACTTATGTTGATAATGGGTTTTGTGGGTTTGTTGTAGACACTTTTTTGAAAAATTGAAGACGACGGTCAGGAGGTACGTATTTTCATTTTTGTATAATGGTCTTTGATCAATATGAGGGGCCCGTGGCTAAATAACAATAGCCGCACAGGTCGATCGATCAGGTTAAGCTACGCTTGCCGCGGTTGTTCTGAGGATGGGTGACCATCTTGACATACCGAGAACCCTCCGTGCCTCGGAAAGCACGTTAAGCCGGGCTGTCGTTACGGGTAGTCAGAAGCCCGAAAGTCTGACAACCAGTCTTACCAAGGGGTATCGTATTACCCAGTAACTGGGATGTGGAGGTCAGATAGGCAGTCGCTCCATGTAAAATACTGGAATTCAGCTGCATCCGGATAGACTGGAAGCCGACCCCGACATAGTCGGGAAAAGGCATGGCTAGGCATGTGATAAGTATGTGTACCAAACTATAGTATTAGCAGTATTAGTTAATAACCAAAGCCAATTAACCTTACAGTGCTTTCGGAATTGAAGTATAAACTCACCCTATTTTTTGTCCGTGCGCTCGCGTCGCCTTAATGACGTACGTTTTTGTAAAGCTCGTGGGGTGAAAAAAATGTATGGGGACGTAGTGTGTTCTTTTTATTGATTAATATGCAATAATGTATACTTAATTACTTACGTAATTAAAATAATAACTTTTTGAAATATTGGTACATTTTTTTAACAAAATAAACTGGAAAAAAGTCTCTCCCATTGGATTCCAATTAGATTCCAATTAGAATTAATACATTACACTGCGTTATATTTTTTAATGTTAGCTTGTTTCAAAACGATTCCAACGATATAACTTTTATATACAGCTCCCATACAAAACTTTACAGATATCGTCATTTTAATCACACGCGCCGACTTCGGAAGTTCCAACCGAAAGTCTTGTCACACAAGCCGCGCAGGCGCAAAAAATGGCCGCAACACCCGACGGGATTTATTTATTTTAGGTACTCCAACGACTTGTTCACTAATAACATATATAAAAAAAAACTTACATATTGTATCAATAAGTATGGTGAATTTGTCACTTAAAGAAGTACACAGCTTAGACATAAATACAAAATACATACCTACAAATTAAGAGAATTATTTCAAAATGATTTAAAATAAACTAATGAAGACAATATAAAGAAAATACAACATCAGATTTAATTTAATTAATGAATAAATAAATAATGGAACAGTTTAATTTTAGTGAGATACGTAAGACGACTGCAATAAACGTAATCAAATGTTATGAATATTTGGTATCATGAGTTTTTTACGGAATTGGTAAAAAGTGTCGGCAAAGATGTCAATGTTGCTGCTATATATGTGGGGGATATAGGTAATGAGTCACTTACCCAACTTTAAACTGATCCTTGTATTTGAATTTTTTATCAGTGTATAAATATTTCTGTATTTTGGAAGCCAGATGGACCGAAACCAATTTGCAGATGTCATTGTTACTGTATGCTGAAATAGAAGTTGATTTGTGTTAGTTTAGATTATTGTCGGCATAATTTTTCACAAGTGAGGGCTGATTTTTCAATCGACAGAATCAGATGCATTTTTATGAAGAACAAATTGGGGGGTTTGACATGATAAATCTAAACGAATATTATAAGGAGAAAAGATTTGACTATTGGTATCTCTGTTTGTTACGGTTTCACTCTAAAATGGCCGAATTGATTTGGATGAAATCGTAATATCGGGTAGATCATGACCGAGGGGCCTAAAAAGTCACTTTGGCAGAATCATAAAAGGATAACATAATGGCCGTTAAGTTAATCGTATCAAATCCCATTGATGAAGCATTTTTCAGTTATTTTTTTTTGTCTGTGCTAAAATACCAATCAATCCGATCCAAATCCTATCCCAATCTCTTTGATTATACCTACGTAGTGCAGCGAAAAAAGAAAAACACAGACTGTCTTCGCCATAATACGATTCACAATGTTATCCTTTTATGATTCTTCAAAGTGACCTTTTTAGGCCCCCTGGATTAATACATAAAATACTTTTTATTCCAATATTCCCACGGGATCGAGACTTAAACGGGGGAAACTGCGGGGCACAGCTAGTTTTTTTAATAAAAAGCTGCATGAAAGCTGCTGTCTCAGAAGACTATTTCTTGTACATATTTGTAACGTCTTATAGATGTAAAACGGCTTATTCCACTATTCCCCCCTGACAGAATCCCCCTCAGGGGTGAAATCTGAGTCTACTCAAAAAGATTACAATGATTTCCCCCGCAAGGCTGAAATAGCGTTAGTATTTGATCTTACTTCTTCTAATGTACGGATAAATGGTAGTGTAATCGGTGAGTAGAGCGACATGACCCTTCTTCACAGCATCCAATCCATCTTTGACTGTCACAGATTTTAGCGACATGAGCTTGTCCAATATACTGAAGTTGCGGTTGTGTTCTCGAAACTGTATAATAAAACATTATTAGTATAAGATTCATAAGATATTTAATATAATTATTTACTTTTGAAAAAGATTGAATAGCAACTAACATAGTTATGTCTCCAGTTTGAAATCACTGGCGTAGCGTGCGATTGTTCTGCTGCGTGAGCCCCCATATTCCACTCAAACAAAAATATCTTATTTAGCATACAAAAATCTTAATGATATGTATGTAATTTATTTGCATAAAATATTGTAATAGCAGCAAACAGCTGTGTATAAAATATAATAATATTTTGGTGCAAAGTCGCATGTCTTCTTCAGTTAAGCTGTTAATAGACCCTTCACAGGATTGAATAGTTCGCATGAATGAAGTTACATTTTTGTTTCATTTCGCGTTCACACGACATCGAAAAAGTTGCACAGGAACGAAGGTTTATCTGTTCATTTCGTTTCGCATTTTGTTAGATCATCGGTTCACTAATGAATCCATTTTTTACTTTTGATTCATTTTGTGTCCCAACGTTTCACTTCGAATGAAAGAAGTCGAATGATAGATAAAAATGAACGACAGTGAAGCTTCTGGTATCTGCGTTTTAGCAACTTATTGCCTGGTATAAAATTGCGATATATCTGACGTTGTCATCGAAAGTATAGGACTATTCATCATCATCATCATCATCATTTCAGCAGAAAGACATCCACTGCTGGACATAGACCTCCCCCAAGCACCTCCACTTCGACCGGTTCTGTGCTTCTCGCATCCAACGGGTTCCTGCGGCCTTCACAAGGTCGTTGGTCCACCAGCCTTCCAACGCTACGTCTTCCGGTACGCGGTCGCCACTCTAGAACCTTTCGGCCCCATCGGCCATCTGTTCTGCGAGCAATGTGCCCTGCCCACTGCCACTTCAGTTTGGCAATTCTTCGGGCTATGTCGGTTACCTTGGTTCTCCTGCGGATCTCCTCATTCCTGATTCGATCACGCAGGGAAACTCCAAGCAAAGCCCTCTCCATTGCCCTTTGGGTGACTTTTAGCCTTCTTATAAGGCCCATATAGGAGTATTGCTCGATTGCTTTAGTGTAACATCCGATTGAATTATCAATTTTCACACTCACTCGCTCAACTACAGCCACCATCATATAATCGACAATAACACATTCGTAGTCACTGTCAGCCAGGGTGTCCAAATCGATATCATGTTCCTTATCATTCACCAGATTGGACAGCAGGTTCGAAGTATAGAACGTGTAGACTATGTAGGAAAACATGAAGAAAATGAAGTACGCGATCCTTCGAGATGGCAGCTTTGGGTCTGTTGGTGGGACTGTGGAATATACAAGATGTTAAACACGAATACACGGGCACACGTGTTGTTCAAATTGAATTATTTTATCTGTCATTGCTTAATTTTTCATTACTGGTACAATAATTTTACTCTAGGTGCATCGTCTTCACATTAAAATTATATAGGTAATTCATTTAAACAAAATATTTTAAAAGAGTAACAGTGGAGTTTCGTTCCCATTCTTCTAATACGAAACTGAGTCCCGTACGGTATATAGAATTACCCTTGATAATTCTGTATACCGTACGGGACTCGGAAGGAGCGACGATAATCAATTCTATTTTGTTGTACATTTTGACGTTCAAAAGTGCCTTTTAAGTGCCTTTAATTTCCTTTGAAAGAAAGAAAGAAAATACATTTATTTAGCACAGGCTTAAGACACATACTTTGGTATCCTTTGTGCTATTTACTTGAATTATTGTATTTATTTTCGTTTCAATAATTTCCTTTATTTTCTTTTGAACTATTTCCTTTTTCGGTCAGTGGGTCGTTATAGGGTGCAGATTTGTTGGAGTTGGAGTATACTCGATATCCGTGGAGTATACGCTTAGGGAGAAGCAAAGAAATGTGAAAAAAAAAATGTAAAAAAAAAAATAGGACAATTTTCCTAAGTTTTTTTTTCGGAAATCTACCAATTTTATTGCAGTATCGGGTTAACCTTGACCATAGAAATCATTTACATTCTGAGAAGCATGTCCCACAGAGGGTCATGGGTCACAGAGATTCATATGTGTACCAAATTTCAACTTAATCGGTCCATTAGATTCGGAGCAAATTGGCTGTGACCACGGGCTGTGACAGACACACGAGTGATCCTAAATGGGTTCCGTTTAAAAAAAAAAATCGAAGCTCCTAACTCGGAACGGTCGGTATTTATACATATATAATGTTGGCAATTGGTACATTTTGAATTTTATGCAATAAAGTATAGAAAAAAGGGCCCTATAGCGCACAGAAGTGATAAGAGTAAAATATTTTGAAACGTGTGCCATTGCATAAAAGTTCGCCCACAAATAAATGAGCTTCGTGCGAGTCACGTAGTAAGGTATTGAAAAGTATTATTAGTAGGTAAGTGTCGATTCGCCCGTATCGGGCCAGTAAATTCATGCGAATCGACTAATAAGCGAATTTTGAGATTTGTTTGTACAACAAGAATTCTCTGAAGTAATTTTCTGAAGTCCTCCAAATATGATTAAATTTTTTATAAGTGTAACATCAAAATGTAACCTTTTTGTTTTTACTGAATAAAACTTACTATGCTGACAATAGGCACCAATGACCATCAGAGATTCATACGCGTAGCTGCAATGCCATCCACCCAGTACGCTAAACTCCCATCGTTTGAGGATGTAAAAAAGAAAACTGATGAAGAAAGCCATGGCATACAGGCAGTTCCAAACAGGCCTGGAGAAAGGCTTGCTGAAGAATGTGTTGAAAAATTCTTTGTCGGTTCGACTAAGAAGGAAGCCAAATCTGAAAAAGATTAAGTTTGCTACACATTAATCTAAGCTCGATTGATAAATGTTTCTCACTTTTAGTCATGGGAAATTACGATGTTTTATTTGATAGAGGTATTAATTTTTTGTGAGTTAGTAGCTTAGTAGCTGCGCCCCGCGGTTCCACTCGCATAAGTCTCGATTCCGTGGGAATATCGGGATAAAAAATGTCCTATGTTAGGACATAGGCTATTTTTTATCCCGATATTCCAGGACATGCATATATATCCAGGTCATGGTCTACCCATGTGCCAAATGTCATCCAAATCCATTTAGCCGTTTTATCGTGAAAGCGTAATAAACATACAAAAAAAAAATAAAAGTTTATAATATTAGTTTAGTTATTGACTGATTCTGAATGAAAGAAGAATTGATGAACTGTTTTCTAGTTTGAAAAACGTTTGTCAATGATAACAGTATGTTTTTAGAGTCGTTCTGATTATATGTTGAAAATTTTATTATTGTTAGATGGTGTGTCAATTGAAATATTGTTTGGCAATTTATAAACTTATATTATTTACCTATTTATTTAAAGACCACCGCAAAGCTTAGTTTTAGATTTTAAACATATATTTAGAATGTATGAATACCCCTAATCATATTCATATTCGTGGAAGAGAAAAATATGTGAAAACGGATATCGATGAAATTTGTTACACTGGCAGACCGTGATCTAGGTTAGGACATAGGATAAGTTTAATCCCGGTAATAGCTAATCACGTATTACAGTAACTAAATTTACTTTCTTTATGATAAATGAATACACACCTCCAAGTATTAACAGCAAAAACAGGATACAAATGATCTAATAGATCTTCTGCTATTAAGCTCATAGACCTTGCGAACACGTCAGCCGTGGTATTTTGATGAGGGTGTATAGACTCACCGATTGCAGTCACATTTGTTGGAAGTTTCTCGTTTACGTAAGATACACTGTAAAGGAAAAAATTAAGACTGGTAAAATCTATACATATTGTAAATTTAAATCGCTGTTTGTGTCTGTGTGACCGCGTTGTTCTTCTAAACAACGCTACTATTTGATACGGTTTGATGTGTTTGAGTATAATTAATATTTAACTTACGGACATATATGTATTATTAGATTTATGTTGTTGTTTTGTCAAGTCATAAAAATCGAGCGAGGGATGGTTCGCTAGTACCTAATCCATAAATCTAATTTCAAACTCATGAATTGAACTCTGGGTGACTGGTCAAGAGTACCTAAAGTTTTCAGACGAGTCGAGGTTCATGCTATACACTCACGACGGGAGGAAAAGAGTTTACAGAAGACCAGTAGAGCGCTATGACTAAGCTTGTATTGACGAGAAAGTGTCATAAGGCGGAGGCTCCATACACGTGTGGGCTGGAGATTCTTCCGAAAGCCGCACCATGCTAGTGGTAATAGAAAATGGCACTTTAACTGCATAAAATCTTAAATGAGTATGTTGGCCCATTTTTAGTAAACATGGGCGAGAACCCCAAACACCATACAGCCCAGACAGCTCTCCATACAGCTCAGATAGTGTTAGTCTACCTTGAAGATGTCGCTATCACACGCATGGACCATGGAGTGGCCAGCACGCAGCTCAGACTTGAAACCCATCTAGATGCCTGGGACGACGTGTACGGCAGCGAAATGCCCCTCCAATCACGCTTCGTGAACCGAAAGAAGCACTGATAGAGGTATGGGAAAATATTCCTCAGCATCGGCTCAGTGCTACAAATGCCAACAATATGATCATGCAGCAAAAACATGCAGAGAGCTAAAATCCACGTGTGGTCACTGCGGTGAAGAAGGACACTCGATGTCAGAGTGCGCAAAGAAATCTGATACACCGAAATGTGCAACTTGCTCACGCTTTAAAAAGCCCAATAACCACAAGACGGGAGATGCTGAGTATCCTGCTAGGAAAATAGCGGAATACAGGTACATCAACTCTATCGACTACGAGGGCGCCTAGAGCGTCATACTTAAGGCCTTCCGGGTTTACTGCCTGCTGCTGACGCAAAAAAACACTGCACTGACCTACATACCCTCGATTCTGTTGATGTTTAAGCACATAAGTCACCTGCAGCAAAAATTGAATAGGTAAACACACTGCCTCGAACGTGATTTAATTTTGTGCAACATTGACTTTAACCCACTTATCAATTTCTGTTGACGCAAAATCATATCATATGTGTTCGATTTAAAGTGCAAAAAAACTATTTTTACGCTGACTCAAAAATTCGTATACAATTAGACTTTTTTGTTATTTTAATCTTTAAGGTAAATAAAATAGTATTTAAGTAAACTAGGTATAAAATTAATTAGTAAAATTTTTGTCATTATTTCAAGACTTCTAATGTTAAATATTGTTAAGAATTTTATAGTCCTACAATTATCATTAAGTATGCTCATGCCGCCTGTGATACAGGTTTATCCTAGTACAGGCATCTAACATTATTATACCTTTGTAAATATTTTTTAAGACTTTATGTAATAATTTTACCAATGTTAATACTGAATAAAACATTTATTATTATATAGTGGAACGCATGCCAAACCGCATAACAGCTGTATTAATAGCTCGTGGCGGCAATACAAAATACTAAAATGTGTAAAAATTGCATATTTGATACCGTAGCACATTTTTCGAAATCTAATGAAAATGGTAATTTTTAGTTAAATTACTTTTAATCAAAATAAATTTCATAATCTTGAACTTCTATGTCATTGAATCAGGAACTATAAAATTGTCTATAAAACAGTATTTATTTCATAAACCTAACTCCAATATTTTGGAAGCTATTGAGGTTATTATTACCGACCCTTTTTCTTTGCGGCCCAGTGTAATAAAAAAATAATGGAATTATTTTATTGTTGATTCAGATTTAATACGTAATATTGGATTAGTACCTATTTATTCATAATTTGCGAGTTACCTTATTCTATATCGACCCCTCCCCTAGAAAGAATCGGCTAAATACAAAGAGTCGGATTCACACACGAACGGTTCAGTACCACAAGGCGAAAAACGCCGTTAAAAACACATTTCTTATATGGAGACCCCGTTTATTTTTATTTACTTTATTTTATTTGTATTATTTGTTGTTATAGCGTCAATAGGAATACCTACACACTGATAAATTAATCTTCTCCCTATTACGGTCAATGAGATACAGCCTGCTGACTGACAAACGGACGGACGGACATGGGTATGGAACCCTAAAAAGGTTAGTAAATAACCAGTATAATCATTGCACACATCAACGGAGTGAACTGTTTTCAATCCGTCTTATTTTTGTTGACTGACAGGGTTCCGATTATACCTGCCATTAATTGACAGGTGACAGTAAATGTTAACTTATAATTCTGAGTACCTAGCACGTAGCTGTGTCAAAAGAAAAACAAAACTATGATCTTTTCTAACTTACTTCTCCATTTTTTTCCTACTTACTTGAACTTATACATATCCCGCAGAAGTCCCAGAATAATGCAGCCAGTGAAAGTTTGCCGCCACATTGGATCATACGTGTTGATGGATTTCAGGTGCTCGTTGAGGGTCTCACATTCCCATAGAGAAGCCACTGTGATTGTGACGTTCTTCATATCGACAGACCTCATTCTGTAATCAGGCCTATAGAGCATGAAAAAGAAATATGTGGTCATATTTAAGGATGTGTACAAACCATGGGTTTTACGGCTAATATGGCAATGGGCCGGCCATATTAGCCGTAGTACCGATGGCCGTTGTGGTAGACGTGTTCTTGAGTGGAGACCGCGAATCGACAAACGTGAGGAGGATGAGAGTTGGAGAGTGCATTTGGAGAGACAGATCCCGCAGTGGACTGCTGTAGGCTGATGATGATGATGACAAACCATCAAACACATGAGACAGTTGATATTTTTTTCGTGATTACGATATTGGTCCCGTGGAAAAAAACATTTTAATTCGAGTATCACTGACTCATAATAGAAATAATATACTCATACAGTCACATTAAAAACACAACACTACAAATTCAATTCATTCATAAATAAAACAATAATAAAAAATAATCACAATTAAATTAACAATTTACATAAAAAATGAGGTTAGTAAGTCGCATCAGCCTGCCCCATGTCACTGACAACAGTGGGAGATGTTGGAGCAATCAAGCCTCACCGCGAGCGCGGCCAGCATGCTGTTAGCTTTAATATGACCACACCATTCATACATGCTTTATTTTACTTTAGGAAGAAAATTAAATTATTGGCATAAATACAAATAAAACACCTTAAAAGTAGCAAAAATTTTAGGGTAATTGTGCATGATGCCATGCACAATTACCCTAAAATTTTTCCACTGCTGGGACACAGGCCTCCTCTCTGTGAGAGGGAGTGGGCCGTAATCCACCACGCGTGCCCAGTGCGTGTTGGTAGATGGTACATGTCGACGAATTTTAGGTTCTAGGACATGCCGGTTTCCTCACTATGTTTTTCTTTCATCGATGGAAATGATATCCAAGGTAAACTCAGAAAGTAGATACCTATGAATTGAAAAAGTCATATTGGTACTTGCCTGGATTTGAACCCGAAGCCTCGACAATTTAATATAATATTATGGGGGTTTGATACACCAACTACCAACCTTAGCCGACCACGGAACAACACTGAATGATTACATGTCGGATAAACAAACCAATTAAATGAGCTATAGGTAAATATTATAGACGTTGATTTTGCTTTAAATAATATGTTAATGATTTGTTTTGTACCAGGTGTATGAATTGTTTAATTTTCATTATAGTACACACATCAAAAAGAAAAGACAGGAACTCGACATACGTTATAAAAGTATGTATTGGTTACTTGGAAGGAAATCCTGTCTATCAATACATAATCTATATAAATAAAATTGAATGTTTATATGTTTGTTCCGTTTAGGCCGCAATTTTGACACTATAGGGTACCTCCCGTTGACCTAGAATCATGAAATTTGGCAAGAAGCAATGTCGTATAGCACAAACAAAGGAAAAAAAAACCGGAAACCGTAAATTTGTAGTTAAATTAAAAAAAATAACCCGTCGTAAACTATTTATATACCTACGAATTTATACGAAACCCTCGGTGCGCTAGTCCGACTCGCACTTGACCGTTTTTTTGTTGTTATATCATAGTTTGATATCCGGTATACCTTTTACAGAGAGGAGCGTTAAAAGGTACTGTAGTCCAGATATACAATTGGTAAGTTGAGACAATCTTAGGGTTTTAGCAAAGAGTGATATTCTGTCAATAATAACGATGATGCAGTCAAAACTGTACGGAGATCCTGTTGATCGTACCTACACTAGCTTTTTCTGAATGTCGGAAAATATCCCACAAGAACGTATTGCCGGGATGAACAGAACCCTATGTGTTAATCCTAGTTCTGTTTGCTAATTCTCATCAAAAACCGCCCAAACGTTTTTTCACCAATACGGATTAAAATATTTAAAGAATTAAAGAAAAATAGGGTTATTTTGTCACAGAAACACCTGCATATAAAAATATCAGTTAACTCGAATAATCAAGAAGAAAAAAACAAAATTGTATACCTAAGTATAGGTTTATGTACCTCCATTTATTTTGCCAACTTAAACACCCACGCCACACTTTTATCAGACAAAAAAAAAATAACAGCAAGCATCCACTATTCCAGGACACTTCGCAAAAGGTCGGCGGGATAACGAATTCATGACAACGACGACGCTCCAAAATGATTGTGACAACAGCGTCAGTCTTTTGTTAGGGTCCTTAGAGGCAACTGTCACTTTATTTTGAAGACCCTCAACGTTAGTATTCGACACCATTTTAATGAAGTTTTTTCTTCTGAAGATACGAGTACTTTGATTGAATGGAGCTGTTTTTAGAATGATTTCTCGAATGTACATAATTATAAGGAAAATCACTGAATTTCTTTATCTGATCCTAGATCAATGGAAGGTACCTATTTGAGGACTCCGTTTGCGGTCGAGGGACCTCCGTCAGGAACGAAGTCCCACGCGAAACTCGCACGCGTACAGTCACGAGCATAAGTATGTATGCACTTGGCTTTATTCAAAGGCGATTTTTTCCTTTATTTTTGAATGAACTTTTATATTATTAGGAACATAGTATTTTCGAACCTATAGGTTTATGTAAAGTGTCGTATTTCAACGTTGCATTCGTTATTTCGTGAAAAAATCGCAATTGAAAGTTGCCAACTGTTGACATATTAGTGCTCGTGACTGTACACACACGAATATAATGGAAAGAGACAGAGAGGAAGAGAGAGAAAAAGTCTGAATTTAATACGTGTTTTTAATACAGAGCTATCTAAGGGTCAGTTCACACCAAAATGCAGGGTTCACTACGCGAGGTACGCCGCGCTGCACCGCGCGGCGCAGTGCTGCGTAGCTCACTGAATCGTGTACCTTTTTGTGTAGTAGATAAGGTCTGTAATTGTATTTCTATTTTGAAAACTGCGCGTCGCGTCGCGTCTCGGTGTGAGCTGACGCTAAGAAGTATAAGTTTTAGAAGCTTTGATAAAGTTGACGCCATCTTGGATTTTAATGTTGACCTTATTAGGCTTCAGCACCCTCGAAAAACATGCAAAACGACACTCATGATGACAAAATTGAAAATCTCCGTAACTGCAATTTTGGATTTTAATGCTGACCTTATTATAAATCTCAGCACCCTCAGCATATAGGTACCTAATAATTATAATTCTCGAGAGAAAGTCGCATAGAGGGGCCATAACGCTTTTTCGTTACGTGACAATTTATATCAGTTTACTATAAGTAAATAAAAAATATTTGAGCAATAACCATCGCGTTCGATCTTTCAACAAGACTGAACAAGACAATCTCTCGTCAATTCAATTTGGCACCCAATTTTTTTTTCATTACGTCGCGTCGGTACTTTTGGCGCCAATGAGCCTGAAAGTTAAGAACACTCATTATTGTTATGCCAGAATTACTCTGTACTTAGTCACACCATTCAGTCGTGAAAAAGCGACTGCGAAGAAGCACACCACCAAACATCTCAATTAGAATATTATGTTAAAATCACACTGATTTCTAAAGGCCTACGTAGACCGGGACGGCATGGATTTAAATTTTTACTAATGGACATTCAAACGTATCGATATAGAAATACGACATAAATTGCTATGCTTTAAAATGATGCCGTGGCTTCGAAAGAGATTTCATTGCACGGCATTGAAAGACGCGCCACGGGCTCGTTGTGACATATCGCGGGGTGAGGCGGCGGGGGTAGAGAAGCGGGGAAGTCGCTGGAATGCCGCGGTATCTAAGCGGCTAGTGTGCGCTGACTTACTGCAAAATCCCTTGCCATGCCGTCCCGGTCTGCGTAGGCCTTTATTATTGTGTACAAATATTGTTTATTCATTAAATTAGTTATTGTGGATTGCAGATTGTGGAAGAAAATAGTGGTCACATCACAAATCTACGCACGCACACAGTCGCACACGTATGGGTCTAGCGGACTGTCATTCTGAACTTCGAAGTTCAAAATACCGATGGAACCCAAATTTCTATAGAAAACTTAGTTTTTCTCATAACTCGTCTTTAAATCAGTGTCCATTCAAAATATGTATTTGGGAACCTAGATGTTCTGTGATCCAATCGGAATAAATAAACAAAACTATAGGTATGTTTGATTTACAATTTTTTTTGGTGTTACGTTTGTATGAACTACGCATGCTCCGCCGGGGCCCCTTAAAAGTACGAATTACGTCAGTTAGAAGGAACGCTGTGACGACTAGACATGTGCGCCGATGGTCATTTGACCGGCGGCGGCGTCTAGCGTTTAAATTGTCGGCGGCGGCGGCGTCATCGGCGTAATCGGCGTGGATGGTCAAAATAAGTAGAATAGAAGACTTCTCAATCCACATTAAACTTTTTATTTATTTATTATAATCTGGGGGCACGGGGGTGCCCCCGCCAAGACGAGCCAAGCGAAGCGCAAGGGCACTACCTACCTTTTCACGAAGCACATCGTCGTATTTTTTAACCTTCTTAACTTGGGTTTGGATTATACCAGATAAACAAAAATTTCGGGATATGATATCAGTAGTTGACTTATTAAACGTATAACGTTTTAATTGCATAGCTCTTATACTTTAGATTTTATTGATATCTAAAATACCCCGATTTCGTCACTGACTCACTGATGATCATCCATATTCTTAAGGTTCTTCCTGAAGTCCTATGTAAGCTAGTAATAGTACACAAACAACAAAAAAATTCTAAAACTTGGAACTTTTACCCTCCAACCCCTTAAACTAGGGGATGGAAGTTTGTACGAGAATTCCGCAAATTTTGATGCTAGAGTTCTGAAAATTGATATGGGACTCTTTGTTATAAATAATAAAATAAATATTTCAGGATTTTTAGTAAAGAACCCCCCAAAAAAATATTTTTTTATTTCTAAGCAACTTTCAAAAAGATGTGAAATCCCACCAAAAACATGTAAAATGTTGCCAAGACGAGACCACATATGGCTCGCACTGCCAAAAAGATATCAGATCTCATGTAGAGCCAAGCTTCTAACTCTACACGCCCTAACTTCACAAACTCTACGCCTTAGTCAAAATATGTGGCTTGGCCGTTTCGCTACCATCACATGGGCGTAAGGTGAAAATTTATTCACTGTTCATTACTTTTATGTTATACAATAGTTCTTGTAGAAACGAAACGGCCAAGCCTCATATTTTGACTAAGGTGTAGAGTTGTGAAGTTAGGACGTGTAGAGTTAGAAGCTTGGCTCTACATGAGATATGATAACTTTTTGGCAGTGCGAGCCATATGTGGTCTCGTCTTGGCAACATTTTACATGAAAATGTTTTTGGTGGGTCAAAATTATATGGCACGCTTATTATTTATTATTATTATTTTTAAAAATGTTATTAAATCGCCCAAAATACTACTTTTGTTAAATAATATGCGTTAAATAATCTAGAATATTATTTGGATTTTGACGCCGATTACGCCGATGAAAAATCCGGCGGCGTCGGCGTGGCTAAAATGACCGGCGGCGTGCGCCACGCCGATCGGCGCACATGTCTAGTGACGACTTACATAATTTAGAATTTTCATAATTGCGATTTACGGAACTTTGAAAGTTTGCTATAACGAATAACGTCTCTAGGACTTTTATACTGAACTTCGAAGTTTAAAATACCGATGTACCTACTGTATTCATAAACTCTAAAAGTGCGAATTACGTGAGTTAGAAGGTACGCTATGACGACTTACTTTATTTAGAATGTTCATAATCGCGATGTACGGAACTTCGAAAGTTTGCTATAACGATTTACTTCATTGAGAATGTTCATCATGCGTAGTAGGTACCTACTTCGTCCATTGGTTGGTTTTAACAGTACAGCGGAAATGTGATTGTGATTTCCGTAGTTTGAATTATTTTTGGGATAAAAAATTAACTGTAATTAAAAATGATAGAAATCGATACAGCCGGTCGATTCTGTAAAAATCTCACCGTGAAAACTTAGGTGAAGTGAGTTTGTTTTTGCTACGAATTGACACTATTGACAGCTCACTCCACGCTCACTTCACCTAAGTTTTCACGGTAAGATTTTTACAGAATAGTACCGCTGTACTTAAACGATTCTGAACAAACTACTTTCACATTGTGCATTAATTCAGTTACGTAGGTATTGTATATTAAATAGATACACTGGCTATCGAAAACGGCTGGTTATTATAACGTTCCGTTGATGTTCGATCTAGAGTAACCGACACCCACCCGGCGCAAAGTGAATTATTCCATATTTTTAGGGTTCCGTACAAAAATGGTAAAAACGGAACCCTTATGGTGAAACTCAGTCTGTCTGTCTGTCGCAGCTGGATATCTCAAGAACTATTAATGCTATCAACTTGAAATTTGGAATAGTTTTAGATGACGTTTGCCCAACTATTTTGCAAGTAAGAAAGAAATAAAAATAATATGTATATTTTTTGCAACAGGGACTGAAAAATTCGAAGTGGGGGCTACTAGGGCATGTGGGGTATCATATGAAAGAGCGCAGTTTGCGCAATTTCAAACATTTTTTAGGCCGCATAGTTTTCGACTTTTGATGAAAAATGTAAAAAAAAAAATACCGTTCTCCCCTTATCTCCGAAGTTTGCAAAGAGAAAAATCTGAAATAGTTGTATGTGATAGAAGAATATGTAAAGATTACAGGAAAAATAAAACGAAGTCTCTAAATAGCACACTCTTTCAGAAATCATGAACAAATGATACATTAATTCCACTATCGGTCAAGAGATGGCGCTGACATAAAACTGCAATATTCTATACCACAATGCACAGTGTTAAAATTCTCTGACGAATATAGGCCTCGCCGATGAAAAAAACATAATTCTGATGTTACGGAACCCTCGGTGCGCGAGTCCGACTTGCACTTGCCGGGTTTTTTTTTGTATTCTGAATACTTGTATGAGAAATACCTATTCGTTCTGACATTACATTTTCTAAGGTAACTAGAAAAGTTTTGATTCTTATAACTTCAGTAGGTAGATACTACTACTTTCTGGAATAAGTCATAAATTCATAACACAAACAATCTTCTTAAAGTTTGCACCAGACTTTTAATACTGTCTCTCGGCTTTTGGACATATTTTCTTGCTCTTCGGCGGAATTCTAAAGGATAACACTAGTATGATGTCCACTGTGTAACTTGTGCTTTTTTACCCAGACTTGTAACTGATCAATTCAATTCATGACTACTTGTCTTAGCTTGGGTCTTACCTGTTAAAACCAGTGTATGTGTTAATGAATAAATAAAACAGTGGCACTCCGGGAGTGCCGACAAAAGTGAAAACTTGAACAATTACGTGTGTATTTTTTTAATCGTCTTATAAACAAAACACGCGCGGTGTGGGTTTCGGTAACAGTGTCGCGAGTTCAATGGTTTTATCCCATCTCAAAACAATACCAAACGCGTCTAAAGAAGTTTTCACTTCAATAATCTTTTCCATTTGTGCAGGCAGCTACCTACTTAAAATTATAGCAGCAGAAAAAACAGACCCGCGGAGCAATTGCGTAACAAATTATCAATCGGAATAGGTTTCATTTTGACAGTTCAACAACATTCATTGCGTTATTTACGTGTTGAGCAGACAAATTTTTGGAACTTATGAAGCAATGGATTAGCAATTTGCTTCAAAATGATTCAGATTCCGATTGATAGTGCGTTACGCAATTAGGGTGCCGTTCCGATTCCGCTGTTTATCTTATCGTCGGCAGCCGGCTGAATAGGTACCTATTTATGCGTGCCGAACCGAGGTTATATCTACCATTACGTAGGTAGTTTGCCTATCAAAACACCTAATATTGAGACCCTTCAAATCACTACTAATACCTAGGTACCTACGTAGATTATCCTGTACTACGACGTGGTTCTAACAAGATGGAGTCATTTTAACATCATCATCTGCCTAGCCTTTTCCCAACTATGTTGGGGTCGGCTTCCACTCTAACCGGATGCAGCTGAATACCTACCAGTATTTTACATGGAGTGACTGCCTATCTGACCTCCACAACCCAGTTACTGGGTAATACGATAACCCTTGGTAAGACTGATTGTCAGACTTTCGGGCTTCTGACTACCCGTAACGACTGTCAAATATCCACGAATGACAGCCGGGACCAACCGCTTAAAGTCCTTTCTGAGGCACGGAGGGGTCTCGATATGTAAAGATGGTCACCCATCCACAGACCAACCGCAGCAATCAACCTGTGCGGCTGTTATTATTTAGCTACGGGGCCCCTCCGTCCGGGACGTTTTAACATACCTATTTTTAATATTTAAACGGTTGTACGATAAAGATTTAACATTCATCAATACATTTTTGTAAAAATATTTTGATGCTTATTTTAAACAATCGTAAATCTACCACAAAATTGAATCTCTTTTATCGTTTTCCTTAGTTTTTCTACATAATAATGTAAGTATGTAAGTACCTATCGTCGCTTAAGTTCTAACACCGCGGAAGTCATTTTTTTGACAAAATACGTATTGTATGTCATTCGATAGAGAATCGCAAGGCGCATCGTTTGACGAATCAAACACGAGAGTTTGAACCAATGGTGAGTCGGTATTCAAAAAAGAAAAACACCGCGTGTTCAGTGTTGTACAGAACGCCACAGCAACAGCGCGTAAGTCGGTTTTATTCCATAGTTAGACGTGTTACGACAAGTGCTCCGGATACATGAATTAAACATATTTTAATTTCTATATTGAATAAACCTAAATATGAACAGTTGTTTGAGGCTAAATAAAACGGATTTTTTGCTCTCCTGAAAAGTTGCGTATTTTGACTTCCGCGGTGTTAGAACTTAAGCGACGCTATGTATCATTGTTATGTCTTTTATAAAACCCATTTAGTACAATAAAACGTTAAAATGACGGTTCAATCAGGGTGGCTAAGTCACAGGACATTAAATAGTAAACACAAAATATTGAGGATTTTTTTTTATTATGACGTGGTTAACCAAGTTAGCTCCTAAGAAGTTCGTAGGAAGATTTCCTTTGCACTATGGTGCACTTTTTGCCGGCGTTTTTATACTTGTAAGTAACTAAAATGCTATAATTCTTTACTTATTTACCTGTACGGCCCTGTGACGTTTCTCCTGTCAGTATGAGTTGTCCTAATTATTATAAGAATATACCAGGCTGTGAGGGGTACGTGGTTTAATAATAACAGCCGCACAGGTCGAACGATCAGGTTAAGCTCCGCTTGCAACCCAGTTACCTACCTACTGGGGCATACGATACCCCTTGGTAAGACTGGTAGTCAGACTTTCGGGCTTCTGGCGATCCGTAACGACTGTCAAAGATCCACGAATGACAGCCGGGACCAACGGCTTAACTTGCTTTTCGAGGCACGGAGGGGACTTGGTATGTAAAGATGGTCACCCATCCACGGACCAATTGCCGCAAGCGTACCTTAACCCGATCGATCGAACCGTGCTGCGGCTGTTATTTCTTAGCCACTTAAGCCCCTCGCTGTATCGGAGATTTCAATCCAGACTAATATTACCTCTTCACGCTTAAACCGCTGAACCGATTTAGATGAAATTTGGTGTAGAGATAATTTGAGTCCCAAAAAAGGACATAGGATACTTTTTATCCCGATATTCCCACGGGATCGACACTTGGGCGGGTGAAACCGCGGGGTGCTGATAAATAATCCTGTCCTTCAGTCAGTCGATCATTAGCAGCCTTGTTTCATCTACTGCTGGGTATCTATAGACCTCCTCCCTTTTGTGCGCTTATCTTAATTTATTTAGGGTCGGCACAGCATGTCTTTTTATTCCTTAAATCTTTGTTAGGGTGAACGTCCAGTGGCCCGCACCGGGCGCAACACACGCACGGCACGCAACTGATGTTGGTTTGCTTCGAATGAATTTATATAGCACTTGCGTCCACTATCGGTACCGCCCGCAGCGAGAGGTTCATTTATTTCTTCACTATCTCCGCCCCGCGGTTTCACCCGCATAAGTTTCGATTTCGTGGGAATATCGGAATAAAAAGTACCCTATATATTAATCCAGGGTGTCAGCTACCTACATACAAAATTTTATCAAAATTGGTCCAGCCGTTTGAGCGTAAAGAAGTAACATATACACACACATACACACAGTCACAAAGTTTCGCCTTTATAATATTAGTGTGATAAAAAGCATACCAAAATCCGTTTCGTGCTGTGCGTGCGTTGCGACTGGTGTGGACCAGCAGACGTTCACCTTTAGCCATCATCTCAGTAGTCATCTCCTTATTAGCTATATCAACTTTGAGTGTAGATGTAGTGTTTAGAAGTACATTTTGCCATTGAAAGTTTGTGTTTCAATTTCCAGGGCATCAGTATAATATGCGTGATCAGTAGACGTTCACCTTTAGCCGTCATATCAGTAGTCAACTCCTTTTTAGCAATATCATCTTTGAGTGTATGTAGTGTTTAGACGTACCTACATTTTGTCATTGAAATTTTGTGTTTCAATTTCCAGGGCATCAGCATAATATGCGTGATCAGCCTCGCAGTAGAAATCTCGTACTACAAACAATGCAAGGACTGTAACGTGCTTGTCATGCACAATGCGTACAGCTTCAGTATCAACGCCATCATTTACTGCACCTTCATGGTCTTCATCAATTTGTGGTACATTTGGGGGGTTAAGTACGTAAGTATTTCAGTATTTTTTTCTTAACTGGGTTTTCGAGCTAGTGATAGTTCAAGTATCTTTTTTCTTGCTAAAAGTGTCGCTAAAGATGGGTGCAGTAATAAAAACAGGTACTACATAAGAAAACTTTTTGTACGAATTCCTAACGAGACGATTGAAGCTGTTAAATTATTACGTTATTTTTATATGTAAGTAGTTGAATTTATATTGCCATATTTCATCAAAAACTATTTTTTATTTTATTTGGCTCCTTAGCATTCACTCTTGATATTTTCATTTATCTTTCAGGAAAAGTCCTCAGTAGTGTTAAGTTGGGTGGTGATTACCACCCTGTGGTGGGCACAGTCTTTCTTACTGGTCTTCGTGCTGCTATGCTTGTACATCACGAGTACCAGTATTGGATGGATGGTGGCCCTCGCCTGTGCAATAATTGCTTTCAGTAAGTTTGTTAATTTGTTACTTAATATTTTATTTCTCTGTCTTTTACAATACGCAATTTCTACACCACCTGTGGGTTTTATCGTCTTGCTAACGACCAAAACTTGAGTCTTATCCCACAGTTGATAAATTATAACGTCTTCAGCTCTTGTTTAAAACTCAAAAATATTGACAAGTCCCTAAAATCATTCAACTTCACCGAGGAACTATTGCAACACACAAAATGATACTCACATACACACACCCCCCCACACACACACACCCCCCACACACACACACCCCCCACACACACACACCCCCCACACACACACAAACACTAAAAAAAATTATACTGCTGCTGTGGAAGAGCGGAGTCTCCTAACACAGGCATTACTTGCTTAACAGGAGGCTCCAATCACCAACTAATGTATTACTTTTTGGTTCAGTAATAAATTTGATTTGATTTTATTCAACTGAAATGTTGGCAGCAGTATTCAAAGTAATTAGGTAACTTATGGGGTTAAATGCTAAAAATGTCAGACTTGTGTTTAATCTTATTTTTTCTAATCAATAGTTGTCTTGTTATAATTTTCATAAGAAATAATTCATTAATACAATCAAATTCATTATTTGGATAACCAGAAAGCCAATTGTTGTTCTTAAAAAACGTTCAAATTAAGTCCCAATCTCATCTCAGTGACAATCAATGTCTAAAACTTTTTAGAAATGTGTCAAACTCAAACTCAAAGCATTTATTTCAATTAAACCTTGTACCTACAGGCACTTTTGAATTGTCATAATTAAATAGTCTGTCAGTTAGTCAGAAAGTTGAAGCTAGTTTGTTAATGGTGTAAATTTTGACAGATTGAGATTAAGATTATCTCGCGAACGTTCTTAAAATACGGGAATTCCCCTCAGATTTATTCACTGCACAAAACATACAGCATCCGTTACAATGATAGCCACAGACTCGGGCTCAAAACCAGTGTTACCACCTGGCTATCCATACTGTAATATTATAAATTCGAAAGTAACTTTGTCTGTCTGTATGTTACCTTTTCACGCCTAAACCACTGAACGGATTTCGATAAAATTTGGCAGAGAGATAGATTGCATTCCGGGAAAGGACATAGGATAGTTTTTATCGACATACCTTGCGGGCGAAGCCGCGGGCGGAAGCTAGTTTGTATATAACACAATCAATAGTTCACTCTACACTTTAAGGGGCTTAAGGACCTAAACACAAAAAAAACGCAAGTTTTAGAAACATTAAAAGTAAGTATATGATCTACTACAGTAAACAAAATCAGAAAAATATATGATATTCTTCAGGATATATGCTAGGTACAATAGAAAACATCCATGAAGATACCTCTAAAAACTATCTTTTTTACAATAAAAACCATACTAATATACATACAATCATTCTGTTTTTTTGTCAGAATATTCTACAAGCAACATGCTAAAATAGTAGTGTTTTAGTTTTTTAGTCCAAACCATAGATTTTTTGTAATTAAATAATTGCTTCATATTTTGCAATAAATTACCAGCGTTGTGTCGTCGCGCTTCTCTTTCTTTTCTATGCAGCCCGACAGTGACCGCTCCTTAGATCATGTAAGCCCCTTAAGAGCCTATACTACCTCAAATGGCTTAGCATGATCCTCCGTTATGTCGAAAATACGGCAACTTTAATTTTGAAATAAATATATGCTAAAGTTGAGGATTAATCTAAGGTCTTATGTTAGACGAAAACACGATTCCGTAAAATTTTCTCGATAGAAAAAAATTCCAAAGTTACCTCCAAACCGAACAATAAACCGCTGGTATTCAAAAAATACTTCAAATTAGATCATGAAACTTTGCATACTAACTGAACTAACTATAAAGCAGGTCTTATGTTAGTTAGTTTTTTTGAATTACCTTTATTTTCACCGTAATAAGCAAATACCTAAACTATTGACGCTGCCTCCCGCCCAGCACCGCACTCTGTCTCGCTTTCACACAGTCCGCGAGCAGTATCGTGCGAGCGAGATAAAGAGTGAATTTTAGCTGAGGTAGTATAGGCTCTTAAGCCTCTTACCGCATTATGTAACTTACGTACAGTCAACAGCAAAAGTAGATGATCAAAATCAGAAATTCAATACTAATGAACGGAGTTCGCGTCAGAACTGTGTGGCGTCGCGAGTGATTCAAAAGTATGAGATTGTATATTATACCAAATATTTACTACTAGTACAGCTGCCATATATTCGTGATCAGTTTTGAGTCCTAATGAATTTCTGATTTTGATCATCTACTTTTGCTGTTGACTGTACCTATACAGAATAGCCGCATGGTTTTACGTCTGAATAAAGCCTATGAACTCCTCGTGAAAATGTAATCCATACACGTAAATCAATTGCTCATCTTTGAAAGCATTTCTCAACAAACCTTCAGCATGAAACTTCCGCAATTTCAAGCAGATGCAGGAACTATCTGCGAATCTATTCAAAATTTGCGTTATTTGAATAAAATATCTACTAGATTTTTCCTTTGGCTTCGCCCAGGTGGATGGCGGGACATATCCCACGGGAACGTACTACCGGTATTATATCCTATGTTATTAACTATCTGTGTGCCAAATTCTGTCCAAATCCGTTCAGCCGTTTTTGCGCCAATCCGACACATACCTCCAGACAAACAGACAAGTTACAGTTGTATTATACACTGCGCCCCGCGGTTTCACCCGCATGAGTGTCGATCCCGTAAGAATTTGTTATTCTGATGTACAAACTGAAACTTGACAGTATTATACACTGTAAAGTTTCTTCAAAATCCGTTCAGTTGTTTTTGCGTGAAAGCGTAACACACATCCATCCATCCATCTGTCCTCACAAACTTTCGCCTTTATAATTTTAGTGTGAAATTACAGGGTTATTGGTAACACATTAACAACCTCTTGTACTCATCATTATGAACAACTTTTACTATGGGACCAAACCTAAAATCGCGAAAAACAAATCAGCCGTTCCCTACATTTATGTTCGTATAACTCGTCAAAATGTAGGGAACAGCTGATTTTTCAAAATTAACCAAACAAACTTTAAGAGGTGCTTTAGACCACCGAACTGAATAACTTTCATTATGGGACCAACTCTGAAATCACGAAAAAAAAAATCACCTACTTGACCAAAATGTATGAAACAGCTGACTTTTTGCATCTTGGCGCCATACTTCACCGCTATTTCCACAAAATCCAATCCAACGCCTCATTTCAAACCATTTCTACAAATTAACATTTAACGCATAATCAGAACATTGCTAAACCCACTTACAAACGAGGCTAATTTGTAAACAACGACTCTGCTTCAAGTCGCTTTATGCAAATAACTTAACCTCGCAAAGCTTTTATACATCTGTTATATAGCTGCTATATAGCTTTTATATAGCTGTGATAATTTAAAGAGTGAAATCAGTGTCGCGGAAAATGCAGACAGTCTTTTCAGGAACAATGAAGTGTGTTTTGAATGTCGCGGTCATTTATAATAAAATTACGAAGGAAGTTTTTTTTACGCCAATTTTGGCCATTTACGTCTTTTGAACCATCATCATTTGCCGTCCTTAAGAGGAAATGCGGTCGGAGAGACTTTTGAAAAAGCCTAAGTAAAAAGTCATAATAGGCTATTTGACAATGTATAAAATAAGGTCATAATTATTGACACTCGTATAGATTATCGCTTTTAAAATCGATTTGCATTAATTTTACTACAAAACAATGTATTATTTATAAAAAAAATCCCGAAAAAACTTCATCTTTTTAAATCTGGCGCCACGTAATCGAAAACGGTCTGGATTGGCTGAACTTAAGATGACGTCATGATTTAGTAAATTTCTGTCTATCGTTGACAGAACAGATGACTTTTGTCTAGTATCTCGACCGTTTCAACGTTTGTTTACGTGAATCGTGACGTCACGACGCCATATTGTTAAAGATAGCGTTTTGGTGGCTTATTTAAACAGTACATTTTTATTTACTATTTTTTTAAATACATTATGCAATTTGAAGTTAAATGTTTTTGTGGGCTCGTTAGACACCATTAAATAATCTGAGATGTTTATCAGAAACCAGTCAAATAGCCTCTTATTCGAGGTTTCGCTCTCGCCTATTTCCTCCTGCAATATTTTACCAATTTAAAAGATATTTCATAAACTGAATAAGAAGGATATATACCTACTGTGGCCATATGTTTTTATTTTTTCATTAATAGTTGTCAAATACTGGTATTCAGCTGCATCCGGTTAGACTGGAAGCCGACCCTAATATATTTGGAAAAAGGCTAGGTAGGCAGATGATGATGAGTTGTCAAATTTGTACACTAGGCGTCTGTTGACAGAGCGGTTTAAATCGGCAATTTCGAGCTTTTTTCGAAGGTTCTAGTGCTTATAAAAATAATGTACCATCAAAAAGGAAAACATAAGGACATACAAGTAGTTAATATTTATTATTCTGCAAAAATCATTGCTTTATGGGCATTAACCAGAAAGAAAACAGACAAGCGCGTTTCTACCATGTTTCTACGGAGTCGTCCTCAGTATTTTATCTATGGTCGTCCTCTTCACGTCAGTCGAGGTGCCAACTTCTGGTATAATTTTAAACAGGCTGGTAGAAACATCGGTGACGGTGGAGTTTCTTGCCCATTCTTCTCGATACGAAAACTACCTTTTGGAATGGGCGACTAGAATCATTTCTATTTAGTTTTTTTTTGACGTTCAAAAGTGCCATTAATGTGCCTATTTGAAATAAATGATTTGACTTTGACTTTGAAATCGACGCGCAACCTGTTACCATAAATTCCGAACATGATTCTGAACGCCTGCTTAAATAAATTTCATCATTATAATAACCGATTAAAATTTTCAATCGATCTTGTGAGATTACACCCTATAGAATCCCACAAGATAAAAATATACAACATACGCGTTCCAAACATAACCCTATCTTTGCTGTCACCCAGTGGAGTAAATAAAAGAACATTATTCTTACCTTTTAACAGTCCACGTTTGGTTACAAATGAAACGCACCTAAATCAAGTTAAAATAAAACTCATTTCTAAATACCAAGGTTAAGGTACCATTCACGCAAAGGAATGAAAAGGTACGCTCGCTAGTCCGCCTACTTTCGCTCTAGTGAATATTATAAAAGGTACAATAGATGGTTTACTTATTTCAAGTCAAAAATATTCGGAAACATTCATAGCTGAGACAACGGTTGTGATATCCGCGAAGATAATACGAAAATCTTTGCGATTCCGAGATTCAGTCGCAACAGAAAGATTTAAGGGATTAATGCTAATCTAAATATTGTAATTTCTTTAGCATTTGCCTAACTTCTTATTACAGTCTTGTGGTAATTTAAAAATTATGAAATTGTTGCGGTATTCTGATAAGAATCATTGAACACAGATGCTGCTGACTTAGGTATTATTCTACAGTGATGCGAAATCCAATGAGTGCTTCGAGGGTGTATGTCTTTGGACATACGTGTTGCTGGGGAGTTTGATACGCTATGTACAAGACGGCAGAGCATCAAGCTACTACAATCTATCAAATTTCTTCAATAGATTTTCAACTTTATCTCTAAAGTATAAGGTTCAAAGCTGATTGGGAAAAATTAACAGTTTCGGGTAGCTTGATGTGCTGGCGTCTGATCGCACTCTTCCCTGCTAAATAATAGGAAGTGGTGACGGCTACGCGTTTTGGGGACTATTTTTTGTAACTATTAACGTTTAAAGCACTGATTTTCTATTATTTAGCACAGACTAAAAGGCACAGTATCGACTATAGTAAACAAAATCAACTATAGTCGATACTGTGCCTTTTAGTCTGTAACGGCCCACTCCCTCTCACCGAGAGGAGGCCTGTGTCCCAGCAGTGGGAATATTATAGGCTGATTATGGAAACAAAATCAGAAAAATATATGATATTCTTCAGGAAATATTCTTCCTGGAGAATATCATATTTTCTATTTGATTTTGTAAATATATGACTTACATCCACTGGATTCCTATACTATACATTGCCTACATTGCTATATCGATATTCTAAGTCACAAAGCTAGGTGCGTTAATAATATTTATCCTGTTTGTTACAGTGATATTCGGATACTTTATATTAGTGGGCTACGGATACTGGCTGCAGATTCGAAAAACATCGCAACCTCCTGTTGAATAGAGCTTGAATTACAATGATAAGCTGATATGACTATTAAAAGACCTGATTATGAAACATCTGTTTCAACTTTATTGTTGAGTAACAGATTCAGTTTGTTCTAAAGCTCTAAAACATGTGTCTTCTGCCGGTCTACGGTCAGCGGGATTGTCGGAAAGTGTTACTGCTAGCCCGGAACATAAAGGGCTAAGGAAGGAACACGGGTGGGTTTTAGTCAGTAAGAGCCTGATTCTCCCTGCCGCTCTACCCAGAGCTGGAGGGGTCATTAAAAATCCCATCCTGAAAAAATAAAAAGACATCTTAGGGCTGATTTTAACTTTTATCTGCAGAATAATAGACAAATAATGTCAATTTGCCATATTTTCCAGACAAAAGTTATCCGACTATTGAAAAATCAGCCTTTCTTCTTATTATCATCATTCGATTGCCCTTACGCCTGTTAATTTGGTTTATTCCCGTTCGTCCCACCGACTTCGTCACCCTGGTGGGACGAACGGGAATTGGTTATTTTTTTTCCCGATCGTCCCACTGATTTTGTCGGTGGGACGAATGGGAATAAATTATTGGGTCGGCCGGTTCTTCTGAGTCTTCATCTCAGGAGTCATCCCCTTTCAAGCTATATAATATATATACCATCTTTCATACTGTCTACCCATCGTTTCTTTGGTCGACCCCTACTCTTAAAGTTATCCACATTCATAGTAAAAGCTTTCCTCACGACATTCTCCTCATTCCTCCGCATCACATACATAATCAGCCTATAACGTTCCCACTGCTGGGACACAGGCCTCCTCTCTGTGAGAGGGAGTGGGCCGTAATCCACGACGCGGGCCCAGTGCGGGTTTGGAGATGTCACATGTCTTCGAATTTTTGGTTCTAGGACATGCCGGTTTCCTCACGATGTTTTTCTTCACCGTTTTGAGAGCAGTGGTGATGAAATAATTTACACAAAGTAAAGCGCCTGTCAGGGTTCGAACCTACGACCTATATCTCGTAAGTCGCGGTCGTTACCACTGGGCCACCACTACTCCCATGCACCAACAAAAAAAATAAAACCATTCGACCACCGATTCCACACAACTTTTCAGTCACGGCGCCACTTTAAGACTTCCTCACAAAAATGTATTTTGTAATTTAGAACCTGATAAACTTAAATCTTTATTTTTTTAAATTGTATCGTGACACATGCTGTTAAAGGTAGGTACAAATTACAAACAAAATAAATAAATTTAACACATGGATACTCGAAATATCTAATTGATGTTACAACTTTGTACAGTGGCGGTAATATTGGTCCTTAGAAGGTCCATTTAATCACTGACTCATATTTCAATTTAAATACAGTCCTTAGGGGCCGTCTCCACGAGCGAGAGAATCGCGGCGATAGTCTCTCCGTGCCATCAATAATAATATCGCCGCGATTCTGTCGCTCGTGGAGACGGCCCCTTAGTCGGTAGAAACCTTGACTCCAGTGTAAAGCTTCTAAACGTCTAAGTTTTCGTTTTATTTCCTTCTTGAACAATATGTGTTCCTGGGGACAAATCTTGGCCCCTAGTATGTCGTTCTCCTGGGGCCAGGGTTGTACAGTCACGCTCCGGTTAGGCCCTACCATCGGCCGACTGGGTTCGCCCCGGTCCCTTTCGACGGAACCAAACTTGGCTCATAGTGCACTGTGGAACCGGTGTCATAGAGTAAATAAAAAAATATATGTATCAATTAGAAATGCTATTGTTTTGAGTAAATTTTTGCCTTTAACTGGTCGTTGCCTCTTTGGAAACCAGATAGAAGGTCAGGCTCTGTAGGACCTGCATCGTCTGGAGGATCTGTATCCTTTGGAGGATCTGTATCCTTTGGAGGATCTGTATCCTTTGGAGGATCTTCAGCCTTTGGAGGATCTGGTGTCTGTGGAGAATTTAGTGATTGCAAAGAATCTTCAGATCGGGGCTTTCCGGTCCCATCGATGAGCGCGTTGCGATGACTGTTCACCACCAATATGAAGTAGACTGTTACTGAAAATTATTTAAAATTTTACATTCCGACTTTCGACACGGTTTTTAAAGACTGCTCTGTTATTTTATTTTGTGAATTAAGTGGGACAGCAATATACATAATAGTATTTTATTTATGCATTTATGATAAGACTAGGTTTTACCCGCGGATTCGCTCGTATCGAGGTCGGAAATTATCCCACAGGAATGTACTACCGGGAGAATCTACACTTTAATCAAACCTGACCTGACCTGGCTAAGCAGCTATGATCGTGGTATTAGGGCCCCATTTACGTACTACAACCACACCACACAGCAGCGACAAAATGTGGGCAAGCAGTGGTCAAGTGTGAATAGTGTCGGTGCAGTACCTGCAGTTGCGTTGTGGTAACTACACAATGTAATCACTTGGTCGACGAAACGTTGTGTTTGCGATGTGGCCAGCTGCTAGTGCGCGGTCTCGCTGGTGGTTGCGATGTGGCTGCATCGTGATGCGGTCGGTTTCACCCGCACGGTTAATTTTGACGGCCTAATATGGTCCATGTAAACCAACTATTCATTTTCATACAAATTAGCGCCGTTTATGTATTGTCGTTGTGGTGTGGTTGTGGTACATGTGATCGGGCCCTTAACGACACAAAAGGTTGTACAACATTTTATTTAAAATATGGTAAAACCTTTCCATATAATTATAATAAGTATTGATAATATAAACTAAAGCATCGGTAAACCAGGAGGCCACATAAAATACATAATGGAAGAAATCCAGATAGGGGGACTCGTTTCCTTCATAGTCAAGGGACTGGAGTATTAAAGTAACTACAACATACTCACATATATACCAAAGTATTCCCAATAAGACTGCGACAACCTTGCCCTTCTTATTAATTGCGGTGAAGACCAGAGCCAACAGTATCATCAGCATCAGCATTATCACTATGAATACCAGGGTGTACCAGATCCATACGTCGATGAGTAGAATATAATTCTGGAGAGAAAATAAACTGATATAAGGTTAGGCCTGAATAATGGTAGGTTACTAGTAAATATTAACAGGTATAAGTTTCCCAGAAAAAGTAGGCACTTCGGCAATCATCGTCTATCTTCAGAAATACGCACGCGCGATGATGAAATCTATGAATCATGTCCTAGAACCAAAAATTCGAAGACATAAATGATATCTACTAACCCGCACTGGGCCCGCGTTGTGGATTACGGCCCACTCCCTCTCACCGAGAGGAAGCTTGTGTCCCAGCAGTGGGAACATTATAGGCTGATTATGCTTATGCTGATGATGAAATCTAGAGCTGTTACAACCATGAAAGTACTTACTTATTTTGTAGTATCATGTGTACAGAAGTAGAGATTATACTCTATGCATTTCCAAAAAACTTTTAAGTTCTTTCTGCGACCGGAGTAGGTTACTCAACAGAGGAAGCTTCCTACAAGCGCGCAATGATAGTTGCACTAACACAAAGCGCGGCAGTACAAAAACATGTGCGGTCGAGAGACCCCCATCAGGAACGAAGTTCCTTGCACAATAATCCCATGCGCACATATACATGTATTATTTCCATATAATGGAAAGAGACAGAGACATAGAATGTGTGAATTTAATACGCGTTATAGTAGAGAGCCACCTAGTCTAAGTTTTTAGAAGCTTTCGTAAAGTTGTCGCCATCTTGAATTTGCGTTTTGACCTCTCTATCGGTTTTACCACCAACGGAAACCATGAAAACGACACCCATGGTGAAAAATTTGAAAGTTTTCGCAGCCGCCATCCTGGATTTTATTTTGACCACTCTATTGGCTTCAGCACACTCAAAAACCATGAAAACTATCTCTAGAGACTACTAGAACTTTAAAAAACTACCTATAGAGAGAGAAAGTCGCATGTAGCATAACGCTTTTTCTTTACGTGACGCTTTCTACCAGTTTACTCCTACAGCAAGCCGCGTTAAAGAACTTCGTTGCAAAAATTATATGCTTTGCCTCTGTGGGGAGTTACTCCTTGGGGCGACGTAAGTGCTAATTCGGAAACACGAAGATTACCGAATCGCATACTTTGTCTGGTTTACCTGAATCTTTTTTTTATTACTCTTTCTTGCATACATTGAGAAGTCCAACAAATAACACAACGCTAGCTGCGAAGAACATCGCCAGCAGTATCCAGATTGTGAGGAGAAGATAACTCATGGGCATGAAGAACGTGCATCCGTACACCAGAGGGTGGACCTGAAAGATAAAAATGCTATAATATATTGCATAAACATAGATCAGCCTATAACGTTGCCACTGCTGGGACTCTGGGACACAGGCCTCCTCTCTGTAAGAGGGAGCAGGCCGCAATCCACCACACCGGCCCAATGTGGATTGGTAGATGTCACATGTCTTCGATTTTTTGGTTCTAGAACATGCCAGTTTCGTCACGATGTTTTCCGTCAGCGTTTTTGAGAGCAACGGTGATGAAATAATTTACACAAAGCACATAAAAGTGAAAAAGGCACTTAGGAGCGTCAAAATCACACTATAATATTATAAAGGCGAAAGTTTGTGAGTGTGTGTGTGTTTATATGTTTGTTACTTCTTCACGCTCAAATGGCTGGACCAATTTTGATAAAATTGTACGGAGGTAGCTGACACCCTGGATTAATATACAGGCTACTTTTTATCCCGATATTCTTACGGGATCGACATTTACGCGGGTGAAACCGCAGGGCGCAGCTAGTTTACAATAAAGTAGAATTGATTCTAGTCGTCCCTTCCAAAAGGTAGTTTCGTAAGGAGAAGGCAAGAAAAAGCACCGTTACTCTTTTAAAATATTTAACAATACTTTGTATAATAATATATTATTTTGTTTTCCTTATTATCAAAACATGAAATCTCTTGAAACTTTTACATACCACGCATACAGCAGAGATTATGATGGAACCGGTCTTCAAATCTAACACCCCAAGGAATGTGTCCACTTTAGGCAGATTGTTCAATCCTACCATCTTATCATTCATAGTATTGAATAAATTATCCATTATTGTTGTTTTGATTGGAAACTGGAAGGTAATTTTGGCGTGCGATTGACAAATTCTATAATCTATGGACAAAATTTAATGAAATTTTGACACTCAATTTTGACGTTAGGCCTTGACAACAAATAATGATACAATGATAGAGGTATTGACCTCGTTATGCCTCGGCCACGAAAATAACGCCACGCTTGAGGCGTCAATTCGCTACAAGCGTCATTTCTAAGCGTCAAAAGCAAGGTCAACTTCAAGTATTCGCCTGTAGCGTGTACGTCGGTGGGGGAATGAATCAGTTCCAGTACAGAAAAAGGTTACATGCTCTGTGAGTACAGAGTGAGCACGCGTCGACATTACAAGTGAAAATGTCGCTGTAAAATTTTCTCATACAATTGTTTTCGATGCTCATAAAAAACGCGCGTCGGATCATCCAACGCTCGTGGAAATTCGCTCGTAGCAAATTCCGCTGCTGCTTGCAGCGCTACCTTGTGGCCTTGTAGATAATAGTCATACATTTGTTTTTGACGCTCGACGCTGACGCTTGCAGCGCAAAGCGAATTCGCTTGGAGCGTCGCATTTCGTGTCCCTCGGGTTAGTAGCGTTAGGCCCACAGACTTTCTGTTTGGGAACAAGAAGGTTTTTATTTATTTATTTTTATTTTTTTCTCTTTCGTTGAGTAAAACAAGCTACATTTTGATACTTATTTCATTTTATTGTGTGCTAGTGAAGCCGTGACGCAAATTAATTTTGTTTAAAGCGCCATTGATGTCATGTTCCAAAAGTAATTTAGAAAATGAACCAATAAGCTACAATCCTTTTTGTTCACTTAGCCAAAAAAAAATCTTTGTAATATCAAAACTGTTAAACTTGAACCCTGAAGGTGTAAAAGCAATAAAGTACAAAGATTTAAAGCTGAATAGAGAGAGGATTGTATGGATAAAGAGACATTCCCAAATGTTGGAACCAAAAATTTAATAGTTTTTCAGAAGAAAAAGGTATCAAAGGATCTCAGTATGATGTCTGTATACATACAGAGGAGAAACAATATTAATATGTAAATATTATTCTAACTGGATCTGAAGAAGATATAGAGAAGGTGGTGAAATATCTCAAAATAGAATTTAAAAAAAAAAATTGGCTATCCTAAGTCATTTTTAGGAATGGAAATTGAAAAGCTGCAGACAAATCATAATTATATATTGTAGCGATTTGAATCTATGACAGATTTTTTATCGTGAGCTGGGTTAAACTTTTTGTTTAGATTTCTAAACGCAGCCCATATTGTCAAATTCTGTCAAAGTCACAGACTACAATATACACTGACCTCTATTAAACAAGCTTGTCTATAAAGTGTTACATGCTCTGTGCTTGTTTATTACAGGTTAGTGACATTAAAACGTAAAGTCAATAATGTCAGATTTCTGTCAAACTTGTCTCAAAAAATTTACTTCTGCGAAAAAGCGTGTGACGCGCAGTCTGTCAAAAAGTACTCTGTGGTGACGCGCAAATAACCACAGAGTACTTTTTGATTGACTGCAAATAACATTCCAAAACTTGAACTAGCTGGTCGCGACTGTTGAGCGTGGTATTAGTAAAATAGTTGATACATTCTCAAACTCAAACTCAAAGCATTTATTTCAATTATACCATGTACAGGCACTTTTGAATAGACAAAATTAAAGTTGAAGCTAGTTGCACATTCCAAAACGTAGATCTCTATGGAGAAGAATGGGCAAGAAGCTCCATGGACACTCTTATAAATCAAGATATTACAAATTCCTGGGTACATTATTCTTGTTGCTTCTTTAGGAACAATGTAAAAAAAAACACAAATGAAGAAACAATTCTAAATATAATATTAAAAATAAGCCTTAACAGTTATGAGATGACCAGTCTCAACCGACGGCGCCCGTTCACGAACATGACGCGTGGATCAGCACCATCCAGCTCAACCATTTTGTAGGGAACCGAATCATTCCGCACTCTAATTGTATTATCTGAATCATTTTGAAGGATATTGCTAATCCATTGCTTCATATAATGTATGTTCGAAAAATGTGTCTGTCCACTCAGCAACGGAACGCAATGAATGTTGTTGAACTGTCAAAATGAAACCCATTGCTACTGATAGTGTGTTACGTAATTACCCCGCAGGTTCTTCGTACACGCCACGGTTGGACGGATACGTTTTTTCTACGGCGCAGTTTATACGTCATACTATTTCTTCTGGGAAGTCCATTGGCCTTACCTTGATAGCATGAAGTCCTGGGTTCGATTCTCAGGCCGGGAAAAGTGTTAGTGGGTTTGTGCACCAGGAATTTCTCAGTAGCAACCCGGAAGCTGGATTTGTGCCCAGTTGATGGCAATAGGGTCGCCCCCTATTACATGGGACTTAATCATAACTGGCGAAATGTAAGTGTACTAGGTATAGGTATCTATGTGTATCAAATTTCATCCAAATCCGTTCAGCAGTATTTGCGTGAAAGAATAAAAAAACATCCATCCATTTATCCATGGTACGGGTCTTCTCCTAAAATTGTTTGTCCGAAAATCATTATCCATAACACGTTTGCTATAAACTTCAGTAACCATAATTTTCAAAAATTCGATATCTTTACTTCTAAAACTATTCTGTCATAATGTCGAGTACTGTAATAATTGAATCTCCTAATTTTGCATGAAATAAATTCATATGTCCTAAGTATTGTATTATATGTATGTATAATGTGTGTTATTCCGAATTTTCACTTAAATAAAATTGTTATTCCTAAAACATTTGCTAAAAATGGGAAATAATATTGCTTCCGAAAAACAAATTAACTTCCGACGGTCTGTGGTTGAATGTAATACTAACTAAGCTATTTTAAAATGAATTACCGAAAAATTAACACAAAATTAACCGAACAAAAAATGTTGAATTTAACAAACAAAAATGAGCTCATTCAAATTACAATTCTACGAAAAATAATCTGTACTTTCAAATAATAAATTAATTTCCAAACAAAAATACTAAACTTCCGAAAAAAATATAAGTTTCCGAAAACATATTTATTTATAAACGAACGAAGGGCACCCCGAGGTTAAGTTTGGTTAGGTTACTTTAAACCCTTTACACAGAAATAGGAGCCCCGCGAAGCGGGGCTACGCTACGTCGACATACCATGCAAGAGCGAGCGAAGGGGACCCCGAGGTTCGGTTTGGTTAGGTTAATTTAAACCCTTTACACAGAAATAGGAGCCCCGCCAAGTGGGGCTACGTCGACATAGGATGCAAGAGCGAGCGAAGGGCACCCCGAGGTTCATCTGTTCAATACACGCTAGGCGACTAGCGTAGCAAGCGCGCAGTGCGACGGGTTGCGGAAATTAATATTTGCGGAATTAAATATTGCTAATACCTACTCCAATAGTAGCCAAATGTCACTGGATGCATTACAGAAGTACCTACCTGTTTGTTATACAAAAAGAACGACGAAAATCCTAGTAATAAGCACTATTGTATTGTATTTCTCATGTAAGGACTGTAGTCTTTTATGAGAATAAATTTCTTTAAACCCAAATTCTAGAGCGTTCGTTTCAGTTCACTACCCGCCAGGTAACTCGCTAGGCTCTAGGTGCTACGCAAGCCACCTGTCAGTGCGTACTTAACCTTAGCATTTGTTGAAAATAGCAAAGTTTACAAATCGATCAATGTCAAATGTGAATGTGTCAATGTGAATGTCAGCATGATGTGAAGGGGCCCGTTAGGGCCGAAGCCTGCCGGGTCAGCGGGATTGTCCGAAAGGGCTACCGCTGGCCCAGAACATAAACGGCTAAGGAAGGAACACGGGTGGATTTTAGTCAGTAAGAGTCTGACACTCCCTTCCGCTCCACCCAGAGCGGGAGGGGTCATTTGATGATTAAACATCCGCAAAAAAAAATAATGTAAACAATCAACTACATACTAAGTAGTACAATAAATGACTAAATCATCCTTACATTTTCATTTCAATAAATACAGTTCTCTGCAAAGCGCTGTTCATCAATCCTTGTGATTGTTACCATCCAGCGGTTGTCTGAAAGAAATTGCTTGTTGCGATGAGGTAGTTATTTGTACCAATTTATGTTAGTTATTTCCTGATTTGCTTCCCTTCATTGAACTGTAAAGTTAGTAGATCTATATTATATCTCATCGTGAAAACTTAGGTGAAGTGAACTGTCAACAGTGTCTCTTATGGGGCGAAAGTTAAAGAAGTGTCCAGCTATAAGCAGTAAAATAATCATCATCATCATGATTTCATCCGAAAGACGTCCACTTCTGGACATAGGCCTCCCCCAAGCACCTCCACTGCGATCGGTTCGGTGCTTCTCGCATCCAACGGGTTCCTGCGGCCTTCACAAGGTCGTCGGACCACCTTGTTAGGCTTTCCAACGCTACGTGTTCCGGTACGCGGTCGCCACTCTAGAACCTTTCGGCCCCATCGGCCATCTGTTCTGCGAGCAATGTGCCCTGCCCACTGCCACTTAAGTTTTGCAATTTTTATGTTCTAATTCTATTTTTAACCCCCGACGCAAAAACGACGGGGTGTTATAAGTTTGACGTGTCTGGGGGGATGTGTATGGGGGTGTGTGTGTGTGTCTGTCTGTGGCATCGTAGCCCTCGAACGGATGAACCGATTTAGATTTTCTTTTTTTTTTGTTTTTATGTCTATAAAGAAATCTCTTTCGAGATGTAGACAGCGTGTGTTAGAGTAAAAGAGAAAATAAAGTAGGTACATAAAATCGTAAATAATTCTTTTAATACAATAGGTAAAACAAATAATATGAGAATAAGCGAATTATAAATGAAAATTATGTTAACAAAAGTGAAATTTCAAGTAAAATACCTTAGGAATTCAAATTAAAAAAAGTAAATCATAATTGATTTTCTTGAAACAATATTCTAAGTAGGTACAGACGCCACATCAAGCTACCCGAAACTCTCAAATTTTCCCAATCAACTTTGAACCTTAAGCTTTAGCGATAAAGTTGAAAATCTATTAAAGAAATTTGACAGAATGTAGTAGCTTGATGCTATCTACAAGATTTTTCATTCTACTGAAATAGCCCGAAATGAAAAACATAATAACTTGTTAGTGCTCATTTTACGTGGAAACAACCAGCTTTTGTAACGAATAAATGAATAGGTATTCATTGGAACTGCAGCATTCATGTTTAATTATTCAATTGACCTGAATTGGCGATAATTCCTGAAATAACACACACGTAACGTAATTCCTAGGAAAACAACAGTTCAAAGTTAACAACCAAAACACTAACTACTGACGCAACAGACCCCTTTCTAGTTCTAATTGGCTTATTCTGGATTAAACCGGTTTGCACTGGACTTTTTAGAATTTTGAATCCTACGCTCCGCTAACAAGGGGTAACGATATAGAACTAAAAGGTTATTAAATCTGGTTTAAACCGGACTTAGGAGATAAGTCATTTGTGTAGCTTTCATATTCGGGGAAATTGATAAGCTTCTCACTATTTTTTTAGACGTTGTTACAGCGGGGTTTGCGTATTCTCGACGAAAGCCCATCTGAGTATTTTTAACGAGGTAAGTTTTAGCAACTTCCCCCTTTAATTGTTTAAGGATTAGACTTAGCGAAGCTTCAAAACAATATTTATAATCTATATTAATTACGCTCATAATACTAGTAATTACTGCACGTACCTACTGCTACTAAAACTCCTATAGATTAGGTACTCTTCTTTGTTTTTCTTTTATGTCTACCTGTGGGCAGCGTTGTGGTTTATTACCAAAACATGATTTTGTTTAAAGGTATATAGTTTTTTTTTTGTGTTTTCCATGTAAGGTTGGCAACAATTTTTTTTTTATAAAACAGGTTTTTATCCTATCCTGCTTCTTATATTATTAATATACTTATAATATTAAAAACGAGAAAGTTTGTGAGTGAGTTTGTATGTTTGTTACTTCTTCACGCAAAAACTACTGAACGGATTGACGGATTTGGTTTCGGCTTTTTTTTTATTTCATTAATTATACAGTTTGTAACCAGGATTAATACTACTAACTACTGCCTTTTATTTATTTATTTAAACTTTTCGCACAAAAAAGGTACAAAGGCGGACTTAATGCCTTAGGCATTCTCTACCAGTCAACCAAGGGTGGTGAAGAGATGGGATGGCAGGTGCTTTGGTTGAGAAGAACAATGATAAAAATTAAAAAAGCTAATAAAACTAGGTACTTACACAAATACATAAATAGGTTATATACACATACATACTATAAGATACTTTTTATCCTGATATTCCCAAGGGATCGAAACTTATGCGGGTGAAACCGCGGGGTGCTGCTAGTAATTTTATAAACGCGAAACTATGTGAGAATGGATCGATGGATAGATGTTTGTTACTGTTTCAAGCAAAAACTACTGAACAGATTTGGATAAAATTTGGTACACAGTTTATAACCAGGATTAACACATAGGATTAAAAGTGACATCTAATGATGCAAAAATGCAGCCTATAGGGCGAATTTCACCAATGAAACTGAACGCGATCAGCACATCTAGGGGAAGGTTGCTATGAATGGACCACATAACTTTACGACCTCATACCTCAAAAAGTGTAAGTGTTAAAATGAAAGCAGTTTATTATTTCTATTTCATAGGACTTTTATGTATAACTAGCTTCTGCCCGCGACTTCGTACGCGGATGCTGTTGCTTATGCCAGCGATACGTTGTCGCTGACAACGACATGACAACGTAGTTGTCAAAATCGAAGATCTGAAACGTCTGATGTCGAATTCTAAGAGCCCGGGAACTGGAAAACACCGGGGTGAGCGAGACGATTCGAGACGTCATTTTCAGGCAATAATGAACCAATAAGCTGGTAAACTTGGCCTTGCACTTTGAATGTTGGCATAAATGGGTCTTCTGAAATCTGCTTCGCTCCAAAATATGTCATTTGAAAGGCATTATTGTACGAACGGATGTTGTCCAAGAAATGTTTGACTGTGGATGGTCACCAGTGATCTTAATATTTCTGGAGGATTTTGAAATATTTCAATATGTACTTTCCCACCTGAGCAACACATACCGTTTGTTTCTTTTTGCCATTTTAACAGCTTCACAAAAAGTACAGTTTTGAACCACACCTCCGATGGCGGAATATGTGGTGTAGTCAATCATAGGAGTATACGTAAATGCACTCCGTTCCTTATCAACCCAAGGAAGGTCGCCATGCCCTACGGCTATATCTTGAGACACATCCGATTCTTCAGATGATATCGACATTCTGTTCAGAGATGTCGAAGTCGATCAGAATTCATACGTTCGTTGCGCTCTTGTTGTCTTTTCATGCCGTACTCCAGCAATTCTTTCTCTCTCACTTTCTAACTGATTATGAAAATTTTGTTGTGTGTGTGTTCGGGACAATGTAAGATAATCTCTATCAGTAGTTAGTCGCGCATCACGTTCATCACTCGTTTCAAAAGACCTGTTAGTAGATGAGCGAATACGCTGAAAACTCAAGCGTGATTCTGTATCGGTAAACGTTTCCGATTCGCGAGGCAATGCATGTCGTTCACAATCAGCGGTCAGTCGCCGCAGAGGTTTCCACGGATCGAGTTGCAGCCTGATGTTCTCGAACAGCATCAAGTCTCTCCTGACGCTCTTCGGTAGATTCTTGGGATCTTATGATCCTCAATCTTTTAGCCCCTTTGGAACATTGGGAAAGATTTGACCTCTTTCTAGGCATGGTTATAGTTTTATTGTGAAGAAGATACCTGATCAATTAAAATTTAAGTGACTGCTCCTCGGCGTTACCGGGTAGGCTACCGTGTCACGAAGATAAATGGAAAAGGAAATTAAACACTCAAATAACATAAGCCCGAAGGCATATTTATTCGATAAAATAAAAAAATAAATGGGAGTTTTGGCCAGTAGAGTCAAATTTTCAATGATATACCATCGTCATCGAAAATCAGTCCAAGTGTTACCGCCTTCACCGCGTGGAGGTACTCCCAGCTTAAGTTATTTTATAATCCCAGCATATGTTATTTTATACAGTGAAATTAGTGATAGCTTTAATTTCCACATCAGATGTTTCTGATCTTCGATTTTTAGGGTTCCGTACCCAAAGGGTAAAAACGGAACCCTATTACTAAGACTTAGGCTGTCCGTCCGTCCGTCTGTCTGTCACCAGGCTGTATCTCAAGAACCGCGGCAGCTAGACAGTTGAAATTTTCACAGATGATGTATTTCTGTTGCCACTATAACAACAAATACTAAAAACAAAATAAAATAAATATTTAAGGGGGGCTCCCATACAAAAAAACGTGTTTTTTTCGGCGTTTTTGCCGTCTGTCTGTCGCCAGGCTGTATCTCAAGAACCGCGGTAGCTAGACAGTTGAAATTTTCACAGATGATGTATTTCTGTTGCCGCTATAACAACAAATACTAAAAACAAAATAAAATAAATATTTAAGGGGGGCTCCCATACAACAAACGTGTTTTTTTCGGCGTTTTTGCCGTCTGTCTGTCACCAGGCTGTATCTCAAGAAACGCGGTAGCTAGACAGTTGAAATTTTCACAGATGATGTATTTCTATTGCCGCTATAACAAAAAATACTAAAAACAAAATAAAATAAATATTTAAGGGGGGCTCCCATACAACAAACGTGTTTTTTTCGGCGTTTTTGCCTTGTGGTACGGAACCCTTCGTGTTGGCCAGTTTTTTTATAAGTCAACAGGAAATGCCCATCAGACCGAACAACTTTTGCTAAGACGTCATTCCTATATATGTTATGGTGTAGCTGGGCTCTTGGAGTTCCACGTCAGGTGTTCCAGATCTTCAAATTTATTCTCTCGGTAGAAAATGCTCATCACGTGGAACAATTTTTGCTATGGTACCATTTTTGTATCTCTTATAGTTTAGCTGGTCTGTTGCGGTTCTGCATCAGGTGTTCAAGTTTCCAAGATAAATTATAGCCTATATGTTGCCCAGACATAATACCTATACAACAAAACAAAAATCATTCAAATCCTTCCAGTAGTTCCGAAGATTAGCGTGTACAAACAAACAGACAAACAGACAGAATTTTTTTTTCGGATTCGTACCCTATTACTGTTTCTAAACACCCCCCAATTTTATTTTTTTTAATATTTGCAATGTACAGACACAGTTTTTCTACTGTTTTATTATATGTATATATAGATAATCAAACGCACAAACAATTCGGGCTTACACTTTTTGCTATAAACGAAGAAAACCAAATCTTAGGCTGTTGCCTTCTTTGGACCATGGGCACCTTCAATGAACCACCAGGTTGCTATCAATGGACTTCGAGAAATTAGTTCTAGAGGTCCAATCGAGGCAACTAATTATAATTATCAATATTACAAAATTGTGACATACGAGGAGAGACAAACATTACTCATACACAAGCAAACAAACTATATATAGTTATAGGCTACATAATTAGTAGGTATCTAATAAAATTTTACATTTGGCACATTTAGTGAGACCAACAAGTCATCAAAATTAAGATACAGTCTAAAGGAAGCTAAGGTTCCTTGTAGTAACAGCAATTGTTGCTTTCGGGACTCCATTATTATATTCTGCTTGCTTCACTTAAACCAACTCTTTGTTTCCTTACTGATTCTAAAACAAGGTTCATCACTTGTTTCATTCCATGCAAAGTACTTCCTTTTTTTGACGACATTCTGGAATTTTAAATTTATAATGATTTTTCTATGTTTTTTCCACAATTAGTGAAATACTCGGTACCTATTCCCAAACCAGAAAAATACAGCAAAAAGTTGCTATGATTGGACTGGTCCAACGGTGGAACTCTCTTGGGGTCCATTGATGGCAACAAGGTATTCGTTAAGAAAAAAATAAATAAAATATACATGGTCATGATTAGACAAAATTGAATAACACTCATGGAATCACAATTAAATTGTCTAATAGTTCATAACAGTGCACGCAGATAAATATGAATGTAATGATACTGACGTCAAATTGTCCTGAGTGTAATAATTAGATTTTGACCGCCGCAAAGACAACGTCACACGTCTCTCCTCGCCACGTGCCGCATGGTCACTGAGGTAAGAGGGGGGTGCAACTGAGTCGTCACGGACTCATTTCGACTAGTTTGGGTATTGCTAGCTTGCACAGTTTTGGAAATACCTTGGTGGTCCAATGAAAGAGCTAGTCCAATGATCGCAACCTTCCCCTATACTGTGTTCAAGACCTGTCAGTGTCATCTTTGTTGTGGAATATTGACACTGACAGCTCCTGAATGCGGTGTACATGCCCTGATCGCGTCTTTACAACTTCACCCTTAGTCCCGTTAGGTAACTAAAACAAGTGGGTAACCCGCTGGACCCTGAGGCAGAAAAATAATAAAATATCAGATTTTGCTAATGTCTTCATTAAAATTTCATGCACATATTACATGTAAGTTATCTCTGAAAATAATATGACGTTAAGGATAATATTTTGGTTCATGACCATTTTCGTGGTTTTCAGACATTTATTTAAACATAACCAAACCGTATAATTTGAATAAATTAGTAGAGTGGTTTCGATTTTAAACTTTGAAGGCCTCATTCCTTAATTCGTAGAGTTCCTAATTCAAACCTTGAATACAGAACAACTTTTGGAAGACCCATCAATAAGACATAAGTATACACTAGAAATAGACGATAACTTATAACACACCTTTTGATTCATTTAGAGCTTAGTTAATTTCTAACTTTTACAGAAGAATTTTGAGAAAAAATATTAAGTGTTAATACTCCATTAAAAAGAGTTGAATTCGATTTGATCCCCTAAGGAACTTTTTGTAACTAGCTGGTACCAGGCGCGTTGCTGCCGCAGAAGAAATAATTGTAGAAATAGCGTTTGCGAAAATGCAAGCAATAAGTTGACAAAGTTTTATCGTAATCGGATTAACGGCATGGCATTTTTATATCTTAGATAATTTTTTAAATTTGCTACAATGTCATCGTGTTTTATTATTCTTTAGATTTACGTATCATCTCTGTGACTTTAATATTAGTACGACTTAGGTGGTCCGAATAAGGTACCTACCCATAGATACCCCTTAATATTAGTACGACTTAGGTGGTCCGAATAAGGTACCCATAGATACCCCTTAATATTAGTACGACTTAGGTGGTCCGAATAAGGTACCCATAGATACCCCTTAATCGTAGCGGAGGACCTGTTTTGAAAACCCAAAAAAAAAACAGTATTGTTAAAGGTTTTAGTGTTTTTTTTATAATTATGCTGGTTGGTAAAATAATTAAAAAGATTCAGCAGATAACAAAAAAAAATGGTTTAGTTTAAATTACCCTAAAAACAGGCAGCATCGCCATTGATAGCAATCGGGCCCGGGGTGATGTGTTTATCGAACATAACCTGGGTTTCTTTAAGCCGTACAGCATCTGCTGCAAGTCATGCAGCGATTCAGCCAGTGTGACGATGTCATCGGCCAAGTGTACAATATGTATTTCCTCTCGTTCATTGTGGCATTCAGCAATCAGAAGCTGTCACAGCAGGAAGGCATGCAAGCTACTTACATCATCATAGCATATTCAGCCTATAATGTTCCCACTGGGACAGAGGCGTCCTCTCTGTGACCCCGAGGTGCGACATAAACCACCACGCGGGCCCAGTACGGGTTGGAAGATGTCACATATCTTCCTAGCTACTTGCACACTTTAATGTGTGTTACAAGCGAGTTTATTTGCGACTTAAGCAACCACAAGCAAAAGCCATTTCCTATCATAACTTATTATTGAACATAAGGCAGTTACTCCAATCTAAAATTGATTTCTAAGTGAACTCGTGAGTAAACTGAGTAAATAAAGTACCCAAGAGGCCCATATAGAGGAGGCTTATTAAACCGTCTTTGTTTTACTAGATTGGGACACGCAACAATAAAGACATTGATATCGGTCACTTCTTGTTATTAAACTAAGTTCCAGCCGGTCGATTCTGTAAAAATCTCACCGTGAAAACTTAGGTGAAGTGAGTTTGTTTTTGCTAGGAATTGACACTATTGACAGCTCACACCACGCTCACTTCACCTAAGTTTTCACGGCGAGATTTTTACTGAATAGCACCGTTGCCGGTCAATTCTGTAAAAATCTTGCCGTGAAAACTGTTTTTGCTAGGAATTGACACTATTGACAGATCACACCACGCTCACTTCACCTAAGTTTTCGCGGTGAGATTTTTACAGAATAGCACCGCTTTAGTGCTATTCTGTAAAAATATGACCGTGATAATTTGGGTGAAGTGAGATTAAAGTGAGCTGTCATTAGTGTCAATCCCTAGCATCAGATGGAATGGCAGCTCACTTCACCTAATAACTCACGGTGAGATTTTACCAGAATAGACCGGCTGTTCTATTTATAGCACTTTGCGAAAACAATAGGGATTTGCAGGTAGACAGCGCAGGCCATTAACTAATAAGTTAGAGAGATAAAAGACAGTCAGTATTCTATAGACAAATAAGAAGAGTTTGTTTGTTTGAACGCGCTAATCTCAGGAACTGTTGGTTCGAATTGAAAAATTATTTTTGTGTTGGATAGTCCATTTATCGAGGAAGGCTATAGGCTATATAACATCACGCTACGACCCTTAGGAGCCGCGCAGCGTGTGACACCACGGGGAACAGCTAGTTTATTATAAATGTTAGAACGCCGACGTCTCAGAGCAGCAACACAGTTTTAACCGAATGTAGCTGTTAAGAAACATTGAAATTTTGTGAACCTGTTTTATGTTCGAATAAAATTTTTGATGTGATTTGTAAAATATTGATGTGGAGTCAAGAGTGTTTGATTTCCCTATGGCCGGGCAGTCGGGTAGTGTTATCGAGTTTTTATATTTCAAAACTTTCAATAGCACTGAAAATTTACGCAACCCCAAGAAAAAAATGGTTCCCAAAAGTAGTAGTTTTCCTAAGTCCCCAAATAAATAACTGGTGTAATGTAATACAACTCTGTCTAGTGCCTACACACTTACAAGCGTGACGAACTTTGATATGTAAGGTTCCAAGCCTGAATACTCGTACCGTAGCAACGTATAAAGGCTCCTACAAACAGGCGCGACACGGGATATCGGCGCGCGACACAAAGGCACCGCTCGTTGCGCGATATGCGGTGCCTTTGTGTCGCTCGCAATTTTATCGCGTGTCGCGCCTGTTTGAAGGAGCCTTAACAGTCAATCAATAATCATCAAACGCGTATCACTAAACATAATAGGTATCTAACAGCATACGAAATTGAGGGCTTTCAAATACCGGCAGAAAAATATGGTAAGTACCTGATATCTATCTATTCAGTAAAAATCTGTCGGTGAAAACTTAGATGAAGCGAGCTGTCAATAGTAGTATAGATTGGATTGATTGGTATTTTAGCACAGACAAAAAAAATAACTGAAAAATCCTTCACCAATAGGATTTCATACGATTAACTTAACAGTTAACTGTCCATTGTGATTCATAATGTTATCCTTTTATGATTCTGCCAAAGTGGCCTTTTTAGGCCCCCTGGCTCTCAGGTATTCTGAAACTGAAAGTCAATCAAACGAAGTTTTCTCGAATATTCCTTTTGAATTCCTAGTATTGACTAGGAATTCAAAAGGAATATTCGAGAAAGGTCCATCAGAATCTGAACCACTTTCATCCGTAGCTGGAAGCTGTGAGGACTAAAGACAATGTATTGAAGAGAACACTTTATTGTTTTGGAATGCCGCTACTGTTCTTGCGTACCTGCTGTAGGCAGTTCCATTTAATTGGAAACTATTCAGCTTTGTCATAGAGTAAGATTTTGTAGATGAGACTCTTGGATCTTTCGTTTTTAGGGTTCCGTACCCAAAGGGTAAAAACTGAACCCTATTACTAAGAATTCGCTGTCCGTCCGTCCGTCCGTCCGTCTGTCTGTCACCAGGCTATATCTCATGAACCGTGATAGCTAGACAGTTGAAATTTTCACAGATGATGTATTCTGGTTGCCGCTATAACAACAAATACTAAAAACAAAATAAAATAAATATTTAAGGGGGGCTCCCATACAACAAACGTGTTTTTTCCGGCGTTTCTGCCTTGTGGTACGGAACCCTTCGTGTGCGAGTCCGACTCGCACTTGGCCAGTTTTTAGTATTCGTTTTCAAGTAGAACTGTGATTTATAATATACTAGCTGTGCCCCGCGTAAGTGTCGATCCCGTGGGAATATCGGGGAAAAAGTAGCCTGTATGTTAATCCAGGATGTCAGCTACCTCCATACAAATTTTATCAAAATTGGTCCAGCCGTTTGAGCGTGAAGAAGTAACAAACATGTAAACACACCCCCACACTCACAAATTTTCGCCTTTATAATATTAGTGTGATAGTGTGACTAGCTTTTGTCCGCAGCTCCACCCGCGTGGACACACACATGTTCACAGTGTGTTTGTAGACTTGGTTACCACAAGTTAAGCGCGTAATAGATTATCCTAATTATAGGTATTGTTAATTATAATTATTGTTATCATAAGTATTCCTTTTACTGTTAAAAACTTATAGAAAATATACCAAACGGATATCTACCTTTTAAGTCGTTGATATTTTAAATGACGGTAGATGTAAACGTCAAAGTTGTTTGTTCACGACTTTAAGAGGTCCAGCTCCGAGTGGCAGGGATGATTCTGGTTCGAGACATCGGCCAGAATGGAGCTCCGGCCTACAGATGTTCAATTGATTATTACTAGTGACCGACCGATAGATCGACCAGATGTCATGTAAGTTAATTGACATTATTATCTTGATTATTGCTGATAACTTTGGTGTTCTGTTTATGTTATAATATGGCCAATATTGCTAATGTTCAAAATTTATAATGGAATATTCCCAGCTATTCTTATTATGTTGCTTACTCCGAGTCCGAAAGAATTAATTGTTTTTAAGATAACGATAATGTATGACAATGTGCTTGAAATTGTTTCCGAGGAGTTTCTTGTCCTTCTTCTTCTTGATGACCTAGATTTGGAACGGACGACTAGCTTTCTGATTAATTACTGACAAGCCTAAATTGAAATAAATGCTTAGCTTGTCTTTCTGTGCTTTCATAAAATCCTTTCCCTACATACCACCCACATACATAGGTACTTTACACATAGTAAATAACTGGTAACCATTCTGATATTCAAAGCTTTATATTTGGGTAATATATATATATAATTATATACATATACTTAAAGATAGATTATACTTTATTATCTACCATGCCCGTGGCTTCGTGAGATAAAAATATTATAAGTACAGTTTTTTTTTCAAATAAATGAATGAAAAGTAGAAAATACTTTTGCCCTGTGGGGTGTGTTTAATTTAAATTAATAAGAAAACACTAGTTATCGCTGGCTGGCTGCATCGTATTCAATTAAAATACCAAGCGCTTTTTTAAGCGACTGGCTTTAGCTGCTTACATTAAAACCACGTTTAAATTATTTCATTTTGAAACTGAAAAAAGAGAGTAGCAAAGTAATTTACGACTCAAACATATTTTTTCAGTGTTTGTTATTTACATAGAATTCTTAATTACTGTATTTCAAAGAATTTTCATTGAAGCATTTTATTACACCTAAAAGAGATGCCAGAATTCGTTGACATACTGAGGTTAACCAACTCTGACAGCTGCATTACTTTTTAGTCCCTTTTGGTCTGTTTTTTTTTATCTTATTTTATTTTTAATTAAATTCCTTTGCTGTAAACTGGTTAAGCAGTTTACAGCAAAGGAAATTAAAGTTTGAAGTAAAATCCGAGTGGTTATAGAAAGACTTAATTTTGTTTGAAAATTCGTCTCTCGTAGCTTCTCTCAAACTGTTTCATGTTTATTAATGTTTACGGTTTGACTTATCAATTTAAATTCGGGTTCGCTTGACCAATCTGTTGAAGTCAAAATAAATACGTCGAAAAACCGTAAATCAAAATGTCTCACGTAAACCAAAATACATCTAAAATGTTTTTTATTTTCATAAAACAACTACATAAGTTTGTTACATAATATTGAAATGTAATTAGAAACTATTCTTCATGTTTTATTTTTTCCCTGTTATTTTTGTTCTTCAAGTTTCTGAAGCTAATCTCTACATTTGATTTGATAAATAACTTTATTTCGTCGTAAAAATATTTTGTCAGGTATAAAAAAAATTACAACTTCTATCACATCAACAACTAATAATATTATAAAGGCAAAAGTTTGTGAGTGTGTTTGCAAGTAGGTGAAGAACAATTTATTATAGAACTAGCAGCGCCCCGCGGTTTCACCTGCATAAGTTTCGATCCCGTGGGAATATTGGGATAAAAAGCAGCCTATATGTTAATCCAGGGTGTCAGCTACCTCCATACCAAATTTTATCAAAAATGGGCCAGCCGTTTGAGCGTGAAGAATTAACAAACATATAAACACACACACACACACTCACAAACTTTCGCCTTTATAATATTAGTGATTAATCATTTATCCATGGCCACAAAGTAAAATAAGTATTACTTAATTATGTTTCTGACGTTACTTTGCCTCTAAAAAAGGATTCGTCCGAAACACCACTGAAAAATATTAATAATAATGAAATTCCTGTTTCGACCGTAACGGACGAAACTCAGCGGCCGAAACGCCTACTAAGCCCGCAGTTTCCATCACAAAATTTCATTTCCCAAACAAACAATTTATTTATTTTAAAATACTTGGCTTCGTGTGACACATACATATGATATATTAAAACAAATATAAGCATCAAACATCACGAAATTTAAGTCCTCGGACGAATCTCAAGCAATTCAAAAAGAGATTTTCATTCGCTGTACCTAGGTATGCTGTAAGGCTGGATTTAGTGCATTGCACTGCGTACGTCGGTCACACTTACCAAGACGCTGAAGATACGTCGACGTGTATGGTAAAGCACCGACGGTCAGCGAGCGCGAGTCTATTTAAAGGCTCCTGCAAACAGACGCGACACGCGATATAATCGCGCGCGACACAAAGGCACCGCTCCTCGTTGCGCTACTTGCGGTGTCTTTGTGTCGCGCGTGATTTTATCGCGTGTCGCGTCTGTTTGTAGGAGCCTTAAATCTGTACGCGACCGATCGATGATCTCAGCACTGACCGTCGTCGGCCGAGCACTACTTCCAGCCATAAGATAAATTAGATAATTTTCCATATGTTCTCATAATCTTCTGTGTTGCCACCTGTTAATTTGTATGCTGATCCCGGATCCCGAATTTGTTTACCCTCTATAAAAGACTAGTTGGTAAGGTAATTTACGGGGAGGCGGAAGTAATTCCGGGATTAATTTTATTATGTCGAGGCTTCTCACCACTAACCGGTTTTAGCCGAATTGCTACCTGATTAACAAAAGGGATTCGATATCCGTGATAAGTACTTACTACTTACTTACTTACTTAATATTTTTAATTACCTAGCTAACTTTGATTCTTTGGGTTGATAATCAATTTCCCAAAAAAACATTCAGTATATTTACGTTTTTACCTACCTACATACGTGACTAAGCGGCGATTCTTAATCTTTGGCCAGGACTTGGCTGCTGGCAGATGAAACAATCTTTTCAAACGTAAAATATAAGTAGACGATGTTTCTTATTACAAATACCTATTGAAACAAGAAATGACGTCACTATATTTTATGGAACAGCATTCGATTTAAATTGCGATCCAGCGAATGGAGAAAGCAAGTTGATTACTTTGGTAGATCATGCTTGTTGAGAAAATATCGATCGTTAAAACGATAATAAATATGTATAACATAAGTACCTATCTAAAAAAACGTTTTTACAAAAAAAAACAACTGACTTCCTTTCGGAAGTCGGTGTTGTTGGTTCTGCGTATTTGTTTTTTGACACTGAGTTTCTAAATTAAAGTCAGTTTTCACTTTGTAGTGTTTTTTTGGAAGTCGGTTGTTTTTGTGTATTTTTCACTTTTTAGTTGTACCTACCTACCCCACACAAATTCATATAGCACTACTTGCTATGTGAATATCAGTGACAGGAAGTTATTGAACACATCTGCATACCCCTTTAAAGGGTACAGGCGTGCGTGATATTATGTTGTGTGATTGCGTAAACAATGCATACATATGCTATAGCAGCAATCGCAGTGGATTTGCTGACATTTATTGAAGAGTTCCGTTGTCTGTCTCCGAAACCCATCATCAGATCTTTACAAAATTCAAATGAGACCATTTCGGAATAAACCTCTTTCGAACAAAAAAATAATTTTGCAAATCCGTCTTTAAATGAGGGAGTTATGCCCGAACATAAAAAATATATAAGTATATAATAGATATAACATCCGAATTGAAAACCTCCTTTTTAGAAGTCGATTAAAAACGGTGGTGGTGGAGCCGCGACTTACGAGTTTGTAGGGTCGTAGGTTTCGAACGTTGTATAGCGTCTGTATATTTTTCTTCTTCTTTCGAAAGTCAAATTACTGACGACTGAAAGAGACAAATCGGTGTGTAACTATTCACCTGATATAGTACGTTTATTAGTAAGGGGGATAGGGTACTTTTGATCCCGGTAGTACGTTCGCGTCGCATAATTTTCGTCATCGAAGTCATGGGCCAAAGGCAGTCAGCAATAATATATCTTCTACATTTATTAGAAACTGGAAAATGTTTGACGAAATATCTTCTTTTTTGAAGATGATTTTTATTACTGTTTCCAAAAAAATATTGCTGTTTTTCTAAGAATTCATCAAATTATAAAACAAACAGTTGGTAAAATAATGTATTAGCATTTACTTGGCTAAGTACACATAATTATCGTGTTGTTGAGCTAATATTGCCAAACAATCTTCAATTTCCTGAATTATAAATTAGTCGTTAGATTACATTTTTATTTATTAGCAACAAGTAATGAATGTTTGAGACAATGTTTATTGTTAACAGTGGAGGCTCAGTGGACTGGTACTAGCCCCGACTTACGAATTGTTTAGTCTTGGATTCGAACCCAGACAGGTGCTTTACTTTATCTAAAAAGGAGACGGAAAGATATATGTGGTTTGCCTTCAAAAAAAGTACGAAACATGCTTTCACAGCCAAATTTTATAAGTACCTCGGACCGCAGCTACTCTATAATAGGCTTAATGATAAAGGAAACACTTACTCCTTAAATCATACTAACTGCAAGAAAATCCTTCTGGAAGCTCTTCAAATTGTGTCCTATGAAGATACAGAGAAGTTATTACTTGTGAAAAATTCGTATTATATAATTTTATACACCTTTTTAAATATGTACCAATGAGATAAATATTATAAGCGTTACTTGCTGCGGTGTTACGATCGTAACCCCGGCAAATGACCCCGTTTGTTTTTTTTTGGTGGGAAATCATCAAATGACCCCTCCCGCTCTGGGCGGAGTGGAAGGGAGTGTCAAACTCTTACTGACTAAAAACCCACCCGTGTTCCTTTAGTTGCCTGTGCCAGGGGCCACGGTATCTCTTTCGAACAACCCGCAACCCTGGCAGGGGCAAATGACCCCTGCGCTACAGTTCTTGCTCCAAGATTCTATTTTAGAAAATTGTATTTATTTGTTTATTTTTAACCTTAGAAGGAAAAGGAAGAAATAAAATACGTTTATTTGTGGCAAACAAGACGCTTCAGAAGAAAACAAAGAAAAAAATAACAAGTTGGGAGAAAACATTCGTCACACCCACGCAAAACGGCCATCGCTCAGCATAAAAAAAAAAAATTGTTTATTTCTCACCACAATACAACAATTTTTTTTGTATAAGTTGGTGTTTTTTTTTGTAAAATGCTAAGACTCTATAGAAGACAGAGCCTCAGCGCTGGTTTTCAGTGAAAGCCGGTGAAGCCGGCGTTGACGTGATGACGTCAACCGGTGCAGCATACGATTAGATATATATAAAAAACAACAATCAAAATAAGAAATAAAACGTAAAAACATGCTCTAAGCTCTACGAAAAAAATGTAAGGAACAAAGAAAAAGAATAAATATTTTTATTGTAGGTATGTATCTGATATTAATAGACAGGTATATTTCTGAAAACCGCAATACCACCGTTTCTTGTAAAAGAAAACACGCAAACAACTTAAGAGGGACAGGGCGTGCGATTCTCCATACAAAATGTATTCCACTTTTTTCTTCCTGAATATGCCTCTAGCTAGAGCAATGTTTTTTTTTTTTTCATAAAATCAAGGTCTGCTCCACACGTCCCTGTAATTATTTTTTTTTTCAGCTTACTAAGTAAAGAAAATATGACCCTCTAAAAATTACAAAAAATGCCCTATTTTTACCGCCGCCGTGATTAGAGGACTACCAGACAAATTAGAAAAGTTTCTAACATAAAAAAAATATTAGGAACCTAAACATACCTACTCTTTCATAAAATGTTAATGAAAAAAATAATTGAATCGGCTCGCAGTTTTCGAGGAAAAAAAAGGGGAATACGAAACGTCGATCTCGTCAAAATTTTTGTGATAATTTCGGTCTGAGCTGCAGCTGTCCCTATCACACACTACGGCGGCAGACTTGAGGTAAGGCGACGGCAATAGTTTCTTCAAATACCTATTTTTCAAATTCCTCGCAGGCCCCGTCCCCCCCTTAACGCTTCTTATTACGAAAATTACACGAAAAGCGGTTTACGAATTTATTTATATTAGACTGTCCTTTGAAGTGTCCTTTATAAGTCCTCATTTAAGTATAAGGCATACAACGGCTCTGTACTTTGTTGCCTCAAGTACTTATTTGAGGCATAAAAGGTAATCCGCGTAAAGTTTCAAAACGATCTTTATTACCAACGGCTTCTCTATGAGGATTAAGGAATAATTATGATTTAATTAATTTGGAATAGAGATAATGCGGCTTCACGTAAATTTAAGTATGTCGCATCAGCGGGTGGCCGAGATGCGATACATCGGGTCTTCTTCACGATCCGACATAGTTTAGATAGTTGTGGGCACTTCAGTGGGTACTCGAACGAAAAGATTATTTGAATTCACAGTAACTTTAATAAACTAGCTATTTACAACCGAAACGCACACGTGCGTCGGAAACAAACACGTGCGTTGGTATTGAGCGATTGCCGAGACTGTCCGAGCTCGACGGTCGACTGTAGACTGACTGTCGCAACACTCGGTCTCTCCACCAGTCCTCGCGGCATCCCCTCCACCGACGATCGTGTCCAAGCGGTAGGGCTCGCTTGCGTTTCCGATCACATGATTCTTCGTTTACCAAACAATTCGTTAGATGGCGCTGTTCGCTGTACTGTGTTGCTATCTATCCACGACACGGCCATCCCTGACTAGCACCCGTCCTCGGGTGTAGTACCTGCGGACCAAATATACTCACAGAGTAAACAAGCTCGGCTATCCTGCCAAATATCTAAGGTAACTCGGCTATCCTGCCATTACCTAATAACTAAGGTAACTATCTCATTGTTACTTTAATTTCTCTAGTCTTCATTTACAATGCCTTGTTGTCAAGGTTTCGCACTCCCAACGTTAATCATTAGAAAAGGTTCGATCAGTAAGTTGAACCAAAGAAAATCAAAATTCTAACGAATCAGTTACTATTTACCAAAATCTGTGCAAAAACATAGTCCAGAATCACACCAATGATTCTTACGATATCAGTTGTCACATAAGCTACTGCACATAAGGTGCGGTTGAGACTAGTCACCACATGTGCTTACTACACATGAGGCGCTCTGTGCACCAACACAGACTAGAATCGACCCATTGATTCTCAGAAAAAGAAAACTAGCGCAATATGTGCTACAACACATTAAGCGATCTGTGCACCAACACAGACAGGACTCTACCCATTGATACTCAGTAAAAGAAAACTAGCGCAATATGTGCTACAACACATGAAGCGCTCTGTGCACCAACACAGACAGGGCTCGACCGATTGATACTCAGTAAAAGAAAACTAGCGCAATATGTGCTACAACACATGAAGCGCTCTGTGCACCAACACAGACAGGGCTCGACCGATTGATACTCAGTAAAAGAAAACTAGCGCAATATGTGCTACAACACATGAAGCGCTCTGTGCACCAACACAGACAGGACTCGACCGCGATCAACAAGTTAAACCATCAAAATTGTAACAAATCAGTTAGAATTTACCGAAATCAAACTCATAGGCAATGTATACTCAACTCGTGAAACTTTCATTGTAATCTGTGCACCAACACAGACCAGAATCGCACCAACGACTCTCTACATATCTACCGCCACATATGCTACAACACATGAGGGGCTCTGTGCACCAACACAGAAAAGAATCGCACCAACGACTCTTAAGATATCTGCCGCCACATATGCTACAACACATGAGGGGCTCTGTGCACCAACACAGAAAAGAATCGCACCAACGACTCTTTAGATATCTGCCGCCACATATGCTACAACACATGAGGGGCTCTGTGCACCAACACAGAAAAGAATCGCACCAACGATTCTTAAGATATCTGCCACCACATATGCTACAACACATGAGGGGCTCTGTGCACCAACACAGAAAAGAATCGCACCAACGACTCTTAAGACATCTGCCACCACATATGCTACAACACATGTGGGGCTCTGTGCACCAACACAGAAAAGAATCGCACCAACGACTCTTAAGATATCTTGCGCAATATGTGCTACAACACATGAAGCGCTCTGTGCACCAACACAGACAGAAATCGCACCAACGATTTCTTATAGACCCATCGCCACATGTTACTCATGAGGTTTGGTCTTAAGTTTTGAGTTTGAGTGTACAAGCCATTCTTAATCAAAGGTGGTCTCACTACCACTGTCATTAACTATGACATCTAATTCTCGAGTAACTTGGTGATCGGGTATCCTTCTCACACGATCGTGAGGGTATTCTTAGGCTCGCTGAGTCAAGCGCCTTTACTCGTAAAACAATCATTAAAAGCGAACTTACTAACTTTACTTTAGACAAATCGAATGTTATCGTAATTGCATTTCTCCAAGACCCTGTGTCACGTGGTCTACTATCTCATCTAAGTGAATATCAGTCAACTCATCATCAGTTGTCACTAAGCTAAGCCAATACACTTTGACGCAACACAATCTTTGATGATAGAGCATTCGACGCCAGAATCGTAAAATGGATATGACTCACCCAGTATTCATCAGTAGGTACACTACTCGGATTGCTGACATAGCAAACTTGAACCGTATCACTCGCTACTAGCCGCTGCTGCAGGCGCTAGCCCGAAACCGCCTGGGCCCCCACCATACTGGCGCCTACATCATTGCTTCGTGGACATCTCGAAGCAAAATGTCTGGTGTTGCCGCATCGAAAACAGATGCTGTGGGGCACTGCCATCCTGTTGCACACGTTCTTGTGTGTTAACCTGTAACCAAAAATTCAAAAGCAGTGCATGTTCCACTCGGCCAATTCTGACCATTTACGGCCTCTAAAACTCAAACTCAAATTATCCATTTCAATCAAACCTTGTGCAGGTACTTTTGAATTATCAAAATTAAATAGTCTGTCAATCAACCAGAAAGTTGAAGCCAGTCGCCCATTCCAAAGCGTAGATCTCTATGGAGAAGAACTACTAACTTTTGAAATCAGAAACTTTAATCCTCTTCTTATTGTTTTTAAACTATACCTCTAATTTAACTAAACAAACTTTGATTAATCGTAGCAATAACATCCAATGACCAGAGCCATGTAAACAAACTTTGATTTTATCTAATGAAAGCGAAAATCATCAACCAGAGCTATGTAAACAAACTTTGATTATCTAATCATAGCGAAAATCATCTACCAGAAACGGACCTCTGAACTTCCGATCTAACATGGTTATAACCGTCTAAGAACACTACTGCCCTGCTGAGCCTCCAGACGTAGGTAGCGGGAACTGGAGGTAGATGTCCAGGGTCCCGTAGCGCCGCGGCAGGGTCATCCAGCCGCTCCCCTGCGGCGACGGCGGTGGCAGTATTAGTAACCGCCTCCGGGCCTCAAGCCTTCAACAGCGCACGTAGACACGTACGTCTGTGCAGGTGCAGGTGCAGAAGCGAAGTAGGCAGGCAGAAAGGTGGAAGGAAGGAAGAAAAAAAACCCTGTAACCAGTCGGTTTGTCCGTTGAGGTGATGTCCGGACACACGCGACCGACTGACACATCCCCACAACCGTAATCTGAGTTGTCTACGGTGGACAGCAGTGAGCTGGCATCCACTGGTTATCGAGATGCGGCAGCCCAGGTGGTGCGTTACAATAGAAACACATGAATAAAGGAAAGTAAAGAATGACATCCAAAAGTGTAGGTAGGTGAAGAAAAATTATAGACTTTCTTTTCACTTTTAAACCTACGCTACGAACAGATCTGGATATCCTCCGCTGGATACATGGTTAATAGAAATAAGATAACAAGATTGTAGGCCGCTTAAGAAGTTATTATAACAAAGAGAATTGATAGGTACCAGTACGGATAACAGTTACATTATGAACGCTTAGAAAAGTGAGCTGTAGGTAGATCTAAGTTAACCGTGGTACGCGTAAGAACACTGATAGAACAATTCTAATTTACAAAGGATTCTAATTAAAACGTTGTTATTTAAGTTATAAAGAGAGTTGGAACAACTATAAGCGGCGAAGAAATAGATGTTTGCGACACTCGCCCGTCTGGGGTTTTTTCACAACACTTAGGTATTATTACATAGTAGTTATAAAAAGTTAGTACTTCAACAAATAACTGTGGTGAAGTTTTTAGATAATGGTTTCTTCAGCCGCGTTCCCGTCAAATGAGCTCCCGGGTTTTATATAGCCCGAGGTTGGATAGTTCTAGCAATATTTTGGTGGAAGGAGAACATAGCCAATCAGGACGTAGCTGGAGTGTTGCCACTGTAATTCCTTCAAGATCCATTATAATTGTAGTGTTGCCCGTTATTTGAGCAAACGAGTTATTTTTGTTAAACAATAATTAATAGAAATAACGTGTAACGTTACATCTTATAATCTAATTTTGCTCTTCGTTTTCTAATAACACGAAATCGCCAACCGAAAATGTTGTTATAGCCTTTGTCCTATCATAATATTACTTTGCAAGTAAATGTCGGGTAGAATCTCAAGTTGATGGTCGCTAATCGAAACGCTACATAGGATTTGTTCTGTGCTGAATACACGCGTTTGACCAATACCAGTCAACGCAACAACGTTATTAACTAGTTTGCCACTTAATTTGGCTGCACAACTCGCTTTTACTAACTTGCATTCAGCACCAGAATTGTAAACAAAACAATACAGCTCACCTTTATTTTGTAACGTGCCTGAGGGTAGTTGTGTGACGTCCACTCGCCCTTCACTACATCCAACACATTGACCACCATCCGCTTGCTGCCACTGCTCGTGCAGGGCCGCGATATGTCCTGGTTTCTCACTTGCAGCACACGAAGGGTTTCACTGACGGCTGCGAGGCTGCTTGCCTCGATTCTTAGAGTGTGAAGTGACTTTGTCCTTATCCAGGTGAAATCCAGGCAAAGAAATATCGCACCATGACGTCATCGCTCAATTCTCCATAATTTTTTCAGCTCGAGTTTATCCCAGTTCTGATGTCGCATCAGCGGGTGGCCGAGATGCGATACATCGGGTCTTCTTCACGATCCGACATAGTTTAGATAGTTGTGGGCACTTCAGTGGGTACTCGAACGAAAAGATTATTTGAATTCACAGTAACTTTAATAAACTAGCTATTTACAACCGAAACGCACACGTGCGTCGGAAACAAACACGTGCGTTGGTATTGAGCGATTGCCGAGACTGTCCGAGCTCGACGGTCGACTGTAGACTGACTGTCGCAACACTCGGTCTCTCCACCAGTCCTCGCGGCATCCCCTCCACCGACGATCGTGTCCAAGCGGTAGGGCTCGCTTGCGTTTCCGATCACATGATTCTTCGTTTACCAAACAATTCGTTAGATGGCGCTGTTCGCTGTACTGTGTTGCTATCTATCCACGACAAGTAAATAAAAAATTCGTTATTAAAGGATGAAATTTTTGCAGTAGGTACTAAGGCTTCTTGTCAAGAAAAGTTTGTGTTAGAATCTACAACAATCTGAATGGATTTACCTAGACTGAAGGTTTTTGTGTGTTTTCTTTTTTTTTTTTTTATTAATGAAACACCACAAGCACAAGTAGAACAGTGGTGGTCCAGTGGAAACGGCCGTGACTTACGAGTTGTAGGTCGTAAGTTCGGACCCTGACAGGCGTTTTACGTTGTGTAAATTATTTCATCACCACTGCTCTCAAAACGTTGAAGGAAAACATCGTGAGGAAACCGGCGTGTCCTAGAACCAAAAATTCGAAGACATGTGACATGTATCAACCCGCACCGGGCCCGAGTGGTGGATTACGGCCCACTCCCTCTCACAGAGGAGGCCTGTGAGAAAAGGCAACACGTATAATCTGCATTCACGACTTGCCAAAAATGTAAACAAATATGAGTTTCTGGAAAAATAACTTTAATTCCGACACAATAAAGTGCAGTTTACGCTACAACTTAAAACATTTTTGTAACTTTTTCAATAGGGCTGGCTAGTCATACTGAAATCAACATAATTACCATTAAAATAAAGTTGATATTTGTTTAGCTTGAAATAACATAAATTTTAAACATAAAGAATAGACTTTACGAATCACGTCATAAGTATACAGATACACAGGTAGCAAACAGGAGGGAGAGGAGAGGGGGGGTGGGAGGGAGGTATGGCAAAGACATCGACGCTCAAATTATAACTATGAAATAAGCACAATCATTATTCTAGACCCCCTAGCGAAGAAGTTCTTCGTCGGTTAACAAAAAAATCTGCGGTTTCATACCTACCTCATTCCTACTTACTAACTATACAGGGTTATTGGTAAAACATTAACAACCTCTTAAGAGGTCATTTTACTCATCATTATGAACAACTTTTACTATGGGACCAAACCTGAAATCGCGAAAAAAAAATCAACTGATCCCTACATTTTGACGAGTTATACGAACATAAATGCAAGGAACAGCTGATTTTTGAGGGGACCGTGGCTAAATAATAACAGCCGCATAGATCGATCGATCAGGTTAAGCTATGCTTGCCACGGTTCGTCTGTGGATGGGTGCCCATCTTTACATACTGTGACCCCTCCGTGTCTCGGAAAGCACGTTACGCCGTTGGTCCCGGCCATAGATATCCGTGGTCCCGGCTGTCATTCGTGGATCTTTGACAGTCGTTACGGGTAGTCAGAAGCCCGAAAGTCTGACAACCAGTCTTACCGAGGGGTATCGTATTACCCAGTAACTGGGTTGTGGAGGTCAGATAGGCAGTCGCTCTATGTAAAAATACTGGTATTCAGCTGCATCTGGTTAGACTGGAAGCCAACCCCAACATAGTTGGGAAAAGGCTAGGCAGATGATGACATACCTACATACCTATTCTGGGAGACGTTTCCCAAGTTCTATTATTAAGGAGAATTTATTAATACAATTCCACGAAAAACTCAATTTACGTGAATATATGTTGTTCACTAAAATAACTTTTTATGAAGCCCTAACAAGTAACTCGAAACACAAAGCGTTATTAGAGAAAAACCACATTTTCAGTTAGTAGACAACAATTCAAAATGAACGTAGAAGTATACAAAATGTGGCTTATAAATAATAATATGTCTGCAAAAAATTAAAGAATGACAATTTATAATAAAAATAATAAAGCTGAAGAGTTTGTTTGTTCGTTTGAACGCGCTAATCTCTAAAACTGCAAGTCGGATTTGAAAAATTATTTTTGCATTTCATAGCCCAATTCTCGAGGAAGGCTATATGCTATTTGCCATAAAGCTATGACCCTAAGAGCCTGTGCACACCACGTTTTTTAAACGCGCCGTTGACGCGCGTTTCAGAAACGTGCGTCGACGGCGCGCTTTTATCGTACAGAAGGTATATAGGCTGCGTCTGACTCGCGTGTGTATCGCGTCTGTATCGCTACAAACGCGCGTCAACGGCGCGATAAAAAAACGTGGTGTGCACAGGCCCTTAGAAGAGCCGAGCAAAAAGAAAAAGGTAAGAAAGAACGCTAAGCGAAAACGAAGTTATAGCGAGGGGACGCGATGCGATGCGACAGGGTGGGTCGGGGGAGCAAGAAATTTCACGCGGACGAAGTCGCCGGCAAAAGTTAGTTGTAATAATACCAGTCTATTATTGTACTACTGCAGCACAAAGGCCTCATCACATACAGAGGCTAAAAAAAATAATAATAAATAAATAGTCATGTCAAAATGCCCATGTAACACTCACTCTCACCCGTTGTCCTAGGTGAATGACAAACGCAGTAATCCAACGCGACGCGAAAATATCAAATAGTCGTTATATGTACTTGTGGCGTACGTTGTCGCCTTAATCAGTGCCAGTGTGCGATGAAACGCGACGAATATTATTGCGGACTTGTTTTTTGCGCGACGAGACGCGACGCAGTATGAAGTAGGCTTTTTCTAGAAGAAGTAGAGTATTATATTTTATTTCAGAGAGGGTAAATAAAGAGTGGTACAGATTAATAAAAAAACTGGGCAAGAGGGAGTCGGACTCGCGCACCGAGGGTTCCGTACCATATTATGTTTTTAAATTTATAATCGGCGAGGCCTATAATCGTCAGAGAATTTTAACACTGCACGCTGCGGTGTAGAATATTGAAGTTTTAGGTCAGCGCCATCTCTTGACCTATAGTGGAACTAATGTAACTTTTGTTGAGGATTTCCGAAAAAGTGTGCTATTTATTTTCAGACCACCTTTCAGTCCCTGTTGCAAAAAATATACATATATTTTTATTTCTTTCTTATTTGCAAAATAGTTGGGCAAACGTCATCTAAAACTATTCCAAATTTCAAGTTGATAGCATTAGTAGTTCTTGAGATATCCAGCTGTGACGGACAGATTGAGTCTCACCATAAGGTGTTCTGTTTTCCATTTTGGTACGGAACCCTAAAAAGATTACCATTTATTCAATTTTTACAAATGTATTTTTTAGCACTTTCGGATCTAAATGATGAAACTCTCCAAACTTATTTCTTTCTAAATATTATGATATTTGTTGTCTTCCTTGTCTGTTTACGAAGTTTTTGTAGGGCTAAGTATTTAGAATATGAATTTTCGAGTATACATACATACGCAGTATACATGCCCATGGTTACAACAATATGAACTGAGATTGCCGCGTTTGCCGCTCACGAATTACTACAAAAAATAGGACACACGTCGCGTGAAGTATTGGTCGCATATTAGTATCTGGGATTAAAAAAAGAACTTTAGGACAAACTGTCCAGTTAGGTAGGTCCAACTTCGAGAAAGAGGTCAATCGTCGAATCCGAGTCGGCTGGACAGCGTTCGGGAAGCTACGCAATATCTTCTTGTCACACATACCGCAGTGTCCCAAGACGAAGTCTTTGACCAGTGCGTGTTGCCAGTGATGACACATGGCGCTGAAACGTGGTCGCTCACAATGGTCCTTATTTGCAGGCTGAAAGTCACCCAAAGAGCAATGGAGAGGGCTATGCTTGGAGTTTCCCTGCGTGATCGAATCAGAAATGAAGAGATCCGCAGGAGAACCAAGGTAACCGACATATCCTGAAGAATTGCCAAACTTGAGTGGCAGTGGGTAGGGCACATTGCTCGCAGAACAGATGGCCGGTGGGCCGAAAGATGCAGCAAACCGTTGGATGCGAGAAGCGCAAAACCGGTAGAAGTGGAGGTGCTTAGGGGAGGCTTATGTCCAGCAGTGGACGTCTTTCGGCTGAAATAATGATGATGATGATGATAATGAATTAAATTATGTTTAAAATTAGTTTAGCCTGGCTTAAGCAGCCTCTACAAGTAAAGATGATATTCTTGAAATATCATCTTTAGGTATCTACGATAAATACCTTTCATCAAGAATATGTCAACATTTTCCCTTTTATTTTCATAGACAAAAGGCTTTTTTATACGCTAAACACAATCCCGAAAATCATATATAATAAAATTATATAGCTTCAACAGAAATAAACTGTTGACTTTACCTCCTTTGAATATACAGTTAGGTACCAAAAAATATCAAATAAGTATTATGTAGGAATGATTGTAACTATTTAAAGACCTATAGATGTTATTAATTATATCGACTATAACGCATACATACATATAAAACGCTTCATTGTGTAGTTGGATATTGAGATAGACTCATGATAGCACAAGTTTAAACCTTCGTGGTTTTTGGTAGCTATTTAATATGAATAATCCTGTATTCTTTTGTATAAATGATAAACAAAAAAACAATAAAAAAAACCTACCTACAATATACTTTTTTGTGGTTGATTTTCCACCCTCAACACGTTTTTGGGGATCCTGAAAGCCCGCAAAATCCATTAAAACTTTTTGAATCACGTTTCTTAACCACACGTTTTGAAAAAGGAATTTCGGGACAGCCGTTCTGGAAGCCATAAAAACAGTTCTCTAACCCTTTGTTTCCCGCTTTTTCCTACAGGTGGTTGCAACAGAGTATTTCAGCGGTATATATAGGATTCGCAATCCCTTCTGAACCAGTTTCGCGTAGCGCGCCGAGTCTAACGGACGTCCTGCGTTCCTTGTGCTAACAAATCGTACTTTGGTTCTCGAAATATTTTCTCAACTTAGAGTTTTTCGGAACGTTTGGTTTTAAAGTGTTTGTTCTGGTTTTCAGTGGATTATTATGCCTTAGGTAAGTTTTAAGAAGTTGTTTATTTAGTTGTGATGTATGAAAAGTTTTCTTGTAGCGGGAATTCAGTTTTATTGTTTAGGAAAAACTTGAGAATAGTGGATACGGTTGCGGTTTTAGTTTCATTTTATGAAACTGATGTGAGAACCACTTTGTATAGTGATAAATAAATAAAATAATAGTGTAGGTAACACTCTATCAATTAAAAAGAAACAATAACAATTTTAAAACTACAATGTCCTGTAAAGACATCGTGGATTCGTGGCACAATGCATGTAAATTCGAAACCTGCGAAAAATCCGATCAGCCTTTACCGATCTGTCTTCTTCAGGTCTTTCTAAATATGTAAGTGAGAGAATATTTCTGATAAAAACTTGTACAAATATCTAGGTACCTATAGTAAGATTTTGTCGACAGTTTAAACCTAATGAAAACTTTTTGTATCAAAAACTGGAACCCTCCATTTGTCAAGATAAGTTGGTAGCTACAGAAAATATTAAAAGTCCAACAAATTTTTTTGCCCTCTGCCACCCTATTCCTGGAAAGCATCATAAGATCAAACTTGTCAGACTAGGCTTCTCACATCTGAAAAGTTTTACGTAAGGAGAATGAGCTAAGGTAGCATACGAAATTAATTTGTTGGCCACGAATCATATTTAGAGCAACATACAACCTGCAATACTGACTTGCGAATGGCAAAAAATGTAAGAAAAAATTGATTTCGCGGTTTAATGAATTCACCTTAATCGGATGCCTGGAAAAGCAATTACAGTAAAAAATTATGGATTGGTATTTCATTTTGTGTTATTAAAAAGCAACTGGCGAACTCGAATTTCTCCGATACCATCCGATACCATTGGTTATTGAGAGTTTGAATTTCGAACAAATATTTCCCAGTAATACGTTTACTCAGGAATATTTAATTTTGTTCAAAAATCGAACTCGCGTCCTGAAGCACTGCCAATACGAGTGAGCAGTCAGCTCAGCTGTCAGAATGTTTTTTTTTGTTTTGAAATCGGCTTTTCACATTTTCGCGTGATAAATGAAACCGATTGTGACTACGATTAACTTTATTTGACGACGATGCGCTAGTTTTGATAATAAAAAACAATGTTTTACATGTTATAATTCATTAGTTAGGTACGGCCCATTCAATCGTAAATATTAATGAATTTTAATAACGAGTCGCCAAAAGCGCTGATTGCAATTTCGGTGCTTTTGTGAGGTATTCATTAAGCGAAATCGTTTTTGCATGACAATTAGTACGACGCATCACACCATTTAACAACCACACAACTTTTTTTCAGGATTGGAAAGCATTTCATAACAACTAGCAGTGCCCCGCGGTTTCACGCGCATACATGTCGATCCCATCGGAATATCGGGATAAAAAGTATTCTATGTGTTATTCTGATGTATAAGCTATATTGCTGTAAAGTTTCATCAAGATCCGTTCAGTAGTTTTTGCGTGAAAGTGTAACAAACATCTATCCATCTTCACAAACTTCCGAGTTTATAATATTAGTAGGAAGTAGGAATAAAGTAGGTAGTAGGATAGGATAGGAACTACGTTGGGGTCGGCTTCCAGTCTAACCGGGTGCAGCTGAATACCAGCATTTTACATAGCGACTGCATATCTGACCTCCACAACTCATTTACTGGGTAACACGATATCCCTAGGTAAGACTGGTTGTCAGACTTTCGGGCTTCTGACTACCTACCCTTAACGACTGTCAAATATCCAAGAATGACAACTGGAACCAACAGCTTAACGTGCTTTCCGAGGCACGGAGGGGTGTCGGTATGTAAAGATACGCGACAAGCGTAGCTTCACCTGATCGATCGACAGGTGCGACTGTTATTACTTAGCCATGAGCCCCTCCTTTATTATTTATTGAAGTGAAAACTTCTTTAGGCATTTTTTGAGATGGAAAAAAACCATTGAACTCGCGACACTGTTACCGTAACCAACACCTCTGTTTTAAGTTTTAGCCATTATAAAGACATCAACGCGCGGTACATTTTTTTTGGGAAGAATGACCTTCAAACATATTTCACTTCTGTCGGCACTCCAGAAGTGCCACTGTTTTTTTTTGTTTATATAGAGGGTGAATATGGAGTATCTACTACATGTCATCTTAGGAAGAAATTGAAAAAATATAAAATGCCCTAATTTCCCTGAACACTGAATTCTGTATGATAATAGTGAGGTTTACGGAATAGTTTAGGTACAGCTATCAAAGAAAATATAACATACCTACTTATCTAGATGTAATTGAAAAATTTCTAGTTACCTACTCAAATAACGAACTTTTATCTAAGACTGTGATTACATAACATCACACCTGTATTCCCCAAAAAGTTAGGCAGAGCAGAGGTATGTACCCAAAAAGCAGCCAATCATAAGTGGGACTGGGCTGGACACGTTTGCCGCATGTCGAACGAGTCATGAGCCAAATCTGCATCCATGTGAGTCTCGGAAAACGTCCGGCGACATCCAGGCAGACAGACCCAGGAGAATATGGCGGCAGGAGGTTGACGCCTACAGACAGGCAATACCTACGAAGTCAAAAAGAATGGAACAGCATTTTTTTTGTAACCTACTAAAATGAGGAATGAGGAGATCCGCAGGAGAATCAAGATAACCGATAGCCTGAAGAATTGCCAAACTTAAGTGGCAGTGGGCAGGGCACATTGCTCGCAGAACAGATGGAAGATGGGGGCCGAAAGGTTCTGGAGTGGCGACCGCGTACCGGAAGACGTAGCGTTGGAAGGCCTCCCACAAGGTGGTCCGACGATCTTGTGAAGGCCGCAGGAACCCGTTGGATGCGAGAAGCACAGAACCGGTCGAAGTGGAGGTGCTTGGGGAAGGCCTATGTCCAGCAGTGGACGTCTTTCGGCTGAAATGATGATGATGAACTTACGAGAAATTTGAACGCAGTTCAGAATCATTATGAATCCGTAGTAACAGGTTGGCTGTCGATGTCTCTGCCAGCCTGTACAACCAGCGGGGCTATTTGACAATGTAAAAAATAAGGTCATAATTATTGACACTCGTATAGATTATCGCTTTTAAAATCGATTTGCATTAATTTTACTACAAAACAATGTATTATTTATTAAAAAAATCCCGAAAAAACTTCATCTTTTTAAATCTGGCGCCACGTAATCGAAAACGGTCTGGATTGGCTGAACTTATGATGACGTCATGATATAGTCAATTTCTGTCTATCGTTGACAGAACAGATGACTTTTGTCTAGTATCTCGACCGTTTCAACGTTTGTTTACGTGTATTTTGACGTCACGACGCCATATTGTTAAAGATAGCGTTTTGGCGGCTTATTTAAACAGTACATTTTTATTTACTATTTTCTAAAAGAAATACATTATGCAATTTGAAGTAATAGGTTTTTGTGGGCTCGTTAGACACCGGAATCGGTTTCATTTCGACAGTTCAACGACATTCATTGCGTTTTGTTTTGAGCAGACAAATTTTTCTAATTAATGAATCAATGGATTTGCAATTTGCTTCAAAATGATTCAGATTCCGATTAATAGTGTGTTACACAATTAGGGTGCGGGAAAAGTAGTGGCTGATTACCGGTTTTTCATTCTGGTACCGTAATACATTGAAAATATGGAGTTCAATAACTGAAAAGCACTGAAACATTTATCCCACAAAAAGAAGATAATATATTCAATATAGTATAAGTAATCGCCTATTGAAGCGTTGAATATTGTAGGTATAGAAAATGTAGAAAGAAAATACAAGGTTTTTTTTTTAATTTATACATAATGTATAAGGCTTTATAAATTATTGGAGAGGTTCGTGTCTAAGTAATTACAGCCACATGGGTCGATCGGCTGGGTGGGTCAGCTTCGAGTTTCACCGGATGCAGCTGAATACCAGTATTTTACATAAAGTGACTGCCTATCTGACCTCCACAAACCAGTTACTGGGTAATAAGCTACCCCTTGGTAAGACTGGTTGTTAGACTTTCAGGTTTCTGACGACTCGTAACGTAACGTCACACAACTCTCAATTTTGAATTGTAAACTTCTTAAGGCGCAATTTACGCTCTTTCTAAACAATGAGCTAATCTATACCGTATACCGTCACACTCGGGTCAATGACGCTGAATCGGGTATACTCGGCGCTGACTTGCGTATACTCGGCGTATACAGTCGTAAGTTTTCACTTCTGTTGTTTGGTCATAAGTACAAACCCTCTTTTTTTCTAGGACATGCCGGTTTCTTCACAGTGCAATGTTCGCTCGCTTACAGAATTTAACTAATCAATCAAACAACAATCAAATCAATAAATCCAACTAAATAAAACTATTAAACATAAGCTGCAAGAATATTTTTCAAGAGCTGATTCAAAATTTACTACGCTTTTGTGCAAAAGCGGCTCTGCTTGTAAAGTACTTACCTACCTACTCACAACCTGGGGGTCTAAAAAGGCCACTATGGCAGAATCATAAAAGGATAACATAATGAACAGTTAACCATTAAGTTAATCGTATCAAATCCCACTGGTGAAGCATTTTTGAGCTATTTTTTTTTGTCTGTGCTAAAATACCAATCAATCCGATCCAAATCCAATCCCAATCTCTTTAATTATACCTACGTAGTGCAGCGAAAAAAAGAAAAACACGGACTGTCTTCGCCCTAATACGATTCATAATGTTATCCTTTTATGATTCTCCAAAGTGGCCTTTTTAGGCCCCCTGTGCTCTTTGCCAAAAATTATATGCATAGGAACAAAATGTACTAAAGAAAAGTGCTCTCAAACATCTTTTACGTCCGGGAAATCTGTTAATGTTCGTAGAAAAGCGAAAATCAAAGAAAATCCTGAAACAATATCGTCTAGGCTTAAAAAAAATATAACCTTTTATAATAAAATTACAACCTTCAAAGAAAAATCTATTCGATAAAGTAAAGATTAAGTACAAAGAAATATGATTTCAGTTATAAACTGAATCGAAAATGATGTGTAATGGAATTTTTTAAAGGTCCCTGTGATATTTGCTCCTGGGGGCCTACAGAGGCCACTTTAGCAGACTCATAAAAGGATAACATCACATCCAATCATAATATGGCGAAGACAGTCCGTGTTTTTCTTTATTTCGCTGCAATACGTAGGTATAGGTAATCAAAGAGATTGGATTTCGATTGATTGGTATTTTAACACAGACAAAAAAAAAAACTGAAAAATCCTTCACCAATGGGATTTGATACGATTAACTTAACAGTTAACTGTCCATTATGATTCTTAATGTTATCCTTTTATGATTCTGCCAAAGTGGCCTTATGAGGCCTCTTGTATACAGCATCATAATCGGCCTAGAATGTTCCCACTGCTAGGATACAATGCTCCTCTCGGTGAGAGGGAGTGGGCGGTAATCCACAACACGGGCCCAGTGCTGGTGGGTAGAAGTCACATGTGTTTGAATTTTAGGTTCTAGAACATGTCGATTCTCTCACAATATTTTCCTTCACCGTTTTCATGGTAGTGGAGATGAAATGATTTTCACAATGTAAAGCGCGTATCACATTCGAACCTACGACCTACACTCGTAATTCGCGGCCTTTACTACTGGCCCATTACTGACATACAAACAAACATCTTCATCTGCCTAGCCTTTTCCCAACTACGTTGGGGTCGGCTTCCATTATAACCGGATGCAGCTGAATACCAGTATTTTACATGGAGCGACTGCCTATCTGACCTCCACAAACCAGTTACTGGGTAATACGATACCCCTTGGTAAGACTGGTTGTCAGACTTTCGGGCTTCGGACGACCCGTAACGACTGTCAAAGATCCACGAATGACAGCCGGAGCCAACGGCTTAACGTGCTTTCCGAGGCACGGAGGGGTCTTGGAATGTAAAGATGGTCACCCAACCATGGACCAACCGCGGCAAGCGTAGCTTAACCTGATCGATCGACCCGTGCGGCTGTTATTACTTAGCCACAAGCCCTTCACATACAAACAAACAGACGGACAGACGACATACAAACAAACAAACGGCCATTTTCAAAGAAGGCAACTCTCAGAGATCACAGATTTTCCTAACCTAATCAAATACACGTGGCACGAATAACATACCTACACACGAAAGGTTGGGTTACCTACATATACTACACCCACATTACACCAGGCCGGTCGATTCTGTTAAAATCTCACCGTGAAAACTTAGGTGAAGTGAGTTTGTTTTTGGTAGGAATTGACACTATTGACAGCTCACTCCACGCTCACTTCACCTAAGTTTTCACGGTGAGATTTTTACAGAATAGCACCGCTGTTATGTTTTAGTCCCACGTACTAGGAGGCGAGCCTGTTGCAATCAACCGGCAGAATAATTGCGTAACACACTATCAATAGCAATGGGTTTCATTTTGACAGCTCTACAACATACATTGCGTTATTTGCGTTGTTGAGCAGACAATTTTTTCAAACTTAAGAAGCAATGGATTAGAAATATGATTCAAATTGAGAGTAATAGTCTGTTAAGCAATTAGGGTGCGGGAACAAATCCAGATCCCGGGCTACTACTGAGAAATTCCAGATAGAACATCCCAATAAGACTTTGCTCGGAATCGAACCCATGATCGCCATTCAGCCGTAGCGCTAGCAATCACCGGACTAACGAGGCAGTCGCGGCGTACGCACTCATAAGTTTCATAATGAACCTCTTTGAAGTAATGAATCAATCACCCAGCATTATTATTACAATAATATTAATGCCAAGCACGTGTTTGAAACCTTCAACTTTCACCCAACACGTGTCTAAAGCGGGTAATTAGCAATTCCAGTCCGTGTTCTTTTAATTGATTTCGTAGAAAGAACTTTATTCTAAAAATCCTGAAAAGGTTTTTATCATAATAATAAATTGCCGGTTGATCTTAGAAAAGGAATTGAATGGTTCCTTGAATACCAATTACAGTATGATTTATTTATTTATTTATTAAAACTTTATGCACAAGTAAAAGAAATACTGTACAAAGGCGGACTTAGCTACCAGTCAACCAAATGATGATGCAGTGACAAAACATGGCGAATGCAACGAGTTATTCCGGTCTGATCCCCTCCCCCCCCGCTCCTCGATCCCCTGCTTCGAGATCGGGTCTGCGTTGCCGCGCCGCTCTCCGCGCCGCCGCCGCCCCCGCCCCGCAATCGCTGACTTCGAGACCGAGGCCTTATGTTTCAGTCTCATGTAATAGGGATCAAGTCAACCGGGCACCAATCCAGACTCCGGGCTGCTACTGAGAAATTCCCGATGGGGTGATCCCTTTCTGAAAGGAAGTAGTAAATTTATTATGTACTAACTGCGCCCCGCAGTTTAACCGGGCGTAAATGTCGATCCCGTGGGAGTATCGGGATAAAAAGTAGCTTATCTAAGTTAATCCAGGGTGCCAGCTACCTCCATATAAAATTTTATCAAAATTGGTCTAACGGTTTGAGCGTGAAGTAGTAACAAACATATTAAACACACACTCACAAACTTTCGCCTCTATAATACCTATTAGTTTTAGTTTATTTATGATTTCGTTAAAAAGTACATTGTTATTTTCGATAGTTTTAATTAATCAGCAACTCTTGATGATTTTAAAAACACAATAATACATTTTAGATGAAAAGTATCTGCAGGAAACTTCATGGTTTCTTCTTCATAAACCCCCCTTCCTTACTAATCAGATGAATAGTTACACACCGATTTCTCTCTTGCAGTCGTCAGTAATTTGACTTTCGAAAGAAGAAGCGAAAGCGTTGTCTAACTACTCGTATAATAATAATCATTTATTTATCCAGATCACAGAATCCACTTTGTTAGTAATTACACTATACAGACGCTATTTTTTTATTATTTATTTATATAATCAGACAAAAGTCCTTAATTGTTAGTTACAAAAATTATCTTACAAACTATGTTAGTACAGACATTTACAAAAAGGTAGGTACAAAAAAGGTGTGTAGTCATGAAAACTCTCGCTCGGGTTAGGATAGATTGCCACGCTATCTGACCAGAATCCGAACGAAAGCCTTCATGACTGCCGAGTCATACTTCTCAGCTATTACTCGAAGGATACTGTTAGTGCTGCCCCGCGCTCTGCTTAGTAGGGATATAATACGTTTAGTAAGGGGTTACTGTACCTATATGTTGTACAGACACCAGCACATCAAGCTACCAGAAGCTGTAAAATTTTCCCAATAAACTTTGAACCTTATGATTTAGCGATAAAGTTGAAAATGTATTAAAGAAATTAGATTGTAGTAGCTTGATGTGATGGCGTCTGTACTTCTTAAATTACAAGTTTAGGCATAGTACCATGGGTCAACTTTACCACTTTTCATGAATGACAATATTATTATAAAGTTTTATTCCAATTGGTCCTTCGACAATCTATGATCGCTTTAAATGGTAAAAATATGAACGTATACATATGTAAGTGGTAAATATAAGGTCCACATTAAAATAGATGGACAAACTTTTAGAAATCATTCAGACCACCAAAATGAGGACGATGGTAAAAAAATATATAAGAAAAACGCATTGGATACTTACAAGAAAAATAATCAGTTAACGAAAATACACTATAATGTGCCGGCAATTTATTATTTAAGGTCAAAATAAAATCACTTTAATCAGTGTTTTATTTGCTTGGATATCTTTGATTAGACGTACTGAGCGCTGTGTTAAAGTTTGTCCATCTATTTTAATGGGACCCTGCATATTACATTACGGCTTTATCGTTTCACATAAAAACAGTTACCACACCGCCTGGATTTGGGCTCATTTTTTTGCCTGTTTGGGTTGAAATCCCGGGCTTAACCTTTTAATGTAACTGATATCTAATACTCGCACGTTTTACATGAATAGAATATAATATAATATAAGTATCGTGTGTTTTGTATGTGTGTTTAAGATATTTGGATGTATGAAAAGAGGTGAAATTCTATCAGCGGGATTGTCCGAAAGGGTTACCGCTGGCCCGGAACATAAAGGGCTTTTTTTTTTTTTTGCGGATGGGAAATCATCAAATGACCCCTCCCGCTCTGGGTGGAGCGGAAGGGAGTGTCAGACTCTTACTGACTAAAACCCACCCGTGAACATAAAGGGCTAAGGAAGGAACACGGGTGGGTTTTAGTTAGTAAGAGTCTGACACTCCCTTCTGCTCCACCCAGAGCGGGAGGGGTCATTTGATGATTTCCTACGAATTACAGGTGTACTCTTCGAGTAACTGCAGTTTCGTATTTCATCTTTGATGGATGTAGGATCTGTTTTTATGAGCCAGCCTTCAAATGACTGAATATTTAATATTGTGGAATAACAGCGTATAGATACGCCAAGTAAACTATGCGGAGCGCAAAAGCCTTCACGCAATGGGCGCCTGAAGATGGACGGCGCCGCCAAGGCCAGCCCAGAAAGAGATGGAGAGACGATCTGGACGCTTACCGCGAGGGCTGGTTCGACGTGGCGCGGGAAAAGAGTTCCTGGAAGGATTTGGGGGACGCCTTTGCCCAGCAGTGGGACAGTATAAGCAAACACAAAAAAAACAGCGCATACTAATCCACACCCATTACACACATGTGCCCATCCATCCTCCGTAACTTACCACCCCGATGTCTGACTCGTGTTTATACCACGCCATGAGCATTTCTCTGATAACTCGAGTATACGAGTACAAGAACTATTGAGGACTCTAATTACAGTTGACATAAGTTGTGACTTATGTCACAGCTTGTGACCGATGTCCCAACTAATGTCGAAGTTTCTTTAGTATTGTGATACTAAAGAAACTTTTAAATGAAGACGCGTCCCTGAATAACTGAAACTCAACTCAGTAACTTACGACCAGGTTAACAAACAATCCAAGTTCAATAATTGTCTTGAATAAATAAATCAAGGACTTATATGCTTCTTATATGCTTCAATAACATCTATGTATACCATGTTTTACGCAAATAAATTATCTTATCTTATTTTATCTTAAGTGACAGCCCCATAAGTGATGCCTTAGAAAAGTTAGCTTTGCGCACGGCCAACGGCTTGACGTGCTTTCCGAGGCACGGGGGTTTTAAACCGCCAACTTCCAAACTCCGGGCTGTTACTAAGAAATTCCTAATGGAAAACCCTATATCACTTTTCCCGACCTGGGAATCGAACCCAGGACCTCACGCTCAGCAGACTTCAAGAACAGCCGTACCCAACAAAACACAGATATGAAAGTACTTTTAAAAGCAACAGACTGCCAAAAATGACTTCACATTTCGCGTCAAACTTTTTGGTGGCTCTGAAGCGCAGTGCGCTACCTCATGCGCAGTAAAATTCTGCCAGACCGCTACCACCGTATTTTTTTTATTGTCTTTTATACAAAACAAAAACAGAATACTTTGTCATCACTCACTGACATATTGGATATACCTACATTAAAACCGAGTACATCTCGAGGACAGCCGAAAACATTCGAATGTAGCGCGGTGTCGGTTACGGTAACGGTGTCGTGAGTTCAATGGTATTTTCCCATCTCAAAAAATGCCCAACGCGCCTAAACAAGTTTTCACTTCAAACATTTTTGAATAACATTGTTGAATATTATACTGAACGTGGCTCTTCTACTTATGACTCAGGTAAGACCTTAAAATATGCGTTTAGTTACGGTAAAACTTCAGATACCCATCACAAGAGACTGTTCCAATTTTATAAGACTCCGTTAATCAGACCATCTTCGAACCAATATCAACGTCTAAACTGTTTCAAGAAGTACTTAGGCAGTACTTGAAAAGGCTTCATTCAACAAATACCTAATACCTTTCAAGTACTTAAGGACTTGAGCCCTAAAATATCGCACAATCAGATCTAAAGATTAATCTCGGTTTTATGAGGTACTGACGCGTTTATTTTCGGTGAATACCGTCACAGTAAAGATATGAACAGTACGGAAACTACGTACGCGGCACACTCACACAGACGCGCATATCTACGGTATCCCTAGCGATAGTCGCGGTGCTCTCAGTCACGGGTGCCGCTTAGGGGTACCGTAGATGCGCGCGTCTGTGTGAGTGTGCCGTTTCGAACGTTAGTACGTAGTTTCCGTACTGTTACGTACGTTACGCCTTTACTGTGGTACCGTTTAGATTGCCACATTGTTCTTGTAGGTGAGTTTTGAGCATAGGGTCCGGTTCGACCCAGGTTCAGGCAAGGATTGGAACTGCCTCGTTGACTCGTGGTTGCAAGCGCGACTGCTGAGCGTGGGGTCCTGGATTCGATTCCCAGGTCGGACAAAGTGTTATTGGGTTTTCCATTAGGAATTTCTTAGTAACAGCCCGGAATTAAGAAAGCACGTTAAGTCGTTGGTCCTGCGCCTGATTTTCTCCGGTCATGTCGGATTGCCGTCCCATCGGATTATGAAGAAGAAGAGAGATTTTTTTTTTTCGGGGGGAAACCTTCAGAACGCACCTGGACTTTGGGGAAAAAGACCAGGTAAGTGTGGGATTCCTTGTTACCCCAAAGGGTGGGGCAGAGGCGTTCCTTTTATAATTATTGTACACCCACATTTAGCCAGTCATACTTAAAAATATTGTTCGCTATTTCCGTTCCATTGCAGATAATAATGGCTTTTTCATGTTAGTCCATATAAAACACCGGTTTACCTAAGTCAGTAATTGGCAAGACATTGCTTAAGTAGAGAGTACTCGTTTCGGTCAAGAGTCACTTAGGATCAAAAGCAAATGGTTTTGAAGCATCGTTTTCCCTAAGGTATCTTATCTTATTTTTATAACTTATTACAAAAAACGCTTTTTAATGTTAGCACACTAATATTATAAAGGCGAAAGTTTGTGAGTGTGTGGGGGTGTGTTTATATGTTTGTTACTTGTTCACGCTCAAACGGCTGGACCAATTTTGATAAAATTTTGTATGGAGGTAGCTGACACCCTGGATTAACATATAGGCTACTTTTATCCCGATATTCCCACGGGATCGACATTTACGCGGGTGAAACCGCGGGGCGCAGCTAGTTATGTATAAAACAGAGTTCTGCCCGTAAGGAGTTGGTAATAATAATTCAAATTGTTACCAACATTGTTATCAATTGTTGTCAAATTGTTATCAACAATGTTATTCAGTTTTAACAACAGTGATAACAATTTGACATTGACAGCGCCTTTACGTCAATGCAGTAAGGCTTATTTTCGACTGGATAGAGATGGACTTTATTGATATCATGGTCATACATCTTGACTGATAGTAAAACCATCGTAATTAGTATCCCTCCAGCCGGTCGATTCTGTAAAAATCTCACCGTGAAAACTTAGGTGAAGTGGGTTTCTTTTTGCTAGGAACTGAGACTGACAGCTCACTCCACGCTCACTTCACCTAAATTTTCACGGTGAGATTTTTACAAAATAGCACCACTGAATATAATATTCCCAGAAATAATCTTGATTAGAAGAGATACCTCAATTCGCAATGCCCCCGGGAGCGATAACTCGATACGCCGTGATTAAGCGCGAATCGATACAAATCGAATCACGCGTCGTCATCGATGTCTTACAATGGTTTTTATGCATGCTGTGGGGTATAATAACAATAGATACACGAATCGATTTGCGTAGAGTAACGATAACTATCAAATTACTAGTTATACTCAGTTACAGTATTTTTATCTCACAAAGTGGCGCGTGTTTTTCTTGTGGTAAATTAAGTGTCCAAACACGCTGTGAATAGAACAGCTTCTGTTGTAGACATTTTTTATTTGACGTACGTAACAAAACTGTTTTGTGTCGACGAGTGTGCAAGCCATAATATATCTTAAGGCTTTCTATAGTCTGTTCGAAAAGTGTCTGTCGAAAGTGTAAACAAACCCTGTTCAGAATTATTGTTTGATTAACATGATTAAATTGTATCTAATTGAAACCTCATCACGAAAATTCAGGTTGCAAAATTAACCTTATTGTCAAATGAAATACATTTGTCAAGGTGGTTCAAAATTAGCATTTCGGAATTAAATAATCACATAATAAATTGAAAGCACTCAATTTGTAAGTGACATTACAAAACATCCACAGGTACGTTTTTTATCCATTTATTTACTTTTCCATCAGATACTTTTGGTACAGATCAGATCAGATTTTGGTCTGCGGAGTGCCTAAGTTCATACATATCCCGTTGGATAGGTACTGAAGCCGAAATGGGTCATAAATGACGGTTGTATGTAAGCAACAGCAATTCGTTACAATATGTGGAAATAAAAGGTTGGGCAATTGAGTCTATTAAAGTAAAATACCTAGTTATTATCTTTAATTGAGGCTAAAATAATTTTACACAAGCTAGTTTATTCAAAACTATCCACTTTAGCTGGTGTAAAAATATTGAGGGTTGAAATAATGTTATTATGTAAAAGAAGAATTTTAATTAAACTGCAAAAACTGCCTAAACCACAGGCTAAACTTAAATGAATAATGGTTCAAAATGAATAATGGTTTACAAATATATACCTACGGTAGATGCTTAAAAATAAAATTCGCTCGAACGAGACCATGAACCGATTTTCCGCACTAGGTGGTCCGAGTGACCCAGATCGAGAAATATAATCACCGAACGCATAATTTTATCTTTAACCACATTGTGGAAATACTTCCGATATTACCAAATCTTTAATATCCGCTACCTACGTATTAAAATACCTCAAAATTGTAACTGCCTCGTAGCCTCGTAGTTGCAAGCGCAGACATCGACTGTTGGATTCGATTCGGTCGGACAAAGTGTTATTGGGTTTTCCTTTAAGAATTTCTTAGTATCAAGCCCGGAGTTTGGATGTTGCCGGTGTGATACCCCCGTGCCTCGGAAAGCACCTAAAGCCGTTGGTCCTGCGCCTGATCTCTCCCCGGTCGTATCGGATTGCCGTCCCATCGGACTAAGAGGAGTGCACCTGTGTTTACGCACACACTTGAGCACTATAATGTCTCCTGCGTACCTGGCTAGAGATTGGCCACCGTGACCGAAATCGGTCGGAAGGCTATTATTATTAAAATACCCAGCCTACCAACGGGTATCATATTACCCAGTAACTGGGGTGTGGAGGTCTGATAGTCAGTCGCTCCATGTACTGTCATTCAGTTGCATCCTGTTCCACACTGTAAGCCGACCCCAACATAGTTGAGAAAAGGCTAGGCAATGACATCCGGGGTCAATCCGAGGCACGGGCGGCGGGATCTTGGTATGTGAAGATGGACACCCATTCACGGACCAACCGCGGCAATCTATCGACCCGTGCGGCTGTTATTACTTAGCCTTAGATAATTTAATTTAATGTTTTATATAGAGAACAGTGTTAGCCAAGTGGTAACGGCCGCGACTTACGAGTTGTAGGTCGTAGGTTATAACCCAGACAGGCGCTTTACTTTGTGTAAATAATTTCGTCACCACTGCTCTCAAAACGGTGAAGGAAAACATCGTGAGGAAACCGGCATGTCCTAGAACCAAAAATTCGACGACATGTGACATCAACCAATCCGCACTGGGCCCGCGTGGTGGATTACGGCCCACTCCCTCTCACCGAGAGGAGGCCTGTGTCCCAGCAGTGGGAACATTAAAGGCTGATTATGGTTAATGTTTTATTTTGTAACGTAATTTGTATAACTACTACTATATAGAACCAAGTTCTTCTAGCTGAACAGACAACTGTATTGCTGGGAAGTTTGAAGCGCGGGCGATTTTGGGGACTGTCTCATGTAATTTTGATGTTCAAAAAGTGCTGATTCTCAGCGTTCTTTGAATAAATGACTTTGTATTTTGATTCTCTGGTCCTTTGCTTAATATTTTTTTAAGTCTTTTTAATCTCCAATGACGATGTGATTAGGACGCGGGACCAAAAAAACTCGTTGAAGTGAATAAATTTGCCGCCGGGCATCTGGGAATAAAGTAATTTTCATAATTATAAACTTACCGATCCTTTCATTGAGTTTAGTAGCAAAATTATTTTTCTTGTGTGTAAGTACCAAAAGTCGTTAAAAAGAATTTTTACCGAATAATAATTATTAGAGCAGTGGTAGGCCAGTGGTAATAAAAAAAAAATTAAGTAATTCAGAAGACCATAAAACAAAAAAATACATAAAATAAAAAAATATCACAATGCCTACTGCCACAGAATACTCATAGCTCTGAACAAAATGTAAAAGTCTACAAAAAAAAAATTATAAACAAATTAAAAAGGTCACAGAATTAAAATTAAAATGCCGTAACTTACGAGGTCATAGGTTCGACACACACAGACGCTTTACTTTGTGTAAATTATTAACCGACTTCCAAAAAGGAGGAGGTTATATGTTCAACTTTATTTCATCACCACTGCTCTCAAAACGGTGAAGGAAAACATCGTGAGGAGACCGACATATCCTAGAACCAAAAATTCGAAGACATGTGACATCTACCAACCCGCGCCTGTCTTACGACCTAGAACTCCTATAAAGGCGCGGCTGTTACTACTGGGCCACCACTGCCCACTGCTCGACATAGGCCTCTCCAATTGCACGCTATTCAGGTTTATTCTCGGCAACTCTCATCCAGCTGCTACCAGCTACCCCTCGAAGATCGTCGCTCCACCGACCCTCCGTTCGCCTAAGAATAAAAAACTGATCAAGAATGATAAGAAAGATATAAGAGAATATATTGATTCAAAATATTCACCAATATCTTCCGTATCAATGTTAAGAAATAAAAATACTGAATAGGCATATTTTAAGTGTACCTACTTGTTTTGTAGTAGTCCTCATCCGTCGCTTTCCATCAGCCGAGAACGAGGTCAAGAGTGAACGAATCTAAACTTAGGTTTTTTTTTAAACACATGCTCCGTTTTTGTATGCTAGCGAAACTTGGCACTAAAGCAATCGGCTGCCCCATTTCAAAACCGTAAGGACTTTAAACGAAATTTTACAGGAGAGCGCGAAAAAAAAATCAGCTGTTCCCTACATTTATGTTCGTATAACTCAACAAAATGTAGGGACCAGCTGATTTTTTTTTTTCGCGATTTCAGGTTTGGTCCCATAGTAAAAGTGGTTTATAATAATGAGTACAATGACCTCGAGGTTGTTAATGTTTTACCAATAATCCTGTATAAATAGTATATAGGTACAACGTGTCCCAAAATTCCACGATAAGCGGGCTCGGCTGGACCGATTTTTATGATCTTTGATTTGTTGGATTTTTCTCCGCCCCGAATAGCAGAATAAATATTAAAACATAGGAACAATTCACGAAAAAAATAATGGTGAAGATACTTAATTAATTTTTTCAAACGAAGGTATTTCATATTCTAAGGCGGGTCCAGATTCAAGCCTGGGTCTAAAGATTGATCTTGTTTTGTAATAAGATGGTAATAGTTACCCAAGGAAAGACTTGGGCAGTCAATTTGTACTCGTACGTGTACTTACCCCAATCGTTTTCACAGCTGGAGGCTAAACGGCAGATGATAGCGTAAAGATTTGAGTCCATTGTTCTTTTGTATTCCGAATCCTGTGGACAAAGGATCGGATATCAATAGACCCGATACAATGTATAGCGAAATTGTATAACAACTCTGTTGAAATATTTTGAGCTTTTGTTCTGCTACATTGAAAGTGTAATTAGATTACTAGGAAGTCAACATTTTCTTTTTATACCAGACAAAAGAATTCTGTTGTTCTGAACCTTTTGTCTGGTAAAAAAACAAAATTTTTCTGAAAAATGTACTTGGCAGGTTAACAAATTAGACCGAAGATAATGTGATCGCTATACAGGGGAGTTTAAAGAGGATTGCGATGAAAATTTTACTAAGAAATCAAATTCGACGGCATAGTCTGCTGCGCTGCGTGTCGCGGGTTCAATTCCTGCACTGAACAAATATTTGTATGACCTACAACTAGTTGTTCCGGGTCTGGCTGTTTGTTTAAGTGAGTAAAACGCACCCACAATACAAGAGAAAGTCCTAGTGTGGGGCAAAGTTTAAAAAAAAAATCTTACTTAAGTACCTATATGTATTTGTGCAAAAATTTCGTTGAGTCTTTGAAATAATGTTTTGATTAAATAATAAGTAACACACGTACATTTTTTTAACAATTAGGCATTATGCTGGTATGATAATTAAGAATATGTATTTTTAGGTTAAGGTATTTATTTATGGGCCTGCGTCGCCTGAAATAAATAAATAAAATAAATTACAGGTTTTTTCCCTCGAGCGCACGAGCGGTTTGATGAAAACGGTTTATATAATCGCCTAGGAACTAGGTCCTAGAGAAATCTCAATACAAAGGACGATTGCACTTAGCTTACCCAAGTCTGTTGGATCAAAAAAAAATTGGGACAGGGTCTACTTTGTCCAACGTCGTTGGCTGGCCTGTGGTACTACTATTGAAACTCCATACTACACAAGGCAAACCCGGGTTCAAAGTCCGGTCAACTATACTACCTATATGGCACGGCTTTTTTTTTTTGAGGGTGGTTAATCATCAAATGACCCCTCCCGCTCTGGGTGGAGCGGAAGGGAGTGTCAGACTCTTACTCTTACCCATCCATGTTCCTTCCTTAGCCCTCTAAGTTCCGGGGTAGCGGTAACCCTTTCGGACAATCCCGCTGAATATGGCACGGCTGGCGCCCGCCACAGGCAGTCTATCAAAAATCATCCCAAAAAGTTTTACTAAAACCTAACATCATTTCTTCCTCATAAGTATTGTTTGCGCTCCCATAAGCTACAAGGATCGTTTAATCCTCCATATTTTCTACCCTCTCGAAAAAATCTAATAACTCCAACCCAAAAAGATCTTATAACTCCCTATTCTCCTACCCAAAAAGTTGAAAACTAATTTGAAATCCAGGAAATCCTCTTTAGATAACTTAACAACTTTACGGTGCAACTTGGATGATAATCTAAAGATTTAACCAAACTTTACTTGGACTTGGCCGAGTTTTGTAAAAGTAGGTATAATACAGAAACGTATTGCACAATAGAGTTATTGACCTTATTTTAAAATGTACAAAAATTTCAACTTTATTCATAGCACTTACTAATGGAAAGACAAAAAAAAATGAGTAGGTACAATCAATGTTTTTTATGTCATAGGTACTTCCTTGTTTTAATAGTAAACATTTTTGTACAACCTAAACTAGGTACCTACCTAATGTACCTAATATTAGCTCATACCAGTTACAACCGTGCAGCTCAGGTATTCTGCACGACCTAAATCTGGTAGTAGGTCAATAGGTGTGTTTTTAAGACCCAAAAGAATATGACTGTGGTCGCAGTAGTTAAAAAATATTTCCTTTGGCATTAAAAATAAAAAATAAATAATGCACATCTCAATAGGCTTCGGTATTTTTGAAGACCGAAATCATTCGCTGGGTTTTATAAAAATAAATCTGGCCGTTGCAGACAAAAAAAAATTCGTTTGCCATTAAAAATAGAGAAAAAATAATATACTTAGTTGTTTTTTTATCTATTCGGCCTCTTCATTATTTTTTTCGACTAGGTAAGCCAGTGTCAGTTATTTCAATACGCAAGAGTATTTTTGAAGACTTAACTCAGTTGAACGTATGTTTTGTAAGACCCATTAGAGAATGTATCTGGCAATGTCAAAAATATTTCGATTGCCATTAATAATAGAGAAAAAATGTTGCATTAATTTTTAATTTATATGGCCTCCCTATTTTTGTTTGTCGCCAGTTTAAAAAGAGTGAGTATTTTTGAAGACTTTGGAATCTTTTTATTTAGTTTAACTTTAAAAACTAGAAAGTGGATGTACAATAAAAAGCTAGTGCAAAACAGAATTTAATAATATTATATTAATAGGTACTCTACATTTTTTTTCGTGGCTAACTCCTGTATTTATTATCTAAAACACTTGTAAAGTATTCTTTAACTCATAGGTATTCGCTATTTATGGAAAAGTAATTGAATCATCTTCAGTCAGAAATAAATATAAGACTTTCATTATTTAGGCGTTTGATATAAAACTAGAGAAAGTAGGTGAGTCAAATTGGCACACGATTAAATTGGGGAAACATATATTAGGCGCAATAGGCGAAAAAAGTTGTTAAATATTTCAAGTTATAACTGATGAAACCTTCCTGAAACGACTGATGTTTCGACTGTCGGCTGCGACTTTATTAACAAACTTCATACACCTTCAACACAGCACAAAACTCAAAAAATTAGAAAGAAACATCCAACAACACAGCACAAAACTCGATTAATTACAAAAATTTTGCTGTTCCACTCAGAGATACGATTCCGAATATCATTATATTAACATAATAAACCTACGTTTCATTTATAAAAGAAGATAATTTTTTGTTCAGATTCAATCTACAAGCAGCTCTCGTATATTAAAATCGAAAGAAAACATAATCTTTAACGTCTCTTCACACATGATAATTATAGAAAGATAAACCATTTTTTTTGTGCGCACAAAAGACAGCCTGCACAACACACAAAAGCACAATTATTATTTATTTATTAATTAAAGTTACAAAGACTCATAGATAATATATGTCGGATTGGCCCAGACATCAGAAGTAAAACACAAGTTTATTCAATTGAACAATCAGTTATCTTAAATCTAGAAAATACAGAAATGAAATACTAAAACTAATAACGGCAAAAGGCGGTCACATAGGGCAGTACTGACTGTCAGGGACAGTGGTCCATGCACCCACCGCAATAAGGATAGTACTAATTGTCAGAGACAGCGTTCCACATCCAATAATCGGGCAGTACTGACTGTCGAGAGACAGTGGTCCGTGCACCACGACGCAACCGTTGGAAATGCGTACCGATCAAACAGCGCAGCTCCTTATAAAGGCGATCGCTAGTGGGGGGGAAACCGTTACAATATTTTACTGGATTGGATACCAAGTCCTTTAGGCCAAATGATCGATAGAGTGAATGATTTGCGTCTGGTGCACGTTCCACTAGCGCCATCTAGTCGCCGTCTCTCACAGCTGCTAATCAATGTGTCTGCCGACACGGCCATCCTGATAAATCACTCGTTCTCGAGTGCATTCATTCGTCATCAATTCACATCGTCATCATCGTTACATATCAAATTAGCAAATATCACTGGTCTAGGTATTTCTTTACAATATAAAACCCCTACAGTTCAAACATGCTGGTCTAAATCGTCACCCACTAAAGCAGGTGAGATTCCTGCAGCTACAACTGGACTAGGTCACAACTCTTGTAACCCCTACAGTGCATATTTGCTGGTCTAGATAATCATCCCATGGATGAGATCCCTGCAGCTCACTGGACTAGGTCACAATACTCTTGTAACCCCTACAGTACACATTTGCTGGTCTAGATAACCATCCCATGGATGAGATCCCTGCAGCTGACTGGACTAGGTCACAATACTCTTGCAACCCCTACAGTACATATTTGCTGGTCTAGATATCATCCCATTGATAATGACTGAGAGGCATCTAGATCAGTAATGTGGCTGCGCCGCCTCGAAGGCAAGGTCAGCGTCATGATTAAATTGACACCTTTCAAATGTTTGCTTTTAATTATGGTGTCTGACAGCCCTCTACGTATGAATTGAGGTAATCAGGACCAAATGGTACCAACACTGAATGGTTGTGGTGGCGCATTGGACCGGGTAGCAGATCATCAGTTAATTTTGAAAGAAATGCTTCTAAATTATTTGAGGGTAGCGGAATATTTTCCTGGCCATTTTGTGATGATGAAATGCCAGAGGTGGGCGGACAATCCGATCCCACTTCTGATGTCGGATTGGCCCAGACATCAGAAGTAAAACACAAGTTTATTCAATTGAACAATCAGTTATCTTAAATCTAGAAAATACAGAAATGAAATACTAAAACTAATAACGGCAAAAGGCGGTCACATAGGGCAGTACTGACTGTCAGGGACAGTGGTCCATGCACCCACCGCAATAAGGATAGTACTAATTGTCAGAGACAGCGTTCCACATCCAATAATCGGGCAGTACTGACTGTCGAGAGACAGTGGTCCGTGCACCACGACGCAACCGTTGGAAATGCGTACCGATCAAACAGCGCAGCTCCTTATAAAGGCGATCGCTAGTGGGGGGGAAACCGTTACAATATTTTACTGGATTGGATACCAAGTCCTTTAGGCCAAATGATCGATAGAGTGAATGATTTGCGTCTGGTGCACGTTCCACTAGCGCCATCTAGTCGCCGTCTCTCACAGCTGCTAATCAATGTGTCTGCCGACATATACAAAATTCAATACAATACAATACAAAACATCACACATACATCAGGATTTTTTTTTATTAAATGATAATAAATTACATGAATTTATAAAAACAAGGTACACAACATACATCATAATCAGCCATCACGTTCCCACTGCTGGGGCACAGGCCTCCTCTCGGTGAGAGCGAGTGGGCCAAAATCCACCACGCAGGCCCAGTACGGATGCCACATGTCTTCGAATATTTGGTTTTAGTACATGCCGGTTTCCTCACGATGTTATCCTTCACCGTTTTGAGAGCAATGGTGATGAAATTATTTACACAAATAAAAAGTAATTTAAAAAAATTAAACCGACTTCAAAAAGAAATGAACTCAAAATTATGAAATAACTTTAATTTCGGAAGTCGGTGTCTTGGGATCTGTATTTTAGTTTTAGTTTTTTGCCACCGACTTCCGAAATTAAAGTTATTTCATAATTTTGAGTTCATTTCTTTTTGAAGTCGGTTTAATTTTTTTAAATTACTTTTTATTTGGTAATTTTTAGTTGTTGCACTAGAATTTGACCAAGGTTTTGAGATGTTTTCGCTTTGACACTACACCCGTAGCTCGTATCAATAAGCCAGGCCGTCACACTTTCACGTCTTAGTCCATATCTTGAAAATTACTGAATCGATTTTGATGAAACTTGCACTGTTCCCTAAGTTGAAGTAAATGTAAGCCAATAAAAAAAGAATGGTCACGATCCGATTAATAGTTACGGAGATATGCGTGGACAAACATACATACATACATACATACGTCTATAAAATTTTGTATATTTGTTTGGAAGCCCTAATAGATTGTCATATGTGAATATAATGCAATTCCAATAATATTACATACATACGTATCGAATTGATAACCTCCTTTTTTTTGAAGTCGGTAAATAACCTCAATCATCGTCAGTTGTCCGAAAATCTGACAACCAGTCTTACCAAGGGGTTTCGTGTTACCCAGTAACTGGGTTGTGGAGGTCGGATAGGCAATCGCTCCATGTGAAATACTGGTACTCAGCTGCATCAGCACCCTAATTTCGTAACACACTATTACTCTCAATTTGAATCATGTTGGGGTAATAGTTGGGAAAAGGTTAGGCAAATGATGAATATTATAAAACCGCTAATATAAAAACCGCTAATGACACACAATTTTTTATTGTAATGGGCCGATATCGGCCTGCGCTTGGCTGGAGTGCTTAAACCGCCCGTCTGGTTTGAACCTGCGACCTACAACTCGTAAGTCGCGTCAGTTACCAGCTCTCTTGGTTGGCACATGGGTACAAAAAATAAAAACATACTGTATAAAAGTAACACTATAACATAGGTACTTGTCCATTGTGTATGTAAGTCGTACATTCAGGAAAATCAATTGTCACGCACACTATGTCAATTTGCAATGCCATTTCATAAAACTGTCAAAGAATGACAGTTGTGACTTGAATATACGTTCAATTTAACTTAACAATTACCTAATTTCCCTGACTTTATTAGAAAGCTTATTGCCGGTACCATTTTAAATTTCAATAAGGTAATCAATTCTTCCCAAAGACCTCTAGAGAGCTCTTCTGTAAATACCTAAATAAACAACACATAACGCAACTAGTCTGTTAACCCAAGGGTATAAATAAACTAAATATGTACTTAATACTTTAATTTAACCCAAGGTATAAACAAACTAAATATTACTTTAGTATAAACAAACTGCTGTTATACAGTCAATAAATATCATGTTTGCGATAAAAGCCAACTTTATAAAATTATGTAGGTAGGTAAACTTTTAATCAAGTCAGAAGGTATTAGGTAATTCACTAAATCAAAACAACGTACCTACCTTGTGGAACCATTCTGAAATTAGGAGTAGTAATTTCGGAAAAATGACGCGTCCGACTCCCGACCAACACATAAAGACCAAATTAATTGTTTAGTAAATTGACTACCAACTTAAATTGTTCGTACATTCAAATCCCAACTGACATTCCGTGACAGTTGTATGAAATAACTCGGCAAATTGACGTAGTGTGTAAATTTGTCTTATTTGAAATTTTATTTGGTTAGATTTAAGGCGCTACCTCGAAAATCCTACTAAGCGAGCGAAAGTGATGCAATTACTCTTGAAATGCAAAAGAAGAGTGACGGCTATAATGTGCGAACCAAAAGAAGAGTGATGGCTATAATTTGCGTGTGCTCGGAATAAAACGACGTATGTGCCAAAACGAATTTACTCCTTTTTTAACAAAAAATGCGTAAACTGTTTTTATGCCACTATGCGCAGGAGGGCAACCTCGATAGCGGGCAGAGTGAGGGGCAGCGGCAATTACAGTCTCCTCATTGTCGTCGCCGACAGGTTAGACGGGCCATTCTGAATGCGGCATTGGTTGGCTCTACATGCGCCCATATTTAAGGCATGGGGGAGTTATGTTGTGTATTTATTAACCTTGGTTATTTTTATTTCTTTATTATTTTATTTATATAGGTATTATATTATTATTCATTAAATGAATCAATTGTTAATAAGAAATCTAATCGGTTATGTTAACTTAAATTATTATGTTTTAAATTATATTCCTTATTTTGTTATTTTAAATTATTATTTTAATTGCTAAAGTATGTATGTTGACTTTGTTTAATATGTTATTTAATGTTTTTTTTATGTTTTGTTGAATTTGTGTACCTACTTGTGACTTTAAGGATATTTTTTGTCTGACTAAAATAAATGAATTGAATTGAATTACAGCACTGTTAGTTTTCCTTTTTGCATGGCATCTACATTCGTCATCGTAAGTGTGTTACACAATTAGGGTTCAGGTCAAAAACTGAGAAAGATAATAATAAGGTTAGACAATCAAACAATCCTTAAATATTTAGGGTTTTCTTATTACCCTAAATATTCTTATTACCCTAAAGATCCAACAAAACTCTAGATTTACATAATTCGCTCTCAAAGTTTGACCACTATTATCGCAGCTCGGCTAGACAGACTCAGAACCGATCGATAACGAGGTCAATATGTGGTTAGCTACACTATTACGTAACGGTTAACTTTTAATTGTTCACTGGAATAGTGTCAGACCTTGCCGATAGTTAATATTTCGTTCCTAGAATTATTTATTTATATTATTTATTATATTTTACAATTTATATTATTTATTATATTTTACATATAATAAATAAATCTTATTTATTATCTTATTATAATATAATAAGAATATCGATATTTTATAATATCAAATACATATCAAGATAATCAGATCAATTAGATCAGAGGGATAATTCTCGTAATTGTAAGAACGTTCACAGTCTGGGGGCCTAAAAAGGCCACTTTGGCAGAATCATAAAAGGATAACATAATGGACAGTTAACCGTTAAGTTAATCGTATCAAATCCCACTGGTGAAGCATGTTTCAGTTATTTTTTTTGTCTGTGCTAAAACTCCAATCAATCCAGTCCAAATCCAATCCCAATCTCTTTGATTGTACCTACGTAGTGCAGCAAAAAAAAAAAAAATGGACTGTCTTCCACATTAATTATTATAATTCATAATGTAATCCTTTTATGATTCTCCAATAAGTGGCCTGTTTAACCCCCTGATCTCAGTCTCAATCTATCAAAAATACCTCTAATTTTCCTACATTTCCGCTTTCATGTAGCCAAATGAAATTCTACCTATCTACCTTCCATTTCATATATACTTATTTATTACCGTTCTCAAGACGAGTTGAACTCGAAACCTCCTCTCTTAATTCGCTCATGAATAAAGGTTCAGCGTTACTTCAAACAAGTCTGGCAATCCGTTAACGAAAACCCCTATCAATAATAATGGCAAGAAAGATACGTCAAAGTACTTGCAAATTGAGCAACGTATACACTTCTGGCACGTCACATGTCGGGGGGGGGGGGGGGGGGCTCCCCGACGTGTGACGAAATAATTTAATAAATAATGTTTGGGGTAAGGCTAGGTTCTCTTTAAAACGTCAGACGCTACCGACAACGTGCCGAGCCGTCACGACGGACCACCGACACGCCGCCGGCGCCGGTCGCGGATTCATGGTCTGTCTACTCTGTCCTCATCCTTATCCCAATATAAAACAAAGTCGCCGAAATGTCTGTACGCGCATAACTTCCGAATTTGTTGTGTTCGGTATTGCCAGGGCAAGTTTCGTATGAAACAAAAATTTTGAAAATTAAAAAAAAAACAGTTGCACTCCGGGAGTGCCGACAGAAGTGAAAACAAAACACAAACAAAATACTTTGCCATCACTCACTGACATATCGGATATATACATTTAAACCGAGGACAGCCGACTTACTCACGTCATCAAACAAGACGCGTTTGTACACACTACGCTTGCCGTTACGAGGGCTCCACTCTAGGACTCGTCTGCTTCACCAGCCATCGGTCCTTCGACAAACATGGCCAGCCCACTGCCACATTAGTTTACTTACCTACTCTGCAAGCTAAGTCGGTTACTCCGGTTCTTTTCCGGATAACTTCATTCCTGAGAAACTCCGAGTAATTTAAGGGGCTTACATGACTTAAAGCGCGGTCACTGTCGATTGCGCTTCTCTTTCTCAAGCTATGTCGGTAACAATATCAAAAACAATATTATTATAATATATCTAAATTCATGATTTAATGATGTCTCAAATAATTTATAATCTAACAAGCGTAAGCGCGACGGTCGCTCTTGGTTAGCACGCGCGGACAGGCCTTGTTTCCTCGCGCTAGTTTCCTCGACTCAAAATACTGTAAAGTCACATTGCTTGTTCCAGGTTTTTTTTTAACCGGGCTCCTCGTGCTTGAAAAGCATATAAATCCCTATTTTCTTTCGGGTAACACGAAATGCATTCGAACTGCAAAAAAGCAAAAAGACCTGGTAATAATTATTAATATAACCTTGCCTTGCCAGCCTTGCCACTACGGCATAATTTTTCTGAAACATTTTTGTATTTCCCCGTTTTGAGAGCAGTTGTGGTAATGAAATAAATTACCCAAAGTAAAGTGCCTGTCTGGGTTCGAACTCAGTACACACGATACGTAAGCCGGCTTTTTTTTTTTTTGAGCATGTGAAATCATCAAATGACCCTCCCGCTCTAGGTAGAGCGGAAGGGAGTGTCAGACTCTTACTGACTATTATCGTGTTTACTATTAATAAGTGTTTAGTATTACTTACGTGTGTTTCTATGCTAAATATGATTTACTAGCTGTTCCCCGCGGTGTCACACGCTGCGCGGCTCCTAAGGGTCGTAGCGTGATGTTATATAGCCTATAGCCTTCCTCGATAAATGGACTACCCAACACTAAAAGAATCATTCAAATCGGACTAGTAGTTCCAGAGATTAGCGCGTTCAAACAAACAAACAAACTCTGCAGCTTTATAATATTAGTATAGATTTACGCTAAAATGGCTTTTTTACAAAACCAACCAGATTTCGCTCAAAAAACAACAAAAATAAACTCTTCAAAAGTCCAAAGACGGCCATTATTGCGAACAACGTTTCTTTATAGCACAAAGGCAACTGACGGCTTTAAACATTTTTTATTTACAGCAGTAAAATGTAAGACTAATTAATTTTGTATTACGTCAGCCGTCTGAAAACCTTGAATAGATCATGCGCGCCAAGGGAGGCAGGTTTGTAGGACTTGTCAACTTAGTGAAGAAAGAAAGTTTTGACAGATTTTATGAATTTTATAATAAGTAATCAGATTTGTTACCAAGTTTGAACGTGACGACTTCGTATAATGTGCTTAATTACTCATTAATACCTGCAAGAATAGCATATTTACAATGAAGGGTACAATGACCCTGCTACGTAACACACGTTAGTGTAACGTGTTACGTAGTAGCAATAGCTTTCATTGTCAGTTCATCAACATTCATTGCGTTATTTACGTTGTTGAGCAGACACATTTTTTGATCATGGTTTTCTGGCAATGGATTAGCAATATCTTTTAAAATGATTCAGCTTGTGATTGATAATGTGTTACGTATTTCGGGTAGATCTAGAATAAAATAACCCCGTTAGTCTATTTTTCTTGTTAACTGACTACCCTTTTGACCAGTGCACTGAACTACATAAATAATTGTATTAGCGATTTTGCACTGTATCCCATTAATATCTCAATTGAGTTTTAACTATAGAAAACAAACTTTCCTTTTCTGGTTAAATTTATGCAGCAAACATTCTCAAAGCTCCTTTCATGAAACCATTCCAGTTTTACTCCTACTTTCAGCAGTAATATTGGAAATTTAGGCAAAACGGAGAGAACTAAAAGGATTCCCAACGCTGTTTGTACGCTCAGGAAATAGCAAAATGTATGAAAATTTTCGAACACGCTCCCGACCCTTAGTGAGCTTATTTGTGAATACTTATCTGGTAATATTTGTGGATAAAACGTTTGCCGTCTGTTAATTTTGGATACAAATAGGTTGAATGTATATAAAGGCTATTCAAAAAACCCCCTTATTAATAAACGTATTATATCAGATGAATAGTTACACACCGATTTCTCTCTTTCAGCCGTCAGTAATTTGACTTTCGAAAGAAGAAGACAAAGCGTTGTGTAACTATACAGACGCTATACAACGTTTATTAATATGAGGGAAAGACTACAAAAGATAGAAACGTTTAAAAAAATGGGGAATTACAGCAAGAATTCTAAGAGAAAGGGGAAATTGTACACATGGGTAAATATTTGTTTGAAAAGTAAGCTTCTAATAAATCGAATTGTTCTTGATACGCCATTATTACACAATTACGAAATGGAAGCAAAACATAACATATCTAAAATTTCCAAAATATACGTTCGAATTTCAAAATTTCAGTTCCGCACCGCAAACAATTTTTAGGGTTCCGTACCCAAAGGGTAAAAACGGAACCCTATTACTAAGACTTCGCTGTCCGTCCGTCCGTCTGTCTGTCACCAGGCTGTATCTCAAGAACCGCGGTAGCTAGACAGTTGAAATTTTCACAAATTATGTATTTCTGTTGCCGCTATAACAACAAATACTAAAAACAAAATAAAATAAATATTTAAGGGGGGGCTCCCATACAACAAACGTGTTTTTTTCGGTGTTTTTGCCTTGTGATACGGAACCCTTCGTGTGCGAGTCCGACTCGCACTTGGCCAGTTTTTAAACTTTTCACCAGAAAGCCTCTATAAGAAGGAAATGTCCATAGAATTATTATCACCAATTAAATGATTTTCTTAACTAAGTCTTCAACAAGGTACTTAGAGATAAATTAGCAAGTTTGTACGGACGCTAGCACATCAAGCTACCCGAAGCTGTCAAATTTTCTCAATCTACTTTGAACCTTATGCTTTAGCGATAAAGTTGAATATCTATTAAAGAAATTTGACAGATTGTAGTAGATTGATGTGCTGGCGTCTGTACTTCATAGAATGTCTTTGCATGTTAGAGTTAAAAGAAAATTATAACGTGTCTTTTCCTTATGAAAATGAACAGTTCAAGTCTAGTTATTGTTGATTAAAGCACTTGTGTACTAGATATTAGATTTCATGGATATATTGTACGACAAACGAGTGTAAGACCTAATGTTTCTTGGAGAAATTTTATCTTTAACATTGACTGTACCGACTAGTGAAATAAAATAGCGAGTTTTTATTTGTTCTATTTTTAGCTGGTTCCATTCCCAGTTTAGGTAAGCTTGTCGAGAAATCTGTGAATGCAGTTTTGTTTCTTTTTAAATATAAAGGAATGTTTCCTTTAAGTACAATAATCTATCTTAAAGATTTAAAGTGGTTTCCCTTCAGAGCCCATTGATTTTTTCTACCCTGTATAATACAATTTTATTTTTTTATATTTTATTATTATAATTTTTTATATTATTATTCTGTAAAAAATCATTGTTTTACCATAAAGCAATGTTTTTTTACAACAACAACATTGCTTTATGATAAAACAATATTTTTTTACGGAATAATAAATATTAACTACTGTATGTCCCTATGTTTTCCTTTTTGTTGATACATTTTGTTTATGCACTAGAACCCTCAAAAAATGCCGATTGAAACCGCTGACAACAGAGACCTAGTGTACGAATACTATTCATGAAAAAAAAACATAGGGTCACATCTTTTAAATTGGTCCAATATTGGAGAAGGAAATAGGCGAGAGTCAAACCTCGAATTACGACTTTTTAGGCTTTTTCAAAAGTCTCTCCGACCGCATTTCCTCTTAAATGCTCTAATAAATTCTACGGCGAAACTCTTAATTAGTTCCTAAAATAATAAAACGGCCCAGTAATTCTCTCTACTACTATTGGTCTTATTTAAAGTTATAGTACCAGTTTTATTGCTCATTTTACTGGAGTGTTTTTAAAGCGTATTAATTAGATACTTAATTTGGAGACTGATTTTGCTTTAGGATCTAGTATAAAACAGCACTACAATTAAATATCCTAGACGTCTAGGATATTTAATTGTTATTATTATTATTCCTTAAGGGGCTTACAGGACCTAAACGCAAAAAACGCAAGTTTTAGAAACAATATAAGTACCTATATGATCGACTACAGTAAACAAAATCAGAAAAATATAATTATGATATTCTTCAGGATATATATTATAATGCTAGGTAGATAGTGTGTTGAAAACATAATAGGTAATACGGGCTGGTTTCCGTAACTCCACGTCAATGCGCGTATTTTGCGTACGGTTGAAAACATAATACAACTAATTTGATACGATAGAAAAAAATCATGAAGATACTTCTAAGAACTTTCTTTTTACAATAAAAGCCATACTAATATACATACAATCATTCTGATTTTTTTTCAGATTATTCTACAAGCAACATATTAAAACACTAATGTTTTAATTTTTTAGTCCAAACAATAGATTTTTTTGGAATTAAATAATTGCTTCATATTTTGCAATAAATTACCAGCGTTGTGTCATCACGCTTCTCTTTCTTTTCTATGCACTCCGACAGTGACCGCGCTTTAGGTCATGTAAGCCCCTTAAATTACTCGGAGTTTCTTTGAAAAATAAAATCTGGAATGTAGTTAACCGGAAAAGAACCGGAGTAACCGACATAGCTTGCAGAGTAGGTAATCAAACTAATGTGGCAGTAGGCTGGCCATGACTGTCGAAGGACCGATGGCCTGTGGAGCAGACGAGTCCTAGAGTGGAGACCGCGTATCAGCAAGCGTAGTGTGGGACGCCCCCCAGCTAGATGGACCGACGACCTTGAGAAGGTGGCTGGACAGATTGTATGCGGAAGGCGGAGGACAGGGTATTGTGGCGCAGTCTGGGGGAGGCCTATGTCCAGTAGTGGACTGCGATACACTTGTTGGGATGTGGCTGTAGTGAGTCGAGTTGACTTAAATTACATAAATGTACGTCCGGCTCATTCAACCAGTCAACTCCGGCACCACATTACTGACCTGCTACAATTTTTACCGGAAAAGAACCGGAGTTACCGACATAGCTTGCAGAGTAAGCAAACTGAAGTGGCAGTGGGCTGGCCATGTCTGTCGAAGGATCGATGGCCTGCGGAGCAGACGAGTCCTGGAGTGGAGACCGCGTATCGGCAAGCGTAGTGTAGGACGCCCCCCAGCTAGATCTAAAGAAGGTGGCTGGGGTAGACAGGGTGCTGTGGCGCAGTCTGGGGAAGGCCCATGTTCAGCAGTGGACTGCGATAGGCTGAGTTGATGTTGATGACTATTTTTACATCGACGTGAGCTTTTCTTACATTAATTGATTTAGTTCGCGTCAATACCTACCGGAAAAGCAGAAGCATAATTGTCCATTGTCTATTTGATTTACTCGAATAAAATTTAATTTAATTAATAGAAAACAAGAAGCTTATTTATTTAATTAAATTTCAGTCGACAACGTCCATTGGTTTCTTACTAAACTTCAACTATATCCGACGATCCTGCGCACTTATCTCTTTTGTTGACTGTACACAAAACATTTAAAAAAAAATATTACAAAATCCATTGAGCTACCTCAAAGAAACGCTATAAACGCGCGCTAAAATTCCTATTGTCCCAAATCCTTTGTAACCGAAATTGAAAAGGTATTTTTTTATTTCCATTTCATTGTACAAACGCCAGCACATCAAGCTACTGCAATCTGTCAAATTTATTTAATAGATTTTCAACTGTATCGCCTAAGCATAAGGTTCAAAGTTGATTGGGAAAATTTGACAGTTTCGGGTAGGTTCATGTGCTGGCATCTGTTCGTATCGGCAATTTGCATGCATGTAAAGGGGTTGTATTTGAAGAATTGAACATCAGAACGTTTTGTGTAATTTCACCTTCACCCTGATCCTGATTGCGTACCACACTATCAATCTCAAGCTGAATAATTCGGGCTGATAGGAGTAAGTTGTTCGGGGCTTTGAAGTTGAACAAGAACGACATAGGTACAGTCAACAAAGGAGTTAAGTATACAGGAGCGTCGGATATAGTTGAAGTTTACTAAAAAACCGATGGATGTTCTGGACTGAAATTTAATTTAATAAATGAGCTGTTTGTTTTCTATTAATAAACTAAAATTTTATTCGAGAATATCCATCGGTTTCTTAGTAAACTTCAACTATATCCGACGCTCCTGTATACTTAACTCCTTTGTTGACTGTACATTCCACCAAATACTGTCTAAGCCGAACTCAGAAGATGCGAGAAAGTTGTTCGACTTTATGGCCCTGATACATTAATATCATTAGTTTGATGTGTATCTTGTATTAGGTTACGATGGGACTGACATACGCTGTGCGTTATAAAAGTCCCTAAAATTTAAAGAATAAAAAAAAAAAAAAAAAAAAACTGAATAATTTTGTAATTTGTCTGCTCAACAACGTAAATAATGCAATGATTGTTGTTGAACTGTCAAAATGAAAGCCATTGCTACTGTTTTTGTCTAATTCTGGAGAAAGAACATAAACTTTTATGGATCCTTGGTGAGAATGGTGGGGCAGATATAAAATGCGGCCAACATGGCCCATTCGTCATAAAGGCTGTAAAAGTCAATGAAGTAAAAATGAAACTTATCATGATGTCAGTTAGTAATGGTCGGGTCTTGGACGCCAGCCTACATTGTAACGCTCTTTTTAGGGTTCCTTAATCAAAAGGAACCAACGGAACCCAATTACTAAGCCTCCGCTGTCCGTCCGTTCATCCGTCCGTCTCTCTGTCAGAGGGCTGTATCTCGTGAACCGTAATACGTAGATGGTTGAAATTTTAGAGTGTGTATTTCTATTGCCGCTATAACAGCAAATAATAAAAATAATTTTTTTCACGTGTATTTTTGGTACAGACGAGACGCCAGCACATCAAGCTACTACAATCTGTCAAATTTATTCAATTGATTTTCAACTTTATCGCTAAAATTTTCAACTTTATCGCTAAAAATTTTCAACTTTATCGCTAAAAACTTTCTTCAATGGTAGCTTTATTGTGCTGGCGTCTGTATGTACATAGAAAGCCCCAAAAATCTATTAAACTCTTCCCCTAATATTGTTTCCTTCCATGACATTATCAAAAGAGGAGAACAAAAATTTTCTGAGAGTTTGCGAAAGTCTGCACAAACCTTGAAAGATCTTCTAATCAATAAATCTGTGCACCAACGGCGTATTGTACAGACTCACATCAAGCTACTACAATCTGTCAAATTTCTTTAATAGATTTTCAACTTTATCGCTAAAGCATAAGGTTCAAAGTTGATTGGGAAAATTTGACAGCTTTGGGTAGCTTGATGTGATGGCATTTGTACACTAGCTTCCCATCCCATTCCATCGCTGGCCCGTGCTGTTACTTCGTTGTCGCATAGCGTTCTTTTTGTTTTTTATTTTTGCTCGGCTAATATGCATGATATCAATATAACTTATAGCCTTTAGAACTCGAGAATAATGTAGCTTTCTACCTGTGACTTTTTTTAGCATAGGTTCATTATTTCCGGAGATCACCTCCAACTTACAAACAAACGACGTTTTTTACACGTGCCTTATCATCATCTGCCTATCATTTTCCCAACTATGTTGGGGTCGGCTGCTAGTCTAACTGGATGAAGCTGAATACCAGTATTTTACATGGAGCGACTGCCTATCTGACCTCAACAACCCAGTTACTATGGGTAATGTCTGACAATCAGTCTTACCCCTTGGTAAGACTGATTGTCAGACTTTCTGGCTTCAGACTATCGGTTTTTTACACGTGTCTGTAACCATAAATTGCAGATCAGACCTATTCTTGAATTCGCTCGCTTTTACTCAAATTGATTCTTAAATAGAATGAACAGACGGCAAGCCTTTATTCATTTCTAATCAGTATGGATGACGTCGATTCCATTCAAATAGATTTAGTTTTCAAGAACCGAGTAATTCACAGACTAGATTGCTTAATCAACTTAGTTTAATAAATCCAATTGTTACGTCCAAATAAAAATATCGATCAGAAAACTAAGATGGAAATAATATGTATTTTTATAGACACTCAAATCAAATAATAATATTAATTTGGAGTCTCATTAGGCTGATCTGCAGTTTTTGAAGTACTTTAACTTTGCCTGAAGATGAGAATTTATTCTAATAGGTAGGTACGGAAATTTATTCTCTAAAAATCTCACTGTGATAACTTATGTGAGTGAGCTGTCACTAATGTCAATCCCTAGCATCAGCAGTGCGATTCTGTAACCATCTCACCGTGAAAACTTAGGTGAAGTGAGCGTGGAGTGTGCTGTCAATAGTGTCAATTCCTAGCAAAAACTAACTCACTTCACCTAAGTTTCCACGGTGAGATTTTTACAGAATCGACCGGCAGGTGGAATGACATCTCACTTCAAACTCGCTTCCCCTAAGTTTTCTCGGTGAGATTTTTACAACTGCATTGTTGAAGGGTTGTACGTACGCCCCTTCTAAGCAAGTAGACACGCAGCAAGCTGGTTTGGAATAGCTGAGTTAACCTTCTGCTTCCGCATTATCAACGGACAAAATGGCTGACACGTGTCGTGCAGTGTGTGCATTCCACAGGGGCCTTTTGTGCTGAAATCGGCTACCGTGAAGTCTTCCAGTGAATTTTCAACATTCGACGAAAATAAGCCACATGCTCGATATTATCGTCTAGGGAGATTGCACATGGCGTGTCAATTTCCTTATAACCATAACGAAAAAATCACAGCTCCTGAACCAAAATATATTACATAATAAGACGATGGTAAGAAGAATTATGAAACTCTAATCTTTACCGTCTACTTAAACCAAAGTTGAACTACGTTCTTTCTTTCCCTACATTACCAATACAGTTTAGTAAATAAAATATCGTCCTCAAAAAGTCGTTGAAGTGAAATTGATTAAGTTTTTATTATGACTAGAAGCCAACCACATTCGATTTTCGAACAAACTTATTTTTTTTTAATGAATGAATAATGAGACACTTTTCTATTTAAATTTTACACTTATAGAACTGAGCATCAACTTCAATAAAGTACCTAAACTGGATGTGGAGGTCATGCCAAAAGCAATAACATTGAACTTGTCTGGGAGTTGCAAGCGGTAACTGTGTGTCACTGAATAAATTCGCACTAAATATGATACACATATTATCACACTCACTTTTACATCCTGTGCGTGTTTCTAAACTTTTAAATATTCTATTAGAATTATCACTAGAAGCGAAAACTGGGATTGATTTAGAATTTTTACAAACTTCGAACGTCCGACGTCCTTTTGTCTCGTCTAAATTTACCTTGTCATTGAAATGCAAGGGACTGACACAAAAAATATCGATTATTTCTACAAGGAGTATTTAAAAAAATATTTAGTGTTTACCCCTTTATTGAAAAAAAATAATTATATCTATACTAATAATAAAATAATTATATTTGAACGCGATAATCTCTGGAACTACCGATACCGGTCAGATTTGAAAAAATCATTTTGCATTTGATAGCGTAATTCTTGAGGAAGGCTATAGGCTATTTAATATCACGCTATGACCCTAAGGAGCCGAGCAAAAAAAAAATTCAGAATGAACGCTAAGCGAATACGAAGTGTTGCGACGGGGTGGGCAGAAGCTAGTTTATTATTAGTACTGACAAGAATTGTGTTTCTCGGCTAGGATTTTCAAGACGCTGTTGGAGCTAGCCTGCGTTATTCCTAATAAAGATGCGGTCTTTTTTTCCTTATTACATAGGTAATGTCGTAGGTCTGTATGTAATACGGAACCCTTCAAGTTTTAAAATATTATAGGTACTGCTATAACATTGAATTTGTTACGTCGTAAATGTGTTGCCCAACGTCGCGTGTCGCCATTCAAATTATATTTTACTAGCGGCCCGCCCTAGCTTCACACGGGTGCAATTTTGTTTTTCGAATTTCCGAAATTTTCTTTTATACAAACCTTGTCCTGGCAATACCGAACACAACAAAAAAATAATTCTCCAATTTGGTGCAGTCTTTCGGAAGTTATGTGCGTACATACATTTCGGCGATTCATTTTTATGGTTCTGTACCCTAAGGATAAAAACGGGACCCTATTACTAAGACTCTACTGTCCGTCTGTCTGTCTGTCTGTCTGTCACCAACCATCATCAACCGTATCATGTATCTCATGAACCGTGATAGTTAGACGGTTGAAATTTTCACAGATGACGTATTTCTGTTGCCGCTATAACAAAAAATAATAAAAAATAAAATAAAGTAAAAATTTCAAGGGGTATAAGAAATTTTTTTTTGGGCGTTTTATTGCGCCTTGTGTTACGGAACCCTTCGTGTGTGAGTCCGACTCGCACTTGACCGGTTTTTATTCATATAGATTGAATAAGTCGTATTGGTATGCGAATCAAATAAGAACTCTTCGGTGTATTGGAAGCGACTGGTTACTGGCTGGTACGTGTTTGATGAATAATCAGTCTCGTTCTCCCCATACACATTAACAAAGCGATGAAAAAAAAGTTCAATTCGTTAGATCCAGTGACCTCTATCATACAAGACTTTGCCCACGTTCACACGGACGTAAAAATATCGCAGCGGAATTTTATCGCTAGATTAGATTTTTATCGCTAGATTAGATTTTTATCGCTAGATTAGATTTTTATCGCTAGGGTTAGATTTTTATCGCTAGATTAGATTTTTATCGCTAGATTAGATTTTTATCGCTAGATTAGATTTTTATCGCTAGATTAGATTTTTATCGCTAGATTAGATTTTTATCGCTAGATTAGATTTTTATCGCTAGATTAGATTTTCAACTCTTGATGTTGAACCGAGCATTGAAAATCCAACTGATGACAACTGAACAGCTACGCTCCACAGCCTAGCTCATCGGCGTAATGTTGCTTGCCTGTCGGTCTTCTACAGACTGTACTTCGGAGAGTGTGCGCAGGAGCTCCATGACCTGATCCCACCATCACCCTTTTACCACCGGACAACAAGACGTACTGCAGCGTACCATCCGCACTTGGTTGATATCCTCACGAGTCGTACTCAGCGCTTCTCCTCCACTTTTATTATGCGCACAGCCAAAGTGTGGAACTGTGTTCCCTCCCACATTTAACCCGTCTGCCTTCAAAGCGAGAGTGAACAGGCATCTTCTGGGCACGCTCGTTCCATCATAGACCTCATCTATCGCTTACCATCAGGCGTGATCGGGGTCAAGAGCGGGCCCATTTAGTAATAAAAATAAAAAAAAACAACTGAGTGCAACCCAGCGCGTTAAAAAAACACACTGTTGGTCAGACGCCAGCACACCAAGCTGCCCGAAACTGTCAAAGTTTCCCAATCAACTTTGAACCTTATGCTTTAGCGATAAAGTTGAATAACTATTAAAGAAATTTGACAGAAAAAAATGAAAAATGAAATAATCATCATCATCTGCCTAGCCTTTTCCCAACTATGTTGGGGTCGGCTTCCAGTCTAACCGGATGCAGCTGAATACCAGTATTTTACATGGAGCGACTGCCTATCTGACCTCCACAACTCAGTTACTGGGTAATACGATACCCCTTGGTAAGACTGATTGTCAGACTTTCGGGTTTCTGACTACCCGTAACGACTGTCAAAGATCCACGAACGACAGCCGGGACCGACGGCTTAACGTGCTTTCCGAGGCACGGAGAGGTCTCGATATGTAAAGATGATCACCCATCCACAGACCAACCGCGGCAAGCGTAGCTTAACCTGATCGATCGACCTGTGCGGCTGTTATTATTTAGCCACGGGCCCCTGAAAAATGAAATAATAAAAAAATAAATAATGAAAAAAAAAATGCGGGAAAAACGCGCCGGGCATGCTACTAGGGCTTACGTTCCTACTGCTGGGACTCAGGCCTCCTCTCAGCAAGAGGGAGTGGGCCGTAATCCACCACGCGGGCCCAGTGTGGGTTGGTAAATTACTGTATTTTGTCCTACCAAATATTAGAATTCATAATATGGCAACACTCATAAGAGTAGGTACTGGTTGTATTCAATCAGAAATGATGTACATACTATTTACATTACCAGGTCAGAAAAACAATTTGATCTGGATTGGGAGGTATAACAACATTAACAACTTTTTCGTCAAGTTCAATAAAACTTTCATTTGTTTCCAGGTAAAAGAAAATCCGGCCAGTTTGAAAACGATGTGTTTCAAAAGTGAAATGTTAAGTGTTCTAAACTACATTAGTGAAGTGTGAGTGAGACAGTGAGTGAATGCGTAAGTGAGTGAGTGACAATGACGTCATTCCCGGAGCATTTCAACGATACGGTGGTGAAGGTGATCGATGAGGGGTTCCCCTTATTGATGCCCAGATGGGGATATGTGGCGTCAGCTTTTGTGCTGTTCCTTATCGGATTTTTTGGATTTTTCTTGAATCTGATGGTGATATTACTCATGTTTAAGGATCGACAGGTGAGTTTTTTTATTATTGTTTATTTATCATTGCATTAGGTGTACTTTTCTTTGGTTTTCTGTATTCATTTAGGTGGTCGTCTTCGGCTGAAATGATGATGCTGTTTAGTGTCTTAGGGACAATAATTTTATCAGCAGATAAAATATATTTGGATAAAAGTAGTTAAATTTATTGATATAAGTAGTTTCTCTCAATAGTTAAATCCGATTCAACTTGGGTTTTTAAAGCCTTTTTAGATAACACAGACCTATATGAACTATTTTTTACTCTAAGACAGGGTTGACTCACTGACCATTTTTTACAGTAATTGATTATAGCGCTAAGGCCTGAAACAGAACGAACACACAAACTCACCCTTTTACACACAAACTCACTCTTTTGGACACAGTATATATACCTATCCTTCTTATTCTGTTTATTAAATATATTTTAAATTGGTCCCATATTGGAGGAGAAAATAGGCGAGAGCCAAACCTCGAATTATGACTTTTTACTTAGGCTTTTTCAAAGTCTCTCCGACCGCATTTCCTCTTAAGAGGTTTTCAGTTAAGTCAATAACACCTTGAATCGATACCTACCCTCTGTGCAGAATTGTGAACAAATAAAATAATTGTACACACGCCAGCACATCAAGCTACCAGAAACTGTCAAATTTTCCCAATCAACTTTGAACCTTATGCTTTAGCGATAAAGTTGAAAATCTATCAAATAAATTTGACAGATTGTAGTAGCTTGATGTTCTGGCGTCTATACCTAGGTCTGCTGTACACTATGGTCTTACAAAATTGCTAAATCTGATATATTGCTGCTTTTCTCAACTTGACAAAGCAATGAATACACTGCAAGAAAATCAGTAGACTTGCTCACCATTTTCTTATCTGTGACCCTGTGACCCATTTTAGCAAGCTCAGTGCCTTTGATTGGCTGTCATTGGCAGATAAAGCCGTAGACATTTCTACTGAGACACACGGGATAACTAACTATATAATTATATATGGACTAGCTGTACCCAGCTTTCGGACTCTTTCTTCTTGCTCGGGGCCTAAGTGTTGGGCCAGAATGGGGCGCGGGCGCGGGGCGGACGCGGCTGCGAAAACGCGCGCGTGTTGCCCGTCCGCACTGGAGCGCGGCTGCGTTCTGCGTGTAAAGTCGTGTCCAGTGTTTGTCAAAATATAATATGGATGAAGAAGACTTATTTTTACTAGAAAGAAGCTCGAACTAGTTTAAGAACCCCGGTCAACGCGCGGACCGCCCGTATCGGAATGTGGCGGTTGTCTTCAATTGTTTGTGCTCTTTTTGTGTCGTCAATTGTTTTCTCCTCATTATCTTGAGTATGTTTATGGAAGCCTTCTGCAAAAAATTTATACAGGATAGCAGTGAAAGGGATCGTACGGGGAAGTAATGACGTACCTACCACCAATGCAATCTCTGCTGGCAAGCAGTATTGCAGTGTTCTGTTATAAAAGGTATCGGTGCCACTAAACCTGCCAGCGTAAAATATACATATTTTTGGAGAAATTCTCAACCGGAATGATGTCGTCAATTCAGTAACAAAATATTTACAATCGATCATTGAAATCTAGAGTCAAAAAACTTTTTTACAAAAAAAAAAATACGTAGGTACGCAAAATACGCGGAAATGACGTGGAGTTGCGGACACCAGCCCAAATTACATATTACCGACTTCCAAAAAAACGCATTACAAAGTGAAAAATAACTTTAATTTCGAAAGTCTGTGTCAAAAAACGAAAATACGGAACCAACGACACCGACTACCGAAATTAAAGTTATTTTTAGTTAGTGGTATTTTATAAGTGAATCCATAGATAAGTATCGTTGAGTTTAAAATTACAGGATTACTTGAACAAAGTTTTCTATCTCTTTTAAAAAAGAGGAAAAACTAAAAACAAACAAAGTTAGAACTTCGTAAAAATCTAGATGTCAGTAGATCGAGTTTATTCCTGATCCACCCGTAGCGTCCGGTACAAACTTGAATTTCCTGTGAACCCAAGGGAACTTGAAATTGAAACTTCCTGTAGTTTTATAGTTGTAGGAAACCACTTAGTAGCGGAGGAGTAGGTAATTTTCCGTTTATACTATGTTGGTGATAGGTATTTTGATAAAATGGAGTATCTTCAAAGTTTATAATTTAAAGCTAATCCGTTTTATCAAAGTTCGTGTTATAATATAGCATGAGGCGTATTTGTGGAAATTGAAACAAAATATTGAAATTGCTCAACATTTTACTTTCAAAATGTGGTGAGTGTAGCTTTTTTTTAGCGTGTGTTTCCGAGCGCAATCTATCAATGTACAACCCGAATCTCTTCAAAGTAAGAGTGAACAGGCTTCTTCTGGGTAAGCTCACTCCATCGTCGACTTTGTCTCTGTCACCTCTGACCTAGACTAGAGTCAAGAGCACACCATTTTCAAATAAAATAAAAAAAAATCATCATCATTGGCTGCTTTGTTCCGAGCACTGCTGATTACATAATAATTATGTACTCCCCCTTTTGTGTCATGCTTCCCTGGTTCTTAGTTTTAATTACTCCGACAAAATCGAAACAAAATATTGAAATTGCTACATTTTACTTTCAAATTGTGGTAATAGTGTGAAGCTTTTAAAGTTTTGGGACAAAATATGGTAAAATGGAGTTTGTAAAATTCTTTAATATTCGTCGACCTTTAATGTAAGTACCGAATTCGTATCGAATCGAGAATGCATCGTCATACTTAGATGCATCTCATTATGTATGTACAAGCTTTCATAAAGCGTCGAAACGTCAGATTACTTTAAAAAAACCGGTCAAGTGCGAGTCGGACTCGCGCACCGACGGTTCCGTACAAATTTGTGGGTATGTAACTAAAAATTTACGGTTTTCGGATTTTTTCCTTTAGGTACTTGTGCTACATGACATTGCATCTTGCCAAATTTCATGATTCTAGCAAGGTCAACGAGAAGTACCCTATTGGTTTTAATTCCGGAACATAAACGCCCGTATCTTCTGATTTCGTTGACTTAGAAGTTTGATTTTTTCACTGCTTCAATGTATTGCAACCCTGAGTATTTGATATTAATTATCAACTTAATAACTCCAGGCGTCCCTGAAAAAAGGGTATTGACAGTTGACAGATGTACAGACAGACGGACAACGAAGTGATCTTATATGGGTTCCGTTTTTCCTTTTGAGGTACGGAACCCTAAAAACATTTTTTTGTTAAAAAACAAATGTATACAGGGTTATTTGTAAAACACCAGCAACCTCTTAAGAGGTCATTGTACTCATCATTATGAACAACTTTTACTATGGGACCAAACCTGAAATCGCGAAAAAAAAATCAGCTGTTCCCTACATTTATGTTCGTATAACTCGTCAAAATGTAAGGAACAGCTGATTTTTTTTTCGCGATTTCAGGTTTGGTCCCATAGTAAAAGTTGTTCATAATGATGAGTACAATGACCTCTTAAGAGGTTGCTGGTGTTTTACAAATAACCCTGTATAGTAGTAGTTACATTCTCCTAAAATGGTTTAAAGGATTCTTAAATCTACCATTTAGATGCAAAATTCGACTCTCCAGTTCTTACACGAGTAATTCGACTCTCCAGTTCTTACACGAGTAATTCGACTCTCCAGTTCTTACACGAGTAATTCGACTCTCCAGTTCTTACACGAGTAATTCGACTCTCCAGTTCTTACACGAGTAATTCGACTCTCCAGTTCTTATACGAGTAATTTGACTCTCCAGTTCTTATACGAGTAATTCGACTCTCCAGTTCTTACACGAGTAATTCGACTCTCCAGTTCTTATACGAGTAATTCGACTCTCCAGTTCTTACACGAGTAATTCGACTCTCCAGTTCTTACACGAGTAATTCGACTCTCCAGTTCTTCCACGAGTAATTCGACTCTCCAGTTCTTATACGAGTAATCTCATAAATATACTCACCCGCGCTAACAGATTTATCCTGTTAACTGTAGCCGCTGAACACGACTCATGTTGATCACATAATCTGATTTGCATAAATCCTAAACCTACAAGGCTACAACCCCTTTGGCACTTTCCGATCATATTATTTTAATTAATATATTCGCCGTCGATAAACCGATTAGCTTGTATCTGTGATCAATTTAATTAAAACATAATATATTTACGAAGGTATGGTCGTGAACGGAAGAAACATTTCGTGTTGGAGGCTTTCAAGGACTCTGGTCTCTGCGTCCTTTATTACCCGGCACCTTATTTGCGTAACACACTATTACTCTCAATTTGAATCATTTTCAAGCATATTTCTAATCCATTGCTCCATATGTTCGAAAAATGTGTATGCCTAACAACGCAAATAACGCAATGAATGTTGTTGAACTGTCAAAATGAAACCCATTGCTACTGATAGTGTGTTACGCAATTACCCTGCGGGTCGTTATATGAAAGATATATTTTGTATTATAATGAATAATTATTCCTTTTTTTTTTTTTTTTTTGTTTAAAAAACGTTGCCCCACACTAGGAATTTCTCCTGTATTGTGGGTGCGTTTACAAACATTTAAACTCACATACACAAACAGCCAGACCCGGAACAACTACTTGTAGGTCATACAAATATTTGTTCCGTGCGGGAATCGAACCCGCGACACGCAGCGCAGCAGTCAATCGCTTAACCACTGCGCCAACCGTGCCGTCAAATTTAATCGGTTTTAAGTTTTTAGTTATGAAATATTCATGAAAGCTTCTTGGTAAAACCAAGTAGGCTAAGATCCCTACAGTAACTACCAAAATATAAAACTGAAAATCTCAGAAGTTCTATTTGTTAATTATATGTAACTAGCTGACCCGGCGAACTTCGTACCGCCCCGCCAGCCACTCTACCCTCGTTTTTTAAACCTCTGATATCTTCTAAGATATTCATGCTGTAAAGGGCAATTTTGATCTACATTAAATGTACCTACAACGTATCGAATGTATTTAATTTGATAAGGAAATGTATTGTTCAAAATGGCTTGATAAATAACCCATATTTTTTTTGTAATATGTATAAGATAATAATGATTACTGTGGGTAGATAAATATATATAAATCACATTACAAATCTTTGAATTTCTCGGCTTTTCTCTACTATAATATGCATGTTTTATACATAATTATATACCTTCCTCTTGAATCACTCTATCTATTGCTAAAACTACATTAATATCCGTTGCGTACTTTAAAAGATCTAAGCTTACAGGAAGCGGGAGCGACTTTGTTTTATACTATGTAAAGGTATGTAAAGAAAAGATAAAGTTAATAAAGAAAAGAAGATATATTATAAAGACTAAAGAACACTGTTAGCGCGGGTAGCAATGAAAGAGTTAACTGTATAAATAGGCAATGGTTTATTGCCGTTCTTAGAACGCCAGAGCATAAACGCAAGCGCGTGCCCTCCACGCCAAGCCACAATCTTAAATATTTAAGGTATACAAATAAAAACACACAAAAGTAATGATTTAATTGTTTATTTCGTGATAAAGTGCACCGCATTTTTTGTCACATATTTGTGTCGCTCGGATAGGCGACACACGACTGGCGAACAGGGCACGCGCTTGCTTGTCACGTATATGTGACAATGGCGTTCAAAGGGTTAACAAAATAAACTTCCGGACAAACAAAAAACTAAGTTAGGACTTTAGGAGTACTTATCGTCCGTCGCGGTGTAGTTCGTAGAAGCGAGTGGTCGAGTGTAGTCGCCGCGCCGCGCTGCGCCGCCTGCGCGTTCAGGCTGCGCGTGAGTTGTTGTGTTGGGTTCGATTACCAACAAACACCAACAGTATGTAACATTCAATACAATAGTATTAAGGAAAGGTATTTTATTCTATGATCAGATATTAAACATTTGTGTCTGAACTAGATTATAATATCTGTATTTCAGACATCAGCGTTCTTCCCCGGTTGTAGGCGACCACTTAGAAATTAACTTTGTTTGACCTCTATTCACATCTATAAAACATTCGATCAAAAATATGTAATAAAATAATGTTAAAATAAAAGGATGTTACAAATGTATGAGAATAATCTTAAATCATTTGTATAGTGAGTAAGTATCTTCTTTATGCCAATCGTCATCATCATCCACGATAACGTTATAAGGTGCACAACTGCATAGGATATCAGATCGTAAAATTGTATTGTTACCTACTCATCTCAGATTTAAACTATTCCTAAGTTGTCATCCTACTTTGTAACAGACTGTAGGTACCACTTTTTTTATAAAATAAATTATTATTATTATTATTTCCATAATAATTTATTACGAAAGCCTCGATCAACATCTATCGAGGCTCTCGTTAGGCGGTTGGATCAAGGGCCTGATTCAGAAGGCAGTACTCCTCGATACGGCTCGCATTGTGAGGAGGTTCCTGTCTCTGGAGCCCTAACCACCGGTAGCTTGGACCCTGCTCCCGACACCGGCGGACAACTATTTTTTTATATTTTTAAATGTTTTTTATACTTACTTTTATTTATTAAGAAATATTTAAAAATACAATAAAATAAGATTTATGTAAATGAATAAAGGAGATAATAATTTATTCACTTCACGTACGTGGACATGGAAGTCCACGATAATATTATCATCCCGTTAGAAATTATAAAATATTTATTTTATTTATTTATTTATTAATAACCCACTTATATTAACAGTTTGAACCACACATACAAGTTATTAGTCAATATTGAAATTACAGTCGGTAAACCTTCTGTTTTATCTTAGCAATGCCTAAGAGGTAAGTACAGTCACGAGCAAAAGTATGTATACACTTTTCTTTATTCAAAGGCGATTTTCTCCTTTATTTTTGAATGAAATTTTATATTAGTAGGAACATAGTATTTTCGAACCCATAGGTATATGTAAAGTGTCGTATTTCAACGTTGCATTCGTTATTTCGTGAAAAAATTGTAATTTAAAGTTGCCAAGTGTTGACATATTGGTGCTCGTGACTGTACTAGTATGTTCTCCTACAGACGACTCGTTTATTGATTACCTTTACCGAAATAGAACAAGCCTTAGGACCACTTAGGACAGTATTTATTTAGTTCTAAGTGTTTATAAATCATTATATTAATATAACCGTCTATTCTGAAATGTTTTGTTTATGTTATCCAGACAAGAATAGATCTATTTAAGTACACTTAGAGCATAGGGTAGGCTAAATCTCGCCTGTCAGTATTTTATACAGGTAGGTACTGAAATTTCGCATCTCGATATAAAATAGCTATTTTTAATATGTGTATAGAATGCAAATGGGGATTACAGGACAAAAACGCAAGTTTTAGGAACAATAAAAGTATATGCAATAAAAGTAAGTATATGCAATGGACGTCTTTCGGCTGATGATGATGAAGATATATGATATTCAGGATATATGCTAGGTAGATAGTGTGTTGAAAACATATTACAACATAATTTGATACGATAGAAAAAAATCATGAAGATACCTCTAAAAACTTTCTTTTTACCTTAGAAACCATACTTATAATCATTCTGATTTTTTGTCAGATTGTCCAAACAATAGATTTTTTGTGATTAAATAATTGTTTCATATTTTGCAATAAATTACTAGCGTTGTGCATCGCGCTTCTCTTTCTTTTCTATGCAGTGCGACAGTGACCGCGCTTTAGTTCATGTAAGTCCCTTAGGCTCAAATCACACCGAGATGGCAGCGAAGCGGCGAGTAGTTTCAGTGTCATATAATTTTAAGCTTTATCTTTATTACTATAAAACATAGTATCGCTTGAGAAAGCTGAAAAGGTCGCGCGGCACCGCGAGCACTCCGACGACTCAAGTTTCTTTCAAGACACTGAAACTGCTCGCCGCTTCGCTGCCATCTCAGTGTGATTTGGTCCCAGCTGTTATTCATGCATCTGTGAAAGTCGTTACGGGTCGTCAGAAGCCCGAAATTCTGACCACCAGTCTTACCAAGGGTTATCATATTATCAAGTAACTGGGTTGTGGTAGTTGGATATCAGCTGTATTTGGTTAGACTAAAAGCCAACCTCAACACAGTTAGGAAAAGACTAGATAAATTGATTTTATTAAACACCTAAAATACTTCATTTATTTTGCATGAAAATTAACAAGTTTAAATTTAACAAAAATCATTTACATAATCGATTCCAGTCTATGAAAGCTTTCATTTTAAATGCGAAACTCAGTAGAAAATACTGAATTCTATAACAATCAACAATTTTGTCTGCAGTAACTTACCTATATTGTATGGGTCCGTCTGATTGGATGAAAAAGTTGGCTTTAATTTAGCGAAACACTAAGAATATTTTTTTTCTATTTCGCGGAGATTGTTCTTATGTAAGGAACTTGCAGAAATGAAGCAATTAGAACAAATTAACGTTAATAATTTGAAGCAAATGTTTAATATCAAATAAACTTATCCGGAAAATAAAAAACCAGTCAAGTGCGAGTTGGACTCGCGCACCGAGGGCTCCGTACAATTTTTTAGGTACCTATGTAAACAGTTTTTTTTTTTGGAATGTAACTACAAATTTACGATTTTCGGACTTTACTTTGCTACATGACATTGCTTCTTGCCAAATTTCATGATTCTAGGTCAACGGGAAGTACCTTCCCTATAGGTTTTGATTCCGGAACATAAACGCTCGTATCTTTTGATTGCGTTGACTTAGAAGTTTGATTTTTTCACTGCGTCAAGGGATTGCAGCCTTGTGTATTTGATAATAATTTCAACTTGATAACTCCACGCGTTTCTGAAAAAAAGGGTCTTGACTGTCGGACAGACAGACGCACAACGAAGTGATCTGGTTCCGTTTCCGTTTTCCTTTTGAGGTTCGGAACCCTAAAAATGGAATATTTCGACACCGGCGAAGCCAAAGGGAGAGTAACGTGTTTTAGGTGCGTGAGTGCTGGTATTTGTGACGGTTGTCGTATTGGAACACTAGCGACCAGTCTCTGCTTCACACGGTGCAATGGCGACATGTCAAATCATCGAGATTTCTGTGTTGTATCTAAGTTAAGTATTAATAAATAGTAAAGGGCGAGAAGTGGTGGCCCAGTGGTAAAGGCAGCGACTTACGAGTTGTAGGTCGTAGGTTCGAACCCAGACAGGCGCTTCGCTTTGTGTAAATTATTTCATCACTACTGCTCTCAAAACGGTGAAGGAATACCTACATCGTGAGGAAACCGGCATGTCCTAGAACCAAAAATTCGAAGACATGTGACATCTACCAACCCGCTCTGGGCCCGCGTGGTGGATTACGGCCCACTCCCTCTTAAAGAGAGGAGGCCTGTGTCCCAGCAGTGGCAACATTATAGGCTGATTATGTGTGATTAATAAATAACACATAAGGGTGTTTACTGCGGGTTCTCCGGTACAGATCGCTGCAGTTTGATCTACGGAAAGAAACAGTCACAATGTTTTACCTGTTTCTTTATATGTGAGCGCATAAGTTAATACGGGGATATTTTACCCGCACCGATCAATACCGGCTTGTTTTTACTGGGACCCCGCGTCTTTATGTACGCACCCTAACCACCTAGTGTAAACCACATGAAAATCTACTGTGTGTCTGTGTGACCGCTGAGATAGTCAGCGGTCACATAAAAAGCGACAGGCGCGCGAAGTGCGAGATAATTAAAAAAAAAACTTCTCAAGATCGTCTGTTCTGCGAGACTGGGTCACATTATGAAATTCTTCTGAAGGCTTTCTTTTTGTTTGAAGTTTTAGCAGCTTAATTAATGAATATTATAAGTAAGGCCGAAAAAGTGGGTGTTTCCTATTGGACAAAATAGGCCAAATATAGGTCAAGGATTAACACTAAGTTCACTCTTTGTTGTCTCTTCTTCCCCTTTTTACTCCATCCAAAGGTTGTCTTTAAAAGGGGAACACTCAAATATTCCGAAATATTTTATTCTGAATTTCTTCTATTTCTATACGTTTATAATGCAATAAACAGAAATGCAAATAAAATAATAAAACAGCTGCTTTGATTATTTTTTTTAAATTAAATCTCCTCTCACACGTTTGCCCGCCTACCTGTCGAAACAACCCACGCGTCGGAGTAGTTGAATGGCGCAGTGAAGTCAATTACAATAGAACAATGACAATAGTTGTGTACACTTGGTGTACCGTTGACGTTTCGAGCACTTTCTCTTATGTAAACTTGGTGTACACTTGACGCTTGAAGGGTTACAAAAATACAGATTGCGAACAATTTTGATAAAATATTTTTACTAGGTACCTATAGTATGTTATATTAATGATTTTTGATGTACATTATGTGAACTAGCCTACCTATGAAAGTTTCTATGCTCATCTCACTATTTTGGGACAAGTGCTTTTCAAGAAAAGGTATTACAGAATTGTAATACCTTTTCTTCTGTCAAACATATTTCAAGTTCAAACTCATCAACGCAATAAATTTTAGGTAAATGGCCCTTTTGAGTTTCTTCAGTCAAGTTTCTAAGCATAAAGCCAGAAAGTTAAGTATGAAGGCAATTTTGAAGGCAATATATAGGTAAACTAAAGTAAAGTTTGATTTAACCTTACATGTGTAAACAACTAAAATACTGTTAAATAACCCTTTACCATTTTAGATAAAGTTTCCACTTAGAAACGAAGAACTATGAATGGTAAGAACAAAGTCTGCCCATAGAGACGTGGTCACGTTACGTTCCTCTCGCACGTTTGACGACACGTTTCTAAGACTGCTACAGTTGGTCCTATGTAACTGAAAACGTGGCAAATTGGCAGGAAATATGAAGTTCCGTTAGAGCGATGAATATTTGATTGGAAAAATACAAGGTATGATGCAGAATTTGAGACAAAATTATTCCAAGACTTTATTGGGCTGGAATAACTGGATAAGTTGTTTTTGGTAGGTATCGTGAAGCCTGAATTCAAGAGAAAGAAGATAATTTACATCGGGTGTTATTCTAAACCCTAGTCTGCCACAGCATAATCAGTCTATAACAATCTCACTGCTGGGACACAGGCCTCCTCTCTGTCAGAGGGAGTGGGCCGTAATCTACCTCGAGGGCCCAGTCCGGGTTGGTGGATGTCATGTCTTTTTTGGTTCTAAGACATGCCGCCGGTTTCCTTACGATGTTTTCCTTCATCGTTTTGAGAGCGGTGGTGGAGTAAAGAAGACAAAGTCTGCTTAAATACTTAAACAACTTAGTCCCTGGCTGGAGGCTTTGAGTTTACTTAAGGCAACCACAGGATCATCCAGTTAAGTAGTCACGACCTCTCAAGGTCAAAACTACGAGATGCCATATATGAGAAAAAAAAAACAACACTTAAAATCTAAACTGAAGCTCGATCAATCATTTGGCTCGTGATTTTACTGAGATCGGGTCGTAATTTTACTACAGCATTACACAATTTAATTTATATTATAAAGCTATACCCAACGTTAACTAATATTGGAGTTGTAGGTCGTAGGCTGAAGCCCTGACAGGCGCTTTACTCTGTGACCATTATTTCATCATCACTCCTCTCAAAACGGTGAAGGAAAACATCGTGAAGGAAACCCGCAGGTTCTAGAACCAAAAATTCGAAGACATGTGATATCTACCAACTCGCACTTGACTCGCGTGGTGGATTACGGCCCGCTCCCTCTTACAGAGAGGAGGCCTGTGCCCCAGCAGTGGAAAGATAATAGTTCATAATAGGCTCATTATGCTAAATGTTGAATTTATATTTAATTTTTCCGCCTTACCATTTTGACTTAGTATGTAAGATTTCTATTCCATTGTCTGTGGTAATACTTACATAATAAAAGTTGTCTATGTTTCTGATTATCATGAGTGGTTTATTTTATCTCTTTAATTAATATCAATCTCAGTTAATTACACCAAACTTATCACTAAAAAAGTTGAGTGTAAAAAAGGTGAACAAAATTGTTAACAATATCTACCTACATTAGTGAAACATTGCAACACTTATAGGATAACATGTCATGTTTTTAACACGACAAGTTTTTTACAAGATCAGCCTCCAAATAGCCAGTTTCTGCTGGCACTGACGTTCCGAATTCAGAACCAATTTCATTTATTGAATCATAATGGCCGCTCAATTGTCTACATTGACGGACCAATGCTGCAATGGTTGAAGTACCTAATGCACGTTGAGCATCGTCCAACGTGATCCATTGTATGTATGCTACAAATTGTAGTGATGGATAAATTGAAAATAGGTGGCAACGTCAGACTCAAAATATAATACGTTTTTCAATGAATTCACGCTTTCGTTACTTAGTTGAAAATGGTTGAAATTCTCGTACCTAATGCCGCTATTGAAGAGAATTCATTGGAATTTGTGTATTTTTTTTATTAAATAAATTATTATTTAAAAAAACTACAAAATTGGAACAATCCTCGATAATTTGTAATTTGTTTTACTGAAAATCGAAAGGTTTCATAATACTTTAACCGGCCTGAATCCCTGTACAGGGGAAAAGGCGGATTTCAGTGGACTCTCCTATACAAAAATGAAAAAGAGGATACAAACCGTAACGCCTGGCATTTTGTTGTTGGTTACTTCGTTTTATGAAGATCAGTGGGTCAACAGGATTATAAAAATAAAACCTCTTTTATTTCATCATCATCATCATTTCAGCCGAAAGACGTCCACTGCTGGACATAGGCCTCCCCAAAGCACCGCCACTCGACCGGTTCTGTGCTTCTAGCACCCAACGGGTTCCTGCGGCCTTCACAAGGTCGTCGGTCTACATTGTGGAAGGCGTTCCAACGCTATTTCTTTTGTTTATCTTCAATTAGCTGACCCGGCAAACGTTGTTCTGCCATATAAATTATTTCTAGATGTCCGACGCTACTTCGTTCGCGTCATGTCCTACCCCTTACCCTACCCTACCCCTACCCTACCCCTACCCTACTCCTACCATACTCCTTCCTGCCCTACTTCTACCCTACTCCTAACCTACTCCTACCCTACTCGGCCTACTCCTAACCTACTCCTACAATACAAAAAAAAAGTATCCTATGTCCGTCTCCTGATTCTAAGCTACCTCCCCACCAATTTTCAGCCAAATCGGTTCAGCCGTTCTTGACTTATAAATAGTGTAACTAACACGACTTTCTTTTATAATAGATTTAAACTGCCTGAACAACACACGTGGGCGTTATTCAGAATTTACATTTCACAGATTTCATCGAACTGTTGAACCGTGGTAGTATGTCAAACCTTCACATTCAGAGTATGGAATCATTATTTACGCAATGGTTTTTAGACAGCAGGGTTCTATAGACAACTGTTTTGACCATTCTGGGACACGTGTCCCTGACATAACTTGATTTCTGGAAAATAACTGATAACTGTTTATGTAACACTCTTACCTCAAACTCAAAGCATTTATTTCAAACAAACCAATTGCTTTTGAATTACCAAGGGGTACCGACCCCTGAAACACTCTCTCACACACACACACACACATTTAACCGAAACTTGAAATGTAGGTATGTGTTACAACAACACGGCAATAATATCAGACATGATTCTCGTTATAAGTGGCTACTTATCAGTTGAATTTATAATTTATTTGACATCACTTTGGCAGCTTAAAATCCCAGCGTATTTAAAGGTCATAAGCACACGTATCAAACCGGAAAGGGATCGGCACCGAAATACTGACCGGCTCGAGTTGATACTCGAGCCGGTCAGTATTCTTTGTATGAAACTCCCTACTCCAACGCACACTAATCGGAATCGCCTCGCCTCGGTGACGAACCGTGGTGCGGTGCGTTACGGCTCGTCGTCCCCGCGTTTACGGCTCGTCGTCCGCGCGCTTACTTCTCTCCGTACCCGAGCTTACGTCTCTTCGTCCACCTTTGCCCCTCTCACCCCTCCGGCCTGCCTGCTGCACCATCAACCAGCGGTCGACGAGCCGTAAACGCGGCGTCGTCGCCTAGCCGTAGCCGAGTCGACGTATCGGAGCTTCTGATCCGCTTTGGTTACGTGCTTACGTTAGGTTGACGCCTGTTTGACGGCGAGGCGGAAGGCGATATGGTGCCGATCCCTTTCCGATTTGATACGTGTGCTATGACCTTCATGTTTCGAGGCTCCTTCTATTTTTTTTACATCGCAATCAGTACCGCTCAAATTGCAAAAATATATGAGAACCTATTGGAAGCATAAAAAACTGTCAGTAATATTTCAAATAATTTTTAGGAAAGATTGTCCTGTATAAACCGACTTTAATCTGTCCTATCGGAAATGTTGAATTTTCTATACAACAACAACATTATTATTTGCTATTATCTGTTGCTTTTTTTTTCGGAATAATTGCTTTTTTATAAAAAAGTCGAGTGGTGGAAATATTTGAGGCCAAATATGCATCACGATTAAATTCTCCAGATTATTCTGAACTGAAATTTTTTGGGGCGATTTAGGGGCGGCGCAGCATATCTATTCCTTCCATAATTCTCTATTATAGTCCGCGCGGAACTAGTTGGCCGCGCCTTAGGTATGTGAGCGATGGGCAGAAGGGGCGGGGGCGCTTTGTCATTACTCAGTACATGTGTTGCGAACACTAGGCAACCCCGCCGCCCTCACCCCCGTCCCCACCTAAGGCGCGGCCTACTAGTTCCGCGCGGACTATAACAGAGAATTATGGAAGGAATAGATATGGTGCGCCGCCCCTAAATATATTGGCTTAAGGCTCCTTCAAACAGGCGCGACATGCGATAAAATCGCGAGCGACACAAAGGCACCGCAAGTCGCGCAACGAGCGGTGCCTTTGTGTCGCGCGCGATTAT